>OY288200.1:14805000-16005000 GCA_958449745.1 Ochropleura leucogaster
TTGCTAGCTTTGTTTTCGGTTGCGGTTATTTCCGACATTACACGCGCTCACTTGCCAGAATTCATCAGGGGGGTGGCTAAATGAATTAAGAATATAATATAATTAGCAACTTGGTTAGGATAGCCAGTTCGGATGGTTTAACGTAATGCGAAGAGTCAGACTAAGGTAATCACCAGTGACAACATCGATGTCGCTGGTAATTGTCAAGATTGTTACCACCACTATGTACTGAAATATGTCACTTGCGTGTTGAATATGTCACTTAGGTACTGTATAGTTTCGTCTGTGCTGGTTGTCGAAGAGTGGTAGATAAAACTGGAGAATGTTGACCTGAACATAAGTAGAACTAAAACAGAATATTTTCTTTACGATTTCGGGGGTCTCTCTAGATCCATGCCTCCCGTAACTCGTAACGGTATTCGCTATGCCCTTGCACAACTACCCTTAATTGCGCATTAATCGCGTTTAATGCGCCGAGCCCAACTTCACTGGGACCAAGATAAAAGCGTCTGTTATCAGAATCAGTCTTTTTGGCTATCCATTTTTATAAAATACTAGCTTTTGCCCGCGGCTTCGCTCACGTTAAATTCGGGGTAACACAGTTCCACTAGCGCCTTATTGATTTGTAATAGCAACGCTAAGTTTTCCCTTTTCTTCCCTCTTTCTCCCTCACATACCACTTTTTTCAAAAACCGTACACTGAGCGTGGCCCGACACGCTCTTGTTTTTAATGCCCTATGTCCGTCTCCTGGTTCCCAACTATCTCTGTACCAAAATTCATCAAAATCGGTTTAACCATTAAAGCGTGAAGAGGTAACAAACAAACAAACTCACTTTCGCTTTTATAATATTAGTAAGGATATTAGTAAGGAAGTAAGGATGTGCATGCAGTTCCTAAAATAGTTTTCCTAGAACTACAATATAAAGGTTAAGCCGCCCTTAAATATTCTCTTAAATATGACGCACAGCCTTGTTGTGTCCTACTTTCGTACTAATCCTATCCTTTCTACTAATATAATAGATGCGGAAGTTTGTGAGTATGGATGTATGTATGATCCTCTTTCACGAAAAAACTACTAAACGGATCTTGATGAAATTTGGCACAGAAGTAGATTATAGAAATAACACATAGAATATTTCTTTTCGATATCACGCGGGCGCCAGCTAGTGTTGTATAACGGGCTGATGTCCGCAACTCCCTCCGAGGCGCGCATTTTGCGTACGGGACGCACACTGCACAGCCTAACCTATTGGCTCAACAATGATGAAAGTTGGCGTAGTTCATACAATGAAGTCAATTTTTTGCACAGTTGCCCAAGCTTGATACAAGTATGAAAAATCCAGGAAGAACGCCACACGACTTGTTTTTTTTTTTCAATAAAGTTCTTTCTGGCTTGGCTCTATGTAAAATAAATTAATGTTTGTACTTGTTCGCCTTTGAAGTCTGACAGATTTATATAAAAATTAAAATCCAAGATGGCAAGTTTCCTGGAAAAGCTTCTAGTTTATCTTCTTAGGTTATCATAGTGCCCTGGGTATTATCTCTTGATCCGTTCACGAGATAAGTTATGAAAAAGTACTTAAAAGAACTTCACTATCACTTTGCTTGGCTTTGTCTTGTCGACGTTGTTTTAAAAACTATTCCCGTTTTTCATTCCTATGCTTCCGTAGTAGTAGTCTGATAACTTGATGAACTAATTATGTCAAATAGTTTAGCCTGATTAACTGTTCGCTGTCAAAAATCTAAAAGCCAAATATTCAACATAATTAAAATCTATCAAGTTTTCAAGATTTCTACAAAAAAAAAGTAGGAATAAGCGGAATTTTAAAACTACTACAAGATTAAAGCAATCAAATTGAGTCAGATGCAGTACAAATTCGATGATTATTCTAACAAAGGTGAGTGACTGCTGGATAGCTGTTAACTAGAGTACAATGATGTGCATATCCTCGGGGAGAGGGGCTCGGTTAACAAGCAGCATAGGGTTCGACGAATCAAGAATATTGTTTGATTGCCTCTCGACTAGGTCACAGGGCTGAACCGTCAGCCAGTTTTTGTTTATGTAATAAATGGCATAAAAACGAATTCAGTGAGACTAAATACCTTAAATTGTTGTAAGGAAATACGGCCAAAGAGTTATTAGTTATGTTACCTAGTTTGTTATTGAAAGCTTTCTTAAAGCAATTACATACTATAAATAATTCGATTGATTTCAGTCTTAATACTCCGCTACTACTATCTGAATAATATCGTTATGTTATCCAAAACAAGTTATATGGTTTCTCTGACACTTCGTCGAACTTCATTGTCTTAGCGCTTTGATTCTTGTTTGTAAATGTTTGATTCTGGCTTTCAGTTGTTACTTTGGGAATAGTGTGGCGGATTTGTCTCGAAAAACCTTATTTGTATTAAAAAAAATGTACTTCATTATTTGCGTTGTCACTAAAGTCAAAAGGTTGTACTAGTCGAGTCAATTTCGCAAGCAACATCTAACGTCACATCGATAGAGCTGTCATTGGTTGAGAAGCTGTTTACTGCTGGTTATTCTCGTTGTACTAAGATACGCGGGTAGGATACAGAATAGAAACGCCTAAAAATACAACAATAATGTACCTAAGTGGTGTTAAATCTCGTGACATGGATTTTTAGCAATTATGCTTATTGGGCGTTAATGGTATTGAAAGGGGCGAGGAGGTTCGGTTTGTGAGGGGTGACACCCCTAGTGTTTAGCAACTGTTGCTCCCAGTTAAGGTCGTTGATTTATGTCTCACCACTAGTGTTGTAGTCAATTCATAAATATAAATAGACATTCGGTTAGGTACAATAAGAAAAACTAAACTAACTATAAAATAATCAATTACTCTTCGTTTATCCTCGACTCGTAAAGCAAAAGTTAGGGGCCAATAAAATAATTGGACTAAGCAGTTGGATGTTCTGGTACTATTATTTTGTCATCTTCACCTTGACTACTCGTGAAATTTTGCCCTTTAGCAAGAAATCGTATATTAATTATATTAACTGAATATCTCACGCATTCGAACCCCGAAATATTAAGAATCGGTTTAGTCAGGAAGTTTCTTTTACGAGGATTAACATTTTGCCAATTAGCTTACTTTTAAATAAAAAAAATAAGAAATTAAAAAAGTACTTATTTTAAATAAATTTGCTCATTCATAATTTTAGAAAAAGCAATTCGTTTTTAGGGCGCAGGCTGGCACGACTCAGTGAACGCGCGTTTATTGAAACTCGTCGCCGACGTCGACGCGGTGGTGCCTATAAAAATATAACATTCTTAGGTTTTTTTTTTCATATTATATCTTTTTTAACCGCCTTCATAAAAATGAGGAGGATCAAACATTTTTTTTGTATGTCTGTTGCTATATTTCTCAGTCCATTATACCTAAGCCGATTTTGAAAATTCTTTTATAAGTAATAAAGTATTAAAGTACCTACCCATAGTTTCATGGTGGTCCATTTTATCAATTTTATTTATATTGCTAGGGTACTTGATAAGAATTTTTGTTAGATACTATCTACCATAACTAAAAACTTAAATATTTTTTGCAAAACAAACAAACGGTACCCAATTTTATTTTCAAAGTGGAAAGTATCTTTCGGCTGAAAAGTTATTTGTTGAAGTCGGATTTGTCGTGGTTAAGTTTCTATACTTTCTGCGTCTGTAAAGATTGTACAACAGATTTGTTTATGAAGAAAAGAAAACTGCTTCTTCATTGCCTGAACCCCCCCGCTTTTTTGGGGTTCCGGTTTCCGCACCTAGTTCTTTGGCCAATCTGCGGCACACAAGAAAACTGTTAAATTGACCCCAATGGTCGTTTTTTTTTTTCTGGTTTAATTATAAATGCTATAAGTTATATAAAGTTCATTTGACTTTTTTTTCACTTTTGTCCGGATCATAGAAATATTAAAAGCTTCTTTCTGATATCTTTGGTCCAAACATTATTTTGTGGAACGACAACAACTAATAATTTATGAGTGTAACTTACATAAGTAATCCGAACTACGACGAAATACGATTACTCGTTGTAGAGCACTTGACGATCTGGCCAAAACCGAACCACGACAGGACACAGGGCAAGTCAAGGTGACAACAGTAATATTACCATACATGGTTCATAATCGCTTGTCACTTCGCATGAGAATCAATTTTTCGTCTAACGTTGACCTGTAAGAGTGCACTGTATAATAACCCCTATGTCACCTAAACAATAATCTATAAATGGTGCAATTTTTTACGCCATTTCCGAATACCTACGTGATGAAGTGTCGGTCTCGTGTATGACACGCGCATTAAACAGCTAAAAGTCTGTCACTTATTATTATGCATTTTGCAGCTCTCGTAATTCACGAACAAATAAAGGGTTCAACAAGTTTATGAGATGCATCGCTGAGAAAGTTCGCTTTCAGAAAGTCGCCCGCTGCAAGGGGTTGAGAGCTGGCCATTGGCACGTGTTCGGCGCGTGGACAAATGAATTGAACGAGCACCTGCCATGCTTCTTTGATAACTCGTCTATTCTTGTCATTTTATTACTTATACTGCCCCTGCCTTCTCAGGCACAGTAAGTTGCTAAATTCAAAAATTTCAATGACTCGTCGTTTTAGTGTCTAACTAAAACCAAGAGGCACACAAAAAGTAGCTATATTTACCCAAACAAATTCAAGGTCTTCTTTCGACCTTGATTTAAGCGGAATGACGATATAATAATAATAATAATATTGTTCTCGTGGGCTTGCAGAAACGTGGCACATGGTTCGCTATGGTTTAGGGTAGGTTCGCCCTTTCGCGTCCATCGCCCGGTTCGCGTCCATTTTACGGATCTCCCTTTAAAAATGCTCGAAAATAAGTACACTCACACAATAATAATATGGAAAAAAAATTACCGCCAATACCTCAACGTATAAGAGATATGCACATATAGACAAAAGTTCCGCCCGCCCCGCTAATCCTGTCTAGAAAAAATATTTTGTCACGGTTGTTCAACAGCAGAGTGCGGACCCACGGGATGTAGATAAAAAAATAGTGTGCAGCGGTGCGTTTAACGGTAAGTATTTTATTATTTTATGTGATTTTTACGAAACATAGCTATGTCTAGACATTAATAATGAAAAAACGAATACTGTGAATTATTAATTTGTTTGTTTTTTTTATAGTTAACAGTTAAAATAAGGTGGACGCGAATTACAACACCGAATTTATAAAACGTGCACTTTGCGTCCGCAGTGGACGCGAACTCGTCTAATTATGTTTTCTTAAGTTGTTTATTTTTAGGTGATTAAAATATGAAAGAGATATTGGATTTTGGTTTATTTTAAGACTTATAGTATGCAATTGTAATAACCAATTTGCGTCCACATTATTATGATTGTAGTAAAAGATAGACAAAATCGATTTAGTCGAGTACACGTGGACGCAAACTACACCTACAGGGGATAATATCATATAGCAAATTGCGTCCATTTTTTCATTTAATAGAAATGATAGCATAAATATATTTTATTTATATTTTTTTAATAATTTAAAATATATAGTACAGTTTTGATTAAGACTGTGAGTTTAAAATTTAATTTTTACTAGTGCAACGAAGTGCGTAATAATTCTTTATGTTTTCCTATTTAAGATGAGTTCTTCGGAGATAAGAAAGAAGAAGGAAAAGAAAACCTATACAGAAAAAATTAAAGAAAGCGTTAAGTGAGATTCGTGAAAAGAAGAAATCGATAAGACAAATATGCAGACCAAATGGAGTAAAGAAACCGGAACCAGAACCACCGCTAAGGGTAGATGGTGAAAAGGTAGTTCAATGGCTTCTTAACACATCGATGTTGAGAAGAATTAACATGTTTTTTATTGTATTTTTATAATGCTAATTAATGTTGATTTATTATAAATTTAATCTTAAATAAATAAATTGTTAAAATCCAGTCTTTCTTCAAATTGTATTAACAATATCACCCCTATATTCCTTCTTTAAACTGGTGGACGCCAAATGGTCCACTGGTGGACGCAATTTGGATTTTGTGGACGCAAAGTGGGTAAAAAGCCTAATTTTGGAATTTGTCTATTTTAAATAAAAACACAAGGATTTTCGAACAAAACTGAAAGCTAATCTTAAAATAGACTATATAATGAACGCATTACTTTGATTTTTTCATTGAAACTAGTGCTGGGACATTTTTATTTTCTCCTTCAAACTTGCCAACTGCACTAAATGGACGCAAACAGGCGAAATGACCCTATTTGCTGAATAATACCCCGAAACCTGTTGCTCTGTGTTGCCTCAAGTTGGTCTACTTATCTTTGACCGATTAAAGTAACGGTGGATGTTTTATTTCCCACGTTGTTATATAATGTAGATTTTACCAGTTATTTAATTCGTTTTGGTTGTATAAACTTATAGGAAAGTCTTAGGCAGAGACACATGAAAAAAAATTATAATTATATAATCTACATTCAGTCAAAATGATTTATTTACAAACTTATTAGACAAACATCACAAATTCCCGTACCTAGTTTTAATGTTGTTTTAACTTGTTTCTATACCTGACGTAATGAAGTATGTTTATACTTACAATAAAATATTTTTATTATTGTAAGTTTGCAGCAAATAATTTTAAGTAGTAATAACTTGTCTCTCCGCCGAAGGCTATGGGACCCTTACTCTCCAATTGTCATTCACTTGGAGCCCCTTGCTTAGTTGTACAATCAAGAAATATAAGAGAAGGTATTTTGTCAAAATCTGAATGACAGGTAAATCCTTTGTATAGAATAAATAAATTCGTTGTAATGTTATTTATATATGCACTAAAGAGTATATTTAAAATTTCACGACCATATTATCCACGATATTATTTTTAACTAAAACGCGTTGCACACAGGACAACATTCGTCACGTTTAGGTCAGATTCCAGTCTTACCGGAATGCTGAATACCAGTATTTTGCGGACGACATTGAATAAAAAACTAGTTCAACATTGCAATGCTGTTATCATATTTATCTCAGCGTTTTGCAAAAAAGAGATATTAAACTCTTATTTTGGTGTAAAGTATGCGCTCTACGCACCGAAATTCATTGATCAATGTTTGGAGACGGAGTGTGCGAATCCGCGAAGGCTAAAATGAATAATGTGGGTGGAGTTCCATATCCATCCCGTGTTTATAATATAATAATAATTTATTTTCAGATAACAGAGATTCATAGTGTTAGTGTCTAATGTTGTACATACATTAATAAAAAGCAGTTTGAGTAAGAGTCACTTTGTACAGAAGATGAAAACCAGTTAGTTCCTCAAGCGGTCATCTTCTACACAAAACGCCTCAAAAAATGAGAAAACACACTCTCGGTAAATGTTCCTAGAATGCTGTTGTTGGTACTGGCCCGGATTCTAGCTGCCACAGACGCTATTTTCTTCCGTACGACGCGTGAAAGCCGTCAGCACGGTTCTGTGCAAACATTTCTGACGCACTATTGAACCGGGCCCATCTCAAGAGCATTCTAAAAACATTGTTGTACTGGACGCGCAGGAAATCTAGCGACCTTTCGGTGTAGTTGATCCACAGACCACCCGTGTACAGGACCTTGACAATACGCTTTGAAAAGTGTTATCTTGACTCGGTCCGTGCAGCAAGCGAATCTACGAGCCAAGCTATTACTACGAACCACTAAAGCCCTGCGCCCTCTCAATATCCACATTACTTTTCACTTATTTTTATGCTCAGTTAGGTGAATAATCTGTACACTTACCGGTGACCCCACAGATACCATGTACTCACATTTCTTCGTTATAAACGAGCACATGCCTAGCCGCGTAGTCCTCGCAATCTTTCAACATCTCTCCAATCGATCCCGCAGTCGGGCCCAGCAGCACCATTCGTCCGCATAACTGATGCTGTTAACAATAACACCCAGTCGACAGCCAACACGCATACTGCTGCGCTCAACTAATAAAATATACATATAACACTGGATCAATATCATGTAGTAGCTACTTAAATACGCGTAACAATGATGATGATGTGGTATTTAAAACGGCGCCTGTCAAGCCAGTCGCGGCGGTAGCCACAACTTCGAGTGCGGGCGCGCCGGCTCGGGTGTCTGCAAGTTTTGCGATTGTGTTACCAATTAATTAATCTGTACGACCGTATTCCTTAAACTAATCATCGTCATTACAAGGGTTTCTAGGTATGCAGTAATTTTTTCTGTTTGTAATAGGTAAGTACTCAGATTGATTTTACATAAAATGGATTTCACGTGTTATGTCAGTCTTCCTCTTGTTCTCTAAGTGTGTGATATATGAGCTAATACCATAAACCGACCCTTTTTTAAAAACATGACATAGGTAGGTACATTGTTATGCCACTGTGTACAGCTTCCCTCAGGTTCATTACAAGCGTGGTAGTATGACGTTACGATATAACTGATCTTTAAATTAATTGAAGTACGTAGTCTAGACGTTCATTTCCTTTTCGCGTTCGTTGACTCTGCAAGTAATATGTATCTAAAACCGCTATGTCAGCAAATACTAGAATTTATTTGGTATTGCACGCATCGGTTTTTGTTCATAAATAAACAAGTTTGCTAGCATATCCTGGCTGGCCTACTCCTGGGTAAACATTAACATAACATTATGAGGCATGTATGCATGACACACACACAGTGTGGTGGATTCCAGAATTCGCACTTAGGTTTTCACTCGGTCTGTTCTCTGTATCGAGGTTTCTCCGGGCTCGTAAACCCAGCTTCACCAAGAAAGAAGCACAGGAACTACTTTGAGGCTCTACAGGCTTCTCGATGCGATCTCACTGTTCCGAAGATTTGTTCTTATTGAGAAACTACGGCTTCAAGTTGTAAAAAATCGGGCTGATTCCTCGGCTTTACAGCAACCTCAACAATAATTATTCCTATGTAATTATTCCTATCATTCCTGAGGTGGTTCGGAAGTCTTAAAGATAATCACACGGGTCCTCTGTATATCGCGACCATATTCTGTTCTGTTGATCTCTAGCGTATTCATGTACGAAACTCTCGAAAGATCACTACTTCATCCATATTTCGCGTTTCCATCCTACTTCGTTCCAGTTTGCCATGTTTTTTCCATTTTTTTTATTTGAATGATCCATTATTCTAACATTATTAGCTGTTACTAATATAGGAATTCATAATTTATTGAAAAGCCCGACGCTAGTTTCCGGATCGGAGACCTAACAGAAAGCGTACACAAAGGGGTTATTGCTCTTCAATGGTCCTTATCTACTTACGTCAACTGCGACTTCCGCGCGTTGTCGTTGCCGTTGCCTTCTCAATACGAACGGGTTTTCCTCTGAATAAATCTTAGGATTTCGTTGATAAAGGTGATAAAAAAGAAGAAAGGCCTCGCTGAAATAATAACTAGATTTACGTTTGGTTAAATTTAGCTACTACTATTTACTACCTCACGTATTTGAAGCACAATCTGAACAAAACTTAAATGAGCACTAAATTAATTAGTTATGCAAGATCTAGAGTTAATATTTAGGATCTTCCCACCGTCGTCTTGGTGCTCTCAGAGACACCCTAGCTCTCGGGTTTATAGGTAATGAAAATTTCGTCTTCTTTACCTGGTTTTTTTATGCAAAAAATTAATAAGTTTTTAAAACATCAGGCAATTTGATTTTTCGAAGCTACAAACTTGTTGTAATTATTCCAAACATCCTAAAAATCAATACGGTGCAATTATTTGCGACCGGCGATGTTTTAAATGACTGACTGACCAAGATTATCACGTTCACTGTCCACGAAGTAAACACAATAGTTAACTATCGCAGTGAACCATTTGTGGGCCATTGAACAGGGAAAGGGTTTAGAAGAAATATGCATTGTGCAGTTTCCAAGTAATATGTGATAGTGGAATAACGATAGTGCTCACTCAAATGATGTCCAAGGACATTTTGACGAAACTGGATAAAAGGCTGGATCTCAAATAATTGCTTAATTAACGTTTCACCTCAACATAACTCAAATGAAAAAAAACATAAGTTAATTTTCAATCTATTAATAACTAATGTAAGGAGTGATTCAAAATTAATGTGTTATCGGGTGTGAATGTCAATTCTGATATTATGAGAACACTCCACACTATAGTAAAAAAAATGCAAAAACAGTACTTACTGATAAATTTTTTACAACTAAGATTTTTGTAATCTAATACTTATTTACTAACTTACATATTTAATACATTATTATATTTACAAATTTACATATTTAATGTAGTGCAGGTTAAAACTCAAAATGGGAGTGATTAGTGATTTGAGTCTACCCTGGGCCTGTCTGATTTTTTTGAATTTATACGTTACTTACCTAACTAATCATTTTTTTTAAATTAATTTTTAATCTTTAGAAAATATATAATATGGTATAATTTCTTGTGACAGCCAGTGCGAAGGAAAATCCGCAGATATTTACGTTTATAATCAAATAAGTCTTAAATATAAATAGGTCACGATAAAATAAAACTTCCCTGTAAAATAACTCTTAAGTGAATTAGATGTTCATTCTATTTGTTTTCCTGTTTTAGTGACACAAACAAAACACGGCTTCGCGGATGTAGTAATCCCTATTGTTGTAGATAATCAACAAAAACAAGTAAACATGGGCCACCTACTCGATTCCTTTTTAAACTTTCTAGTTGGGAAATCGTTTCGTATAGGTACTACTACGGCAGCATGAAACAAAATACATACAAATAAGATTAAATCAGTTAACTGAGTCGCCGTTCTAGTACTCTTCCTTGACTCTTCCCCTGCCACCTTACACCAAACATTTAATTTCGTTGAATCTTTGCTGCATGTGAAACAAAATATGAAATAACTAAGTCTGCTGCAGGTACCTACTCCAGTACAAAGAAAAGTGTAATGATATTCTCTTTGTGGAATGTATTTAGGATAGGAAGCTTGTCTTCAAAAGGAAAACAAATCCTTGTCTAGGTTTGTTCTTAGAGGGGGTAAAGTTCAAAATTATAAATAAAAATTTAATTGTACCAATAAAAATTGGCTTGAGTTGAGTATAAGTATGTGGCCACGCGGTGCCTCGTATGCACATAATTGTCATAATCTGGAGGTCGAATTTGTTGCACATTATTCTACGCAGTAAATCGGGCTGTACCTACCTGCTTCGACAAGACCGTGTTGAACGTTGACTTCCAAGTAGTCAATTATTCCTGATTTATTGCCGGAGACATACGACGTAACTTATCCCAGGAGAAAATAATCTGGTAGCTTCGAATCACACCAACGAGGTCATTCGAAAATGGTTCAAAAATTAAGATGGTCAAAACGTCGACGGTCGCTTTTCGTACCAGTTTTGCAGCTTATTATCTCTCGTTCAGAGGTTGACCAGTTCTTAATGCTTAATTGACTGGAGTGTATTCTAACACAGGAGGTTTTTTAACACAGTTTTCTGTTTTAATTCAATTTAAAGTAAAGTTTTCCGTTCTAAATAAGCCGGCTAGTGAGAGTCTGACTGTGCACATAAGGTTCCGTAGCAAATGTAGAAAAACTTTCATTTGCATTAAATTAAAAATATATAAGTCACAGGTACAGGTCGCTGGGCACAGGTAGTCCTGTGCCCAGCGGTTTCACCCACTGAGGTTTAGGGGTTTAGGTTTATTGGCGGCAATAGTCATGTCGGTAATGATAGAGCAATCCCAGTACAGCGTGACAATGGTCTTTCTCGCTAACTGGGTCGGGCACATACGTGTAGTACGGTACCTCAGAATCCACAAGATTATATTTTTGGTTATTTTAATTATTACAGTTCTATTATATTACGTTATTTTGTAAACAAATGTAATCAGAGGCATTCTATTTTTTTTTTGTTTTTATTCAATTATCGAAAGAGACAATTACGAGAAAAGAACATATTGAGAAAGGGACATTTAGAGAAAAGGACCTTTTGAGAAAGGACACTATACTCTAAGACGGTCGCTCGCTCTGTTATCGAAAACATGGAACTGTCAACACTGCAAATAAATTTATGCACATTATCTTATTCCCCTTTTGATCCAAAATTTAAGTTGAAGAGGCTGGAACTTAATGTTAAAATATTGCCATATAACTTGCGTCAAATTTTGGCTGCCATACGTCTGTAAGTACAACGGCAATCGGATGACTGCCGCCGTCCTTCTTGCGCAGATCGCAAACGTTAGCCCCGTACAAGGTATCGACGATGGCATTGTTCACACCGCCGTTGAGCATCAGGTTAATTAGTGCCGCAACTTTCCCTAAAAACGAGTCATCAATTTCCCAGGCGCCTGAACTTACCAGATCTTAAGTGCTGTGGAGTCGACGCCACCGGCGACTTTTACAGATTATTTAATATAAGTACTTCTACACAGTTCAAACAGCGTCAGTAAACGTTTTCTTTTTTTGAAAATGTGTGAACTGTCGTGTAAAAAAAAACGAAATCGTTTACGTCTACTAAATACTAAAACTGTCAAGAAAGCAAGATTGCGAGAGAATGGTAACTTGTCTGTGAAACGCTTCAGTGTTTCTATATTCGATATTTATAAAGCTACCGTGTCGCAATTGTTTTTTTTTAAATCGCGTATTTAGTAGTGTCAGTAAATGGACAAATTAATGAGGACAGTACTTTTTCATAGATAAAACAATTAAAATCAATTAATTAAACAATTTAGGTTGTCATATTTGATTTGAGTAAAAAGAATAATAGCGCATAATATTGCTCTTATATCGACTGTATAGAATTTGAACGGGGGGCAGGCACGTTTTTCATAAATATTGCAATACTTATAAATAAATATTTATAAATTTTCCCTTGGTTTCATGACATGAAAGCTCCGGTAAAAACATAAACAGCTATAGTTGATTTTTTTTTGAAGTTTTTTTTTGGATATGACTCACTTAGGATTATTAGTAACGAGTATTAAATTGATAATGTAAAAGAAGCGAGGTGGGGGTGCATATGCAGTATAGGGGCGCGTGGGGTGGGGGTGCATATGCAGTAAAGGGGCGCGAGGGGTGTGGCCGGCGTGCTATTGGTCCGGCTTGCTTATTCTTGCATACTGTGATTACCGTTCAAGGGTTGTTACCGCAGCGGATAATTGAAAAAAGAGTTCATCTAGCTGGAGAATAGCAGATCTTCGATGACCAAACAACTGTTATTTGTTGAATCTGGTGCATAGTCAAAGAACTTTTTAAGAAACTTGTCCGGAAACTGTGTTAAAAGATGCAAGGACCAAGATGCAAGAACCTTGGTACTGGTAGGGTTCGGAAACGAAACCTGTACCTATTTCTCTAAAACATCGCCATAAAATTTACATTGCATCTTCACTCTACAAAAATATAGTATCAAAGATATGACTATATTTTAGAAATGGCTTTATTAAGCGCCATACGAATGTTTAGGAGTTGTATCTTTCTATGAATGTAAGAGTGCGGAATCAACAGGTTGGATGGCGTTCTTCCCTACATTTAATTCCAGTGGTTTAACTCTTTTACCTCGGAATAACTTAAGAATAGTACAATAACCCAGCGGGAACACGTCGGATATAAAGGGGGGGGGGGATTCCTTCGGGTCAGGTAGTGTGGCATATAGAGGCCTTCTGAGTTTTCGACCTTGAGTCTCAACTTTTACTAATGTCGTTTACAAAATATTAAGTAACAAACCCAGTTGTTGGCAGTCCACGACGTAGGGCGGTAATTGCACATAATAAGGACAATACTAGTCACTATTGGGGTCATCGAGCTCCCGGGCGTTTCCATTCATCCCTCTTGAAAGCCGCCCTGATCCTACTTTCTTCCTTTTTAAGCCAATATTCTTTACTGTCATTAATACCAAGTTAACACCACGGACATTGGGCGGTTGCCAGCAAATCCAAATTATTAATTCTAGTTCATGACTTTTTCATAATTATCAATTGGCCTTTGGCAACGTTTTTTAGTTCTCCACAAGCTGTCGCTCATTTCCACATTCGCGTTTCAATTCAAATACAACCAGTAATTTCACTTTTGACAGTTTGTAGTAGACTGCTTCATTTCTGAGGAAACTTTGTCCTTGTGTTGTCCTTCGAACTTGCTCAAGGATCTAAGTGGGTAGATAAACTAAAAAATGAATTGGTAATCCAAAAACTACACAGGAATAAAAACACAAATTATTATTTTCGTCATCTTGAGCTCACCGTGGCGGTTAAACAGCCGTTAGTATTCTAATATTGCAAACTTTAGCAACCAGCGATAGTATTTAATTTAACCCTTCGCGATTGAATAACAATGTCTGCACAAAAGTTGGCTCCCGCTTAAAACCTGATCGTCAATTAATTCATATTTCGGAGGGGTGGCCCCTGAAAGCGGATGCCATCTAACGTTCGTAACGATTTCGCGGTATTATTATCTGCGTATTTATAAATAAACTGCATTGTTTAGTTACTACGGTCTACCTTAATATGCACGTATTGTGATTATTGATTAAAAATAATGAATCGTAAGTTGCATTTTTTATATGAAATAAAATCCGAGTTGAAAATCTATAGTTGAGGAGAAAAAAAATCTAGTTACCGTTGCCGCGACAATAAAGCCTATAAGCGATGGGGCTGTATTGATTTTTGTTACGTCTTATACTCACTTGCTCGTAAAGTGGTTCTTATTGCTCCGCATTTAGGTTCACGATGAAGTCAATTTGACACGTGTGCTTTTTACTTCTTATTCCCTTCACGCACTAGTAGAAGTAATTATCAAATTAATAAGTGTTTTAAATCATTAAAATTATTTATTTTGGTAGCCTATACAAATTCAATTTATTAATGTTTAGTTTCAATATTGTTTAAATTATTGCGGTTTCGTGTTAAGCCTCGTATTTTGTACACAGTCTTTGCGTTCTAAAAAGGCCCAAATAGTTTTAAAAAATTGGGTGAAATTGAATTAGATAAGCTAAGCGTGGACATTTTGCCGTACTGGCGACCCGAATGTCAAAATTTTCCCACTTGTACCAAAAGGATTGATATTCATATTGATGAAACTAACATTCTTCAATCACTTTTTATTAGATATTAGCTACGTGGTCGTTTCTACCAAGATCTCTTGAAATCATCATCATATAAATTTCGCAAGTTAGGCACAATGTACAAGTTAATAACATCTTGGAAATCTAGTCTGAAATCTGACTACTGATCTGATGTCTTGTCTTGTCATATTGAGTCGAAATGCACTGGAAATTTTACCGGAAGTGTCTATCGGATGCCAAGTTATGAATGAATAGCCCGAGTTCGGTAGAATGGCATCCATCTCCAACAATTTGTTAAAATAACATTAAGTAGGTATTTTGTGGTTTTTATCCGATATAAAACGAAAAATAAACATTTGTAACATGAAAGGCAGTTCGTAAAGTCGTATTTAAGAAGTTTTAAAACTTAATTCTTTAGCATGGATGTTGGTTGGAGACTTGGAGGTCAAAATAACGCCCGCGGTCTAAGCAGATGGTGTAGTTCCGACACAATGGGAACGTCGAGAGTATGTTGTAATGTGAATTTTGGACATGAGGGGTTGTCTCCCCAAAGCGACGCGTTGCCGGTGCACAGCTGCCGCCGCCGTTAGAACAGCGTTAGATCCCATTGGCAACACGCTCAAAATTATTATACCAGTAGCTACCTACTTTAAAAGGGATCCATGGACCGAATTGAATCTTCTTTAAACATTATTTGTAACGAATATCCTTGTAGGTATGTACAAGCATAGTAAATACTTTCCGAAAATTTATAAACAAGTCTATTATTTCTGAAAATCGTCGTGATTACGTCAGTAACGATGCCTTAAAAATCAATAAATTTATAAATTGAACTTATAACAACAAAGCATCATCTGGCTACCGCCGGTTGCCGATGTTAACAAAAAAGCAGTTCTCCTAACTTTTTCTTTTATTTCGCATCTTCGGTTGCGTTTTGAAGGTCGCGGTCACGGCCGCAACGTTTTAGATCTTAGCAGCTTACATATTCAAAATTGGGCGTATTGGAAAACAAAATTGGCTTACTTATATGTATAATATCTTATAAAATATCTATTACATACATATTTAGTTTGAAAACGAATAAGTACTTACTTATTTTTTTTAGTAAGTATCGAGAGCGGTATAGCTGTATTTTTAATACCTAATGAAATTCACTCCACAACCATAGCACCAAAAAAGAAAGTTTTCTTTTTCACAAATTTGCAGATTTTTTTTTAAAGGTTATTTTTAGTAAGTATCGAGAGCGGTATATAGCTGTATTTTTAATAATGAAATTCACTTCACAAAAATCGCACCAAAAAAAGAAAGTTTTCTTTTTCACAAATTAGCATTTTTATTTCGTGGAAAATTCCAGACATTTGACGAAAATTTTCGGACATCTTTTATATGATGTGTACCTACTTAACCAAACTCGTTGTAAAATCCCTTCCAAATTCCGGACACAACTAAAATTGCGGACATGTCTGAAATAATTGTGACTGTTTTTTGTGGTAGGTAGGAGTAATCGTAATTGACAGAATGATAGTAAGAAGATGTAAAGCTTATCAGTTTTATCTAAAGGTAGTTTAGTTCTTTAGGTTGATAATTATTATTTGGCAGTATAATAAACATTATGGGTACCTAAACCTTATAAAATTAATTTACCAAACCACATTTGAAGGTTAAATAGAAACTAATTTTCGAGATTGAGTTAATCATACGTAAGACTTCGTTCGAAACGTAGTAAGTACTCAATGATGGAAATTCCTTCTGTTCCACGTACTCCGTTCAGGCGTCTGTATATGGACGTCTGTAAGTAAAATAATGATTCATACGATGACGTATATGTATGTAGAGGTAGGTATAGCGTCGGTTTAGTGCAAGCGTTCTGGATTGAGCTCGTTGTGTTGTGGTTAGTGGGCTCGTTCTCGTCGCTCGTACGCACGCATCGAGTATGCGACGTCCCACATAAAAAAAAATCGGTCGATACTTTGTAAATATTTCAAAAATACTTTTACTTTCAAACATTTTTTTTTTCTATATTCTAAAGGCGTTACTTTGATTTTTATTGAATTACTCAATTAATATTAGAGATGCTGAGCGTTGCTGAATTAGTTCGTGTTGTGGAATATCATCTATTGGACCCAACCTTCTGATGTTTAGTGCCTTACCCTCGTGTAAGGGCAGGATAAGCTATTTGAAGGGCGTTTTCTCCTTGGAGCTACGTCTCGTCTACTTGTAATTTGAAGGTGAAGCGGGACACGAGGCGGGCGACGCCTGTACCAGACGAAGTAGGCGGTGTCGGGCGACCGCCCTCCGCGGGCCCCGGCCGAGCGCTGTGGAAAACGCATGGGCGCGGGGCGCCGTCACACGGACCCAGTAACAAATATACTTCACGAACCTGTTATCGCTCTTAGTGATTGACCATCAGTTCCATTTTGTCGATATTAGTTAAAATCAAATTAATTAGAATTATATCAATTAAGTAATTATCCTCAAACTAGGGGTAGTTTGATACGTACCATAATTATGTATGAATGGAAAGCCAAGATGTCTAGTTGAGAACTTTGTTGGGCTAGTTTAGAAATCGCCGAGCCCAGTACCCTCTTTTTGAAACCCTCTTATAATCTTGCAATTTAACCTGTAAAAATCAAAGTACTCCAAAAAATTTCTTATTAAAACTCCTTCAAGAGCGCGCAGCAGCGCTCTGTTGCGTGCAGCGGCAGCGTTGCGTCGCTGCATTTTAGTGGCGAGTGTGACTATTTTGCCATAAAATATTTTGGGATGAATCTTACGTTACATTCGTAATAAAAAAAATGTACATAACCCACGAATTGCGACATAAAAATTCAGAATCAATTAAATAAAAACATTAAACTTGGATAGAAGGCTGGCTAGTTTAACACACATTTGATGCGTCCTACCTAAACCACGTATTCATAGTGAGGTGCTGAACAGTGCAACAAGTTAATTATCATTTTTAATTGAGGCTGAAACGGCAAGTTCTAAGAGAGAAAAAGACCCTTTTATACCTACTCGGTAAAAAACACTGTTTTGAAGAAAATAAACTTTAACTACCAGCTTTGCAATACCGCTGTGTAAATATTAAATTAGTCAGTGAGTATTGTTTTTTTAATTATATTGGTAGTATCGTTTAGTGTCTTTTGATATTGTTAACAATGACCAAATAGTACAAAAACCGAAATGGAGGTTGTTTAGTTTCGTATTTATTTCCTGAAAACTCATTTGATATATTTGAGCACGAACACAGGGTCGTCAAGGATGAAAAATATTTTTTATCGGCACGGTATTTTAAATCGGTATATTTATTAATTAAAGTATCTTTATCGCGAATATTTAGGACGAAAGTAAAATGTATAAAAATCCAAAGCAACACTGGCCGTTGCTACACTCGATATAACTTTAAGATCGATACTTGCGCTTCACTAAGGTGTGGCGTTCTCTCCCCGCGGGCCCCGGCTCAGCCACGCCCAGCGCGCGCATTCTCAAACAAAATCCGCAGAAAATGTTGTGCGAAGAATCGAGTAGAGTCTGCGTCGTTCGTTTCGTTCAGTCACGCACGTCACATCAGTTAGGCAGCTCAGTTGAGTAGTGATCTCGATAGCCGACGAACCGTACGCACGGCGCACACGTGCCACTCGCGCCCATCCCTTCTCCGCCGCACCGCACTCCCGAGCGATTTCGCCGCTCGCTCGGTGACGCCACCGTCCGTCGCTACTCCGCCGACGCCGCTTGTGCTCGGTGTCGTTCCGTACGGAGCTTTGCTACATCATACTATATTATGTAATACGAAAATAAACAGCTCAAAGCAACCACGTGTGCGCGCCGGCCGGCTTACATTCAAATTCGTAATTTAATTTCAATCAACCAATATCACGCTCCTGAAGCATCACTTAACATCTAAGAAAATAGTGATAGGTGAAACAAATAAAAAAACATTCCAATCTTTTAATCAGTATTTAAAAACCCAAACATTATTATCGTGGCAAGATAATCAAATAAAAACAAGTGAAAATGTCTAATTCTGTGGAACAACAGTTTAGCGAGCTTAGTTTGTCACAAGAGGACCATGATCAATATGAACCAGAGGATCATCAAGACCAAAGGTTAGTACCAACATTTAAAATTACGTTACAAATAAATTCTTTTTTTTTTTACAAAATAAGTTGGTACCGTTATATTTTTAGTTACATTTTAATTTATCTTAACGGTTTTTTTTGCAAAATATTGCGCGAAATTGCTTGACTTTGGTTCAATTAATTTGTTAAAAAAAGGAATTGGATCATGAAACAATCACTATCCTAAACGCTGCTCTAAACTACCGAATACTCATATTATTTTTTGAAATTATAATAATTAAAAAAAAAACAATTACATAAAATTACAAAATATTTTTTTTTACAGTTACGGTACCTACCCAACTATCTTACTGGCTTAACCTCTTACCTAATAATCAAACTTTAACATTATGTAGATAGGCATTAAATTACACTACGTATTCTATGTGTTTAGTATTAATTTGAAACGGTATAATAAATAAAAAAGGACCAGAAAATTTGTTGTTTCAAATAAACTAAAAGACTTACAAATAAACGCAACCACCCTTTGTAAATAAATTTAACTGACCTTAGGTACCTAGGTAATAGCGGCAACGTCACACGCTCGCCTGAGCGCGGCGTGTGTTCGCTCCTGTCAAAGCGATCGGCCGGCGGTGGTGGTGCGGCGCTTTTATCTTAGTTTATGAAACACTTGCACAACAAAACAAAACACATTTTTTATACTAGATTAATCCCCCATTCACATTAATGCACAAATTATACCGACGGAGAATATTGTTATTTATTTTTCATATTAAATCACGGTTCGTAGCCTAAGCACTTTAATTTGAGAAATGCTAAACTTATCATATTTTTTAGATCATCAATTGTATTTACCTCTGAGGCATACACTTCGCCCTTTAAGTACCAGTACCCCCACAAAAAGAAATCCACGGGATTGACGTCTAGAGAACGTGGTGCCCACGGCCCACCGAACATGTCCTAGTCGACCGATCCATTGCTGCCCAAATATTTCTATGAACACTCCCTGTAAGCCTTCACAGATTGTGGAGGCGCTCCGTTGAAGGGCTAAAAGCAGTTGACCACTTAACAATTCAAAAAACTTTGTCGCTTTAAGGGTGCCGTCAATAAAAACTGGGGCAATAATATTATTAATATAGATACTTAACAGCCCACACATTAAGAGAAAATCTGTACTGGTGTTCAGATTCTCGAAACACGCGTGGATTTTCCAAACTCCAGAATCGGTGGTTGTGTGAGTAAAAGTACTCTCATATGACGTGAGTTAAATAATCCTGATCGGCAAGTCTCTTGATAACAAAGCTTGCACCTTCCGATACTTGTAAGGTTTGCGTTTGTAAGGTTTTAGAACTTTGTGAATGGTTTTAAGACAAACCCTAATCTGCCGACCGGCTCTGTGGAGACTCGTCGGGGGTTGCAGGAAAAATGGTTTAAAATTCGTTCTTCTCAAGTAGCGGGTATTTGCCGCGGTAGCAATCCCTCTTATTGCGGCATTATACTTTTATTGTACCGTAGTCTTTGGACTGCTAGTTGTATGGTGCGGGCGTTTCTGGGGCATCTGCGGCTGTCACCATACCTCTCTCGATCTGTTCGCAGAGCTAAAGCTGCGTTTCAACGGCATTCGCCGTAAATCAAAATCATTTGTGTGTATTCTGACGCCGTGTAAGTTACACGAGGCAGTACACTGCACACACACGCACAACCATATTTTAATTATCAGTAATAGTAAGTTTCGTATCACAAGAAAAGCAGTCAAACAAACAACATAAAAACACTAACACTACATAATCCCAAGCTACGCAGGACACGTTGATTGCGATTATTATTATTTCACACACAATAA
This sequence comes from Ochropleura leucogaster, assembly GCA_958449745.1. Taxonomy (NCBI): domain Eukaryota; kingdom Metazoa; phylum Arthropoda; class Insecta; order Lepidoptera; family Noctuidae; genus Ochropleura; species Ochropleura leucogaster. Next base: position 14,825,932 of record OY288200.1, read on the forward strand.
ACAATAGAAATACTGTCTCTCTTAAACTTCTAGTGTCCTATCACAATTATCAGCGCGCGAGTTCGACATAAATAACGCGGCGCCAGAGCTTTCGTGTAACGTGACGTAATTGTACGTTCCGAAAGGCGTTGGCGAACTAAAAAAATAAGTGTTTTAGATGCCCCACTTACCGATCGCAAAGGATCTAAGATGCAGTAGCAACACAATGACCTATTTCTTTTCCGCGCGGGATATTTTGCTATGATTGTCACTCTCTGCTTCCTTCCTTTGCATTGCCATTTTTCAGCGAAAATATTAATTTGGTTGTACTTGTGACTTGCGCCAGAACGGCAACAACGCATCCATGGTACTCGATTTATCGTTTTAAGGTGCATGGCCTATGCGTATAGACATAATCAGCTGTTAGGAAAGATACATCGTGTTCAAACGGGGCAAAAACTTGAAAAATCTACACTTGACTAAACTACTGCTCCTATTTAATTGGATTTTGGTGCAGTATGTATGGATATACTCGTATGGTACCTTGGTATATGGATGTTGTAAAGATTTTGTATGACACTGATTTTGTTTAACCGGGATAAACACATGCTACCATGGAATCCCGGTAGTATGTTCCCTTGCGTCTTCCTACATGTAGGACGTTGACGTTCAATCGGACAATAGCTAGTGCGTTACAAAAGTATAATCGTATTTGCTCGAAAATACATAGTAGGTTTATGTGTAGCGATGTGGCCACACCGGGCCGTAGCCAGGTTTAAGCTAAGAGAGCTTTGAGAAGGGCAACTGTTACTGGATAACTTTTTTTATATCAAATAAGTTCCTAGTACCTACCTACCTTACCTTCTATGAAATGGTGCTGAAGAAATCTCTAAAATCTATCTTTTTACCCCTTAACACAATGATGGGGCAAGAAAATTTCCAGGGGTGCACGTTCAGAGAACCGAATGTTATGGCCCTAACTAAAAGCCACACTCCATAATTGTTTTGGCTATTATGGAAAGTAAACTTATTTGAATAGAGCAAAACATAAAAATATTTTTGTTATTAAACAAAAAGCATTGTCCCAGTCCAGGTGATCTCAAATACTTTTTGTGGTTTAGTAGCTTCTTGGTGAATTGACGCACGACATACCTAGGTGTAATACAAAAACCAATGTATGTTTTGTTACAGAATATGGCAAATGTGCCAAGCTTACAAACCTAAGTTGTGTAACAGCAGAAACATCTCTTAATAAAATTGATAACACACGTGCAGTTAAAGCAAGTAAAAAATGTCCGGTAATCTTGCATGATTCCGAATAAGCACGAGCGTGGCCTCCACAGAGTACTAACCGATGTAATGCTTATAAAGGCCTTTTTAACCGCGAAGTTTTTTCTCAGCGCTCATTGGTCGATTGGTCAGGAATGTATGCCGACGTCGCAGACCCGAAATGGCAGTTTTGATTTTATGAATAAAAAAATAGTACTCTCTGTTTTCACCAAGCCTTTAAAAAAAGCTTTATTTGATGTTACTTTCAAATACTTTTCGTAAACATTATATCACTGTTTGAAATCATAAGTTAGTGCCACATTCGTGTTTTTTTTATATCATTTTCACACAGCATTTTTTCATGTTTTTCATGGTATTCTTTGTTACATTTGTGGATTTCTATAGGTTCTAAAAGTTCAAAATTGGTTAAACCTCACCTTAAGTGTCCAGCCGCGCCTGCGCCTTTTGTGTCTGTAAGCGCATCTACCATTACGATTCGTTTTCTCTGTATGGGGGAAACATTCCAGTAGCATGTTTCTCAGAATTTAAATGGCATACCAAATAGGCAAGTAAATACGTCCAGGGCTCTAACAGATCTTAGTCTAATAAAATTTACACATTACCGGCTAGCCCAACTTCTGTCATTTTATTTTGATTTCGACATAGCGGCCATGCATTAAACTCGTATAAATCAATATTTGGCATCAAAACAAACCAGTTTCTGAGATAAAAGTTACAATATTCTCCATCAGGCAACATTGATGTTTGTCATAATTATGTTTAACACACACGTAATAATCAACAGCTGGCGTCAATACAAACAAGAATTGTATTAGGGAAAACCTTCAAAACTGTCAAGTTTCCGTGATCTAAGACCACTCTTCTTAAAGAAATCTTCGAACTTAACGTAGATTATTCAAATAAAAATCAGCCAGACATTTCTAGGGTTTCCCCTAGCCAAACTGCTAAAGGAACCCTTATAGATTAACTTTGTCCTTTTGTCAGAGCCATTGCACATGCAGCCAACCATCTGTTCATCTGTTGTTTATCCGAATTACGAGGTCAACACTATGAAACCGCCATACATAAATGCTCGCGAAAAGCATTACCCTCCTTCTGGGTCAGTCGGGTTATTAAAGTTTACCTCGTACATTACAGCTCATTCTGAACAGTTGGCTAAGCCGGTCCGAGGCATTTGCTACGGCCTTGCCTAGCCCGCTCGCAGTGCCAGTACTACAACATTATAATTTATTAAACTTGCCCATGCAACATTTTTGTACTTACAAGAATGTAAAACGTATGTATTTACAGAGATCGATATAATCTCTAAAATCAATGCAACCCTGATTTCATTACTTGCCCATACTTGTTAGTGTCGCGTATCATATTTTACCTGACATACAACCTGGCCTTTTTTTGGGGTGGGAAACCATTAAATAACTTACCCCGCTCTGGGGGGCGTGTCAGACTTTTACTGACTAAAACCCACCCATGTTCCTTCCATTGCCCTTTATGTTCCGGGGCCGCGGTATCTCTTTCGAACAACCCGCAACCCTGGCAGGCGGAGGCCCTGGCAATCCCCTTTGACAACCTGACCCTTACTTGCAAGTTACGAAATTCGCGGGCTTCCCTGGTGGGCTGCTTTATAAAAGAAAGAAGCGGCCAAGTGCGAGTCGGACACACAAGGTTTCGTAGCAACACACAATAAAAATATTTTTAACTAGCTTTCGCCCGCGGCTTCGCCCGCGTTAAATTTGGGGTAATACAGTTCCCCTTGCGCCTTATGGATTTGTAATAGCAACGCTAAGTTTTCCCTTTTCTTCCCTTTTTCTCCCGCACATCCCACTTTTTTTTAATAAAAATTAGTCTTTGTCCGTCTCCTGGTTCCCAACTATCTCTGTACCAAAATTCATCAAAATCGGTTTAGCCATTAAAGCGTGAAGAGGTAACAAACAAACAAACAAACTCACTTTCGCTTTTATAAAATTAGTAAGGATGCTCATTCAAATCAATTTAAAATTTACACTGAACTAAAATCTAAATTTGTTTTTTAAAAACAAAGTTACGGCTGCAGTTTGATGAATGAGCTATCATATCTAACTAAAAATTAAATCTAGAATCTATCAGTGATACCACAAATAATCAGTTAGACAATGTTTTAAATCATGTTTACTTAAACTCTGTTTCAGAATATAAACAAGGTTTGAAACAGTGTTTAAAGTTTTGTACCACAAATCGTTAACTAGGCATGGATTAGCTAGAATACTGTTTTAGTTTTTTCGACACGGCCTGTCGACAATCGACGGACGGACGGTGAGCTACCCATTGCTCACCGTCCACAGGCCCGCATCTACGGTGGCCGGGAGTCGTCTCGCGGCGCCCGGCGCACGAGGCATCTCCCGCGGCGGCTGGGTTGGGCAGATGTTTTCTCCCTCAAACGCCCGGCCACCTCCTTTGCTAGCATTACTGCTTCGCAGAAAGTGGTGACCGCTTCCCATTCCCTCTCGCTCTGGACCACGGTCTGAACCAGGACCGGACGCGAGAGATCGCCGCCACCGATCGCCTCCATGAGGGCACGGCGGCGCTCCGCCCACGCTGAGCAGATCGCCACTGTGTGCTCCACCGTGTCCTCCGGGCGATCGTCACAATCGTGACACCCGGGCGTTTCCTCCCGCCCGATGACGTGCAGGAACCTCCCGAAACTTCCGTGTCCGGTGAGGACCTGCGTCAGGCGGTAGGTGAGGACGCCATGACGCCTCTCCAGCCACTCCTCAAAGAGGGGACTTACCACCACTATTGTGGCGTGCCCTGCACAGGGTTGCGACAGTCGCTCTCTCCATGCCACCATGAGATCGCACCGGAGGTCTGCCCGCCGAGCTGCAACTTGCCGCTGCAGCGGGTTTTCCCCCCGGTGTAGTGCCTCCGCGCGCCACTCAAACAGGCGCGCGAGGACTATCGCCTCCAGATCCTACGGTGGCAGTCCGGCAAGATGGCTTGCTGCCTCGCCGGAGATCGTGCGGTTGCCCCGGACCAGCCTTATGGTTACCACCTTTTGGGGCGCGTTCAGGTAGTGGGCGGCACTCTAATGAACGCGCCTATACCGGGGCAAGCCCATACCGGGGCAGATAGATCCACCTTGACGTGACTTTGAAAGGTGATCATTTACCAAGTCAACAATTTTTCAAACCTATACATTTTTAGCTTTAAAATCGTCATCACTGTATTCAATAAATGGATTCATCCTCAAACGATATCTTGGAATTCGATGCGTATAATTATTAATTTCTGATAAATCCTCTAGATCTTCCATATCGTTAATGTCTAACAAATCTATTGCAAAATCATCCATTTATTACAAAAAAATAATAATTAAATACACAAAAGCACAATTTCACTACAAACCGCTACACAAATTGTCAACTCGAAATTATTTTTGAGGTAAAACACGGGGTTAAACTAGGGGTTGAGCGTGTTTAACTTGGACCATGTTTTAAACAGTGTTTTAAAGTGCGTTTAGCACTAAACATGGATTTGTGGTAGACATTTTCTTAGACACTTGTTAAACAGTGTATAGAACCTAGTCTAAATCTTTTGTGGTAAGGCTGTATGTTTCTAATATCTATTTTTATACGTACCACAATTTTTTACAACTGTTTCGACACCAATTTTGTATTGACTCGTTCTAGCAGCAACTCTCATGCCATTAGTTAGTTTTTGGAGAAAATTCCTGGTTTTTGGACTAGCCGAGCAGAAACATGTTACATACCAAAGTGGTTCTTAAAAATGATACGGAACGACTCCATTATGATATTCGTAATACACAATACGAGTATGTATGATCTAACTAAAAACGCACTTATTTTAATCTAATTAATAGTAACACATGCAAGTAAAACGCGCGCCAAAATGGAAAACAGTTGTGCCAATCTAACAACAAAGAATTGGAACCATAAACAAATCATCCATTACCGATACTTTTGTGACCTTTATTTACTTTTACTCCATATATGTTTTGTATATTTTTTATACTATATATCCTTTTAAAAAAAAATGTTCCGGGGTCGAGAGCATTTTTTAAGCTACCGCTGGTGAGGGCTTCAGATACAGGAACCTCACAAGGTGAAGCGTATCGAGTAGTAGTCTCCATACGGTACGTGTACAATCATCGATAGAGAAACTAAAGATTTGTTCCAGTTTTTTAGCCTTTGACAGCAGGGCAATCCCTTGTCCAGTGCGTCCATATCTCAGCACGACCACCTCGGCTGTAAGCCTTGATCCACCTCCGCTCTTACGCGGGATTTTGTTTATGATTAGCATTGTATGGACAGTTTTATCCAGGGCATTAGGTCCAGTCCAATTCAGTCCAGCGTGACCTAACCTTTGTAGACGCGCGTCTGATAACTTTGCTCCCGACGTACCCAAATACAAATAAAAGGGTTTTGGATGACGTAAGAAATCTTATGTGTATGAAATCTGAGGGATTAATTCCCTCTTTAATCGTCCCTCGCTTAACATACCTACATGTCTATGACTGCACATTTGTCCACACCAAAATACCATCCTGATGGCGTTACTTAATTTTTTTGTTACTTTCAGTAGCTCCATCAGTTACAATTTGTTGGGCAAAGAGTTTCAGATCAGTTTCAGATGTAATGGCAACCACCAAAAATTATCTGACCACCTCTCCTCAACCGATAGCCTAGATCTGAATGATCTAGCAGTGTGCTTAGAAGATTCAAGGCTAGATGGAACCAAAGTATACCCCGTTTAATCCATACAGGTACATCATTCCCCTGGATCTGTCGACATTCTGGATAGCAATGAACCGTCTTCCAGTGCCTCACACATGACTTACAACTCCAGCACCCTTGAGCCACGAATCTGGCATCGAATCTCGTAGCCCTTCTTATAATCTATCCAACTTAGTCCCTGCCAGATCAGCGAACCTGCTGGCTAATCGCAATATCTGTGATGAGTACTCCTTAGCACCGCCACACCCGTTCCTACATCAATAATGAGGGGCCGACACAATATAGTGACTGTCAATGTGTTTGTTTTTACTTATTTTAATATTCTAATTTATTATGTCCTTTATTAAATTCAATATTTATTTAAGAATAAATTAAAAAAAAACATTTAAAAATATTATAAAATTATTTTTGCTTTATTTACTTCTCTTCTTAAAATTACATTTTTAAATATTTCTTAGAAAATAAATTTAACAAAAAAAATATAAAAATAGGTTTCCGCCGGTAACGGGAGCAGGGTCCAAGCTACCGGTGGTTAGGGCTCCAGAGACAGGAACCTCCTCACAATGCGGGCCGTATCGAGTCGTACTGCCTTCTGAATCAGGCCCTTGAGCCAACCACCTAAGGGAGCTTCGACAGATGTTCGTCGAGGCTCTTGGCAATTAAGCCATTGGCCGTTACGACAATCGGCACAATGATAGCCGAGCATTCCACATGTCAACAACCTCGTGTGCCAAGTCAAGATATTTTTTTTTTAATTATTATTTTTTTAAATGCTTGTTAGTCTTTGGAGCGAAAAAGTACGACAATCGCCGACTATTTTGTCAACAGTCATCACGGATGGATGGTTTTCTTTGTAGCGTATTTGTGACTTAAGATTTAATATTGTTACTATTATCAAAGTGCAGCCTTCACAATCCGCAACCGATAAATTTTCAAAAATAATCTGCAAAAGTGTCTTGAGTTTTTATCAAATTGGACGCCTAGGTAATAATAGACTAATTTAAATGTTCATTCAGCTAAATAAAATTGTAATTTGTTACTTAATATGAATCACTGAGAGCCTCCGAGTTGGGCGTCTCACTAGATATTGTGACAATAGTGACTGATGGTCCAAATCTTATATGCCAAAGGTGAAATACTTGTTTATGAAAAGCACCACCAAGTTTGTTTTGCATTCGGTATTCAGTAAGCCGTTTGTGATTCATGAGAACAAAATAGCTGCATAAATATATGTAGATTCATTTGCACTTTTTATGATAGAAATCAGTGATGATATTAATGAGTGGGATAATAATATCGAAGAACTGGACTGGACATTAGTCATTAACATTGGTAATGGTCGGGATTATCCTTACTTCCTTACTAATATTATAAAAGCGAAAGTGAGTTTGTTTGTTTGTTTGTTACCTCTTCACGCTTTAATGGCTAAACCGGTTGTGATGAATTTTGGTACATAGACGGACATAGGCTAATTTTTATTTAAAAAAAGTGGGATGTGAGGGAGAAAGAGGGAAGAAAAGGGAAAACTTAGCGTTGCTATTACAAATCAATAAGGCGCAAGGAGAACTGTGTTACCCCAAATTTAACGCGGGCGAAGCCGCGGGCGAAAGCTAGTGATAGATAGAATTTTAATGAAGTCTGAAAGAAATGGTTCTTTTTCAATTTTTTCAAAGAGAGCCTCCTTAAATAATAATCCTAAATTTTATAATAATATTATTTACTGCAGTTACACATTAAATAAGTCTTATATATAATCCTGTATAAATCCAGGAATTCTCTACTCGACACTGAGTATCAAGGTCTTGGCCCCCCCAGGTAAATTATCTGTAAAAACACTTACCCCCGAATACTGAAACGTCACTCAAAATTTAAGTCCCACTTAAGTTTAACAGAGACTCAGAAGTGACGTTTGACCATACAAAATCTAAAGTTTAAGAGCTGCTCAAATGTTAAGCAGCCCTCACATTTTGAGTGACGTTTCAGTATTCGGGGGTTAGTAGTTCTGGCGTCGGTTTTATTCAACAATTGAGCGACAATTTGACTTCTATATTAAAGAAAATATAGAAAGAGAGAAATGACCTAAGTGGAGTATTAAATTAACTAAAAACTGAGAGTAATTTTGATTATATTAATTATGTTAATATATTACTTATAATAATTATGTAAAACATAATTAATCTATAACATCATAATATTTTTGCAGCAGTTCATAGAAGATACTTACTCTTCCAATTCAAGTCTTCTACCGCGTTAGGCTGGGTTGGTTTGAGGTTCTTTCCCTCAAACATCCTCCAGCCACCTCCTTCGCCAGCATAATTGCTTCTCAGAAAGGGGTGACCGCTTCCCATTCCCTCTCGCTCCGGATCACCAGGGCCGGTCACAACAGACTGCTGCGACTCTACGAGGATACACTCCGCCCTATCGGGGGAGACGGTCACTGTGTGCTCCATCGTCTCTCCTGTGCTATCGACATCGACACATTGGTGACACCCGGGCGTTCCTTCCCGCCTTAATATTTGGTAGAACCGAACCGAAAACACAGTGTCTTCCGATGAGGACCTGCTTCAAGCGGTAGGCGAGGCCGCCGTAGTGCCTCTCCAGAGAAACGATACAGTTACGCTAAAACTTTTTGTAAGCTTTTCGAAATTTAGTTCATATCTCGCCCCGAATTCTATTTTATGTCTTCTATCGAATAAAAACGTGTACCACGAAATGGTAATGAGTGACTATCAGCTGTCAGCCATTTTTTTTTTTTAATATTTATTTTCTAAAATTCTTTTTCTGTTATCGCAACTTCTGTGTTTTGTCTCTGCATCACTCTGAGGTAGACAGGTAGAAAATGCCTAAAGCATTAAGTCCGCCTTTTTACAGTCTTAACTTGTGCATAGTATTAATAAAATAATCTGGTAATATGGTGGTTGCTCGGTGGTATTTGTTGAGTTGTTAATTAAAAATTCATTCACAAGAATGGCTTTGAGCAAAGACCGCAAAAACAATTTTTTTTACAAGACAAACCCCCGAATACTGAAACGTCACTCAAAATGTGAGGGCTGCTTAACATTTGAGCAGCTCTTAAACTTTAGATTTTGTATGGTAAAACGTCACTTCTGAGTCTCTGTTAAATTTAAGTGGGACTTAAATTTTGGGTGACGTTTCAGTATTCGGGGGTTATTGTAATTGGTTAGCTTTTGTAACTGTTCATTTGACATTTGACCCTCCGGCAAAAATTAAGTGCCCCAACACCGCGATTGAGCTAGTCAAAGAAAACCGTCAACATGAATTTGACCTTTAATCGATTTTGGGAGCTTGTTCACTAGTTTGCTTGTCAAACTCGTAAACCCACATCTCGTCACCAGTAACAATGCGTTTTATGAATTTGTGTCGGAATAAACTCGTTCTAGCATGTCCTTAGTGGCTTCAGTTGGATTTTTGGAAAAAAAATAGGATGTAAATTTTTGGATCAGATCAGATTTTTTGGGACAAGCCTCGCGGCAGAATGTTCAATACCAAAATATTTAAAATGCTATGAATCGACACGCGAGACTTTAAGTCAATATTTCCTATAATAATTCTAAAATAATCACTTGGGTATGAATCACACACCCTGAGTCACTAGTACGGATCGTCGTTCGATGTTTTTCTCCATTATGAAATTCGCAATACACACTAGGTATGATCTAATTAAAAACAGCAATTTATTTATAAGTAATATAGTAACAGATCAACTAAAAATCCGCGCCCAAATGGAAAACAGTTGTGCCAATCTAATACCATAACATTGGAACCCCAATACCGATACGTTTTGACTGAATGTATCTATAATTATGTTCAAACATTCATCAATTCGAAATGTTGCCAATTATTATTATAAGTATGTTATTGTCCCTCAATACTTTAATCGGGTCGCAAAATATGTCTATACTCGTAAAAACTTAAAAATCAAAATAACAAATAAATAAAAATCAACTGTAAATATCAAGATTATCCATTCGTTCAAGGGTTTAGGCGTGGACAGAGAACAAACAAACTTGCTTATGCATTTATAATAAAGTTAGGAAGTGACTATTCAAGTGTCACTAAAATTGATCAAATTCTGGGAAGTAAGGACGGGCTAGAACTTCAAAGGTTAAAAGACGATATCTGCACTGATACTACGGAAATCTTGTTTTATTAGACTGTTTTATTTAGCTTCAAATGGGAATACATAACATTATGCATACGTATGCTAGTTTTGAACTTCATTGTGAACAAATAAATATTGTTATCTGATAGCCGTGTGTCTGGTGCTAATTATGAACGTATTGATACGATACATGATACCGTCGATACCGAGATCTGTTAATAATTAACCCGCACATCTCTACTAAAAACAATGATCGAAAAATATCAATTTTTCAATCCAAGGTTTCACAGATAAGGAAAAAGACCACATTGTTGATCCACTCCAGAGCTTAATTTTGTTCGGAACGATCGCATTAAAGATAGTTTTCTTTACCCTGAAGCTTAAAATAATGTATAAGCCGTCTGCATAACATTATATGCATCACAGCGCAGTTGTTGCGGCTTTGCACCTGCCGGCAGGTGGTTCGGCCCTTGTACACGTGCCGTCGTCGCCGCGCTCTTCAGATTACCTACCAACTGTTCGCTTTTTTTATTGCTAAATTGATATTATTAAAATAAATTATTTCTGCACAAGGCGAGGTTTCAAACTTAAGAAAAAAATATAATTATTCAAGAACAATCACATGTTCCAGGCGGCTTAGCACCAAGTAATGAGTGACATCAAAGCACCGAATTCTTTCTCTTCTCATCCATTGGAGATCTGTTTATTGTACTACATAACAGGAAATTCTTGATTTGATCAAATAACGATTAAGGGAATTAATCTTCTCCGTTTTATAAATTGTTACAGTGATACCTACCTGTATTATTTTGAAGTTATACTAGATTGCAATTTATTTTTCAATACACTTCCTCGTAAACTGGCTCTTATTGCACTACGATTATGTTTAACATGGAATTTATTTCACACATGTGCTTTTTTCTCATTTAGCTCAAGGGCTTTCAATTTTTCTGTATCATCACGGAGAACAAGAAACTACTGCTGAAATCCTTACAAGTCGCCAGTATATTTTTTTGTGGTAGGAGGTGCTAGTTTTTAAAAGCTTTTATATTTATTTTAATTTAAAAGAAAATACGAGAATATCACAAATAAATTCATTTATTAAGTACAAATAAATAACAAATTGATATTTGAGATTCTATATTAATATCTTATTTTTAATGTTAAGCTGTTAAGCGATGTCCTGCCTTTGTTTCTCCTTCAGTATGAGAAGACAAAGAGCGGGGAAAATCAAATTAAATCATAGTTTCATATTTGTATTGATTAATGACAAATGCACTTTTGTTGTTATTTAATTTCTCCCAAGTGTATTGAACAACTTCTTAATTCACGTTAGAATTTGTCACAGCTGTTCTCGGCTCTATAACGCTCTCGCCTAGTGGCTCGTGCTTTAAATCCGCCTCGTATGCAATGACAAAATGTACCATACGTTACTTAAAATATGGAATTTAAATAAAGCTTGTTTTGCATATTATTCATCAGTAATATAAAAAGTTCTTCGTATTTAATACCATATAGTGAAGTTATCAGTTATGTTTGTATGGATGAATAAATAATCGGGTAGTGTAGCAAAACTTATCGGAGCTTTTTATAGCTGAAAGATGTTTGCAGCTGACCCCGAGCATTTTACTACTGTACTGCTCTTGTGAGATTCCTTTGTTTTTTTTTGACAATGCTAAGGGTATATATTATTATTAACACACCCACACACACTGCTCTTGCGGAGAATTTAGGTGTACTATTGGTAATTAAATCGCTGAAGTTCGGCGTATAATTGTAGGCCGCTACTCGCCAGGTGTTTTCTTCCCATTGTTAATGCAGCTCGCGTAGTAAATAACGAAGCCGCTGAAAGTTGTTACAATATCAGGAAAAAACCAAATCGTGTTCGTATTTGCTTACTACTTATGTTTTATATTATATCTAACCAATAATATTATCTTCTCAAACTTGAATAGCAAAGCAACGTAACGTTTCAATTTCCAGTGCAATGTGTTATGCATTATTTTATTAGCTTTAATTTCTGTATATAGCAAAAACACTGAAATATGTTCTTTTAATTACTTTGATTACATCTAATAGCTCTATTATTCGAGTTAATCCTTCAGTTATATCACGTTTTATATTGTTATGGTTTTCCGCATCGGGGAGTTCCGCTTTTTAAGGCCCTAGTTGAGACCCTTAATCCAACCAATTAAGGAGAATTTAAAAATATGATCATCAAGAACTAGATCGAAAACCTTCTTTTGGGACGGTAGCTCAGATTCCACAAGTTTAAATTTCAGGGCAATATGCTAGGAAATAATCCTGGCTTGGTTCTGCCTGCTGCCAATAGCTAATTTTAGTACCCATCCAACTAGCTCTACACACGCAAGTTGTCGTTAGGAGACTTGTCTTGTGACGCGTATTTTGCACTGTGGCTTTCAAAACGGGTGTTTTGGTATAAGGAATTTTCTAGGACAACAAATAAAACAGTCCTTAGAGGATGCCTACGACCTGAAAGAATCTTACGGACACTAGCCTTCTGTTTTGTATTACATTACCTTGGTTTATTTAATTCCGTATATTCATTTGTACACGTTAAATTTAATGTTTAATATGTTTATATATCTATATATGTATGAATCCCCATTTCCCTTGGTCACGGCATCACGCGTGAACGGTTGGACAAATTCTTTTTTGTTGTGTTGATGTTAGGAGAGGGTCTTATGAAAGAAAAAATAGGTAAATAGGGTAGGCAGGGTAGGTAGTGTAGAAAAATTGCATTGCACAGTAAGTTTCCTCACTGGTATTGTTAATAGGGTCCAAGATACCGGCGGTCAGGGTTCCAGAGAAAGGAAACTCCTAACAATACGAGTCGTATGCAAAGAGTACCGTTTTCAGTATCAAGCTTTTGATCCATCTGCCTCCTTAGGTATTGGTGGAGGCTCTTGGCAATTAAGCCATTGCAATGCATATAAGACTTACCCCCGAATACTGAAACGTCACTCAAAATTTAAGTACCACTTAAATTTAACAGATACTCAAAAGTGACGTTTGACCATACAAAATCTAAAGTTTAAGAGCTGCTCAAATGTTAAGCAGCCCTCATATTTTGAGATTTTGACTGACGTTTGAGTATTCGGGGGTTATCGGCACAATGATCGCCGAGATTTAGTTTATTTCCAGTTCATTAAGTTATTTTGTTATTGTTTATTAAGCTAATTATTTACTATTTTAGGAAATGAAACCAGTCTCATAATGATAGCGGATTAGTGAATGGCGTGGGTTGTTGTTTTTATCAGTATGAAGCGGGAGGGTGGGTGGAGGGCGGCGCGGCATTCAGTCGTTTTGCATTGCAAGTTCGTTCTGAACCCGCGTCGCGTCCGCTACACAGCCGGTACTCAACTCGGTTCGAGTCGGTTCACTCACTCTTCAGTCACACGGCAACACTCGCAGTTGCGCTACAGCTCGTGTTCGAATGGGCTAGGTTCATTACTCCTTCCGGTCGTTTATTCATTTAACAAACTAGGTACTAATGTACCAGAGATCGTAATACGCTTGATGTTTCTGTTATTTAAGTTGGAATCGTGGTGGACATTTCTGTCGAAGTGGTGAAATTAATAGCGTCGGTGTGCATCCACATCAGGCACGTGCTGTGTTAAGTTTCACAACTAGCTTATGGCTTACAGAATGGCGAAATACCGCAGGTATGACTAGTTTAGTAGGCTATCCTATCCACACGAATACGCCCACATTCCTAAACGATCGTTACAGCTGGTAGACTCGTAAAGTAATAATAGTACGATTGCATTTTGCCAACCGTAAAGTATGAAGCTACAAACTTACCTTTGTCATTTCGTCTATGTTTGTTAACGTCGATTGTTTAAATGCAGCGGAAGCTTTAAAATGCTTTAATAAATTCGATGCACATGAACACGTGGTGCGTAAAGAAAATGGCGGCGCGCAGAGAACTGCCGCCCGCCGGTATTGCGGGCCGTTGCGCCGCGCTCATGAATCACTGATACCGAACGCGCCGGCCGGCCGGCATCGGTACTATGCAATGGTTGTGTGTGTGTTGATAACAACTTTTTATTACTCCGTTAGGTTTCATAAATAGAAAGTATTCTTTCGTTACTATAGTATTGAAGATAGAAGACCTGTGCTCCAAATATGCAGTCTCTGATAATTATTTTTCTAATAAATTATACTTAATTGTTAAATCAATAGTACCTATCTAATCTACCATGCAAATCTAGTTAGTATCAACTCTTTATACTAGGTTTATGCCTAGGTCTTTATTTAGGTCACACACATTAAACAGTGAGTACCTACAACACACAAGCGACTACGCTTAACGCTAGGTCTTTGTTTATAATAAAATAATTGTAGTGAAAAACGAAGGCTACTTATCAAATATTGTTTATCAATAGCCGAAAGAAGGAAAATGACAATTGATGTACATCGGTGTACACATTAATGTTGGAACCTACTTCCAAACAGGTTAAAACTACAAACAATACTTACACGCCGCGTTTTTCGGGGAACTGCAAAGAACACAAAAACCAGTTTGGCAGCTCTGAAGTTCTTTACTTTGTTTGCCTGAAGTTTTTGAAGATTGCTATATTTATAGGTGGCCAATACAGACAGAACTATATTACAAGTAGTTGGGTCACCATAGTCTGTGGTGGAGCACTGTTGAGAATGGCTCCGATGCGAACAAGCGCTATACGTATAGCTAGCTACAGGTTATCAGAATTCTCACCTGTCGATGGCGTCTGATTGGCTGCCCAACCAACCATACATTTGGTTGTAGCACAATTGTGGTTTCGGCCACCATGATGGTTTTTAGTGAAATACACTCTTTCTGAGGTTCTAAATGCGACCAACTCATTCACTCGCGGTAGCTTGTTACCATCACAGCCTTATTATTAATCCTGGTCCTGAGAATATACTAAAACCTTTCATATAAATAAATATTAAGCTACCTATTCTAACAAACTGCTAAAATAAAGAAAAAATCAAAAAAATGCGCCTGTTATTTTAGCAAAAGAAGAAGAAGAAGTAGCCATAAATAGAAGTTTACATAAATATTATAAATTATTTATCCGTGGTTATTGAAGATGGATGTTCAATGAAGTTAATAATAAATAACAGTAGCTCCGTGCCCTGTTATAAGTTTATTGACCCCTGTATGGTATGACGTAATTATTCTGTAGTAGTGTTTATCTTTATTGCAATTACTAGCCGGCGCCCGCGGCTTCGCCTACGAGATGATTGAAATAGTATCCTGTGTGCTATTCCTGACTATAATCTAATTGTGTGCCATTTCATCAATATCCGTTCAGCCATTTTGACGTGAAAGAGTAACAAACATTCATACATCCATACGCACAAACATTCCCATTTATAATATTAGTAGGATATGAAGTAGAACATGTCAAAATTTCAAAAACAAATTTGATAGAGGTGGAGAGACGATCTGGGGCCAACATGACCAGATATCGCACAAGAGGTTTAGAAGGAGAAAAGGGACGGCTTTGCCCAGCAGTGGGACAATTGAGAATCATACATAGAGTTAAGCTGCAATAGCGGGATTTAAAAAAAACATGCTTTATCAAATCAAAATAATAAAATGTACGACTACGACTTCATGTAGGTAGGTACAAAGTTCTTGTTATCTAGTAGGAATAAATCAACCGCGGAGATATTGATTCACGACCACGAGAGGGGAACGACCCCAGGAAACCAGGTTAATAAAATTACGGGCTCGTTGATAAACATGATAACGCTACGTCGGATCTCTGATCTACCAAATTGTATTGATGTATTTTAAGAAGCTTTACGACCATTTAATTCTATAAAGAATAAATAAATCCCTAGTAATTGAATGTATAATTAGAACAAAATATTATTTTGTCATGTCATGCATGACACTTATAGTTGGATAGTCCAATGTACCTAATAATTGTAATAAAAACAGCGTTTATCTACATGTATGCAGATAGTAGACAGATAGGTACCAACTAAACGAACGATTCGATTGTTGGTTGTGCGGTTGCTTTGTGTTGATATCTAGGTATATTATGTGTGGAGTGAGGTAGTAGGTAGGTAGATTCACTACGAGGGGTCATGCATCGAGCGAGTGCAATGGAACGAAGTTGTGAATGGCGTGCGAGTAGTGGGGAGCGCCGGGGGAGAGGCAGGGGGAGGGGGGCGCGGGGCGCTTGCCGGCATCGCCGCACGCCGCGGCCATAGTGACGAGGGCGCGGATGATGTCATCTCCGGAGCTCCGCCATTTTGTAGCCAATGATGTTCGAATAATGCAACATACCTAACAATAATGCCACTTTCGATGTTGTCATCTATTACAGTTGCTACGTGTCTTGCCTTAGCCAAAATTTTACCGATGTTAAAAAGAGTACCTTCTAAAAATAAAACCCATGGGTAAGGTTAACCCATACCTAGCGTTAATCCGCCTATAATAACCTTTTAGAGTTAATATTATAATACATAAGAATAAAACCCGCGTTCTGTGTTTTCCTTAGCCTATATTTTTGCATTGATAGGCAAAGCTTTTCAGTTATATTTCCGTGTGGATTTGTCCTGCCAATTGATGTCAAAACAGGTCTATGTAGTCACGCCAGTACTTTCTACGCCGCCTTCGGCGATGACACCCGTCACCTGATACCCACTGCGATACAAATGGTGGTCCCATGCTCCTCATGCATACTGCTGATGCATTGCTAGCCCAATTAATTGCACTTCAACCTAACAGTCTGGCAACATTTAAATAGCTAACTTATTAGGCCCTAATTAAAATATAAAACGAATATACTCTAAATTCGAATACCGAAACCGATTCTGATGAATTTTGGTGCACATAATTATTAGACGACTAGTAATACTAGAATTTGTACTAATTCTAAAATGAAAACAAGAGCTCTTTTGCGGCGGTTTACAGTTTCGTTGCGTTTAGGGGTCTACAGATGAAAACCTGGAACCCTGGGACATTATAAAAAGTTAGGATGAATATTTTTATAAATAGCCAATAGAAAAGTAACATATATAACTATGTAATAACTAGTCGTGCACCTTAACAAGTTGCCAGGCGGCGTTTTATTTAATATAAAATAATAGCTGCCCAGAGGTTTCACCTGCTGCTCAGGAGGCTACCCTTATGACCTAGGGGTATGAAGAATATCAGATTTTCAGCCCTACCCGATATGCACACAAAATTTCAATCTGTCCAGCCGTTTCGGAGGAGTTAGGTAAAAAAACACCGCGACACGATAATTTTATATATTAGATTTAATCAACGACGATTATTTAATTTAACCTTTTATGGCCGGGGAAACAGTGCGCAATTTTTGTAAGCAGTTCAAGTTCGGCTGAACAACACTAAGAAAAACAACAATTTCATATCGCGCCCCATAGCCATATTATTGAAGCCTAATAAAAAATAGTCAGCTGCATGAACGTGAAGGGAATATAATTATTATCTACGCCACCTGCGTAAATGAACTCTGAAATCTTTACCTAAGTAAAGCAGTCAGTTATGAAAATAAAAATGCTGTTACATAAATCTATTCGAAGAAACTTACATCTCCGGTTTTTTTACGTTATAAAAATATTTTGGTTTTACCAGGAATTAACTGGTTTCTTAACCACAACTCCCTCCCTTTTTTATTGAACCACTGGCAACAAACAATATGTAGAAAATCAAGGGAAATGATATCGCAATAAGTTTTCAGTTATAAATAAAAAACTACGTAATTACTGCAAAAACCGACAGTTCCTTTCTTTTGGCTTTGCAGTTGACGTATACTCCCTCACTATACAGCTAATATTTTTGAGGTGATCCAAAACATTATCGAACTTTCAATGTGATATGAAATTGAAATGATGCGAATGCGACATAATAGGACTACCTGGGGGGTGGTACTTAATAGGTTATTGTAATTTTGGGCCTGAAGTAGCTGATGCGCATCTCCGTGCTGAGCTATGATTAAACTATTATTTGTTCTGAGTTACAATGGTTAAAAAAAGACTTAGGCTGTTTTATCAGTCATATTTAACTATAACTTAAATGTGACGTTTTGACAGTGTCCATACAAAAACTGACAAAATAACAAACTTATTCGTTAAAAAATCTTAAAATGCGATTGAAAAATCGGCCCTAAGTCAGATTAACGGTAACTCCCATATATATCATCATTCTACGTTTTGAATATTCAATTTACTTGTTTGGAAAAGGTGTTGTTTACATTAACGATTAAGTGAAAAGTATTATTTTTATGTTTTGTACTTTCTTGATGCAAAATAGACCATATATTATCACAAGCTGTGTCATTCGGATAGCGAGCGTCTCTTGATATTGTTCAAGTTCATGTTAAAACGAATATATTTCTGCATTTGGCGTTTTTCCAACAATCAGGTCACAAAACTAGAGGATATATCTGTTTAGAAAAACCTATTTTCCTTTTAATTTCCGCGACTTAATTGATTGCGTGGAAATTTTGATGTGGAAGAAAAGGTGCTCTCACAATAATTGTTCCAAATTTGACCCCGATCCGTTCAGCCTGTAACAACCATGCTGGGGGTTACCTTATAAACTTTTTATCATTATTTGACAAGTGAAATATCGTTAGAAGCGTATCGATCGTCTGCTAATTTACCAAAACTTAGCTACAGCTTGGAAAACAACAATATTAATAAACCAACCATACAAAACAAAAATTGTATTTATCCGAAAAAAGCAAATAGTATCCGAAAAAAGCAAATAGTATCCGAAAAAAAAAACAAATAGTATCCGAAAAAGCTTTACATATATATTACTATATAAAATACACTATATACTATACTAATATCAAATCACAACACTATACTAATGTCCATTATTTATAAAGATACGCTTTCTCCATCAATTGCAATAGCGTTAAGTTATTAACAGTTAATTCAAAGTGTCGGGAAGACAAGTCCTTTAGAGGGGTACTAGTTACCATCCAACCTAGTTGAGTAAATAATTAATCTTGCCCGATTTATTCGCAACTCAGCTGTCAACTAGGAAAGAAAAAGGAACGATAAAACTATACGGTTTAATGTAAAGTAGGGGAGGTACTTGTTGCGTTACAAAATATTTAAATAGGTTAGGTGTTTGATTTAATACCTGAATTTAAGAGTGAAATAAAATTGAACATAACATCAAATTACTTGTTTTTCTAGTTTATGATAGGTAAATATGAACTGAATTAGCAAATAGTTGTAAACAATGGTTATGTCGCTTCTCGCAGCCGGTCTTCAAAAGTACTCATCAGTGGGCTACCCCTGCATGTTCGCTTCGACAACATCGAGCCCCTGCTCTCACAGTACGGCAACGTACAACATTGCGACAAAGCGAACTCGCGCGATGCCAACACCCAGGCCGTGTTCATCACGTTTGAGACTCCGGAGCAGGCGCAGCAGTGAGTATTATTGTGTTTTAGGGTTCTCTTCGGTGTGCTGTCTTGTTCGCACTTTTCTGCTTCGATTCCAGCTTTTCTTTTATCTTTCGCATCTGTATTTCGGCGTTCGCATGACGTATTGAGTGATATGTTGCTTTACTACAGTTTTGCTTATTGCTTTTCAGGGTGGCACTGAAGTTATTATATTTCTGTAGACAGACAAGAATGAAAAAGGAGGAAACAGTTGGTCTTTAGTACCTACAATTGTTTTCTTTTTTTTTCTAGTCTGTTTACCGTGAATCCGTCTAGTCGGCTCATAATACTGTAATTAATTTATATGGACATCAAAGGCCTTAGTCATGTGTTTTAAGTAGTTTATTGGGCGTTTAATAAACTTATTCCTTAATTTGTTTCTTTTGCGGATTTTACTGATTTTAATTGTTACTGGCAACGCTTTTTTTATACAATAGATTACGCATGGGGGATGTTGTTCAGTGTTTGGCATACTGTTAGGTGTTATATTTTTTTTTACTCGAACTTAACTTGTTACAGAGCCATTAACGGCCTAAATGGGTGCGAACTGGAAGGAAGTCGGATGAAGGTTGAAGCGGCAGAGCAGAACACCCGTGGCGGCAGGCGCGGACGCCCAGGCGGCGGCCGCGGCGGCGGCGGTGCCACCGGCGGCGGCTCGCGGCCCACCGACTTCCCGCTGCGTCTGCTCGTACAGAGCGACATGGTCGGCGCCATCATCGGCCGCCAGGGCAGCACCATCCGTCTCATCACACAGCAGAGCCGCGCTCGCGTTGATGTCCACCGCAAGGACAATGTTGGCTCTCTCGAGAAGGCCATCACCATATATGGCAATCCCGAGAACTGCACCAATGCATGCAAGAGAATACTGGAAGTCATGCAACAGGAGGCCAACAACACCAACAAGGGGTAAAATCTATATAGCGATTTATTTTTAATAAATTAATACATGTTGTTATAACACAACTTGCAACTAACATTGCTTCATTATTGTTTTCAGTGAGATCTGCCTCAAAATTTTGGCTCACAACAATCTCATTGGCCGTATCATTGGTAAGGGCGGTAACACGATCAAGAGGATCATGCAAGAAACTGATACAAAGATTACCGTCTCTTCTATCAATGATATCAACAGCTTCAACCTGGAGCGGATCATCACCGTCAAGGGCACCATTGAAAATATGGCTAAGGCGGAGTCACAAATTTCAGCTAAATTACGCCAGAGCTATGAAAGCGATTTGCAGGTAATTACTTACACAATACTAAACAATAAATACTTGATTAAAAAGCGTATGTTTGTTTAATATTGTTTTAATTGGTGTTATAGATGCTGGCGCCGCAAAGCATAATGTTCCCGGGGTTGCATCCTATGGCCATGATGTCCACTGGTCGTGGATTCTGCGGTGCTCCCCCGCCGTTCCCGCCGCCTATATACGCTCCTCTGCCGGGCCAGGGCGGCGCACAGCAGGGAGCCGGTGACTCACAGGTATTAACTTCTGCACATTCCCATATTAAAAACCCCGTGTGACGTATACACGTTGGCCCGTAGTGTTTCAGCGCTGCCTTTCGGTTTGCCATGCTCAAAGTTCTTTCTAATAACAACTAATGAGCTCAAGTAAAGGTTATTAAAGGCAGTGATGTTTCGATACCAGGTAACTTCTATGTGAACTAAAAAAATCTTTTCTGCAATAGGAAACTACATACTTATACATCCCAAATAATGCTGTGGGCGCGATTATTGGCACGAAGGGCTTGCACATTCGCAACATCATTCGATTCAGCAACGCTTCTGTGAAGATCGCTCCTCTGGAGCAAGATAAGCAGGGAGAGAACCAAAGCAACCCTCAACAGGAGCGTAAGGTCACCATAGTCGGCAGCCCTGAGGCTCAGTGGAAGGTATGTACTGCACATATTTTGATACCTGTAATATTATTCTGTTTTGAACATACTGGACATAGTTTTGATTACTTTTACTTTACAATTATAGGCTCAATATCTCATCTTCGAGAAGATGCGAGAAGAAGGATTCATGTCAGGTTCGGATGACGTGCGGCTGACAGTGGAAATAGTGGTGGCTTCGTCGCAGGTCGGCCGCATCATCGGCAAGGGAGGGCAGAATGTGCGAGAGCTGCAGCGCGTCACTGGTTCGCTCATTAAGCTGCCGGAGCAGCCGCAGCAGCAGCAGGGCGGCGGGCAGGCGCAGGATCACGACACCACCGTGCACATTGTGGGCCCCTTCTACAGCGTTCAGGTATGAATCAATAAAATGTTTATGCATATTTTGTTTCGAGAATGTTTTTTTAAATATATTTTTTATGTTAATATGCTGAAGTTCATAATAACAAAAATACGTATCGATACAGGTTTTTTATAGGTAAACGAAATGTAAACGAAGATAAATTATGAAAATTACAGCATTTTAGTATTTACATAACATACAACATAATGGGGTTACAAATAAAAACATTTCGCACGTGTATGATGTAATCGAATATAAAATAATATGCCCAGCGAAAATTATAGAACGGTACTGTACTTTGTAAGATGTATACATGTAGTTACGAGTCCAAATTGAATTTACTTTAAGTATATAATATAAGAAGATAATATGGTGTCGCGACATACGTTCATAATGTCAAGATAAGTATATGGTTTTACTAATAGCTGGCGCAATGCGATGTAATACTGCGTATAAATTCGATTTGAAAAACACGACTCACTTTGACATAATGAGATATTTACGTTTTGTAGCGATCACCTGACGCGGGATGAAACAATAACGAGACACTGCCTGTCTAAGGATACAATCCTCAGTGAGAGCCAATGAAATGGCACCACACCATGGTCATGCCAAGTTATTTTATACCTTTGATGCTAAACAATAGGTGAGTTATCCCAGTATCAACGTAAATAATAAATTATATCAATTTTATAGCGAATGTTAAGATTTACAATAAAATTAATTCTCTATGAAACTTCTTTAATTTATCTGCTACGCCTTTAAATTGTTATTGGACTATGTAACTACATGTATATGTATTGGATGGTACAGAAGTAACGTGTCACTGTGTGATGTGATGATGACGTTATTGTGTTTCCGATTATATTATTTGAAAATAACTTCATGAAGGAGGTTCTCACACACTGGGCGGGCGGAGGCGAGAAAGATTTGAGGCAGTGCGCCGCGCAGTGTCAGTGTACGCGTTGGGGTGCGTTTCCACCAAGCGAAAAAATCCTCATGCGGAGTATTTCAATAATTAAATTTAAATTGGACACACTCGTCTGTAGATTTTTTCGCTTGGTCATTCGAACTTACCCTTACGTATCAATGGATTTCAAGCAAGTCAATGTAATGTGAGATCTTGTTCACCGCCCGACTACGTTGATGACATTGTCATGTGAGACTCGCTTTACATGCGTTTTAGTCATTAATTAGTGTCATGAATGACTGATAACGGTAATTCATATTGGGGTAGTGTATTTTATTAATATATATGTAATGCAAAGCGATATTGTGAAGTACTGTTATAATGTGAAATAATGCGATGATTAATATAAGTTTTTCACTGCGTATTTGGTTGAAGTACGTGTCGATCGGTACAAAGTATAAACCACTGTTTATTGATAAGTGTACATTAAGTGCGAATGTGATAATCGTTTAGTAGTTGTACGCTTAACAGTTCCTGTGTATGTTATCAGTCGGCGCAGCGTCGCATTCGTGCGATGGTTGCGCAGGCGAGTGCGCCGGGCCGCCGTCGCGCCGCGCAGCCTCCGCCGCCCGTGCAGCAGTAAACTGCCTCCGCATCTCCAGGATCCCCGCGCGCCCTCCAGCACCTCTCACCCTCGAGCCCTCGCAACACCCGCCGCCTCGCCAGCCTAGCCGCGAGCGGGCGCGGCCCCGACACGGTCACCACAGTCACCACAGTCACCTTAGGCACCACATGCCAGTGCCGTCGTACTGACGGACTTCACTAAACTAACTAGCTTCACCTGCACACTTGCGTTGCGCTAAACGTAGACCGTGTCGTAACGCTGCACCCGATTACTGCGCAGGCAGGTTGTCGAGCTGACCTATTTGTGTCCAAATGTTGTTGTTGACATAATTCTATTATTGTAGTGAATTGTAATTAAATCTATTGATAAATCCATATTTAACCCGGGACTTATCTATGTTGATGATTAATATTTGAATATATATATATTACATATATATAATATTATTCATATACACTATATTTTAATAATAACGTGATTGTTAAGTTGTTTTCAAACCATGTTATTATGCTACCATGTAGAGTTGTCATAGATTGCAATAGTTAATGATTATGTTCTGTATACTGTTTACAAATGTTAATAGCAATTTCTATAGTATCGTGCCGTTTCTATATACAAACAAGAAGAGCAAAATATGTTTTTTTGTTATAAAGTAATAGTTTAATCTGTTAAAATCACTGCACCATACTGTTATGTAATTTTTTGAAGGGTGTGTGGGATACGACTACTAGGAACGGAAATTACACGACGTTGCTTTAACGAGGAGGCTCATTGGACAAACGGCTTTGCAAAGTATATTGTAAGAATATTTCTTGAAACGATACACGGAGTTTCTGCATGCATGCTGTTGAGAATGTGTCGTACAATGGTTTCTATTGAACTGATGTGTGTTGGGTGATAAGTAACTAATCCAAAGAGTGAACGCCGATCGTGTGTCGAATCGGCCTGACGTAGTAACGAGCCTTGACTTGACTAAGCGAGCGCGGCCGGGAACATGCGCACCGGTCTGCGCTTGCGCCACGCTCCTATCAACGATATGGAGACGATGATCTACCTAATTGATGGACAAATATTTTTGATATAATAGTAATTGTTGGAGAGTAAGGAGTAAACTTATGAGTTTTAATTTGTAAGTAACATTTGTTGATCGTTTTCTTTGTAATTTTGTCTTTGTTAGCTTTATAATGTTTTCTTGTATTGAAAATGTAATACAAAAGTTTCGACATTGAACGATACCGTAGCGTTTAATGGTGCGTGTGTAAATGTCGCGTCGGTCGTATTGTTCGGTTCTATCGTGATATGTTTTATTATTCAATTGTGCGATTTGCGTTATCATTGTGCCAAGTGAGATAATTTAAACTATGAGATATTAAGATTAAGTGAATAATATCAAAATTAATGAAAAGCTTAGATATTTATATGTATAATGTGATAATATATGGAAGTTTTGGCAAAAATGTTACTAAGAATGTTTTACATTCTTATTTCCATTTTCTCATTTTTTAGGTTAGATTATAATAAAATTATAAATTGTAAGTCGTGAGGCGGTGGCGAGGGCGCGGCGGCGCACGGTTGTCGCGCGCGCGGCCCGCCTGCGCACGCGCCTCACCAGCTGATGTCCCGATACTTCAACACTTGTCTCTTAACATCTCGTCACGTCTATTCCGTGTCCCAAATGCATTAAAATAATTTTCAATTCATTACGGTTAAATGGCGTAATCTTCTCAGTTGCACACGTATCGTGTTTTAGTGCTGAATGTAAAGGGTACAATATGCATGCTTACTTATGTTACATATGAGAGATTACCTAATAACTCTTCAACAAGACAAAGTTCTGAGAGACCGCTTTGCTGCGTTTTGACGGCGTTTAGTTTTTGTGCCGGACTTACATCGAGCTGGATGTACGCCGTCACACGAACTTACCGGATCGTTGCGTTTTATACGGGTCCACTTTTATGCCATCTGAACTACTGACTTTGCTTTGTTACACTGTTATTAGGTAATAAAACTAGTAACATTTCGCATTTATATTATTCAGAAAGAATTAACATGTTTAGATCTTCCGATAGATCTCAACTTCCTCCATCACCCTGCTGACAATTTAGTATACACTTAACCATGGCGTCATCATAATATCTCTACGCCCATCTTATACTTCTTTCTTTACATGAAATGTGGATAATGTTGCCTCCCTGAGCTATCCATTGCTTTACGTATTTGAGGAAGGTTTCAAGTCCTGAAAACAAGATGAACTGATGAGTACCACAAGCACAGAAACCTAGTATAAATTATTGTCAGTTTACTATCGGAAGATATCCTCTCGAGCCATATTCTCGACGCACCAATATCATTGATCTGTGTGGATAGATCATCATGTGGTTGTAGTACTACAGTATCATTGATAATTGGTGCGATGTTGCTTTATTGTTGTAATTTATTAATAACTTATTTGTTCTATGCTTTTTTGAATAAGAATAAATTTTGTGGTGAATTAGAATTTTCTGATGACCCCCTAATACTTCACATTGTGTGATGGTATGTCTATATTTTGTAAATTTGTATTGCTTCCACATATTATTGAAAATAATCTCACATTTGGCAAATAACTCCTTGTAGTCTGTCGGAAAACAACTTGCTGTAGGTGCTTTATATTCAACGATAAACTAAGAAAGAAACCACTTGTAAAGCACGAGCCGTGAATAAATACAGTTATGTCGCCGTTATAATTTTATGATTTACAATTTTCACAATATAATAGCTTCACACAATTTAATAATATTGAAATATATACTGACATGTTACATACTATTCATAAGTCTCTTAAATTAGTTACTACTGTTAATTATTGAACCAGAGATATTGTTGTTATATTACACAAATACATAATAATATTTATATTTACAATAAAAATGAAACTGATCGTAAACTTATAACGGCTTAATTTTAATGTGACAAATCCGTCTATTATAATTAACAGTACATTTATGTAGTACGAGAGTATTCACAAGACTTATGTACGTGAGTTCCTTTACACGCTACGGATGTGTGTGCTCTTCTATAGAGAAAACACTTTAAGCCATTAATTATGTTAATAACGAATGACGTAGAAAACGGGCTTCATTTTTACAAACATATCAGGAAGAATAAACTGCCTATGATCAGAGAGCAGTGAGAGTCCACTAACTGACACGTACCACGCATGTGGTGTCGTGTGCAGACGCTACACAATGCGAACACAAATGTTTGGAACAGGATGAAAGTTTTTAAGAAATGAGTGTTTAGTGATTAGAATAACGTGCGGTTGACCGCACGCGTCGCTAACTTTGTTACTCTCCACAATAGCTGTATCACCTAAAACTGATGATGCCAGGAAGTAGTGTATAAAGTACCAATAACTATATCTATGTTTTACAATACATAATGAGTTTACTATAAGGGCTCCTGAATTTATTATTAAACTGAATATGAATGTTTGATGATAGAAGTGTAACGGTTTATGCGCCTAATAGCGCTCATAATATTGTCAGGATGTTGAGATGAGTCCTATGATATCGGCAAAAAAAATACATTCCATATTTCACAAAATAACACCTAATGCTGAAAGACCGACCACCTGCTATTGAGTATTTTAGAAAATTGGCTAAATTATAATATAATTTTGCATTCAATGTTATTACTTATTATATGGTACGAGTGAAAAAATATATGTGTAGATGTATGCAAGCTAATTATTGTTTCGCTAAAAGAAAATTGTATGCATTATCGGTATTTGAATGTCTTGAATTAATGTTAGAATTCATATTGGTGTAACATTTCCGCTCGTTAGTAGAATAAACAATATTTTCATGAAAAGAAGTTGGCTTGTATTATGTGTTCAATATCGGTCGACTATAGCTGTGGAGCTAGTTGACTGACTATTGTTCGACACACAGACAGCCAGATTCCGCTTGCATCGGCTACCCGAATGGAATATAATAAACGGTTACTTTCACTGCGACAGAAGAGTGTACATATAGGCATGTTGTTTATTCCTTCCAAATGTAAGCAAGAGAGGATTACATTATGATTTGTGTAATGTTAGGATGCAGAAATAGTTTTAGTTGATTATTATTGTATCGTTGCGAAGTAGTTTAAGTTGATGTAGGCGCGGGCGGCGCGCGGCCACGAGACTGAACTACACCCCTGCCGCCGCGCCCCCGCGCCCATTACTTACATATTGTCATTGTCGCTATTATCATTCTTGTTTGATGGTTCTACTGTTATTTACATTACATTATAATTCTTTCTCGTGTGTGTAACCACCATTTTGTGTATTTACGTGTGAACGGATCGATTTCATTTAATGTGCATGATTGTAGTTTTGGATTTCATCTAATTTGTATGAAAATATTTACTGAATAATTATTACGACGAATAATAATTATTAATACACTTTAATTTTTTGAAGAAAACCTCGAGCGCACATTGCATTATTATTTTTTCAATTGTTAATTTTATTTAGTGGGGAAATGGAGCACTCATTCTGTTGTTCGTATGTTGCAATCCCCTCCAGTGTATGCTATTGAAGTTTACCGAGTCTATAGTAATAGTGTTTATGTATGTCGTATGTATTTATGTATCTTGCTGGAGCATGTATATCAGTGTGTAGCGTGATCGCGTGGCGGCCGGGCGGGTGTAGGAACACGTCGCACCGGGTCGGGGGCGCCACCGCCCGGCCAGACTCGTTTCGTGTCGTCGCGTCTCGTCCCGCCCGCCATGTGATAAATATATTATAAAATAACGGGCGTACATACGCGATCTCATGAGGCGGGACCCACAGTATGCGTTATTTTTGTTTAGGTATAGAGAAGCTGTTGTTGTTGCTTCTCAAATTAATGTATCATGGTCCAATATTCATTGATATATTGTTTTTTTTTTTCACTATTACTGCAAGACAGGACAGGACATACATAGTTCACCGCATTTTCTTTAAATTTTTACTGTTATTTTTAGAACCATTTTATAATTGGTTTAAGTTCTGAAACTAATAACTACCTCAATACTACTAAATGAATATGATAATTATCTTTGTGCATGTTTTATGGGAACTGAATTAAAAAGAATACGAAAATTCAATATAGTATAAGATTGCTATTTTGAACATAGTAACAGAAAGTTGTCAAAATTAGGTTTCTTAATGTAATAAAACTGGTGAAATTTGATTTTGTTATTTATTTCTGTATCGTCCCCTAACCCCAAGATACATTTCTCTTCGACACGACAATGCAGACTGATTTCTAACTAAATCAATACAACACGAACACAAAGTATGTACAGGGTGGAAGGAACACCGACGCGGAAACTGTTTTCACCTCGTCTTCAGTAGGCCTACTATGACGTCTTAAAGCAGAACTTGTTCTACTGAGGGAAAGAGATGGTGCTAGACACCCTGTATAGCTGTCTCTTTCCCTCAGTGGAATTAGTTCTGCTTTAAGACGTCATAGTAGGGTAGATGAAGGGCTACTATGACATCTTATAGCAATTCTTATTCCACTGAGTGAAAGAGATGGTGCTAGACACCCTGTATAGCTGTCTCTTTCCCTCAGCGGAATAAGAATTGCTTTAAGAGGTCGTAGTAGGGCTATAGTTCTTCATTCTGAGCCGTTATAAATTTCGTCGGTTGAAACCTGCTGTTCTAAAGCGCAATACACACAGCCCGCCGGGCCGCCGACAAAGACCGGCGACAACCCGGCGGCCTGTATTAAAAAGAATAATGTCTGCAAGTGCGCCCGCGCGTGATGCCCGCCGACATGTTGGCGGTATGGGTTCGCCTGCGCTCAGTTGCCCGGCGACGCTCGACCTGTAGTGCTGACTGCCAAATGCCGCCGACCAAATTTTCCGACTTGTATTAAGTGAAGCCGCCAACTAGACCGTCGTAAACTGAAATCCTAAGTGTGCGTCCACACTGCGCGCCTAGCGCGGTTGCGACGATGGGCGCGAAGTATCAAACATATGAAACGCGCCTTTGCGTCCATATTGTTGTGACTAAGGCGGAAGCCTAGTGCGACGGGACTGAGCGACACAGCGCGCGTAGTTTTCTAAAGCTTCTGTCCGCGCGTTCTGGCCGCACTACGGGCCTAGTCAACAAGCGACCCAATGCGCGGGTGCGGGGGTAACAAACTAGTTCGGTCTTGCCGCTCGACGTATGCCGATGCGCATCTGTATTTGTTTGTCGGAAAATGGCGGTAAATACTGAATTGTTTATAAGTGCAATTTAATCTAAACCACCTATATGTTATTATCTTCTTTTGTGATTTTAGGTGATATTTTACTTAGTATGTAGTCAAAAATTGACATTTGAAGTTCTTTTCAAATGGGCATTAGAGTATACTCAAAGAGTATAATCTCAATATTCATATTAGTTATAAATACACTACTTATTCCTCTGTTTTTTATTTATTTCGTGCACACCATCCCTAGTGTTCAACACCTCCCATCTCAGGATCGGACTGTCTAGTAAAAATAGCAAATCTTCGTCCATATTATAGTTTGTAACACCTAATTATACATCAAATCGCTACAAAAGCTCGCGCCTCACTGTGGCCACCGCTCGCCCCCGCTCGCCGCGCCCGCCTAGGCTCCAGTCACCGCGCATTCAGTGTGGACGCAAACTAAGGCCCAGCGCACACCGCTGGAGGTGCGGTGGACCGCAATTGCGGACAACAATTTAATATGAACCTTACCTAACTTGAGCCTACCTTGTTATTACGATCAAATATAATGGAAATTTCTACTTTATTGCCATTATGTTAATGTAAAGGGTCTTTCATCAAGGACGAGTCGATGTTGGAATTAAATAAAACAAGCTATATTATGTGAGATATTAAAGAAATTATTATTTTATTTGAAAGGCCCATTTATGCCATTATTTATGAAATACGACATCGTTCAAATGGCTTCGTGGCTTCGAACGGTGGCAAGGATCCGAGAGGTCCACAATTTTCACTGTTCCCGAGGAAACAAGCCCATATTATCCCTTTACCTAAAATTCCAAATCCGGTGACTCCTAACGATTTCAGAACTATTTCCATACTTCCTTATCTCTAAAGTTCTTGAGCACATTGTACATCTCAGCTCACCGCCTTCCTATCTAGGAATAGCTTTCTGAGCAATTATCAATCTGGTTTTCATCCTGGTCATAGCACTGTAACGACTCTTTTAAAGGTTACCAACGATATCCACTGCGCTATGGACCACAAATCTCTTCAACTCTATTGATTTCGACATCCTTCTTGAGATCCTCAAATCCATTTAAAACTCTTTTTCCACTGTATCTTGGTTCGACTCCTATCTGAAAGGCCGCTCGCAGCGTGTTCGTCTTGATGAGTCTTTTTCGGATTGGTGCTCACTTGTTGTAATTTTTTTCTATTTTATATTGCTCTGTCTCCAGAGTCATTGCTTCCTTCTTCCATCTGTATGCCGACGATTTGCAGCTGTACCTACTGACATTTTGTAAGGGAAGATGCAGAACCCGCGGTATCTGCCATGAACAAGGATCTGGATTTAATTATTGGTGAGTGGTCGCGGTCCTTTGGACTACTGATCAACCCTAACAAGTCTCAGGTTTTGATCATCACTAGCAGGTATATCCGAAACAGGCTGGATGTTGCGTCGTTGTCTCCACTCTGTCTGAATGAGTTCAGATTGATTACGCAACTAGTGCTAAAAACTTGGGGCTCCCAATTCGACTACGCCAAAACTCTCGAATATTGTGTTTGCTCTTTAGCACCCTTCATAACCCTAAAACGCTATTCTATCTGCGAGAACGGTTTTCCTATTCCCGACCTTCTGATGCTTCTTGTAGATCGCATCTTAGGAAGTCGGTGGAGAGTGGTGAGTGGTGGTGGAGATCCACCCCCTCTCCACTTTTACTCCTATTCCTTTACTGTTCACGCTGTGCGGTTGTAGAATTCGCTTCCGCCCGGCATTAGGGACTGCCAAACTATTTCAGTTTCTAAGAGAAGAGTGAAAGATCATTATCTTTCTAT
The DNA here is from genome assembly GCA_958449745.1 of Ochropleura leucogaster. Classification (NCBI taxonomy): domain Eukaryota; kingdom Metazoa; phylum Arthropoda; class Insecta; order Lepidoptera; family Noctuidae; genus Ochropleura; species Ochropleura leucogaster. The sequence goes on from OY288200.1 coordinate 14,857,304, forward strand.
ATCACCATAGTTGCATACGTATTTATTATTAGTAGTCTTTAGTCATTATTTGGTTATGTGTTTATGTAGGTATTCTTTTTTTACGGACTGTGTCTAGGTACATCTCTTTTTTATTTACTCTCCTTTCGCTGGTATGCTAGAAGAGATTTCTGTAGAAATAAGCATTACCTTTGTACCTATTTTCTGTTCCTGTCTTTTATTTTTCTGTATTCAGTTTGTATGTAGGTACATAAATGGTTTTATCCTTACTAATATTATAAAAGCGAAAGTGAGTTTGTTTGTTTGTTGCCTCTTCACGCTTTAATGGCTAAACCGATTTTGATGAATTTTGGTACAGAGATAGTTGGGAACCAGGAGACGGACATAGGCTAATATTTTTTGAAAAAAGTGGGATGTGAGGGAGAAAGAGGGAAGAAACGGGAAAACTTAGCGTTGCTATTACAAATCAATAAGGCGCAACGGGAACTGTGTTACCCCAAATTTAACGCGGGCGAAGCCGCGGGCGAAAGCTAGTTTATTATATTTATTTATTTATTTTATTTATTTATTTATTTATTAAGGATCTCCAACAAAAGATGTACACAGAAAAAAACAACAGATTATAAAAACGAAAGTGAGTTTGTTTGTTTGTTACGTCATCACGCCTAAATAGCTAAACCGATTTTGATGAATTTTGGTACAGAGATAGTTGGGACCCTGGAGACGGACATAGGACATTAAAAAAAAGAGGTATGAGGAACAAAGAAGGAAGAAAAGGGAAAACTTAGCATTGCTATTACAATAAAAAGGCGCAAGGGCAAAAACTACATGTAGCAGGTACCTGTATATCAGGAAAGGGGAACTGTGTTACCCCGAATTCAATGCGAGCGAAGCCGCGGGCAAAAGCAAGTTTATGATTTATTTTTGCTATCATACTTCTATCCGCGATTTAACCACAACCCCTTGCCCGCGGCGAGCCTTCGTGGGATTAAAGTATCATTACATTAAAAAATAAAATTTATATTAATTTTGTTGATTTTTGTTCTAATTTTTGTCACAAGCAATAAGTAGATTAGAGGTAAATCTATTTTACCGAAGCTTTTCAATTGAGGAGCCGGATTACATGTGCTATCTCTTTACATTCACTCATTTTTAGGGTTCCGTAGTCAACTAGGAACCCTTATAGTTTCGCCATGTCTGTCTGTCCGTCCGTCCGTCCGTCCGTCCGTCCGTCCGTCCTCGCTTAATCTCTGTGACCGTTAGCACTAGAAAGCTGAAATTTGGTACCAATATGTATATCAATCACGCCGACAAAGTGGTAAAATAAAAATTGGAAAAAAATGTTTTATTAGGGTAGCCACCCTATATGTAAAGTGGGAAGTGATTTTTTTTTAATTTCAAACCTGACGTGTGATATATTGTTGGAAAGGTATTTAAAAATGAATAGGGGTTTACTAAGATCATTTTTTGATAATGTCATTAATTTCGGAAATAATCGCTAAAAAAGTTAAAAACAATGTGTCCCCCCCCCTCTAACTTTTGAACCATAAGTTTAGAAAATATGAAAAAAATCTGTAAAGTAGAACTTTATAAAGACTTTCTATGAAAATTATTTTGAACTTGATTGACACAACAGTTTTTGTACAAAAAAGACAAAAAGTTGTACAAAATAATTTCTGAACTAAGTTTGTAGTATAATCGTATATGCAAGCATTTTTTTAACTTTGTTTACATATTTTATTATCCTGAACGTATCTTTTTTCAAACAAAAAAAGAATTATTGAAAATCCAAAATTACCACAGAAATTGCACGTCTTTGTATTAATTAGTAACCCAATTCCCCGAGAGATGGCGCTGTAGGTACTTATTACATTGGATCGGGTATTACCGAATTGTTCGGTTGGCCTCATAACTGGGAACACTTATTGTGACGGACGGGAAACTACGGAACCCTACACTGAGCGTGGCCCGACACGCTCTTGGCCGGTTTTTGTTTACTGACTCTTATCCTATAATTTACTAACTTTTCGTACCTACTCTAAACACAATTATTTCATCAAATGTTGAAGTAGGAACTTTAACATTCGATGAAAAAATTGCACATATATGCAGGCACTAGGTATATAGGCATTTATATGTAGGTAGTTCCGATGAAACTACAACACAATAGAGAATTGGGTTGAAGGGAACTGAGAAACTAAGAAGAAATAATCGTGTTGTCTAAATAAGCTCGTAATGTAAGCAATCAAATTATTTCGCCAGCTCAGAATTCTCTTGAAATATGGTAAAACTATTATTTGATACGATTTTCAACTGTTATGAAAAGATTTTTTTAGATAAACGCTTCATCACGTAGTATTGTGCAACGGCTATATGGATCTTTAGGAGTTTAGATAAAATTGGCACGGGGGCTTTGTGTGTAAACATTTGCGAAATTGCATTGAAACAGACGGAAAACAAAGTGATCTAATAAGGGTTCCGTTTTTCTTTTACGGAACCCTAACATGAAGTTGGTGGCTTTTGTTCTGACTTTGGCAACATGCCAAAAGATCATTGAATCCTTGTGAAAAATTAACTGTTTTAATAGACTTTAAAATAAATTTCTCAATCCTTACTATTCTTATAAAAGCGAAAGTGAGTTTGTTTATTTTTTGGTTGCGTCTTCAAGCCTACATGGCCAAACCGATATTGATGAATTTTGGTACAGAGATAGTTGGGACCCTGGAGACGGACAAAGGCTAACATTTTTTTTTTAAAGTGAGAGTTAAGGCAGAAAGAGGGAAGAAAAGGGAAAACTTAACTTTGCTATTACAACAATAAATAAGGCGCTATGGCAAAAACTACAAGTACCTACCTGCAAATCGGGAAAGGGAAACTGTGTTACCCCGAATTTAACGCGAGCGAAACCGTGGACAAAAGCTAGTTTAATATAAAAAGACTGACAGATTTTCAACCTATGGCAATATTTGGTACAAGTTTTGCTAACGCCATTAGATTGACAGTTGCCTTTCCCATTGAGAATATTAAAAAGAATGTGAATGTTAAAATAAGAATCGACTTTAATAAGCATTAAACTTTTATAATAAATTTATGATCTGCTGTAGTAGGCATGTACAGCTGTACACACGGCCACACATCAAGCTATACATTTCTAGTATAACATGGCCTCGATTTGTATAGATATACCATACAATGACAGATCCGCAATTAAAACTGGTTTTGTATAGCTTGATTGGTCGTCATGCGTACAGTCAGTACCAGTAATATGTCGTTGGTTATCCTATATCTTGACAGATAGTGTTCAGCCTTAATTGATTACTATTTATTTGCACGACATATGGAACTTTCTGGATGAAAATAACAAAAGGCGTTGTTTTCAGGAAATGGTATTGGTATTCTGGAACTGCCCTCTAAAAAGATTTTCATAGTTGTCTTTTTCCGTTTTTGAGTTGCTTCGGTAGACCTTTCGATTTCGATTCCAATTGTATTGTGCATATCTGTTTCTCCTGAAAGCTCTAGCTCGTTTTCCAATTCTAAAGCGACTTGAGCCATCGCGACATCCTGTGTACCGATTGTTTCGTTTGTGATTGTTTCGTTTGCGATTGTAGCAGCTGTATTTTGACGCAGGATACGACTTCTGACTCTGACATGTTTCATGTTGCTCTTAGAATTTACTGTAGTGCTTGCTATCGAAGGGAAAATAAAATAAAATGTTACGTTCAAAGTCTTCTGCACAATTAGTGTCAATAGTTCAGGCGCTATTACCGACATAGGTACAAGCTAGGTGACAGAACCTTTCCATTCGCTACTCATTACACACACACCACATTGGATGCTCCTTGTGGGGGTCTACATGTCAACGTGATGAAACACGATAGCATGAATGATCTCATCCGTCATACTTTTTTCAACGCCTCGCGTCTTAGTGCACAATAGCTTGCCACGCATAGATGAGAAGATACTAGATGCTATTACCATAATGCCATGGGTAGGCCTTTGGTGTGGGATGCAACTAGTGTCCACACCGTTGCACCATGCGACCTTCCTAGCTCGGTGGACCGGCTAGGGCCGCAATAACTTTATTGGTTGTTACGCTGCAATACCTCTACACAGGATTGGATTACGCCAAAACGCAAGCCTACATTTTAGTATAAAAAATATTGTGTTTGAGCTATTTGGGTTAAATACTAGAGCCATGAGGTCCGTGTCTCCAGCTACTATTTCGGGAAATCGCCAAGCTGTTGATCGAATCTATACTTGACGCTGCCCTTTTTTGGGTAAAACAAGTCTGGACGTTTCCTATTGACAGCGATGAGGACGATATTTTTTAAGGCACCGCGCCCTGTTATTTTTTCTCATTTTTCCTACGAATATTATAAATGCGAATGTTTCTGAGGATGGATGGATGGATTTATAGATGTATGGATGTTTGTTACTCTTTCTCGTCAAAACGGTTGAACGGATCTTTATATTTGGCACAGAGGTACATTATAGTCTGGAATAACACATAGGATACTTTTTTTTTGATATCACGCAGGCGAAGCCGCGGGCGCCAGCTAGTTGTACATATTTAATTTAAATTATTATTTTATATTTATTTGTACTTTGGAAATAATGGTACCTAAGTATATTGATTACTTGAATCAGCCTCAAAAATATTATTTCGAACTTTTAAATTTAGAGCAATGAGCTATGTAAGAACCTCTATGCGACCTTATGAATTCAAAATCGATTATGAAATAATTACCTTTTGGTTTCGGTACTCGCTTCTTCTGTCTAACCTTTTTTCGGGGTTTGGTTTTCAGGGTTATTGATGTGATTGTATGTAAATTTGGTACTTTAGTTTTCGGTAGGATAGACTGTTTGGTAGATTTGGCTGTCGATAAGATAGACTGATTGGTAGAGTTAGCCGCCACTAACAAGGCCTGAATTGCATGGTTGGTTGCTGGCAAGATTGACGTAGACGGTTGCACTTTCGTTGTTGGTAAAGAGGCTGTTGACACCGTTGTCCCTTCCACATGTAAAGTTGTTGCTTCGCTCGTTACTGACGGTAGGCTAGATGGGGTCTGTGCTTGTGGAGTAGCTGAAACCACATGTAATCGCAACTCGTCACAATGATTAGTAGGCATGTTTTATATAAGTTAATCAGTTATTATTGTTAAAAGGTACGAACGATTTGTGCACTCTGCACATACCTATGCTGAAACTCAGGATCGGCAAAGAAAGAAGATATAAGTAATTACCGGCTACTTGTCGTTTGCACAATTGAAAAACTAATGTGAAGTGGGCTGAACTGGAACCTCATGATATTGCAACTGGTCACAAATTATTTAGATTTCTTTCTGTCCTAAGTACCTACTATTCGCCATTTACATTTATTTTCAGAATTGCAGCTACATTTAAAAATGAAAAAATACATAATGGCGTATACATATTAAGCAAGTCAGGTAAAACACTGAAATACTCAAATCCCTTTTGTAGATATACCTACTTAAACTAAATCTTTGTGAGTAGGATAGTCCTCGGGAATTTAGCGCATTCCTTGCGGTTGCACTCTGTGGTTATTTATTTTCTTAGAAATTAATATAAATATTGTTTTTCGTGTAATTTTGAACCTTGCCTCTAAAATTAGCTCTAGTAACGTTATTTGCATATTAGTTTTAATTTTCGCACGTAATTAGGTAACCAAATAGATGTCGTAAGAAATTATTGCTTAATTGTAATAAGCCTAGAAATGCAAACATACTGTACCTACTTCAGTACTTTTGAAATGTATTCTCGCTTCATAATCGAGTTAAAATAAACCGTGTGTGGGTGGTTTCTTCTGGGAACTCAGGGAGATGGAAATTGAGTATTAATAATTATAATACCAGATGAATGTAATCTGCCAGGTTTTATTATTCAGCTAATTTAACGTGCTAGATTTAATTTGCTGTTATTTCGAAGCAGTCGTTCTGCTTGGGTGCGGCTTACCTGAGATGTTATCAAGATGAATAGTTGGGTCATTGTTAGATCTTCGAAAATTTCCTGGAAAATAGAGTTAATTATTGTGTTTTTTTTCAAGTTCCTGTGCCAGCAGACACGCAGGTAACAGTCTTGTAGCGGATTGATGTAGGGTGTGATTGTTTTTCATAGTCGTTCAACTTAATTGTGCAGTTTCGGAAATTTTATTTTTTTCGCTTTTTGCAACATAGCTTAGGGAATGCTGTTATGTTATAAAATGTGCCAGACTTACCAAAACCTCTAACAGGAGAATCTGAAAAGACCGTCCAGTTATAATTATAGACTAAAATTAGGTTTACAGAGATAGCCGAGTGCTTATATCTCACATAGAACCCCTTTTGACCAATGCAGGACCCAGGCAGGACCTCATCATACTTTGTTCAGTTTTTTTTATCATTGCTTTAAAAGCTGCGAATGAAAATATCGTGTGGTATATATGATACCCTTTATGTTAGACATCAGACTTCCAGGGCACTGATGACACCTGTAAGGACTGTCAAAGATCATAAAGTGACAGTCGGGAACGCTTAACGTGATTTCTACGGCGCAGAAAAACACGATTTGTAAAAACTGGTCAATCACGTGTGACTAACCTAGGCAAGTACGGCTTTACCTAAACACCTAAAGATTGACACGAGCGGCTGTTGCTATTTAGCCAGGACCTATACCCACTGATACTACCAGAATGAACTTGAGGCAACATGAGACGGTGGTTGTTGAACCAGTGCAAATCACGTAGCTTCGAGCTCGTTGCACGTGATATAAATTTTAACTGTATCTAAGTAATTGTCGCTAATGTTAACTTACCGTAATAATAATAATCAGGCATCATTCGTCGACGGCTGAGTCCTAAAAACGATCAGGGTTTTATAATCTTACAGTCAGACACGCAGGCTATATTAAATAATAGGTTACACTTACCTATTATTTAATATAGCCTGCGTCTGTGTCGTCCAACAGCTGAATTGCGGATGCTTCGTTTAAAATTATTCTTCCTGTTTGTGATTCACTTCGTGTTATGATGACTGACATGGCGTAATTCCGTAATTTGAGTTCATTTTCATGAGGGTGCCATTGCAGCTGGCATTGCTACTACGTAGCACTTAATGATTTCGTGCGAAATTAAGAATAAGTAGATATGATTTATGAAGAATAATTAGTAGTTCACGATGATTGTCCACCTGGCGCAGTGCGTTCTATTTGGCCGCCGTAGATTAAGCTCACAGTCACAGTCTTTATTGTTATCAAAATATGTAAGTACTAATTACCGCCACTTTTTAGTTGCGTGGGTTGGTATTTTTTTTTTCATTAGTCAATGTTTGATACTTTGAGCTATTAAAATGCTTTTTCACTTTCGGTAGTCAAGAGAAAATAATGACGAGCTACTTAGGAGTCTATTAGTTAACTATCTTACTGTACGGGAATCTATAATTTTCATCCGGAAAGCTTCGTTTGACTGGTATGGAAGGCGGGTAACCCATAGGCAATATAGGCATAGCAGGCCAGGTCGCGTATGGCATCACAGGTGCCCCAGGAAGCCCATTGGGTGGAGGAGGCGGCGACTGTGGCGGAACAGGAGGCAGCGATGCTGGCGTCAAAGCAGTCGTCGAGACGCCATCTTTTGATGACACAACACTCACTGGAATTGATTCAAGTTTTTTCTCATTTTCGTATTAGAGTAGATTCTCATTTTGATTCAAGTGAGGAAACTTTGTTATTGCGGCCGAGGCGGTGTAAGGCCTAAACCAGTTCTCGGGTCTATAACACCCTCGCTCCGCTAGGCGACGGTGTTATAGAGCCGAGAAGAAAGGAGGAGATACTCAATGTCATTATAATAAAATGACAATATACTAATTCCCAAAAAGGCATTCGAGATTTCAGCCAGGACCTAAATAAAAAAATATACCTGTTACTGCTGTTTCATTAATTGCCACCGTGCTATTGAAGTCTTCTAGAGGTAGTGAACATGTGCTGTTTTTATCTTCTTCTTCAGTAGAATTTGCCATAAAATCATCGTTTGCCCGTAAAACTTGTGCAAAGTCTTTTGAAAGGAAAATATAACAACATTAATATGTCACGATCTGTTAGGTACTTTATTAGCTTTGACCAGTGGTTTCAGTCGCTGCTCAGCTCCTGTTACTTCCTGATAATTTAACGTTCTATTTGTGAAAAATGGTTAAAATCAGTCCTATAGTTTTGTAGTCTATTTGGTGCAAACGGATAAATAAAAAATCTGTCCTGTTTTAATATTAGCATAGATGTAGATGAAGGAAATTGTATTAATAATATGACCGTTTATGATCTCACCTGTTTTAAGAAGTTTAACCAAAAATATGGCTTGTTTAAGAGTGTCATCGAGATCATCAATTGCTAAAGCCTCCTGAAAGCTGAAACTTCCTATTGCTAAAATCCCTATCAAATTTAGCAACTTCTTGCTTGAATTCATGACACCCATGCACCTTGCTTCCAAAATAAAATAACGACTACTTCGAAATTTTATACCAAATGAATTCGATATAATAAAATTTCGCGATAGGAATATTTTTAGTTGGTTTGGTTGCATTTAAATTTTGCAAGTAAACGTGTTGGTTTCTGAAAAGTAGTTTAAAATAAATGATTTTTACGAAGCACATAAAAAATACCATTTTATTTTCTTTTACATAATAAGAGTGTGTGTACCCATTCTTATGTGTACAAAATAAGAAGTAAAAATGTTAAATAAAACTGAAACCGGCGATTAGAAATAATAAATAAACACAAAGACAGGCATTGAGTATACAGGTAATTTTATACTACATATAACAACTTTGAAAGAAAACTGTTGTTTTTTGGAAGAGAAAAATGACACTCAAAATTAATCATGCTAATCACTTCAAAATAGCGCTGGGTCTGATGTAACTTGATACTTGATTTTTCTATGCGTCGAATTCCGCATTTTGCCAGAAGTTGCTGACTGCGTTGAAGGGTGACTGTTGTTCTGCCACCTCGTTGCTTCCTGAATACTGCTGAATAACAAACAATGTACATTGATTAGGTACGTGTTAAATAGAAAGTTGTCGTTGTGTAGTTTTAGTCTGAGAGCAGCGTCGGTGACTGAAAAGTTGTGTGGTAAAAGTTTGCGTTGAGTGAATGATGATATGGCGAAAAGGAGGTGTCTAATGAAATGACGAGTAATAAAGGAATATGGAAGAAAAATATAATGTTGCGCCGATCCCAAATATTTGGCATGACGATGACGGTAGGAAAACGATGTTGAGGTACATATTAGTTAAAATATGAATCGCCTTGTTTGGTTTTATATAACAAGGTATCTTCTAAGTATTCTGCCGTTTGAGAGGGCCGCCAATTAATTGTCAAGAAGAAGATAATGCTATAGCGACGCTAAACTTAGCAGGTTTTGGTTTAATATTTAATTAGGGCGCTTTACATAGGTAATTATAAAGACAGGCATTACAATATTTATCCAACAAGGAACCTAACTGAACTCCATACTCCTCACAGTGTTTCTATCGCAGAATTCATAAAACAAACAAGGATCGATCTCGAATCACGGTGTCATCCATAACCACTGGAATGTGCGTTGTTTTCACATAACTAACTCCATTTATGTAAGACCTTTATACTGGTATTTGAACACCAAACTGATAAATCAATGACTGTTGTCAATCCTTACTTGGACTACACGGCGCGCTGCATATCCTTTCTTCCGAAAGGCAACGAGAGTTACTGGCCTCGGTCGTCTTTCAAAGGGTTCGAAGTAATACTGCAACAATAGCGTAGGTTATTTTATGTCTCACCAGTACCCTTGTTATCCCGTGTCTTCCCGTGCAGTCTTGAGTTACTAAGTTCGGCGTAATTACCTCGTGTTCTCTGTGGTCCTCGGCTGATAGCAGGACGAAGTGCGGCAGACGAAGCAACAAACTATGTTCGGATAGTCTTCCAGTCTAACCACATATAGAGGTGCGAAGGGACAGCAACGCAAAAACGGTTTAAAAACCTGCCAGTATTTTACATGAGCGAATCTTACTCCCAGATATCAATTATTGAGTACCCCTTGGTAAGACGGGTTGTTAGAATTCTGACCAGCTGAAACTATTGTCAATGTCTCCAAGATTGTACTCCAAATGACAGCCCGGAGCAACGACTTAAGGGGCCTTTCGAGAAAATTCGCATGGAGAAAACTCCGTGATATATAAATATCACGGAGAAAAGATGGTCTCATATACAGCACTGCTTAACCTTGAAGATCGACTCGCGCGGTTGTTATTATTCAGCACAAGCAAAACAATCCTAGAACAACCAGCTTAATTTTTAATTCTCATCAGGGATTCTCCCACTATTACCAGCTGACCCGCAGACTTCGCAGATTAGGTACCTCCCGTACTGATAGGACTAATGTAAAGGAAATTTATTGTTTAGCAAATTGACAGCTTCCGTACAACAGAATACTTGTTGCGAGAAGATTAGGTACCTACACCAAAATTTTGTCAGACTTGGCCTGCAAGTCTGACAACCAATCATGCCTGTACTACCCAGTAACCATTGGTTGTGGAGATAAGATACGCAGACGCTCCATATAAAATAATGGTATTTAGCTGCACCCGGTAAGACCGGAAGCCCACCAAAACGTAGGCTAGGAAAAGGCTAGGGATAGTGGTTGCAATATTTTTATAATTGGAGACAAAATATCATGATGGAAAGCTTACCAGGATGTTAAAAGGGGTTGATATTTTGGCCTATCTATGTTTCTGCCATTATATTTTAGCTCATGCATTCCAAAAAACAATGAAAAACGTCACGTTTCTGAAATACGAGCCATCAAACTAACTTTACAAAGTACTCATTAATGGCGCTAGCATGCCAAAATATTCAAACTCGTTTAAAACATCAAATAATTAGTTAGTAGATGAATCATAATTATGGCTCACCTTACTAAAAGAAGGGTCAAATCCTAGGGAGAACGTTTTAGCAAGTTTCGTCAAAGAATGCGGAGCGTTCAGTAACATTTCATATCTTCTAATGTTCTCGCCCCAAGCTTCTGGTTGCTGGGAAAAAGAAACACGTTTAAATTAGTGTAAAAAGTACTGAAGTCTTTTAGCCAAAAGAAGAAACTTGCATGGGTTTTACTCAGTTGAAGTCTGACACTCCCTTCCACTCCGCCCATAGCGGAATTAGTTATTTGATAATTTAAACTTCGGAAAAAAACAGTCTGGAGTCGTCAATGTATCTTCACATGTACCGGTTTTCCTTGCTGGGACCAAATCAAATCAAATCAAATCAAATCAAATCATTTATTTCAATTAGACCATTACAGGCACTTTTGAATGTCAAGAAACAAAATGAATCTACAGTCCCGGTCACAAGGCATAATAACTTGTGAAAGTACTGTAGTTGCCCATTCCAAAGCGTTGATCTCTATGGAGAAGAATGGGCAAGAAACTCCATGGACACTCTTTTAAATTCTAATATTTTTACAAAATAGTATTTACATCATTCGTGTTGAGATTATAAAAATATGTGAGAACGATGTAGAAAGGTGTGCACAATAAGAGCGTCCAGAGTAAATAAAGAGCAAAATTCAATCTAAAATCTAAATAAATTAAAAATGACCGTGGCAGTTAAAAAATGACCAGTCCCAACTGACAGCGCCCGTTCACGAACAAGACGTATGGATCAGCCCCATTCAGCTCGACCATTTTGAAGGGAGCTAAATGACCCGACACACCCGCCACCATCAGCGAGACATTTAAGTGAGCATGACACTATTAACCACCAGGGCTTCGTCAAGTCAATTATAATACATAGCACTCACATATGGGCTTAATAATTATACAATACTAGAGAATTGATTCTATACATTGCAAAGATAGTCTTACAATCTTCTGCAGCTTCCACTATAGCTTCGGATACTTATCAATGAGTTTACCCCTATGCTTGAGGAGCAGGACCAGCATTGAGCCAAGCATTTTTATCATCAATATAATCCCCCAACTTATAATATGCTTGCCTACATAGTGTGCGTTTAATACAAGATTTAAATTTCGTTTCATTCAGTTGAAGAATGTGGGAAGGTATTTTATTGTAGCATTTCAAACAGTACCCCATGAAAGATGAGTCTACTTTAGCTAACCTGAAACCCGGCTGAACCAATTGGTCCCTATTTCTAGTATTATAGTTGTGTCTATCACCTCGTTTACCAAATAGATGCAAATTTTTTCTGACGTACATGATGTTTTCATAGATATATTGACAAGGTACTGTCATGATGTTAATTTCCTTAAACTGTTCCCTTAGAGAATCTCGCCTACGTAGATTATAAATGGCTCTAATGGCTCTTTTCTGCAGAATAAATACAGAGTCGATGTCTGCAGCCCGTCCCCAAAGTAAAATACCGTATGACATTATACTATGAAAATAACTAAAATAGACCAGTCTCGCGGTATCTACATCAGTAAACTGACGGATTTTTCTAACAGCATATGCTGCTGAACTAAGGCGTCCTGCAAGAGATGTTATATGCGGACCCCATTGTAGCTTTGAATCGAGAGTTATTCCCAAGAAAACAGTTTTTTCGACGAATTCTAGTTTCTCTTGATTCAATACTATGTCACACACACTGTTTTTGACATTAGGTAGAGCAAATCTTATGCACTTCGTTTTTTTCCCATTTAATACTAAATTATTAGCGGTAAACCAATTATGTACCCGCATTAGGGCATTATTTACGTCGTCAAGATTTGTGGCACGTCTGTTTATCTTAAATATTAAAGAGGTATCGTCAGCAAACAACACCATTTGTGGTTGGTTTTTAAACAAATGGGGTAGATCATTAATGTATACTAAAAAGAGGAAGGGACCTAATATCGATCCTTGTGGTACACCCATCTTTACATTTAAACCCATTGAATTGACACCATTTATTTGTACTTGCTGCTGTCTATCATTTAAATACGATTTAATTAAACTAAGGGCAAGTTTCCCTAGGCCGTAATGTTCAAGTTTTAAGAGAAGGGTTTCGTGGTTCACGCAATCAAATGCTTTTGAGAGGTCACAAAAGATCCCTATGGCATCCTGTGCTTCTTCCCACGCAGTAAATATGTGTTTTAATAGGGTGACACCGGCGTCAGTCGTACAACGTCCTTTGGTGAAACCATACTGCTTTTCATGTAAGATTTTATTGGTGTTAAAGTGGTTGAGCATTTGGTTAAGCATTACCTTTTCAAACACCTTGCTGAAAACCGGCAAAACGGATACGGGTCTATAATTATTGGTGTCTTTACTGTCCCCAGATTTGAAAAGCGGTATTACCTTGCTGTATTTCATAAGGTCCGGGAAGACTCCTTGGTCCACACACAAATTAAATATAAAGGCTAAGTACGGTGCTATAGTCTCAATGATAGCTTGACAAACTTTAATAGATAATCCCCAAAGGTCTTCGGTTAATTTGATTTTTATTTGTTTAAAAGCTTTAATAACTACAGTGGGGTTAATATGTTTAAACTGAAACTCAACCGGGCATGGTAAAATGTTTGCTCTTAATAAGTCAACAGAAAGCAAGGGTGAGGAATTTAACGTTTCTGTAGTTTTAATTGGGATACTAGTAAAGAAATCCACAAATTCTTGAGCAACTTCGTTTTTAGTGGTTAGAAGACCACGTGAAGACTCTAGTGTTATATCATTATTATATTTTTTATTTCTATTAGTTTCACTATTGATTATTTTCCAAACCGTCTTAATTTTATTATCAGCGGATTTAATCTTGTTGCTTATGAATAAGGCTTTAGCTACCTTGCAGGTGTTTTTAAAAATTTTTGAGTAAGTAGCAACATATCGATTGAATGTTTCCGAGTTTATGTAAGGCTTAAGGCCGTAAAGCTCAAACAGTCGTTCCCTACTTTTTCTTATACCCTTAGTTGCCCAATCACTAAATATAAACTTTTGGCTAATAGATTTAGTTTTTATTTTTAGCGTCTCATTAAACTCTGTGTAGACAACCGAAAAGAATTCCTCATAAAAATGATTTACATTATTAATATCATATCCCGGAATGCCTAGACTACTTATTAAATTATTATTAAATTTATTTAGATTGCTGGGTGTTATTTGTCTAGACTGTATCTGAATTTTTTGTGATGATGTGTAGGACTCGAAAACAACGGTTTGACCGCTGTGATCAGAGGGAAGGTAATTTACAATGGATTTATCTAAGAAGTCGCAGCAACAGAAAACATTATCGATACATGTAGCGGTATTTGTAGTAATTCGGGTTGGCTCCGAAAACACATTCAACAAATTAAATGATTTAAAAAGATTTAAGAATCTACTGCTGTTTGAATTTTCATCTAAAATATTGATGTTAAAGTCACCACAGATGACTAGCGATTTATTACCTGTTGCAAGTTTTGCCAAAGCATCTTCCATTACTGACTCAAATATCGAGTAGTTTTGATAATTTGGGGGCCTGTAAACGCACACTATGACATGCTTATCTAGCTCAACACAAGACAATTCAATATTATGTTCAACCGATAGATCAACTATATCAATACGACTTCTAAATTTAATACTATTTTTGACTAAGATTAGTGAACCCCCACGCATCTTAGATTTACGGTTAAAGCAACTGCCTACATTGTAATTTTCATAATTAATTAACATTTCATGATCTTTTAACCAATGTTCGGTGAAACAAACAATATCAAACTTAGTTTTTTCTAAAAACAATTCAATCTCTAGTTGTTTTGAAGAGAAACCTTGAATATTTTGATGGAATAATTTCAAGGAATTCTGCTTAGCCCCTTTTTTAGATTTAGCTATTTGAGAGCCAGAAGGTACCTTGGTGTCTGTTGTCTTACTAGCTAGTTTAAATGAGCCGGAGTGAGCGACAATACTCCCCCGCCTTCCTTGTAAAAAGGTATATTAGTAGAAGTTCTAATATTTGCAGTGTTAATAATTGTACAAAACATAGACATAATATTTATGTCCGAGTGAATATTATAAGCTAATAGCCTAGCTATTTTGTGTCTACAACTAGTAGGTAGAAACACACTACCCCGTGTCGACCTCAGTTTATCAACAACAGTGTTGATATCAAAATACACAAGTTTGTCACAATAGTGACCTACCAAGAAATGTACATGCTTATTCAGCATGTGAATGTAATTGTTTTGTTTCTTTGGCGTTTTATATAAGTATGGAAAAGCACACAATATAATTTTTCGACAATTTAACTTTAACAATTCAGTTATACTCTCAGTGATGTCTTCTTTTGTAATTTTAGAACAATTCCCTATAAATATAGTTAAATCAGTACTTTTACTATAAACATTTCCAGTTACTAATGCCATTATTTGTTTATAAGTTGACCCTGGCATACAAGTATTTTGACTGGGAAAACTCAGGTTATTACTTAATAATTTACCTACACCCCTTCCTATACTATCTGAGAACATTACAGAGTTAGAACAATCATGACTATCATGTATCTCAGTCTGTACCACTTGTAAATTAATTTGTGACATATTAGCTGCATCTTGGTTGAGGATACAGTCTGGAGGCAAATTCTCAGCCTGGGATGGGTCCTCCATTACCTCAGGCTGGACAGTTTTATGGTTGGAAACTGTCTGACAACTACATTGAGACATTACTAATTCGTTTGCCGCAAGAATATGTTCTCTAATTTGGTTCTGAGAACTCAAATATCTACTGGAAATGGAATTAAGTGAGTCCTGAAGTACCTCTATTTCAGACTGCAATTGCTGAGTATCTATATTATATATTTTAATACTACTACCAACCATGGCAACTCGTGTCTAGGAGGTAGATTTCTAGCAAGTGACATAAGTGGATTTGGTAGGGAAACACTTTCTCGCCACAGCTTGTTTCTTTCCTTAGAGCCTGGGGGAAACTGCCTTCCAATGCATCTGTACCTACTGGGGTCGGTTTGAGCAGCCAGTGATGATTTCATGTAGAGCTGTAACAAGTATCTTTCCATGGGATGTCTGTGGAGACACAGCACACGCTAATTCATTTGCCGAAAAACACACCGCCAGTAGTGTGCATAACGTCAAGCAAAACACACCACATCGAGACTAGTCGCTGTAAATTATTGTTACAAGAGTGCACGTTCTGCTTGATGTTGTTGCAGTATCTACTTACTGAATGTGAGTGCCCTATCCAGAAAATTCTTGCCAGTTTTTAACCTGCATTAACACAAAGAGCACCTTATGTTTTATCCGACCAAACTCCATGCGGGCGAAGCCGCTAGAAAAAGCTAGTAAAACATAATGTTGTCTGAGCCAGACAAGAAAAACTTAAACATTATCCAACACTCACATTGCTCATGCGTGACGTAAGAATCTTATCCACCAGAGATCCTTGCTTTAATGATAATGGTGGCGCCTCGGATGTGGGCTTGATAGGAGCTTGCACTGTCGTTGGTTTGAGGGTCATATTCTCTTGCGTCATATCTTTTGCGGGTTCCTTACTGACTGGGGGAAATTACGTTATGTACACACGAAGGCATATCAACCTATACAAAACCAGTTTATACTGATCTCTTAACAACGGATCGTTCACCGTGGATTTCTCGTACGATGAGAAATCCGCATAAACTGGTTTTGTATAGGTTGATGTGTCGTCGTGTGTACATTATGATATTGGATTTAATTTGAGTGTGGCAGTGGTAGTGGCAGAAAAATGCGGCCACCCACGAAGTAATGGTTCGCAAAATGTATTATTGTACATACCTAACAAAGTCAAAACCGA
Source organism: Ochropleura leucogaster (assembly GCA_958449745.1). Taxonomy (NCBI): domain Eukaryota; kingdom Metazoa; phylum Arthropoda; class Insecta; order Lepidoptera; family Noctuidae; genus Ochropleura; species Ochropleura leucogaster. The sequence continues at coordinate 14,874,053 of OY288200.1, forward strand.
TTTTCGATCGGATCAAGGTACTTTGAGATAAGATCTTTGAATTTCGTAATAGTACGACTAGTTTCGTACCAGTATGACTTCTAAACAAATTCACCAAAGTTGCTTCAAGTAAAAGTACATAATTAGTGTTAGAGACTATATACTAAGTAGTAGGTGTACTAGTGTAGTACCTACCTATCTGTAAATACATCCTAGCTATGGTAGAATTATAGTTGTTTCACAACTTTACATAATTATTTATAATAAGTATCAGATATTGTCGTTGAAGTTTTAACACCAAGTAAGTATTTCTGGCGGTATTTACATCTTCAAGTGGATCGGAAGACATGTTATTTTAGCCAATTATAAATTATTATTTTAAGGGATCACTTTATTTTATGTCTGTCTGTAAATACCCCTTATCTCGAGAATGAGTGTAGGTATCTAGTTAAAATTAAACATTTAACTACTCAAATCTGTTGTTTTTTTAGAACTGTGAATAAATCAACCTTAGTTTACGCAGTCAAATGATTTGGCTGTTAATGCCGGAAATTTGTACTGAACCCTCGGTGCGCGAGTACGACACTCACTTGGCTGGTGTTTTTTATATTATTACAAGATTGCTATTCTCGACTTACGTGGTGTTAGAATGTCATCGATTCTATACAAAATTGTATACTTACTTTCGCATGATACTATGTGTGCCACAAAAGGTAGAATAGTGAACGTCATATAAATGTACATCTTAATGAGTAACTATTATAATTTATTGTACAATAACCGGCGTGTTACCCGCGTCGATAGACAAATCAAACTGATAGCTTATTGTTAGTAAGTGTGAAAGAAAAAAACCGTGAGAAAGGCTTACTGAGGTATAGCTGTAAACATGACATACACGGTAGTGCTACCGCGAAGCTATTCCGCGAAGTAATGCCCCACAATGCCCTTGTCGTAACATAACACTTATTACAAAGAACTGGATATGTTTCAACAGTTTCAAGTTCAAGACCGTCTCGTTGCACTAGTAGCCGCAAGCAGGCCTGTTCAACGCGCAGGTTTGGCTTCGATTACCCATAAAGCGAATAAAATGCCCAGGAACAAATTGTTGAAGTAACATTATCTAGAAATTCACCAGATATTCGTATGAGTAGAACTTTAGGAAGAAGTATTTCAAATAACCAACGCAGTCGTACTTAACAAATTACCTACTTTACGACCCCATTGACCTGAACGCCTAGGGTCGTAACAGTGAAGTAAAATGAAAAAAGTGTATGGAAAGTTGAATCATTGATTTTAATTATGATTTTTCACAGCGTATTCTTTACATGATATATTTATTTATTTAAACTTTATGTACATTAGTGGTGCATAAGCGGACTTAATGTCATAAGGCTTGCTCTACCAGTCAACCTAATAAAAAAAAACAGTTAACATAAATCATCATTACGAAAAATACGCGCCTCTGACGTGGATTTGCGGACATCAGCCCTGAGCCCGTCATACAATAATAATACAATATCATCATCATCATTTTCCGGCCCTTGTACCATTCTATTTGGGGTCGGCGCAACACGTTTTCTTCTTCCATTCTCTCCTATCGACGTCACGGCATCATTTACTTCTTTCTCCTTCATATCATTTCTTACACAATCCATCCATGTTTTCTTTGGCCTTCCTCATTACATACCCATACCATCCATATCGACTCCCTTTCAATTTTTCTGTCAGGCGTAACTTCCAAACATCCTCCAATATACTCATTCCTTACTTTATCCATTCATGTGTATCATTCTCATCTCCGCTACATGCAATCGTTTTTCATCCATTTTTTTCACAGCCCTGCAACCTGTTATATATGTGTCTATCTATAAGTATCTATTAGTGCTCCTTTTTAGGGTTCCGTAGTCAACTAGGAACCCTTATAGTTTCGCCATGTCTGTCTGTCCGTCCGTCCGTCCGTCCTCGCTTAATCTCTGTGACCGTTAGCACTAGAAAGCTGAAATTTGGTACCTAGATATATATCAATCACGCCCACAAAGTGGTAAAATAAAAATTGGAAAAAATATTAGGGTAGCCACCCTATATGTACCTAAAGTGGGAAGTGATTTTTTTTTTTAATTTCAACCCCAACGTGTGATATATTGTTGGAAAGGTATTTAAAAATGAATAGGGGTTTACTAAAATCATTTTTTGATAATGTCAATAATTTCGGAAATAATCGCTCCAAAAGTAAAAAACAATGTGTCCCCCCCCTCTAACTTTTGAACCATAAGTTTAGAAAATATGAAAAAAATCTGAAAAGTAGAACTTTATAAGGACTTACTAGGAAAATTATTTTGAACTTGATTGACACAATTACACATTGTATGTTCTTCTTTCCTCATTGTTGTTTATATATGTGAGGGTGAATTTTACCAGGATCAACCCAGTTTTAAATACAAATTGTTGCAAATTAGTATCACCTATTTCGTTGAGTGCACCGAATTACTCCCATTTTCATATATCAATAACGCTCAAGAGTTGTTAATGAAATATACGTGAGTAGTTTGATCAAGTTTTATGAAGGAAAGGTTATATGTAGAAAAAGAAGAAATTCGTAGTTAATTAATATTCAATTATCGGTCTCAGGAGGTTCGTCGGTGATGTTGTAGAGGGTGGCGTGGCAGGGCGCGCGGGCGCAGGGCCGGCGCTGCTCCTCGCGCTCACCCGGGGCGCACCGTCCCGCCACGCACACGCGGTACCGAGTCACGATGCCGTCACCGCATGTCACTGAACAACCGCCCCATTTGCTCCACCGACTCCAGATTTTACGATTCTTCAATGTTTGGTTGTCTTCACATGACACTGTGTGGACAACAATCACAATAAACAATGTATACAGATTTTTGTTTCGGTAATGTAGGTACGATTGGAACGAGTAGTTCGGCACGTACTTACATACCTATGCATAGTTTTGTATGGGCGTAACATTGGGCTGTTTTTGGGGCTTGATTTCAGTACAATTGCGTAACGGGGTGGGGTCACTCCCGTTTATGCGTTTACCCGTCACCCCTCTTTCCCCTCGAAATCGTCAATACCTACAGTGTCTTCTCCACTTGCAACAGAACTAACGTGATTGGTTGACTGAAGTCATCGAATCCCCGAATTACCTCACGGTATTTTGGTGGGCTAAATGGATTGTTGCGTTTTGGCAAATTCTGCTTGTGCATTGTTGCAAATAGCTGGGAAATATTTAAATATAATATACTTTATTAGTTGAGTATGGTAAAAAAAAACGAACTATCTAAAATTTTGCGCTTCAGAATTTCCCTGTAAACAATATTTGTTGTAGTTTTGTTTTGTGGCAGTAAAATAAATTGATGCTCAAGAGTTCCGACTCGACCTCGACTACGAAATTATTGCTCAAAGTTCTAAAGGAACACTAGGAGATTCTCCTGTATCGTGGGTGCGTTTACAAGCATTTAAACTTACATACACAAACAGCCAGACCCGAAACAACTATTTGCAGGTTATACAAATATTTGTTCCGTGTGGGAATCGAACCCGTGACACGCTGCGCAACAGTCGATCGCTCAGCCACTGCGCCAACAGAATCCGTCATTGATTGACCAACGAAAATAATGCTTTACCCATGGGCAAGTGTACGTTGGGCTATCACGAGTCGGAACTCTTGATCATCAATTTATTTTACTGCCACAAAACAAAACTATAACAAATATTGTTTACAGGGAAGCTCTGAGGTGTAAAATTTTAGATAGTTCGATTTTTTCTACCATACTCAACTAATAAAGTCTATAATTTATAAAGATATTGTGTGAATTTTCAGAAGTAGGTATAACGATCATTGTAAAGATAGTAGGAAAAAAATTCAGCTCAATCGGAAACCGGGAAGTGAATCAAATTTAAGTTGCAAGATTTGATTACAGAACGACAGACAACGGGACAGGTGAAACTAAATAAAAGCTTGTAAAAACACTGCCATCCACCTATTAGTAAACTAATAGTGGATTGTTAATATATCGAAACCTGTGCGTTATCGAATATACGCAGACGAAGTCGCGGGCAAAAGATATAATTATATATATATATATATATATATAATTATACTAGCTGTGCCCAGCGGTTTCACCCGCTGCTCACTTAGAGTTATGAAAAATAAATATTGGCCGATAACAATTTGCACATAACAGGGAGGCACCATTTCCTCTTAATTGACCTGCCGGTTCCCCCTCTGTGCAACGCCTGTTAGGGTACATCCCTGGCGCAACGCCTACCGTGAGCCTCGCTGCCGGTTATCTTTAAGTTCACTCGGTGATCACTCAGAGTCCCCACTCTGAGCGCCCGGGACCCCAAAGTCCCACCTGCAATTGGCAACGAGATCGGCCCTCTCACGATACCGCTCGAAAGGTAGTGTAGGTAACTACCATCAGTTATTTCGGTTCTAGCACTTATTTTTTGTTAGGGTTAAGGAAAATCAGAGCCCTTATTGGATCACTTTGTTGTCCGTCTGTCAAAACCCTTCATCTTAGGAACGCGTGTAGATATCGAGTTGAAAATAAAACCATACACTCAACTCTGTGGTCCCTCTGTGCTGTGAAATCGACACCCTAAGTCTACGCAGACAAAAGAACTGGGTGTTTATGTCGCAACTTTGTACCGGAACCCTCGGTGCTCAAGTCAGAGTCGTTCTTGGCCAGTTTTATTTTTTTAAGACTGGACCAAACTACACGCATACATACCCAACCCTTTGGAAACTACTGGCGTGATATAGGTACGTGTATCGTGTATTGAAGACAATCAGCATGTCTTCAATTGCACGCCACGAGGCTCGATTCCCGACAACTGTCATCATACCATATCAAGTAATTCCTGTCTACTGCTACGAAAAATATCTATGAACCAGAGAACTTTGTAAATTATGATATATCCACTTATGTGTACCTATGTCATATTCTGAATTATCCGGCTCCAACGGTTTACTAGTTTTCTCTGTATGCGCAACAGTGGCTGTTTGCAGAGGCGCTTTGTTTTTATGCTGTTCTTGTCTTACGAGATCAATCAACTCAATGGGACTCAACACTAGTTTGTCCTCCTTTCGGTTTCTGTGAATTGCATTCGCCAGGCAAGTCAGAACAACAAGGAACACAGTTATTTTATTCATGTTATGGTACCTACACAACAAGTCGGTATTTACACAAGACGTCAGCCTAAGCCATTTTGTGACATTGCCGTCTGACGGAGTATTCTACTTAAATAGGTTTTAGGATACCATAGACGTACTCTTAAATTTTACGGTACGCGTGCCTTATCGTTTTAGAAAGAGCCAGAGCGATATTGTTTTGTACGATCGACTGTGGTTGAAGTTGGAGAGCGCTGGTTTGCTGGCGGTTGTTGTTTCAGTGTAAAGCAAAACTCCGCTAGGAGTATATTGTTCTGTGGTGTAAAGGCTTTGGTATCGCTACCAGCGAAAACCAGGTACGATGAGCTGGGATGACTATGCAGACGACATGGTGCTGCTGGGAAAATTGCTAAAAAATAGAAAGAAAACCGTAATCCGAAATTTTAAACTGCTTGGTAACAAATCGTTCTGTCGTGTCACACGGCCCACTTGTAAGGTAGAAGTCGTGTGTCAAAATCGATATTGTTCAGAATAAGTATTCCCAATGTAGGTAGGTACCTACACTTTCTGTCCGTGTCTTTTATTTCTCTTTGACTGGAAACGTGGTCCAGACTGAAGTCTTATTAGACAGACTGATGTCTAAGTCTAGTCTAGCGCTTTTTTTTCGGTTGGTAAATCATCAAATGACTTCCCCCGCTCTGGGCGGAGACTATGTCAGACTTTTACTGAATAAAACCTTTACGTTCACATTGCCCTTTACGTTCCGGGGCCGCGGAGTCGTCTCGCGGCGCCCGGGGTGTCTCCCGCGGCTGCTGGGTTGGTCTGAGGTTCTCTCCCTCAAACGCCCGGCCTCCTCCTTCACTAGCATTACTGTTTCGCAGAAGGAGGTGACCGCTTCCCATTCCCTCTCGCTCCGGACCATAGACTGAACCAGGGCCGGACGAGAGAGATCACCGCCGCCGATCGCCTTCGCCTCTACGAGGGCACGGCGGTGCTCCGCCCAAGCTGGGCAGACCGCCACTGTGTGCTCCACCGTGTCCTCCGGGCGATAGACTTCAGCGCTAGCTTATTCCGCCCTTGTGATAGGTGATGAAAATGTTATATATATACTTACTAGCTGTGCCCAGCGGTTTCACCCGCTGCTCACTTAGGGGTATGAGAAATAGATGTTGGCCGATTCTCAGACCTACCCGATATGTACACAAAGTTTCGTTTGAATCGGTCCAGCCGTTTCGGAGGAGTATGGGAACGAAAACTGTGACACGAGAATTTTATATATTAGATATGAAAATGTTATATTTAACACATTTTCAATTATGAAACAGTTATAACATTAAAAATTCAGAACTGTAGCCTCCAATAAATCATTTGGGTGTCGGACTCGCACACATAGGGTTCCGTAGCGCCAAGGAATAGTATCTAATATTTTGTAGGTGCGTTCATTGAACTAGGTTTTATTTTCAATCGCAAAACCGGCGGATTGCTATTTTTAAGTGCAATTAGTACTTATGTTATTTTATGAAATATTTAATAATGTAAAAAAATTAGTCCTCATTATTTTCCTACCAATTGGCAAGTCAATCCGGCAAGTAGGCTCGCTGCCGCCTCGCCGGTGATCGCGAGCCTAATGGCTACCACCTTTTGGGGCGCATCCAGGTAGTGGGCGGCGCGCCGCCCTAAAGAACGCGCCCATACCGGGGCCCCGTAAAGGGCCATGGACCGCACGGCTCCGGCATAAAGCCTACGGCAGGAGGCGTTTGGCCCTCTCAGATTGGGCAGGAGCCGCTTGAAAAAAACGTCTAACGTCGGAAATGCGCCACGAAATTCAACTTAAGATTCAGGGTGACTTTTTATAGAGGTTTTTTACCTCGCGATACGGAGGGTTGAGCCAAGACCCTCGGTCCCAATCGAAGCCGCAAGACGTGATCCACGACACTCCGGTTTGGGGTTACGAGATCGACGGGGACAGAGGAGGTCCTCTGTGTGTTCGAGGCACGGTGAGTGCACGCACACCGAGCCCGCCCTTGCTCCTCCGCTGTGCCCTCTGCGTTTCAGAGGGTCACGCGGAACAACCCACCGGTGGCTCATCTTCCCCAAGGTTTAGGAATTTCTTCTCATTCCTCGGAGAATGCCACTGTCCGCGCCCAAGGTGCACCGGTCCAGCAATTGCTGTTCCCATTCGAGGATCGAGGTGAGCAGCAGGCGCTAGGCACAGGTGAAGGTTTTCTGATTAGGCACCCTATATAAGTGTACTATTACATACATTTCTGCCTACCGATTCGAGATTATATTATTCATAAATAATGTAAACATTACGTGAAGCAGGTATTTTCAAATTCGGCTTATTTACGTTACGTTTACATGGTGCGTGGTGGTAATCAAAATAAAACATTTCATAATTTTATTATCATTTATTTAAGATATTTCTTTGGTTACACCTTATACATGATCATTACTACAGTTACAGAATGTTCAAATAAAATTATATACAGACAAATTAAGAACTTTCTCCTTTTTTAAACACGGTTAAGGAGATGGAATGTTGCTGGTTTACAAGAAGTGAAAAACATAAATTGTCATAACATGATTCGGAGGGTATTTTTGAATGTTACATTTAAACATGAAAAGTAATCACTGATTATAAAGTTTCCTAAGCAACAAAATGACATATACCTAATAGATATTGAAGGAGTCGTATAAGTGTGAAAAAAAATCTTTTTTACAACATTTAGATAGCATATCACGTTATTTATTAAACGAGGTACCTTATTATTAAGGTTTTGTGAACACATAATTATATTAGAAGTTTTCGTTACCCAAATACGTCGTTATTTAAATATATCTCATACCATAACTACCGGCAATTAATTAAAATGTATAATTTTATAACTAAGTTGTAGGTATATGGACAATTACAACACAATTAAAACCACGCGACTAGTTTCGATATTTCTTACTATGCAATCCCTACCACTCACGAACTTTCTTAAAAACATCTAGATTGCTATTTGCTACCTCTGCTCTCATAATAGTTACGAGTTTTATCTAAGTATTTGCTTGTGTTGTTTTGTAATGAAATTTAATATAACTATAAATCTTTTCATAATGCTTATCACAATCGGTTATGATTCTGAGGACTATCACTTAATTGTAAACCATTCGGGAGAAGAGCATTTTGATTTTGTAATTATTGTCAATACTGCGGGTTATCGTCATTGAGTAACCATTCGATTTATTGGTAAAGACTTCAAGTTTAATTAAATAACTTCAACTATTACTAATTGTATAGTTGACACGCGTGTGCGTGCATGGCACGTCAGCCCGTGGAGACAGGGAGTTAGTTGGCTCTGCAGTTGACAATAAATCGAACATGTACTAAAATAAACCCTGAAGATCGGAGAGCAGACTGAGTAATATTGAGAACACAGAAAATGTTGAACAGATATTGCATTTTAAGTGTAGTAAAGCTAAAACGCGTTATTCCGACCATCCGACATCTACACGCGAGTTCAGAAATAGAAACGTCCTGCTTCCAACATAAGCGCTAAAACGAGTTATGTGGTAATTAACTTTTTAATGTGACAATTGAACCTTCTTATTTTTAACAATATTTAAATTACAAGCGTTAGGCCCAGATTTGAGTTAAATATTATGTCGGTCGTTAAATTAATAAGTGAGGTATATTATTACCCTAGGTACGCAAAGAATACGCTGTGAAGACTAAGCGACTAGAAAACCACGCAAAACACGGCACTGCTGCTACCAAAATGCCTGATTAATTTCATAAAAGACAAAAATGTCTGCCTTCCCATTTCCTCGAGCTTATAGCAGATACCTTTTCAATTACCAGCATTTTCGTCTGCTATTTTTTGCAAAAGCTCCAGTGCACCAGCGGCAACAAACAATATAGGTAATCATAGAATAGATATCTTTCAAATATCACTTGATTTTTAATAGTGATAAACCCTATTTAAACTGATTGATCATGTAAAAACGTTGATACGTGCTCCACATATACAACAACGCGCTAATTTAAAATGTTTTAAATATCATTACATTTAATGCTTTAAAAGCTCGAAAGATAAACGAACAATGTAGATACATATTATTTTGAATTAAAAACTACGTTTAACCATAATATAATAATTTACATAGGGTAAGATCCCTTCTTGTATATTCAGACTTTTGGGTACTGTCTTTAATTTGGGTTTTATATAACATTTTTATAATCCCAAATTTGTTTTAGTTTTATTTTAATCTTTATAATCGAGAAAGTTGGTAACAAGCATAAGTATGACATTTAATGTTACCTATACAATTAAAATTGCTTACTTATAATAATATACTTATAATATAATTTCCCAAATGTTTGCATGTAATGTCATGGATTTGTAATGAATAATTTTTAGACCTAAATTCATAAATTGTACCAACACTTATTGCGAATTAATTGAATTGAATAACAACCGGTTTCTGAAAGGGAACATTAAACTTAGCTAACAGGCTAGTCATGTTCTTGTATTTCTTTCAGAAATCGGTTATAAATGAGGTTACTAAAGATTTGATTCGATTCTATTAGCAGGTAAACGTGTATTATGGTATACATTTTTAGTCAATGACAAGATATATTTTAGAAACGTACTGTTATGACCTAGCTAGTTGTAAGCTATGTAACTGAATCTTTCAGTCTAGCATTAATAATATTTAAAACAAAATGAACGCCGGGTGGCATCCTTACGACTAGGTTCGACTAGAACAATGAATTGCTGAGGGAACAATAATTTATTAACAATAAATTTATCAACTACTCAGGTCACAAACGTAACAAATACAGATTGGCTTTAATTTAATTTTTAAATGAACTATATTAAACAATAAAGAAATTGCTACATACGAATAAAGACAACATTAGAATTTTTACATTATTTCAGTACATTTATTGTATTTCATGCATTTTATTACTTATAATTACGAACACTATACTTGAGACACTTAATAAAATATGTACGTTTACAATATCACCAAAAAAAATAATTAACGGCTCATATGGTATACATTTACTTGACTATCGTTTAACGTTGGGTGATAAGAAGTGCGGAATTAACAAAGCATTTTTTAAAATAAATTACTTGATGTTCATTAAGGCCTCCTATTATGTAATATTAGTCATAACATTATTGCGTTTTTTAGAAAGTGTATGGCTCTTAAGAATATTCTGTTTAGAATATGGTTACTTGAAGGATGTGCATAGATTCGTTTAAATTGAGCTTTGTATATTTAGGTTTATATAATATTTGGAGATGTAGATTTTGAATACCCGGGAAAATCGAACGAACTAAGGTACAGTCACAATGAAAAAGGTTTAATATTTACACTAGCGTACTTTCAAAGCATTTTTTTTTTAATTTAACTATTTACATCTTAAGAGACCTGACTGTATGATAGATGTGATATACGGTTACTATAAATGTCTTGTAATCGTTTTGACTAATAAAGATATTGGTAGAGCTTCAAAGTACAGTCAAGGAAATACACAAGCTAACGTTAGGGTCGAACGCAGATACTCTTGTCTGTGGTGAAAGTAGAATGCAGCTTCATGATACAAGATAGTGCACAATTTGTTTTTTGTGGATCCAAGAATTTTATTGATAATTATATCCTAAGTGGTACTTGTATATATAATTTCTAATAAATTATTTATTGTTAAACGTACTCGTTTATTGCTATCTTATTGAACTATTTAGAAGTTTATATTTTCAATCTGTACAGGCAGTCTGTCTTTTACTACATTATGTGTTTGTTTTATTAGAGGCAATGCATGTTAAAGATCAGAGAATCATGTACACTTTTTACAGTTGTCCACACATGTTTGTTTTGCGCACTCATAAGTTTTATGAAGCTATGCCATTTACAGCCGCTTACGTTCATAAGAGGTAAGAAGAATTGAGAGGACTCACATCCTAAATACTGTATTTAGGATGTCAGTTATTTACTAATCTAATTCTAATCAGATTGTCGCTAAACTAAGACTGCCTGTAAACTCCTTCCCAAAGAACTTCCATTTCCACACAACAAATACAATATTTATTTTACACATTATTTACATGGGACACGTATTCATGCCAAACATTATTCCATTGTCTTAGTCGCGTAATCTTATAACAAACTTTGGGTGTAAATTTATTATTCGGAAATAACTAATCAAAATCTATGGTGTGGTTAGTACCTTATAATTATAACTTATCATCACTGTTTTTATAATTAATGTATGTTTAGAAGTATAGAGTCTAAAAGACATTGTTGCATAATCATTAGTTAATATTCAGAATTGGAATGAGTAACATGATACGGGTGGAGCATATCGTCAGTGCTTTGTAATTATCAATTTGCAGAAAGGCATGCGGTCAATTACACTCTCGTCATCGTGCGCCACTTCAAACGACGACCGGCGACCGCGAGCCCGCCGGCCCTCGTGCTGTCAATCATCTTACAGACTAGCTTAATTACAAATTTCAACATATAACATCAATACAAAGTATAGCTTTGCTTTTTAGTGACGTCACAATTGCGGATTATAGTAATTCTGTAAATTGAAAGTTATGGCCTATAAAGAACGCGCGAGCGCGGCACCAGCAAAGCGGATATGTGCAAATTTCAACCAATTACAGAGTAGTATTTAACTGTTCTGTGATTGGTCGAAAACTCAATCTCACATGTCCACTTTGGTCTTAAACCATATTGTCTAACTATGTATAACAGAAGTTTGTTTAAAAGAACAATTTGGTCAAATAACATCAATCATGTATCGCTTCTGTATTATTGACTAAATCAGTCTAGAAAATCATCTATTTCTGTGTCTGCTCATCGGTGGTCTTTTAAAATAATAACTTACTTATACCTAATAATAATAATCACTTATACATAATGTCAGCTAGTCGCACATTGGCTACCATCGCAAGACTGTAAGCACCGTGTGAATCTGATGTAGAAGCGCCTAACCACCGCATCTTTATATTTGTTGAACAGTTGAATGAACTTTACAGTTTGTTCCCGTTGAGTTACACTGTTACCGATTGGGAAAAAAAGTGTTACTAATCGGTAAATTTTTCCCAATGGGTAACAGTGTAACATAAAATGGTGTAACTCAACGGGAGCAAAGGAACTTTACTAGCACTAACGCAGGTAGGATCACGGTAGCAACCAGGTCAGATATGAACGTCGCTGCTGTGTTCATATACAGTGCATGCGAAACCGCTATATATAGGCCCCAAGAGTGAAAAAACTTTGCTTATTTGTGTTTTGATGTACAAGCTTGCGTCTCTAGATGACCGTAATTTAAGGATTACTAGTATTTTACATGCAGCGACTGACTGACCTCCACAACCCAGTAATGGAAATTCCGATTCCCGAAAGTCTGACAACCAGTCTTGGTTGTCAGACTTTCGGGACATTGACTCGCATGTTGTTTGGGTACTCGCATGTTGTTTGAGTAAATGCGGCAACAGTGCAGACAGACTCTTGAAGCAATAGCCAGAGTGAGGCTACCGATGCACACACAATTGCACTTACGAACAACCATAATTAGTAACCCTCTGAAAGGTACTCAATGAACGAAGTGAATTAATGATTATTATTGCAGGTCATTGGCCTTGTACAAATCCAATGAACAATTTCTAATAAATATAATCCCAAGCGTTAGAAGTATCTTTACTGTACTAACTTTGAACATCAATAAAGACGTGATTCAATTTATTTTTTATTGATTTATGAACCATTAATTGTCGTCTATTTTCATTAGTAATAAGGCAGTATTTTGGATATTTTTTACTCGACTAAGACAAGGTAAATATTTTTTAGAATATGATTAACGAAAGAATTGTTTACTCATACAGTTAGTAATATGCAACAGAAGCGCGCAAATACGAACAGTCGCCCAATTAATTTATTGATGCTCAAAACAACCCTACGATATGCGTTTAACTTCTTTTTCTAATAAAATTACAATAATAAAATACCTTAATCTATTTTGCGAAGCCCTGTTCGTGATAATATAATATTCTATCAAGCAAAAATATATTTAAGGCTTTTCATCTTTAATAAGGAACCACTCTTAATGCTTCGAACAAATTGAAACTAAATTTTATATTTTTTATAACAAAATATTGGGCTAACTTAACCTACTTTACTACATTTGACAATATAATATATTTAAAGGATTTCAAAAAATTTCGTTACTTGTACATTGGTGCTAAATTATACTAGGTATGGTTCTATAAACATTTGCAGCGTAGGTTTTACTAAATGTTCATAAAACATTTTGAAGTGAAAAGTGGGAGGTGTTAATCTTACTGGACCCAGGAGGCCGGCACCCACAGGGGCTCGGACTGCACTCGCCACGCCACCTTCAGCAGTTGCGACAGCGCGCTCGGCAGGTCCTCGTTCACAATCTCCTCATCAAACATGTATCCATACAAGAAGTTAATGCGATTGGATGAGCGCACAATATCTGAGAACTCTTCTTCCTGTCAAATTATAATGTCTGCTTTAGGAAACTGGGCTAGTTAATTGAAGAAAAAATAACCGCTCATGTATGATGATAATTGTTTTTTTTTATATCTATACTAATATTATAAAGCTGAAGAGTTTGTTTGTTTGTTTGTTTGAACGCTAATCTCAGGGACTACTGGTTGGATTTGGAAAATTCTTTTAGTGTTGGATAGTCCATTTCTTGAGGAAGGCTATAGGCTATATAACATCACGCTACGGCCAACAGGTGCTGAGCAGCGCGGGTGAAACCGTGGGGAACAGCTAGTTTAATGTAAATGTGCTTTTGAACGTTCCTCAGGCAAGGTACTATAGCTGGTAGCAGCCTGGGGGAGAGTTACCGAGAATCAAATTGAATGGCGTGCAATATGAGAGCCCTATGTATAGCAGAGGTATGCTGCAGGCTGATACAGATGGAAGTACTGTATGCAGTCTTTAACCGTATGAGCAAACTGGGATGTTGATGTGTAATTCCAACTTTTTAGTGTATAGAAGTCAGGTCAGTGGAAGCTTTACAATCGTTCTAATGAGGCTGTTGTGAGCTTCCTTACGATATAATGTCTGTGCAGTCAAAAATAATCTTTGAAAAAAAAAATGAATAGAAAAATTGTACCTGCCCAAAAAACATAAAATTGATAAATATTACTAATTTTAAGTTTAGTTTCAATTGCTCAACTGATTTTATAGGCAAATTAGTAAATTAATTTGGTAAAATGGCTATTTTGACTTGAATTTCTCTCATTGTTTGAGTTGTGTGTTCTTACATTATTTGGGATAAATAGTGCAATTATTCTTGTAAAGAAAAATAAAACGAAGGTATAGAATGTAACACCGTAGCTTATTTCACGTCCTTCGTTCTGAAGTTGTATTCTTCTTCTAGTTTTCTTTATTTCACTATGAATTGTAATTGCTTAAATTGTGGTACTAACCGTGAAAGCCCGAGAGCATTCTTTGTCGAAGGTGGAGCGCGCGTTGGCGGTCGTGCGTGTCTCAACCAGTCGCTCCTGACTGGGTGGTTTGATGAACACAATGTAAGGCCGCAGACGCGGAGTGCGCAGCATCTTCAGCGCCTGCCAGTGCGGACTCAGCACACACACGCGACCTGAAAATGTTCAAGGAATTCAATAGAGTGTCCATGGAGTTTCTTGCCCATTCTTCTCCTTAGAGATCTACGCTTTGGAATGGGCAACTACAGTACTTTCACAGTTATTATTCCTTGTGACTGGGTCTGTAGCTTAATTTTTATTGTTGTCAATGTCGACAGTTCAAAAGTGCCTGTAACTGGCCTACTTGAAATAAATGATTTTGATTTGATACATTATATTGTTACGTCATGCCATACAGTTGGGGTTTTCGAAAGCTAAGATATACTGTGTATGATTGAATACCTTATTGTTAATCAAATCGCTGAGGTCTTAAAGATTTGATTGCGCTACTAGGTTACTGTAATTTTGTTTTGCACTGACTGGATAAATCCATTCAATTTGTTATAGTTTTTTTTTTTTCTAAATTACCACCTCAAATCCTCACTAATTTGCAGGATCTGTCTTCATAAGACTTGTCCAAGATTATACTGACTAGATTTTAAAAGAGACTCTGACATTTTGAGTTTGTCGGATAGAAATCACTGATCTTTTTTCGTTTCTAATTATTCTTGATAGGATAAGTGTTTTATATGCAATTTACAAATAGAACTATCCAAATTATACGTTAGCGTTAACTTATGCTTCAATCTATTTATCAAAGTGTAATTTTGTGATCACATATTTTACAACACATTTTATTTAGAAGATTTGTATAATCTAATAATTATAAAATTCTCGTGTCAGTTTTCGTTCTCATAATCCTCCGAAACGGCTGGACCGATTCAAATGAAACTTTGTGTACATATCGGGTAGGTCTGAGAATCGGCCAACATCTATTTTTCATACCCCTAAGTGAGCAGCGGGTGAAACCGCTGGGCACAGCTAGTCTAATATATAAAATTCTGGTGTCAGAAATCCACTAAGAGAAGACTGTTAGGGAAATGAAATCGTTGAGTACCTGAGAAAAAATTATATTCAGCTACATTCGGTTAAACTAAAAGCCGATCTCAAGATAGTTGCGGAAGAATCCTTACTAATATCATAAAACCGAAAGTGAGTTTGTTTGTTTGTTACGTCTTCACCTAAATGGCTAAACCGATTTTGATAAATTTTGGTACAGAGATAGTTGAGATCCAAGAGACGGGCATCGGCATATTTTTTTAAAATAAAAGAGAAATGAGGGAGGAAGAAGGAATAAAAGGGATCACTTAGCTTTGCTATTACAATAAATAAGGCGCAAGGGCAAAAACTACAGGTAGCAAGTACATGCAAATCAGGAAAGGGAAACTGTGTTACCCTGAATTCAACGCGAGTAAAGCCGCGGGCGCCAGCTAGTTTATCAATAAGTCGTTACTTGTATCTTCAATCACTAATATTACATAGGTTAAAGTAATTTTGGCATCTTGGCAATATTTATTTACCATTTTCGTGAGTGTATATGTAAAGTATCCACTTACTAGAATTTACGATGGTTTCAACGCTCTCCGCCGAAGTTCCGTATAGGTTCCCTTTATATTCGCCATGCTCAATAAATTTCCCTTCAGCTATATCTTGCTCCATTTTTTCACGACCAACAAACATGTAATCTTTACCGTTTTGTTCGCTCGATTTTTGGGGTCGAGACGTAACTGAAAAGTTTAGTAGCAGTTATTTTCGTTATAACCAGGACTAATTAATCAAAAGTAAAAATTGAAATTCTCTTTAATGATACACATTTCAAAATACATATGTTAATTTTTACTGTTGGCGTTGGCTATGTTGTCAAATCTATATAATATTATTAATTACTAATTTTATACTTACATGGGATAGGTGTAACATATTTTTCAGGGTCAGTGGCGATAAGTCTTCTGCGTAATTCATTTCTGCCGACTCCGGGCGCACCTACCAACACAATTGGTCGGACCATTCCCGGACGTGGATATAACCGTGCTACCTCTTCGTACGTTGGTATCATTTCACGATCAAAATCATCATTCTCTGTAATGTCATATATAACCTTTTTCACTTTAGGTGTGGACTTGCAGGGTAATAGTGCGGTGGCCGTCGGCGTTGGGGAGCACGGGGTTTTCGAAGTGCAGTCTGAGGTTGTAACGGAGACACTGCAAAGAGCCGGCTTGCCTGCGCCGAGCATGCAAAATGGGTAAATGATAATGAGCTGACAGTGAAACGACACAACATGCATGCGTGTAATGAATCGACCGTTATTTTTTACACTAATGTATATTTGGACTTTTGAAACCATCGCGATTGCTAACAAGTAGATACAACTATAATTACTAGTTATCACTAAAGAACTAAAACGCACCATCCAAAGTTTGCGGATCCGTTTGTCTTTCATGGATGATGCGACCTTCTTGTAGCGCTCTTGACGGTATCA
Organism: Ochropleura leucogaster; assembly: GCA_958449745.1. Classification (NCBI taxonomy): domain Eukaryota; kingdom Metazoa; phylum Arthropoda; class Insecta; order Lepidoptera; family Noctuidae; genus Ochropleura; species Ochropleura leucogaster. The sequence continues at coordinate 14,891,160 of OY288200.1, forward strand.
AACCGGCTCTCATTACTCTGTCGCCTTCTCTTCGAGCTTGCCACCTAAAAACGAGAAGACAACCGTTAAAATACGCTTTATTAATCACACTAATATTATAAAAGCGAAAGTTTGTATGTGTCTTTGTATAATTGTTACTTGTTCGAGCTCAAACTTTACTTATGCTTGGTATGTAGGTAGCTTAAACCCTTCAGGGTACCTACCTACATAAATACCAAAAAGTATTCTATGTGTTAATCCATTAACACATAATATACTTTTATCTCTTATCCCGTTGTACGCGGGTGAAACCGCAAGGGCGTAGGTCATAAAATATATCAGTGGTTAAAAACTTGCCAATATGCGTCATCTTGGGACACTATATGCAGTACGTCTCCTTTCTTGAAGTCCAGCCCCGCTTCCTTACACGGAATGTACGGATCTTCTGAAGAATTGTAATTAAAGAGAGCGCGGACTCTCACTTTACTTTCCCGTGAACCTCCTTTTCCAAAAGATGGTACTAATTTGAAGGTAATAGTGCCCTCTGAACTTTGCTGCGAAATCAATAGAAGCTATTTTAGTAGTCCGCGGTAGGAATTAATGAATGTGTTCTATAAGTGAGGCTGGAATTGACGTACCAATATCGAAAGCACGTCGGCAGGTGTCTTGTTTTCCACGCTGATACCGTTGACCTCGATCACTTCGTCCCCGGCGTGGATCAACCCAGATCTGTCGGCGGCGCCGCCGTGCATCACACGAGCTATTACAATTTTCCCGGTCTCTTCGTCCGTTTTTATTGTTGCTCCCTATCGTACAGAGTGAGTCTAAGTATGGATAGCTCTGTGTAGGGGACATCATTATCAAATTCATGTTGATATATAAGTGTCATGATAATGCCATATAATACGGCATGTTTGAACTCTTCATTTGGAAAATCAAGTACATTTTATTAGTGAAATTAATTATAAAGTGGGGATTTGATTCACATTCATTAAGTACTGGGTTATAGAAATAAATTATAATAATAAGACACTATGCAAAAAATCAAATACATATAGGTCAGGTTAATAATTAAAATAATAAGCAAGATGTATTGTGTGGGGGTAATAGTGTAACAAACAAAATATTTGAAAATGGTGTCATACTGGACAACACAATACAAATTGCATCGGCATCTAGAGATAGCAGCTAATCATTCTTGAACTTGAAGACACGGTGATGGTGAAGAATAACAAATACAGAAGAACATCGAAAAGACAAATAAAAAATAGGTGAATGCGTATACGTACACTATGTGGAAAGGGTTGAAAATAATATTGGAAGCATTTAAATGAGTAGCATAAGTACTAAACATAATCGATACTTACCACTATTGGCTCTGCACTCTGTGCTCCACCCTTTTAATAAAAAAATAATTTCAATATACCCTAAATGATGACATGGTATTTTATTCACTAATCATATATAGCCGACATTGCATTGTGTATAGATGATCCATGCATCTGCTTCACATTGTACTTAATTTAAAATAAATTCTTTGCTGTTATGAAATTAGCAAACACTTTCACCTATATAAGATTTGAGTTAAAACTATTTTAATATTGTTGAGTATTATGTTCATTTAATCTATTTAGCTGCTATTTCTAAATGAATTTACTGACGTCTGTTGTTAAATCTGCTATGGAATTATGGAGTATTCGATTCTAATTCTTACCAAAGGCTCGTCACTTTTAACTAATTGAACGATTTTCACAGTTTCTTCTTCATCATCCATTTCCGGAGGAATATCAGGGAGATGCGGGTAGTAATCTTTTTGAGCAACCGCATCATGAGTGCAGAGTATTGCCTGAGAGATACAAAACTATATTATTACCTTTGTAAATTACCTATTGATATAAATATGATCATTCACCCTGTCACATTACTTTACTCCTTTATTTATTGTCTTGCACTCTTACACTCTCTCTCACTTAAGAATTGGAAAGTGAAATCTGAATTGAGTAAACCACCCCCCAACCTACTCAGTGATTGTGGACTGGTCTATTTTATTTGATGTCTTGAGTTAAGGCAGGGTCAGCCATTTTTATTTATTTTTAACCTATATGTATTTAAATACACCCTTAAAATAAATAAGGTATTTAAATTTGACTTAAAGTACTTTATTCAAAAAATGCCTTTAAAAAAACGAAACAATAAAATACTACTTACTTGAAAATGTGGTTTTTGCAATAAGTTGAGGAGCTCTCCATATTCTTTAGAAACTGAGACTACACCCTGTAGCAGCTCAAAAACTTCAAAAGTCACTTGCATGGCATTTGATAGAAGAGGATAGAACTTATCATCTTTGCCTTTGGCTACTATTTTGTTATGTACTTGAACAAGAGCATGAAGCTGTTTTGACTGCAGAAACTCAGTTAAAAATGCTACATCTTCTCCACCTGATTGTACTTCTTTCAAAGATGCAAGGAGCCGAGTGAGAGCTATAAAACAAATATAATATATGTTTATTAATTGAACAAGGGCTGATAAAGACATTGGATACATAATTTATTTAGAACTAGCTTTTGCCCGCGGCTTCGCTCGCGTTAAATTCGGGATAACACAGTTCCCGTTGCGCCTTATTGATTTGTAATAGCAACGCCAAGTTTTCCCTTTTCTTCCCTCTTTCTCCCTCACATCCCACTTTTTTCAAAAAAATATTAGCCTATGTCCGTCTCCTGGTTCCCAACTATCTCTGTACCAAAATTCATCAAAATCGGTTTAGCCATTAAAGCGTGAAGAGGTAACAAACAAATAAACAAACAAACAAACTCACATTCGCTTTTATAATATTAAGTAAGGAATAGTAAGGATAAATAAAATAAATAGTCCTCTTGACTATTTTTGCTCTCTTTAGTCAATCACTATGGGCATAAGCTATAGGCACAAGCTATAGGCACGGAGGTTAGTGCAAATGTGCCTATGCAGACTCTTGCATTGCAGTCTTGATTGAGAGTGAGGGATGAAAAGTGCACTTGCCAGACACTCTCTCTCTTCCTTCACTCTTTAGAACAATTACTATAAAGCACACCAAATAATTTCATTCTTGTCATTTTAAAATTGTTGGTATTCTTGAGATCAGTTGAGGCAAGTAGGTGGCCATAATTGATAACTAATTAGTTTACCAAACAACAAATTGGCTCATGTGGTGAGCCCAAATGAGTCAAATTGACACAACAATATGGGGATAAAGGATCAGTTCAAGGTGCGTAAATACTTCGAAAGAAGATATTTTTATTAAAGTTAAGCTGTACCTGCGAAAAATACCAGCGTTGTTTTTGAAGACTGAAAATATGGATTTTTCTGTAATTAGTCTTCCGTGATAAGTTAATTTATTTTATAATTATATTAAAAGATCTTTTTTAGTGTTTAATGTGGTGAACTTCGTGTGAAGCAGTTCTTATAGTTTTCTTTCCATAGCTGCTGAAGAATTGGCCATTCATTACATTAAAGTGGGATCAAAAAGTAGAAGTAGTTACACTATTTTTTATACTATATAGGCTTGCGTTTGGCCGCAACTCGCCTGATGAAAAATGATGATGTGAACTAGGTTACATTTCAGAAAATAACGAAAAAAAAAGTGGTTCGCCGGTGTCTGGAGCATTGTCCTAACTACCGGTTATTGGGGCTCCAGAGACAGGAACCGTCTCACAATGTGCGACGTTGCACGTCCACATTGTGAAGAGTACTGCCTTCTGAAATAGGCTCTTGATCAAACCGTTTAACGAGAGCTTTGACAGGCCAAGAAAAAAAAAGAGAATGCCTAGATGGTTTCGTCATGTGGAGAGGATGAGTGAAAGGCGACTAACAAAAGGTATTTAGTATTTACGAGGCAGATGACGTGAGTGGCAACGCCGCGACGAGACACCCTAGATGGACATTAATACTGATCTTATTGGTAAGGCTCTTGAGAAATGTCATGTGTGTAGTAATCGCAACCGGCGAAAGTTTATGTTTGTATTATGTTGAATTAAAACTCACAAACTCATAAAATTATTATTATTCTTTGTTTTTTTCTCTTTCTCTCATGCAATTACACATAAAACAGGACAGGAGGTGACCCACAGTTTCTAATGCGGCTCCGCAGTCACACCCAACTTAGCAGACCAAGTAGTAGGTACCTATCTGTAGTGGCCTACTTGGCTTCACAATTGGTTTAGGGTCTTCCAGGTGGGCTTGGCATTTCAGAAGGGAACGTCTGAAAGCCACCATTTTATTACCTTGACTAGCCTGTTTGCCTTGTTGTGAATTAATGAAATTGTTCTCACTTTTCAGTTTGCTTTTTGGTGTTTCCATTTTTACATTTTGACATGACTCAAGGAAGATTTAAAAGTCCCTTTAGGAACAAGAAAACTTATAACTATGCAGCCTTGATGACATAACATGCATCTGGCTGTCTCAATTTCGAACAATGACTATGCATAGTATTTGCAGACATAGTGATAGAGACTTATGTGTGATTGTTTAAACTGAAACTACAGAAATGACAATTTCTTTGTTAAGGCAGACAAAATAATCTTGGTTTTAAAATTATTATAGTAACCATACTCAAAATCAGATCTTAAATATCTTGCCCCAAATATTATTTTCCATTTTGCAGGCTTTTTTTGTTATGAATGTGTGTATTTAGTTCCCTTTAAAACTGTTGAGGTGAATGGAGCTGATATATGCATCATGTTTGAATGATGTATCTATGATATTGTAAAAATATTACTCTTTAAAATTAGAGTGTCTATGGAGTTTCTTGCCCATTCTTCTCCATAGATATACAGTGAAACCTGGTTAAGTGAGACATCAAGGGACCTGCAATGTTGTTTCACTTATAGAGGTATTCCACTTACCCAGTGTCTCAGATATACAGGTATAAATAAAAATCTGTCTCATTTACAGAGGGTTCCATTAATAGAGGTGGGAATGAGGGAATGTAATATCTATGCTTTTGATTGGGCAACTACAGTACTTGCGCAAATTATTATGTCTTGTAGCTGCACCTTTGTTGTTTTTATGATATTCTAAAGTGCCTATAATGGTCTAATTGAAATAAATGCTTTGAGTTAGTAATTTCGTCAATTTAAGGTTTTGTACTATGTTTTTTTCTTTTTTAGGATATTTAATTTCTTACGTTCTAAAGGTTATCCTAGTATAAATCTAATAATATTAATGTAGTAGGCAGCAATCTACAGTTATTTATCCTTACTATATTATTATAAAAGCGAAAGTGAGTTTGTTTGTTTGTTACCTCTTCACGCTTTAATGGCTAAAGCGATTTTGATGAATTTTGGTACAGAGATAGTTGGGAACCAGGAGACGGACATAGGCTATTTTTTTTTAAAAAAAGTGAGATGTCAGAGAGAAAAAGGGAAGAAAAGGAAAAGTTAGTGTTGCTATTACAAATGAATAAGGCGCAAGGGGAACTGTGTTACCCCGAATTTAACGCGAGCGAAGCCGTGGGCAAAAGCTAGTTAGTAATATTTCTAAGATAAATTTGGGAAAAGGGAGACCGCTATAAACTATTCTCTGCCACACAGTTTCTCGGAATAAGAATGCCATAGCTGGCATTTCAACAAAAATATCATAGCTGAAATGTCTTTATTGAACTAAAGCCTACAACTAAATACAAGGTAAAGTTAAAATGATGGGTTAGACTTATAACAATTTAAAAAAAATTATAAATAAATAATAATAAAATTTATTCACACAAAAAGTTAATATCTGCCTAGCCTTTTGCCAACTATGTTGGGGTCGGCTTCCAGTCTAACCGGATGCAGCTGAATATCAGTATTTTACATGGAGCGACTGCCTATCTGACCTCCACAACCCAGTTAATACTGGGTAATACTATACCCCTTGGTAAGACTGGTTGTCAGACTTTCGGAACACTGACTACCTGTAACGACTGTCAAAGATCTACAAATGACAGCCGGGACCAACAGCTTAACGTGCTTTCCGTGGCACAAAGGAAACTCAGTATATAACGGGTGGTCACCCATCCACAGACCAACCTGAGTGCCTACTATAATACAAAATACATAATACAGGGTAAAATTGAAAGTAAAGTAATTGCATAAGGCTTTTAAGAAGTGATTCAATGTAAATGTGATGTCTCTTAAAATCTAGCTAGGTAAGGAAGCGAAATATGCACTTAGGAATTAGGATGTAGAGTTGGGGACATCAGCCTATTTTGCAAAACACTACAGTTTTGTAAACAAAGACCTTATTAGAAGAGTATCATGCAAGTCAAAAAGAAGTTGTTCGAGTAGTAATAAGGTAACAAATCACATCTTATGTAAGCATGTTACAGCAAAGACAGTTTCACATGTGTGAATAATTTACTCAACAAGTAGTTTTTTAATGAGGTCAATTCAATGAAAATAAACTAGCATTTATGTAAAAACAGATCTTGATGGTTGTTAAAGGTGTTTCCACAATCATAGCAGGAATATTCCCATTTAGTTGTTTTATGCTTAATGTGACCAGAATCTCAAGATGGTGATGACCCGGAGCTAAAAGCTGGTCACAGGAACTCCATTTCATAGATATGGTGTGGTCTATACCTTGTGTTATATACCTTTACAGTACATTACATAAAAATACCATCATTAAAATGTGACATACCTGGGTCCCAGTGCTCAGATGAAGAGTCCATAGTCATAAATTCCCACTTCAGCTGAATAATGAGCCTTGGAAAATACAGACATTCAGCTATTGATTTTTACTATGAAATCCCCATTTCATTGCGTGCTGCATTAGGATATTTATGTATAACCGCGCCCTAGATTCTATGAGCCTACTATTAAAAAAAAACACTGAGAAGTTATATTTTTAACTAAGTGTTAATTTTGTTTAAACATTCATATTATCTGCACGGATTCCTCCGATCATTTTTTATATTTCAATATCTGTTCATTTGGCATTCAATAGTAAATTTTAATGTTAAACGGCTGCATGAAATGCTGAAAAATTGTACAGTATGTTTTTTTTTTTACTAATACTTTTAAATTAAAGTCCATTTAAAAATCATAATCAATTACAACAAAAAGAAAATATATATAAAAACTGTAATTTTTTTTTAAATTATCTAATCAGGACGAGCAGGCCAAAGTAAACTTGTAAAACTATGCTACACACAACAGACATCTATGGCGTTTACGTACTGGAATTTGGAAACTGAAACGTCAAATGAATGAAAATCAATAAGTTCAGAAAAAAAGTTGCGTTCATAATAATTAGGAGCTTAGTATTTCAATGTTTAATTTATCTTTTGTTGGAAATAAAACGAAAGGGAGTTAAGAGATATATGCGCAGATTTATATTGAGTAAAAATATGTAAAAACTGAAAGGACATTTTTCTTCTAATGACAGAAACAGAATGTAGCTATGACGTAGCATACGACATTACTTATAAAATCTATGCTTAGACGTATGGAGGATAAACCTATTTACAACACGCCCACTGAATCCCCATACGTTGCAAACAAAACTTAAATTTAACACTGCCCAAACCTTTAGTTAGGGCATCAGCTGGCATAGAGCTAGTTTCACAATATTTGATGCAAACCACTTTGGATTCAGCTAATTCCTTAACATAGTGGTATTTAATATTAATATGTTTAGACCTTTTACTAATAGGGTTATAGACCATCTTATTGGCACTTTGGCTATCACTAAACATATCGACAGTAATAAAATTTCCTGTTAGTTCCTCACAAAGACCCTTTACACATACTACTTCTTTGGAAGCCTCACAAATAGCTATATACTCTGCTTCAGCTGTACTCAGCGCAACACATAGCTGTTTGTGTGCTTGCCATGATACTGCAGCACCACCAAAAACAAGAACATAACCAGTAAAAGAATGCCCATCCGCGTTTTTCCCCCAATCTGCGTCGGCATAAGCAATTAAAGGTTTGCCAGTCCTTTTATAAACTAATTGGTAATCAATGGTACCTTTTAAGTATCTTAGTACCCTTTTTAGTGCCACCATGTGCTCATTTGACCAACACGAGTTAAACTGGCTCAAATAACTAACAGCGAATGTTATATCCGGTCTTGTACCACAAGACAAATACATTAGCGAACCCATTATTTCTTGGTAACGAAGATCCTCAGTCTTCTCCCCCTTTGCAAGCCGTAGGTTTGGCTCAATTGGAGTGACTACAGGTTTGCAATCTAGCATTCCATACTTATCTAGGATCTTCTTCACAAAATTAGCCTGAGAAAGGTGAATCTCTCCTTTAATCCGAGAAATATTGATTCCCAAACAATCTTTTGCCTCTCCTAAATCTTTTATCTTGAAGGCCTTTGCCATTGCCTTTTTGGTGTCCTCAATATCCTTCAATACATTTCCGAAAATATAAAAATCATCGACGTACAATGCAATGGCAAGAATTGAGTCTTTCCCTTTTTTTAAATAAACACAGGGGTCATATTCTGACCTAGAAAATCCACTTCTAATAATATGATCATGTACTTTCACGTTCCAGCAACGTGCAGCCTGTTTTAAGCCATATATAGCCTTTTTCAGTTTACATACTTTGCCCTGGTTTATCTTCGTGACAAAAGTCTCAGGTTGCTCCATGTACAGGTCTTCCTCCAAATCACCATGAAGGAATGCTGTTGTAATGTCTATATGGTGCACCTTTAAATCCATTTCTGCAGATAAACCTAGTAGTAAACGAATAGAAGATAATTTGACAACTGGAGCAAAAGTTTCTGTGTAGTCCTCTCCAAACTTTTGTGAATAACCCTTCGCAACGAGTCGGGCTTTGTGCCGTTGGACTATGCCATCAGCACCAATTTTTAATTTGAATACCCATTTGCATTTCACAACGTTAATGTCTCTTGGACGATTAACTAATTCCCAGGTTTTATTTTCCATCAGGGAGTCATATTCTTCTTTCATGGCTTTTATCCATAAATCCCTATCAGAACGGTCCATCGCTTCCTTAACCGAGCATGGGTTCGGATCATTCTGTATATGGTAATTATATACCATGTCCTCATCTCTTTTAGTTTTTCGATTCCTGAGAGGGTAGCGCCTAACAACAGGCTGGTCCTCCTCTAGTGATTCAGGATTCACACAACTTATCGGATTTCGAACCTCTGTATCTAAGGAGTCAAGAAACTCTTCTTCTGCAACATTTTCTACCGACGGCGACGTTGTCGTCCCTGACTCTTCTACGCTACTCCGGCACGGTAGAACTTCACTATGAGCGTCAGCCCTTGAAGTCTCCTCGTCAGGTTCCAACATGTCACTCAAAGGAATCTTTACCTCAACTGACTTTATCCTTGAAGTCACATTATAATGCTTACCGCCGAGGGATTCATCTTTCTGTTTGATTGTTTTGAACCTCTCATTAAAAACGGCATCACGTGCAGTTATTATTCTACGCGGATTCTTCAAGTCGACAAACCTGTACCCTTTTGTGACTTCGCTATAACCAACGAAGACTAGTTCACAGGTCTTTGAGTCGAACTTCTTTCGACTACCATCCTTTAAAAGTACCTGTGCTGTGGAACCAAATACTCTCAAGTTTGACACATCCACACGACGGTTTGTCCAAACTTCTTCGGGAACCTTACCCACAAGAGCCATAGTCGGCGATCGATTCTTTAAATAAATAGCAGTAGCAACTGCTTCGCCCCAAAATTTCTTATTTAAATTACTGTCGTGTAGCATACATCTAGCCATCTCAGTAATTGTGCGAATACTTCTCTCCGCTACACCGTTCTGCTGTGGTGTGTAAGAGACGCTTCTCTGATGCACTATTCCACACTTTGCTAAATGGGCCTGAAAAGCTTTATTAGTATACTCTGTCCCATTATCACTCCTCAGCCGCTTAAGCTTCTTACCAGTCTGGTTTTCTACTAAAACCTGAAACTCTTTAAACTTCTGTAGCACTTCATCCTTCGATTTCAAAATAAATCCAAAAATTTTTCGGCTGAAATCATCAATAAATAATAGAAAATATCTATTTCCTCCGAAAGTCTCCACATTGACAGGACCAGCTACATCAGTATGAACTAATTCCAGTACATTAGAAGCTCTGAAACCTTTTTTCTTTCTGGGAAATTTCTGCACACACTGTTTGCCTTGACTGCAAGGAACACAAGGATTATTCTCAACCCTCTTATCATAGTGTAGGCCCATGACAATCTTTTTCAAAATCTCCATTTGAGGAGCAGATAAGTGGCCCAATCTACGGTGCCACAGTTCAAAATTTTCTGAACTCTTACCTTCTGAAAAGACCGTCGCCCCATCACTATACGGATTTACAACATAAAGACCGTTTTTACGTGGTGCACAGAATAAAGGTTTTCCATCTACAAATACATTAGAATCGAAAATTTTACAATAATCTTTATCAAAAACGCAAACTTTTCCTTGATCAACAAGCTTACTTACAGACATCAAATTGGTTATTAATTCAGGAATGACTAAGGTATCCTTTAATTGTATTCCCAACTTACGACCCTCATGATGCACGCTCAGTTTGGCATTACCTTCAGAAATCGAAACTATCTTTTGATTATTCGCGCATGTAATTATTTTAGAACACGATTTAGTTGATTCCAAAAGTGTACGATTAGGCGTCATGTGGGACGTAGCACCAGAATCGATAACCCAACTACCTCTACTGTCTGAAGCAGACAAAAAGGTTAAAAAGTCTGATTTAACATTATTACACGCTACCATATTTGTGTTCGAGTTTTTATCTTGCCGCTTGACCTTAAACTGTTTGCATTGCCACTTGTAGTGCCCTTTTTTCTTACAAGAATGGCAAATAATTTCTCTTCGCTTCTGTCCCCCACTGCTGCTTGCGGCAGTATTAGTCACCAATGCCGAATCATCATCCTTTTGATTATCGCTGGATTGCTGACGTTGACCCTCCTTTAGTAGTGCTGATATAACCGACTCCGTTGTTATTTTCACACCAGAATGCTCGATTGCCATCACTAATGGATTATATGAATCTGTCAAACCTGCCAACATGATGACCCCGACAAATTCGTCATCTAGAGCTGCACCGATGCTATGCAAGGCTTGTTGCGTTGCCTGTACCTCAGTGACATATGCTTCCATATTTCGAGAACATGAGAGTTTCAAACTGAACATCTTTCTCAAAAGGGACAGCCTTCTCATCAAACCAGCATCGGCATATGCCTTCTGCAGAGCTAACCATGTTTCACGTGCCGTTTTAGCGTTAGTTATAAGAGGATACACATTTTCCGCAACTAATAGGCATATTTTAGCACGCGCCTTAGCATCTCGCCTTTTTTCAGCTTCTGTGTCTGCTAAAAATGTTTCTTCAACACAGTCCCATAAATCATGGTCTATCAGAAACATTTGAATTGCAAACGACCATGTTCCATAATTGGATTGGCCCATCAACTTTTGTAAGGTGACCGTTTCACTCTTCTGCATCTTGAGAAGAAATAATTTCTACTCACTCCCTACAAATTTAGCGTCAACTAAGCTATGGTCTGGGCCCATAACCTGTTGGAAATAAAACGAAAGGGAGTTAAGAGATATATGCGCAGATTTATATTGAGTAAAAATATGTAAAAACTGAAAGGACATTTTTCTTCTAATGACAGAAACAGAATGTAGCTATGACGTAGCATACGACATTACTTATAAAATCTATGCTTAGACGTATGGAGGATAAACCTATTTACAACATCTTTGACACTTATGCTGTGGCCACAATGAACCACTAGTGGTACAATATATAAAAAATAGTACATTATAATATAAATAATGATAAAAAAAATTGCATCTCTGGTACCGTGGGTTACTTGTACTACAGCCTTTAATGGAGATTTTAAAACATTTTGTCATAGAGTAAATAGCACTAGAGAACCTATTCGAGCGAAACGTCGAGCAAAATTATGTGCAACTTTTTAAGGGAGGCCAGGTAAACAGATAAAGCATGCATCCTATTGCTACTACCGCATACGAACCAAAGTCAACCACACAATAATGACAACTTAGACTTAATACTCTAACAAATTAGAGTATATGTATACAAATTGTCCTCCACTACAAAAACAAAATGCTACTAATGTGGCACAACCAATGAGTGGTATTTAATACGTCATCCATTAATGACTGAATGAATGTTTGTTGTTTTGTAAAAACACTTAAAAACAATCACAAATAAATGAATACTGAACCAGTTAAGTATTTAGGAATAGTGGCAATATATACGATAAAGACTATTTTTATTTAATATAACATTAAATTATTAATATTAACATGAATAAAATAGGTCAATAGTTGGACCTATATCTTTCCTACAAAAATAACGCTACAAGTGGCAACGTACTTAGTTTCATTAATAACTAGCGACCCACCCCTGCTTCGCACTATTACAATGTAGATACACGGATACAAATATTTCACACAAATATTACCATTATTATTCTTAAATCACATTATCTATTGCTGAAAGTGTTATAAAATCCATATAATGGTTTAAAAGACCTAAGCACAGAGACAGTGGAAATGACCTTATTGGATCACTTTGTTTTTAATCTGTCTGGCTGTCTGTCAAGACTCTTTATCTCCGTAACGCGTGGAGGTATGAAATTAAAATCATATGTGTACTCAACACTGTGGTCCCTTGTGCTGTGAAATAATCAAACCAGTCAACTTGTTCAAAAAATATGGCTGATTATGTCGCAAGTTTGTACGGAACCCTCGGTGTGCCAGGGTGACTCGCTCTGGGCCGGTTTTTATTTCAAACTTCATTCTAACTTCTTACTCGTAGACATAAAAAAAAACAATAAAACCTACTGCACATACTTATAAGCAACCAATAACTGAAATAAAAGAATTTGTTTTATCTGTTATTCTTCCATACGCAAAATACGGGCCTCAGACGTGGAGTTGCGGACACCAGCCCGTTATACAATACGTTATTCTTTCCCGTTGTCCCAGCCTTACATCAAACTTGACACGGTAAGCGCAGTGGCTAAGTAATCCATGGCGGCGTTGCGTGTCGTGAGTTCGATATTTAAATGGCAAATATTTATATGGCATACAGATTGTTGTTCCGGGTAAATGCAATGTAAATGCACCCACGCAAGGCAGAGTTAAAAAAAATACGGACATGATTGCTCCCATACTACGTTTAAGCTATCAACATACCTATGTACTTTATTGCGTAATTAAAATGTCGATACTGTGAAAAACATGGTAATGAAGTTAAATCGTGATTTCGAATTACTTGATAAACGTAAAGTTATATTATTATGTTGACTTAAATATGATTCGCAGCACATGTCAGAGTTAGTTACAATGTTGTACTCAAATTATTATCATTTATTTAAAATCGACGATGTGTTAAATCAAAAGCCACGGGTGAATGAAAAACTTAGAGCAAATAGCATAGAAACGCCATGGCTCAGATTATTTCTCTGCCATAGGCCATAGACGTTTTAATAAAATTAGTTCATTAACCAACAGATCGTGTGTATATATTATTGTCGTAAACAGTGCTCTCTGAAATCGTAAAAAAAAGGATCCGTGACTTCAATTCTGCAAAACAATGGTCTTCCCTATCACATAAAATAAAAAAAATATGGTCTAAAATGGCTTTATTTAAGAAAAAATACTAAATACTTTTTACGTCGTTACTATCGAATATAGAAACATAGATAATAAATAGAATATGGCAAAATAGTGAAACGAGAACGAAAGAATAATAAAAAACATTTGAGGCAAAAGAAGGAACATGGGTGGGTTTTAGCCTGTAAAAGTCTGACACTCCCCTCGCTACGCCCAGAGCGGGGGAAGTTATTTGATGATTTTCCATCAAATAACTTCCCCCGCACATGTATGCGAGTTTATTGTGTCTTTAATTTTGTTTCATGTGGCGTCTGTAGCGAGAAGAAGAACACGTCATGCTTTCTTAATTCCTGACTCGCTCAAAAGTGGCCATATATTTTGTTAACCGGTCCGGGACTTTTAACTCAATGCTAAAAACAACTGCTTGTTTTAGCTAAGTATATCTTATTTTTAAACCATTTTTGTATCATTACCTATCTTACTGACCTACCCTACTTCTTCGATTTGACAGGTATGACGTCACAACATGGCGCGAAGTTGGTACTATTCATAACTGAAACGCATTGTAAATGAGATTTACACAACGTGCCAAGCTAAGCTAAGGGATATTCGCTATCGGAGAGTGGCAACACTGTGAAAAAGTTTATAGATTGTTTTCGAGCTCGAGGATTTTATCATTTGTTGCAAGTAGCGGCAGCGGCTGCTGGAAGTAAATTCAATTGTGAACTATTTTGGTGATAGAATTGTAGAAGATTGACCAAGCAAGTTGGAAATTAAGAAAAGGTTTGTATTGCCGTCGCACATTCGTGCCAAATAATGGCGCTAGTTTGAGATCCTCCATGTAGTTTCATGAACATATACAGGTAGGTTGATGTAATAGGTGCCTATGCCAACAGTACTGTGTGTAAAGAAATCGATTGACCTTTAGTGAAACGCCGATTGTTTACTTACTAACACTTCTTCTATTAAAATTATGCTGTTTTAGAGAAATACTTGGCTACGTGTCGTCAATGTATATTGCTCCTAATAATAAAGGTATGAGAGGTAAGGAGTGATACTTGTTGAGGATCTTAGGTCATAAAATCGTTGATAAAAAATTGTATTGAGGACAGTGTTACTCGTTTTACTACATTGGATACCCAAAATAACGTCATCACTAGAATTATTTACATTTGCTAGTATTATTTTTTACTGCAGTTGATGTTCAAACTTGTATCTTATTAGAAATGCGCATTATTATGAAGTATGTTAAAAAATAATGTAGATTTGTATTACTTCTGAATTAATTTAATCAGGTCTAAATAGTAAACTTAATGATTTAAAAATTAAAGTTCTAGTGATAAGCATGCTTTAAAAGTTTAAATGATAATGTGTTACATTTGTAACAACAACAACTTTTGTTTATGACTAAACAAATCGAATTAGAATTAAAACGAAAAAGAAACTAATTGGTTCCACATGCCTAAACCATATATTTTTTTATCTTTCATTTGTTTTGTGTTCTACACTTATTTGTATAGTATTTCAATGCAGATGCACCTACCTGGTGTTAGAGATATTAAAAACACCAGTAGCTCTCACTGCCTGGTAAGAGTCACACCATTGTGTAGCAAGCAGTTCATAGAATACACCTTTCTTATATATTTTTTTAGGGCTTATACTTCTTAAGTAAAATAGCACTGATGGAAAGCCCAACAGATAATCCTTAAAATATTGAATCTTATTACCATTGAATTTAGTATGAGGGTCCAATGTGTAAATATAATTTATAAACAAATCTCCAACAACTAAGAATAGAACAATTTATTCTTTAAAACTTTGGTAAACTGAAATAATAAAATTATCCTAAAATATCATAACTCCATTGCAATGGTCAATAGAGACTGTATAATATATCTGTTAATTTTATCTGACTGCGAGATCTTTTGCAAATATTGGCTGATTTTATGGACATGTAATGAGGGGAGAAAGCACATGCCACTAAAAGAGTGATAGTCTCTCTTTGATGTTTATGGATGGAGAGAGAAAGAAAGGCCAAAGAAAAGATGGATGGATTGTGTGAGGAATGATATGAGGGAGAAAAGTGTTAGTGTTGCCATGATGTCTGACAGGGGCGAATAGAAAATTAAAGTTTTGCACCAACCCCAAATATAACAAGGGCAGGAAAATGATGATGTAAATAACATAGGCCCCAGGCCTAGGGTGCTAAGCAAGTGTGTGAGTTTCCACTCTCCACCTCAATGTCCTATTAGTTGTCTAGTAACTGCACTAATCAATGAAAGTGCCTGCATGACCAAACTGTCATATCAATAATATAATATTGCATTGTCACCAACGTCATATAGGTGTGCCAAATTTCAGCTCAATCGATTGAAGATAACTGTGTCAAAATTGAGTTCTAAGATTCCCCCCGAACAAACTTACATACATACATACATTGCAAGTTAAATAAAAGCTTGTAAAAAGTGTCTACTATTCACTGTACTCATGATCAAACATAGTGACCAACATTCAGGTAAAAATACATATTGAATGTTTTAACATCACAATACTTGAATATAAATTAGCAATAGATGCGTACTGACACTACAGTGTATGAGCCATTCACTGATGTCATTTAAATACTGAACATAATGGAATCATGATCTGAATATAAATGCAATAAAGTGAAGGGTTCCTTTTATAGCTTTGGTTGGCATTTAAATAATATATAATGTGGCTGCAGGGATTCTGAAACACGGCACACCTAATGAGATATTATTGAACACTACAGATACAACAAATTTAGATTCCGAAAGTATACAACTTTTGAGAAATGTTGTTACTCAGGATATTAGATAACATCACCCCTACAGTTCTGCCGCGTTAACTACCATCCAATATGTATTTTTCAATACTAGGATGTTAGGGACTCCTGAATCACCACTGGAGTTCGAAATAGCATTGAAGGATTGCAATTGGGACTTCGTAGGGTGTGAAAACGAGGCCAATCAAGTGATAAACATGAGAAGTATGAAATATTCCATTCAGATGAGACGCAAGGTCATTGATTCATTATTAAAACATCTAAAAGAGTCAAAAAAGATTTCATCAAGGTCAGAGGTCGAATAGCTATAATAAAAATACATAACTTATAAAACAATGGACAATCATCCAATACTATGATGCAACAACTGAACAAGCTGTTGAGCTTGCTCTAAATATTTTTTTTTTATGGGGGAAATTAATGCGAAAATTGGAGATAAACAATAAAAATGAATTTGTTCCAAAAGAAATCAACCATGAGAACACAAGTATTAATACACAACTATTAATATATCTATTAATTGGCTTACAAAAACAAACAGCAAATTCAAAAATCCTTACCAATATTATAAAAGCGAGTGAGTTTGTTTATTACGTCTTCACGCCTAAATGGCTTAACCAGTTTTGATAAATTTTGGTACAGAGATAGTTGGGGCCCTATTTTTTTTATTAGAAAACACTGAGAAATGAGCGAGAAAGAGGGAAGAAATGGGTAAACTTAGCTTTGCTATTACAATAAATTAGTCGCAAGGGCAAAAACTACAGGCAGCAGGTCAGAAAAGGGGAATTGTGTTACACCAAAATTAACGCGCGCAAAGCCGCGGGCAAAAGCTAGTAATATATAAATAGCAAGTGATATCAAGACATAGTTGGTCTTAAATTTTACTTCAACACCAACCATCGCACGGTTAACGCATCGAAATCGCGCTTCCAAAGACATAGAAAGTACACTGTTGCGCCCAGCACAGCCTTATTAACGGAGGCGAACGAAACAACATCACATTCACTAGCAAGTTAGACTAGAGAAAAAGTTGAAATAGATAGAATCCATATAAGAAACGAATAGGTTTACCAAAGTATTCCCTGGGGACTATGGGACGATTTTGTGCTGAACATGGATGGACACTACGCCATATCCAATAAGCATCGTTATCTTGTTTGAAGAAAACTTCACAAACTGCAAGAAATTAAAGTTTTAACTCTGAAATTAAGATGCTTCGGCTGGCAATGAATACAAGCAATTGGTCTAGCTATTCAACTACCAACATTTGGAATATGTGGCAGAATACATACATAAATTATATCTAAGACAAAAAAATCTCTCAAGCCTATCTAACTACCAAATAAGTCTAAAGAAGAAAACCGTGCGGAAACCGGATCCCCCCAAGAAGCGGGGTCCACATGAAGATGATGATGATGAAAATAAGGAAGCAACAGATCTCAGTAATAAAATTAAGCTAGCACTAGGGATTGCAATCCAGCGGCGTTTTCAATCCAGCTGGATTCTTGCTGGATTGACCTGAATCCAGCTGGATCCAGCGCGGATCCAGCAAAATGTGAAACTACAATAAAAAAACGACATTTTTAAGACTTTTTTTGTTTAGTAGTTTGTATAATAACTTCGTACTATAAGCTACGCAATATTTCACTAATTTGCTCTGGTTTCTTAACCATTTGAGATCAAAAGAATGAACTTAAAATTAAATAACATATCACCTCATACCTATACGAGTACATGTAGATAATGTTTCTAAGTAAGCAATATCTTATTACGTTTATGTTTAATGATAGAACGGCTAATCGGTAGCAATCAGTCTTACAAATTCTTTTAAAATTAACTACAAAAAGGACCGTAATAATACTTTTAAATATTAAATAGTTTTAATTTTTAAACTGCAATCTATTATTTGTATCAAAAGAAGTTCCGAATGCGATATAATCTTCCCCGTGCTCGTTAATATATGTTATGAAAATCGAAAGTTGATACTAAGGCGGTTTAAAATCTGACGACACGAGATTGACTATTTCTTTTTTTTGAAATCCTCTGGAAGTAAGTCATTAGAAAACAAATTTTATCTATCTTATCTCCCAATTTGTTTTGCACAGAACTGCATATGTAGCCGCTTTCTGAGAATGCCTTTTCAGCCTCTACACTGATCGGAGTTAGGGTTATTAAACAGTCATAAACCATAGACAGATAAATGTTCACCTCACACTCCTTTGGTCTCATAAACGCTCATTTCTTTGGCTTTTGTTTATTAAAGTTATCCTTTTCTCTTTTAAGCTCCATCTCAAGCTCTTGCTCGTCTTTTTCACGGATTCTGCGTCATCATCTAGTCTACACCATTCCGTTTTGAAAATGGCGGCAATTTGGAACGAAACAATAGAAATTGATACGTTTGCGGATCCGCATCGCTGGATCCAGCACTGTATGCTGGATCCAGCATACTTAAAAAAGCGCTGGATCCAGCTGGATTGCTGTTTGCTGGATCCAGCAATTGCAATCCCTAGCTAGCACTTTACTCTCTTCTGGATTCGAAACTTTGGTACTCCACAAGAATGTGCTGTGATTGGGTCAGAGCAGCATGTCCTCTTTCATACTTCTCATCTCATCAGTCGAGACACTGTCGTACCATATCATCCTTCACACAGGCCATTTATCGTTTCTTTCGCCTTCCTTTTAATCTTAAACCAAAAAAAATTACGGTAAAACTAACACATAAGAACTAGGACAGGTGTGGTAGACATCCTCACCAAGATAGACCAAATTAATGAGATATAGAGGTCATATATATGCGCCCCAACCACAAATGGAGTAAATGACAAAAATTCACCCTAGAAGTGTTTAAATGATAAAAGTCTAGAACGATAAATATGGAGAGGAGTTGCAAAGGATAGAGCAATGGAAATCGTTCGACTGGCCTTTTTGAGGGCAATTTAAATCATCATGTTCCTGCCCTTGTCCCGTTCTATCTGGGGTCGGCGCAACACGTTTTCTTCTTCCATTCTCCCCTATCAGACGTCACGGCATCATTTACTCCTTTCTCCTTCATATCGTTCCTTACAATGCATCCATCATTTCTTTGACTTTCTTCTCGCTCTCCGTTCATCAACATTCAGATCCATCACTCTTTTAGTCAGATGTGCTTCTTTTGTCCTTCCTCAAACGACAGGGCAATGAAAATAACAACAAAAATACCCCAACGAAGTAAAGGGGATTTTTGATTAAAAATATATTACATCGCCCAGTGTAATCCCTGAAGGGTTAAGCAGAGGTGTGCATACATTAGTATAATCAACTGAGAAAATCCTGATGGAGAAAACCTAATAATAATTTGCGATAATACTTCACACATTACATACACTCGAATAAACTTATTTTTGACCTTTGTAATGTGTTGTGGCATGAAAAATATGTTAACTATGCTTAGGATATCTGATGAATTTTGTATAAGTATATGAATTAGTATCATTGAACATTGGCATTGTTTAAAATTAATACTGACTGTTTATTTATTTATTTGTTTCAGAGAAGAGATGCTTAATGCCGGTCACTCAATTAAACTATAAGCCGGGGCCGGCAGATCAGTTTTCGGCCTGCACAGAGGAGTCTCAGCTCGAGCTCCACCTCCAGAGGCAGCTGGAGGAAGATGTTGCGAGGTCAGCATTCTTTTGAAAACTCTAGATTATCTTAGTGTATAGAACCACCATAATTAGTTATCAGATATAAAATGATTTTAAAAGAAAACATAGATTTCGGCCGTTTCTATTATTTGTTTCTCGGCTACCGTGTCACAAAATGACAATGTATGGCACATAGAATATCACAGTTACCTGTCACTGGTAGTCCCTTTGCCCAGAAAGGGCAGTCCACTGAGCGTATGCCCTGCGCAGTGTAATATGCAATGCAATTTAGCCTTCAACCTACAATTTATAATCAAGGCAACTGTATGTCCTTGCTATTATCACATAATGTCCGATTCAGATGTCTTGTGTGGAGTTCAACTTTGTTTGCGCCATAAAACCTATAAAGTCTTACCTAAATTTTATTCTTATTTATATCTCACAGAGAACGCACGAAGACGGTGATCCTATTGCCCACCAGGCACATCGATAGTGATTACTTGGTATTATCTTTTTTTATGATTTTTTTTCTTACTTCATAGGCATAAACCTACCTGTTTCTCGTCCTGGAATGCAACATAACTCGGATTATCATAATACCCCTGTCTTAGTAACCAATCCAAAACCCTACTTTGATATCTTAATGTGTTAGTGATTGTTGGTTCAGTCTATCGACTAATTTCACAGTTAAATAAAAGGGAACAATTAGTAGATCTGATGGTTTTGTTTTTTGGGCGAGTGTACGAAACTTGTCAACTGCGTATTTTGCGTTTTGGACGTAAGCGTAGTGTTGAGATAAAGTAATTGTTATTTTGAGTGAGTAGTAGTTAGTGAATGAAATTATTGTCACGGATGTACCTACGTTACCTACGTTCGGTAGAAGTTGAAAAACAACGTTGCGTTTAGTATTCCTATCTAACCGATATGTGCGGATTAAATTACAGCATATTATTTATAAATCAATTCGACTTTTCCGAGAACCATTGGCATGAATGTAGCAACATTCATGTTACTAGGTACTTACTGTATATCGCCATTCTGTATCAGGGTTTAGCAAGGGATTTAATATTTGGATCGGACTGTATACTGACCACTGTCCCAAAACAAAACAATATCTGGATTGACTTCTCTACATTACAGACATAATAGTCAATATGTAGCACATAAGCTGATAAGCCAATCAGTGTAATAGGTACAGGTGCTAAGTTCGATGTAACAGGTACCTCAGTTATAGAAGGAAAAACAGACAAACAAATACTAACAGCGATTGTTTGGTCTTCATGTATCTCGTTTTTCCCGTCAATTTGTGTAAAATTAATTCCTATGTAGAATTTCTGTCCATAATGTTGTAGTCATTGTAAGTATTTAGATATTTTTGATGTTTCTCTTTAATATCTTACACTGTGGATTGGATATTAAGATTGGGAGCTGGTGCCTATTTTTGTTTAAATAGGATTGTCACACGCTTTTTCGTTACATAATCATTACTAATATAAATAACATGTTTGGTGTCCTCGTAAAACTGCAAAAATACAGAATCTGTATTCTGGCCCTAATATGAATTTTGTACATTGTGTGTTCTGTCAAAAATATTCTGGTTAAGGTGAGGTTATGTAATGTGGGTACTTTGTAGGGCAGCTTATATAATAACAATGCTTCATTACATTTACTTGTTACAGAATTTTTGACGAATCGATTTATTCTGATCTTGAAGTGGTGTGTGGAAAATTAAAGATCCTGACTCATTCTTGCATTTTAAGAGCACGCACTGATAAATTTTTTCACCAACTACATACATTTTTGCATGTGAATATTGAACGCAATACTTTTGATGAAATATATTCTTTCATAAGGTACGATGATCAGTTGGTATATAAATTATATGATTGTAGTTGCCTTTTGTAATGTAGTTTGTGGGCGAAAAGTTATTGTATTGTTCAGTTAGTGAATTTAAGAAGTGGGACTTTAGGGCGAACACCTCATAAAGCAGTTTTATTTAAATATTACTGCAGTGTGGGAAATACATGGACCCATGCTTGCTATTCCTTCCTTACTTAAATTATGATACCCAGAACTTTCGTAAACTCTTGAGAATGGATAGTTAGATAATTCTATTTAGTAGACATTTTTGACTCAATGAGCAGTTTTGGTATTCATTAATATCGAGCTCACTTAGACTGTTTGCCCTGAATTCCCATATTAAATTTAACAGAAACTTGTATAGCATTGATTGATATTCTGTAGTGCTTTGCATGTTAAAACTCATCTATGTTAATATTACTCACACATACGACAGCCATAAAGCATTTCATATTTATGTACAGTAGGGTTACCAGGACATCTTATAGCAGTTCTTATTCCTGTGTGAGAAAGAGATGGTGCTAGACACCGTGTATAGCTCTGTCTCTTTCCCTTAGTGAAATAAGTTCTGCTTTAAGACGTCATGGTAGAGTAGCAGGTTGTTGTTTCAAAGCAAATAAAAAGAATTGTTTTTAAACTCACTCTCGCTATATTACATTTTCATTAAATGGTCGGATGTATATGATAAGTTTCAGCACGATTGGACCAACACCTGTTTTATATACTTCCTCAAGAAGTAGCTTAAAAAAGAACATGATCCCTGCGATAACCTACCAGATTTGATCCCTAAGATTTTTTATGTGGGCAAATAACTTGAAAATAACGTATATTTGCAACTACTTTTACAGTGTAATTGCTTCTATTTTGCGTTGTTTTGTTTTGTTAAATGTTGCGCTCAAAGTAAACTGAGCCGGCTATACTCAGATTTGTAATTAATGGAAAAAAATTCAAGTATTTTTGAACATATCATGGCTAAAACTGTATACAGGAATGGGAGTCAAGAATAACTCCAATTCGTAATATAACTCCCAATTGCTTTTATTTCGGCCCTGGCGGACGCACTGTGTTGCTACAGCCGGTACTTGCACACAAGTTTTATATTATTTTTAATTTGATATTTAAATCTTAGCGCTGCCGTGAGACATACGTATACTTGTGGCACACAAAAATACGTAAAAACGAAACCCAATTTCATTGCTGAAATTTCCTTTTCTTTTTGTGTTCGACAATGTGCTTTATTTCTGGCTTTTAATACGCTTATGTTTGACAACAATGCGCTTACCTTCTCTTACTGTAAAACGCTTATAGTTTCCGGTTAAACTTTCTTACTCTCTGGCTACAATAAATATCGTGGTAATAACGGGCTACTTACATGTGAAGTAAGGATGTTTTGTTTTACGGAAAATGGTCCAAAACAAGGATGTTCACTGACCAGTAAACTAAAACTGTCATGTGAGATATTATATGTCATATGGGAAAAGTAATGTAGGTTAAAACGTGATTTGGTTCTCAATCGTATACGAAAAATATAAATGCGATTGAACATACTTCCCAGATGATTTCATAAAATTGAAGATTGAGACGCACAACAGCCGACGTAATAAACAAAATTATTGGTGCCTGTACACTTAGTGCAGTGACTGTGAATAATATCTAGGTAAACGATGCGAATACAAAACCCATTCATAAATCCAATGCCTAGATCTCATTGGACAGTTACAAAATAGTAATAGTTTATTATTTTAGTAAAAGTCAGTTGTTACCAGATATTGTTTGAGAAACTCGGAAAATTTCATTATTTACGTAAAATTAAGTAAATCTTAGGCCACGATGTTGGAGAAGATTCTCTTTATGATGTTCATATTCTATTGCAGCGATGTGTATACTGAATGCAACATTCAACATGAAGAAAAAGAAATAATTAAATACCTGCAACGCAATTTAAGTGTTTTAAAACCAACCCCAACCAAACCTAACAAACCCAAGGAGGAAGCGGAAGAACCTGAAGTTTTTTCTACGCCGAAGTGCATTACTCCATACGTAGATAACGACGTCCAGAAAGTAATTCATTCTAGTCCGAGCACTGAGCTTACAAAAGAATACTACGCACTAGTTCCCATTGAAGTAAACTTACTTGAAAAGGAACTTATTGAGCAGGACGAACTCTCTAATGCATTTCATTCCATCAAAAAAGGTCAAGAAGACTCCAGTCAAGTAAAAAATTCGCAACTCAATAAGCCAACTTCGCTTTCTCTTAATTCTAGTCATACTTCCAAAACAGTCAAACATTCCAGTAGTTGTGATATTTTGAATAACTTTTGTCTAAAAGATAAAGTCTCTCCAATACCCGATAATAATCTAAATACAGTCGCTGATAAGGACTTTAAAACTAATCAGACATTACCGTTAAGTGATATAACTGGACATAATACTAGTAGGATCATAACCAAACCTAATCTGAGTACTGATAAGTCTTTGGATCCTCCATATTCGCCTGACAGTCTAATTACGGATGAAGCCAGTTCTTCTTCAGACTATCTGTCTGCCGCATACGCTTGTTCTCCGGGCGTTCATTCGTCTGGTTTCCAACATCAAGTAAATGTTGAAAACACTACGTCTAGGATGGAA
This sequence comes from Ochropleura leucogaster, assembly GCA_958449745.1. Taxonomy (NCBI): domain Eukaryota; kingdom Metazoa; phylum Arthropoda; class Insecta; order Lepidoptera; family Noctuidae; genus Ochropleura; species Ochropleura leucogaster. The sequence goes on from OY288200.1 coordinate 14,915,668, forward strand.
AATATTTACACATTGTCAGATTCTGGCTTGGAAGATACAGCAATGTTGGGTAGCGTCAATAGCCACAAGGACGTTACTTTAACAAATATGTCTTTATCTGAAAGCACTCTCCATGATTTAATTGCTGACGATGCAAGTATCTCTGCAATATCCGTAAATAGTTCGTTAGCAGAAAAAAATCACTTACAAAGATCAAAGCAGAGTGGTACATCTTCTGAAAAAGATTTTAACGGCCAAAATACCATTACAGAACTGTCTGGTAAATCACTTAAAGAAGAAAAACAGAGACAAAACGAAGAAATTGTAATTTTGGAGTCGTCTTCCTTATCTTCAGAAACGGGTTCTTGGGAATCCGTTTACCCACCTAAATTAATAGAAAAAGAAATTTGTGAAAAATTCTTAGTCCATGAACGTCGGCAATATTTGGACTCACTTAGTTTAGTTCAAAACACTCCCTTCAAATCAACGGCCTGTTTTATAGATGCTTCGAGCTTAGTTGATGAAGAAGAGACCATCAAGTTCGAAACTGACAACGCGCTTCCCTCTAATGTTAAGTTAGATATTTTACCTGCACCAAGTCAACCGGTACCCTGTTCCAGTATTAAACCGGATATTAGTCCAGTCGATTGGTCGGAAGGTAACGACAATGAAGATTCCTTAGAGCAAGCTGAAAAAAAGGACCCTGATTCTATACAAAAGGATTTATCACCTACTATTTTTGAAATGACTCCGATAACCGAAGACTCTTTATGCACAAATGCATTTGAAAATGCGACTCAAATAGAGCAAGCTGCAGAAATCGAAGAGAGTGCTAACTATATATCTGACAAAGAGGGATCAATTCGCGTTAATGCTGTTTTCATGTCCAACACTCCAAATAATTCAATATTATCATTAAAAACTTATAAACAGTATGAGTCGGAAGACAGCGAAAGCAATACTACAATCGTAGATTCCGACAGTTTTACAATAAAGCAAAGAAAAGGCAGCAATTCTCCACCTATTTTGTCAGGAGGCGTGTCGGTCGAGGATCACTTGCCTCAAGTGGGCAGTAGTCATGAAAGTAGCCCATTACCAAAATTTAAGCTAGAAAATACACCTATTGTAACTGGCGCATATTTACCGCAATCCACGGATCATAGTCAAGGAAAACCAAGAACAAGTTCTGCTTCAGCTTGGGTGGTTGATATGTCTAGCGATTTAAAACCAGATGATAGTAATGTAGCGAATTCTAAAGCATCTGATGAGATGGTAAATGAAAAAAAGAATATATTTTCTATGTATATAGATCTAGGTGACAAGTCGACTTTAAAAGACATGCCTACCAGATTGTCTTCTTCCATGAATACAAAAAAGAATTCTGTTAGTGTTGAAAATAAGTCAACCCTGCGGAATTCTAAAACTCCAGCAAATACTAACGAACGTACTGTTAAAGAAAATGATACTAGTGTCTCTATTTTTGAGAAATATGAATCTTTATGCAACAATCCTAATATTAGTATTTCAGAAATAATTGCGATTCCGGAAAAACATGAAGCTATTCCAGAAATCTTAGAAGATTCTTTTGCAGATCTTACACCCAAAACAAACCTGTCGCGAGGGCAAAAAGGTGCAGACAAAATGTCCTCGCATAAAGAATTGTCTGAACAAGAAGCTTCAGCCGATGAAGCCAAAGATCTTTTTGTAAAACTATCAGACTTAGATAAGCCAGTGCAAAAAACGGAAACTTTGATCTCAATCGACGAAAACAGAGTTGATGTACGCATGACAAGGTCTATTCCTGATTGGGGTGAACAAGCATATTCAGCTAATTCTCGATCGATTGAAGTTATTACATCGTTTCACTCTGAAAATGCGTTAAGTCTGAACAGATTGTTTCCCCATTTAAGAAACGAGTTCAGTAGAAGCATGCCAGGTTCGTTGTCAAGCAGAACTCGCTCTCCTTTAAGACTAGGAACATCTATTACCCTCGGGGATGCCGATGAGCAAGTGTCAGATATGTCTGAAATAAGTAGCATGCAGAGCAGCAATTGTCGTTCGGGATTTGGTAAGAATATCAACAAGTTTTATTAAAATACTGACATATTTTAGATATACCAGTCATTGATCCGTATCTGTCAGTAAGCGATCCTCTGCATGCAGTTGATCACTGCTGCATTCTTTTACTTGCAATATCAAATTAATATCATATCGGATTTGATATAATAGACGGTAACACATTAATTTCTCAATATCACCGTAGGAAACAGTACTACAGATAGCCAGACGTCGAGTTTAATAGAAAATTGTACGTCACGTCTTGGTCAAGATCTTCTGAGAATGTTTCTTGAAGAAATAGCGCCTGATGTCATTGTGGAAGTGTCAGGGAAACGGTTTAAAGCGCATAAGTGCATTTTGTCTTCCAGGTAAAATATTTTGGTTTGTCATGTAGATATTTATTGCATCAAAAGTCATTTATTAATATTATATAATTAGGCTGATAGTCAGGAGCTTTTGGTGCCTTTTTTTTATTTGAGTACCATAGTGCGCACATTGCATTTTTGCTGGAAAACTTGGTTAAATTAGAACAATAATTGATATAGTGGTACCAACATAGTTAGTTAACTATTGGTTTTTTATTGTTTATTGGAATAATATTAAAAACACTGTTTGGTAATATTTCAACTGTTTTTAGAATAATAACTTCTTTCTGTTTTAGGTGCCAGTACTTTGCGGGTATTTTGAGCGGCGGTTGGGTAGAAAGCTTAGGCAACGTCATTGTACTTCCACCGTAAGTATTTTGAGAATTTAAATGGCCACTGCAGGATTGGGACTTATTGAATTAGAATAGCAGGCAGTCACCATGCTACCTGGGCTATTACTTACATATTAACAGTTTATTCATAACTTAGGTCGTGGGGTACTAACGACCTGAATAACATTGTGGCAGAAGATATCCATAAACATACCGGTCCCCGGTGCCTTTCGCTGCATTCTTAATATACGCGCTGAAATATGACAAAGGCATTCAGATGATATATTGTTAAGCTAAACAAATGTTAACCCAGTCAATATGTTTCAAGGTTCTCATACAATGTGGTTTATTTCGCACTGTGTCACATCTACTCTGGTCTGGCCACTATCCCAGATTCTGTGAGCATCGTAGAATTGGCAACAATCGCCGATATGTTGGGCTTAGAAGGGTTGAAGGAAGCCATCATGTTTACGCTTAAAGCTAAATATTGCCATCATTTTCATAAGGTACATTATTTGAAACTAAATGTAACTTTTAGTACATATATTATAAATACAGCTCGCTTTTAAAAATTAAATTGCTGTAGTACTGAAATACAGCCACTATACGGCTTGTCCACTGGTTACTCTGAGTGCCTATCGGACTAGCTGTGAGAGCAATCAATTCGAGTAGTTATTGATGACTGCTCGGCTGATCGAATGGCTATAAATCCTGTATTTTGGGTGAAACTTAATTGAAAGAATATATTTTTATTGCAGCCTTGTGAAGTGTGCATAGTTGGAGTTTTGGAATGTTTTCCATTGTCAGCCGTGTATGGTTTGGATGATTTATATCACAAATGTGTGAAATGGATAACAAAACACTTCTCTAAAGTGTGGCCAACGAAAGCATTTGCCACATTGCCTACGGATCTCCTAGATAAGTGCTACCAACACCATACTGTCAATCTAACCATTGATAATGTTGTAGAAACAGTATATGGTTGCGGCATCGCTGGTAAGTTTGTTATCACACTGAACGGAATATAACGATCAGGGTTTCAATGTTGACTTCTTCCTTTTGTTTAATTAAAAATAAGTTTTATTGAATATTTTAATAAAACTAGTTGTTTTGTTGTAGCGGCGTCCTTGCAAAATAGTAGATGGTCCGAAGGCATAGCGCGCATGTGCCGGAGGCTTATAAATGTGGCAGCGCACTTCGCAGCCCCCAAACTTGTTGCCGTGTACAAGGCTATTCCTCCATTACCTAATGAGTCTCCACACGCCGCCAAGCAAGCTCTCGACGATTTTCTCGCTGCTGCTATAGAATTCGCGCCTCCCGAAGTAGTCTGTTATGCTTATGGTTACCTCTCAGGGCTCGTCAAAGAAATACGTAACAGTCAATACTCGAAACCCGATTTAATCAGCAATGGCACCGAAAACCGCAAAAATTTCGGTCCGGGTACTCTACTGTACACGAACGCAAACAGTTGGCGCATGCAATGTGAGGGCGCCTTGGTGCGCGCATCGCCTCGTGTTGTTGCTACACAAGCCTTTAAGGAGTTGCCATCTGACTTAAGGAAAAGATTGCGAGAACTCGGATGTATCAAATATGGCGCGCATGCTATGCCTCTAGCCTCTCCTACACATCACCCAGAGAGGAAATCGAAAACCAAAACGGTAGCTAAAAGCAAACCAATCACGTCAACGGTTCGCAGTGTAGATATAGCGCATGTGCGCGCCTCATTTGTACCTTACACACCGAAACCTTTGATGCCGGTCGGTTCTGTTGATACTCTTAAAACAAACAGTAGTCTCCGTATGAATGAATGCAAGAAACCATTTGTCTCTCCTCATACACCGAAAGTGAGAACAACGAAAGCGCAGGAGGAGCGAGCTAAATTTAATAAAACAAAGAAAACTAAATCTCAGGAATTGGTGAATAGTAAAACGAAAGTGCATCGAACTCTTTCGTACGAAAAGACCGCACCGAGATATTTAGAAACGCCACAAAAAGAGAAGAAAACGACAGTTGTGAACAAACACTTACCGAAGATTGAATCTTCGAGTGAGTCGTCACGTAACTCAAGTCCAGTACATTTGCGAAACTTGCGGTCGAGCCCGCATAAGGGGCGGCGCGGCGAGATGGGCGGCCAGACGATGTCGCAGGACAGCCTGGCCACCAGCTCGCGGCCCCGCACCGCGGAGCCCAGCACAGACTCGCTCAGCGAGTCACAGACGAGCAACAGATATGCCACTTACACCAAGCAGAAGCATACCAAAGGCTCCGCCGAATGTAAGTACTACATACATGTTTCATAATAATTCCGCTTCTCTATTTTTTTTAAATTAGACTTACTATAAGATAGCATTTCACCACACCTGTCATTCTCAGAAGTGCATGCACAGACTTCTTTCTTTTTTACATCCGCCATGACATAATAATTAAATATGTATGTTGTGTATTTTTACTGTTGTTCAGGATGATTCTGTGGACACTTGAAAAATAATTCTCTATTACTCTCTACAGCCATAAAAATCATGAAAAATGGTGAAGCCGTCCCTGTTTCGGTAACAGAAAATAAAATGAAGACGAAGATACCGGTGTATTTAAACCAAGGACCAAAATACAAGGGGGTTGACAGTCGGAATTCGAGAGACCAACAAAAGTGGTGCAGGCTTGCCCCCAGGACAAACGTAATTAATAACAGATCCAATGAGCGCAAAGTGCCGGGATCTTTGATGAACGCTACGAAGTCGAGCTCGGCAAAGATAGTTCCGAAGGTAAGTTTGGTTTGGTCCCGCTTGTGTAGATTTTATGTTTTCCAACTAAGGTTTACTTATTTTTAATGTGTGTTTGTTACATAATATTAGAATTGAATCCTTAATGTCCAAATTGGAGATAACGTTCAGTTCATTGGCGGGTGTTTATCAGTCCGTTTATTTTAAAGCAGCCGCATATCCGAGCCGACTAGCACCACTTCTGTGTTTTGATTTTTAACCAATTACTTATCACAGGTAGTTAGAGAAGCAGAAATGCCCTGTAAGAACAGTATGTCCCGGAGTCAGAGGTCTCAACACAGCAGACAACAGTCTAACCATGACGAGAAAGAATCATCATCTCTCGTCGAGTCGGAGACATCCAGAAATAACATGTTAAAGAGCCAACGAAGTTCTTACCCGCACTCAAGCAAACAACAGCCTCAAGATAAAGAGTCTTCATCGTTCGTGGAGACAGGCTCGCACAAGAATCACGTGTCAAAGAGTCAGCGAAGTACCCAGTCCAACAAGCCACAGCCTCGAAAAGACGAGAAAGAGGCCCCATCATTTAAAGAGATACCTGTGATGGAACGCTCCGGAACATTCCTTAAAGATGAACCCACTTTCGGCGACATCATCAACTTAGATATATCACAATAAATATCTTCAATCTCATTAGCAAATAGTAGAATATATTGAGTTGTAAATCTATTTAATATCAACTCAGATCATGTATATTTTGCCTCAATATCTAAATCTTTATAGAGTAGTGGATCGCTTTGTGAATGAGCTCATCCGGGGAAGTACTTCAGTGTCAGTTTCTGGTAACGCATTTGTGCACCTGTAATATCACTAATAGTAGTGTCGTAGTTGACGGTGACCACTTTAGCTGGGCCGCTAGCATTGTAACCAACCAATACTTCACAAAAAAAAACTTAAATAGTTATACTCTCATCCTCTTGAATCTTATTTTCTAACTAGCTTCCGCCCGCGACTTCGTCCGCGTGGCATGCTTGTGGTCACTTTGGGGTAACGCTAACTTTAAACAGCGTGATGATAAAAAAAAAACTATCTCGTCCCTTTTCTTCCCTCTTTCTCCCTCTTATCTCACTTTTTAGCCTATATCCGTCTCGATTCATCAATTGTGCATAGAATGAATAAGATTATACAGTAAATAGATAATCTTTATTGCAAGACACTTAAATGAGTTGCGCTGTTGGCATATAACAACAAAGTTGGCTCAAACATCGGCTGTGGGTACGGCGTAAACTCTTCTTTGTACTTGGTGAGTATATGAATCAATAGATAAAGTTAACATGTGACACGTTTTTATGTAAGATTGAAATAGTCTTTTGACAACCTTAACTTCGAATAGTATTTTTAAGCCGTAAGAAGCGTTCAGAAGATTGCAGAAAAGAACAATGTTGCCAATGCTTTCAAAAGAACAGGTTATCCTAAGTAGGTGTGACCCAATAAGTATATTTTAAGCTCGGTATCTGCTTGAAAATATATTTATTTTTATTTCTTATTTGTAGGGTAAAAACTTTACAAGGTAGAAAATAAAAGTTCTGTTTTCAGGCTCCATCAAATACTAAAAAAGTTGTAAATATTTAAAACAGAACCACATAGAAGGACAGGATGGAAATATGTAACTGAAGAAAATAGTGGCAAGCTTTACAATAATAACATCAATGTAAGTTTATGAGTAGATATCTCATCTCAAATATATATTTTAATATATTCATCCTCATTACCTAAGCATAGATAAAGCTATTTCCGTTCGGATGATATCATAGTAAACTTGTATTCTAAATCTAACTCAAGATTGCTGAATAATTCTGCAGTGTAGGAAGTCATCGCTACAAATTTATATTTGCCTGATTTTAGTTTTACGCAAAGTTGTTTGAGACTTGCATTTCAGAATGTCTCGTCATGTGCCACTATTGTTTATGAATTTACCACTCTTTACACTAATATTAATGAATAGAAGGAATACGTATTCAAAAAACCAATCTATAAATAATTTGGCATTGCAATTGCTGTAATAAAATACAAAATATATTTATTTTAAGTGCTATCTTAACAATGAAAAAGAATAAGCCAATTGTAAAATATTATTTTTTAAAGAAGAGAAATAATATAAATAATGTAGTTGATGAGGTAATAACAATTATATTGGACGGGCCTGTTGGTCTAGTGGTTAGTGGCCCTGACTGCTGAGCCGGAGGTCGTGGGTTTGATTCCCACCCAGGACAAACTTTGTGTGATGAGCATGATTGTTTGTTCTGTGTCTGATTTATCTATAATATGTATGTATTTATAAATTATATAAGTATGTATATCAGTTGTTTGGTTACCATAACACAAGCTCTGCTTAGCTTGGGATCAGATAGCCGTGTGTGAGTTGTCCCAAGATATTTATTTATTTATTTATTAATTATGTAGACATGACAATAACAAACTAAGAAGAAAGTCATGCAAAGTCACACATAATCGATATTTCAATGTTGGGCAGTAGTTACGATCACAATACCCCGGGGTGGAGACGGTGGTTAGGATATAAACCGTACTTTTAGGTTCCCGGTAGTTTTGATATTATCAATAACTCTGCAGTCATCCAGGTCCCCAGGAAAAGTTTTTCGATATGTATGTTTTAACGATAGTTTTTCGGGGACCTATAGACAATCAGACATAAATTATGAGGTATGTAATTGATATTTTTTTTTGCAGCCTTATGCAGTGTGCATAGTAAGAGTTTTGGAATGTTTCCTATTGTCTGTCTGGTTCGGATGATTGTTATCACAAATGTGTGAATTGGGTCATCCATTTAACACGTAAAGTATAAGGCTGAGCAATTGGAATGCAAGAAAGGTACCAGAAAAACTGGGCAGCCTTGCCTTTGGGACGATCGTAGCAAATAAAGGCCAATGACCGCAAAAAACCGAAATCTTTGATGAACATTACAAAGTCAACCCCATCAAAAACAGTTCCGAAGGTAAGTTTGGTTTCTTTTGTTTTTCTGTCGGCCTGTTTCTTCTCACTCCTGTGCAAGTCTTACGCAGTCCTTTTCAGTTGTCGGAATCTAATCAGTTCAGTACTCCTGCGACACCTACTTACCTCTCAAGGGCCCTGTTTACTATTTGCATCAAACTTAGTGGCATGCGGTAACTGACAAACTAACAATTTGACATATCTTGTCATTTGTTTTAATAATTAATTAGTCACACATTGGTGCCCCACTCACTGTAAATTACCTTTTTTTGCGGATGGGAAATCATCAAATAATTTCCCCCGCTGTGGGTGGGGTCAGACTTGTACTGACTAACTCTACTGCCCTTTATGTTCCGGGGCCTCAGTATCTCTTCAACCTGGAACTCCGCTCTAAATCCTTACTAATTTATTATAAAAGCGAAAGTGAGTTTGTTTGTTACTTCTTCACGCTTTAATGGCTAAACCGATTTTGATGAATTTTTCGTACAGATATAGTTCGGAACCAGGAGACGGACATTGGCTTTTTTTTTAAGAGGGGGATATGAGGGAGAAAGAGGGAAGAAACGGGAAAACTTAGCGTTGCTATTACAAATCAAAAACGCACTACCGAATTTAACGCGAGCGAAGCCGCGGGCAAAAGCTAGTTACCTTATATGTAGTCGTTACATGTTCGCGTGATTTTTTCAATTCACTTGTTTTTTTATTCTTTCAGGTTAACGCTACGATGTTTTTGAGCACCGACGACATCAACAGGCAGTATCCTGTATTCGTAAACACTACGTTCGTAAACTTATTCTACTCATACATTTAAAAATATAAGTATATGTTCTAAAACGCGTAAGTACTGTTAAATGAAAAAAAAAACATTTTCTTTTTGTATTTAGTCTGTTCTTCCTCTGATCGAACATTGTCTTATAAACTTAACTACATTTATAAATACGTGTGCCAAGCTCATAATGAAAAACATTGTTTTTCTTTGCCACGATCGAATGAAACCTCATTTATCTAGCTGAAAAAAAATAGTTTTACTTGTGTCCTGCTGGGTAAATATTTTTTATTGTTAAAATAGAAAGAAAAACTAAATCATATAATACCAATAAATCGCAGTAGCTACCTTACAATGTTGTAGTAGTACTTCTATAAATTATATTCTATATGTTAAAGAGGCTTTATGTGTTTTCTGGTTATATGTATATAATGTCATGTTATCCTTAGGGAGTTTACTTTACTCAATACTACCACACTGACACATTGACTAGGACTAGGAGTTGTAAATAATGGTGTATGGTACTGGCATTATAGGAATGTTAAGACTTAAGTAAGAATATCCATAATGCGGTGCGCGACAAAATTAGACCGCATGCTTATTTTGTGCCCGTTTGCGCCACATCTCACAAAAGTGTTAAAAAGAAAAAATGATAAAAATCTTGTCTATGTCATCTTCAAATGATTGACGGGATGATTTAAGCGCTAAACGGATTTAGTGATAAGTGGTGAAAGTGGGCCATTTCTGGATGAGAGACTTTGTTGGCGTTTGCGCACTGTGCTGCCCTCACTCTCCCCGAGCGCCAACACTGTAAGAAAGCTAGTGATAAATCACTCTTGAATTGTATAGAAAGCGTATTTAGGTAATAAATATTTTATATATTGAAATGTTTACTAACTTAACTTGACGTATTTATTACCTTGCTGAATAGTTAGATCTTTATGCAACAAATAAAATCCCATTGAAATTAAAAATATATATATATATTGAATAGGATTGAAAAACTTATGCATGTTTGTTTTGTCTAAATGAAATCTGTATTTTTTTTTAATAGTAGGTATCCAAAAATACGTCATAATAGGTGAAAATAGGCTCCCTGTAGTATTTATATCTATAAGTATATTATGTTAATGCATTTACATAAAATTCACTGTATGTACTTACTGCTTTGCTATCTATCTACTCTTAAAATGTTTACATGTCTAGCTGGATCTAGAACATATAAATAGAAGTAGCGATTATTTAGATTGAAGTTTCGTTGCCATTTAAATTATTAAAAACTGCATGTATGTAGAGTCTAGTAGCAATAATTCAACGGCACTGTCTTTTTCATCATACAATAGGGTATGCTATAAAGTTTTTTTTTTAATATTAACAGCTTTGGTTTTGACTCACTTGTTAAATAATATTTAATGAAATATTTCTATACAATTAATATACAAACATTTTGTAATTTACTATATTCTTAATAGAGTTCTTTTCCGTAACACTTCTTAGCTCAGTATTAAGTATATTGTAAGACTTCCCTCCGAAACGTAAAAAAAAAACTTATTTAACTTACACGGTACTATACGCAATTTTGTTATAAGTATGTAAAGGTACTGCTTTATATTTTAAAACTCTAAAGGTTTCTTACTATAAACTTATGTACGTATAGTTGAAAAAACGAACTCCACATGAAAAAACTACTTTCACTGTTTTGACTGCAGTTGCTGCACTGCATAAAATAATAGTACGCTAAATTGTCTTTTATCCATTATTTTGCTATACATTGATTTTTGTTAAATGCTTTAATTCTCTCTATTGAAATTTAAAAAAACGCAGTCAGACGAATTCTGAAACAATCTGTGTGTAGGAACCAAGAACCATACGGTATAGTTTTTTGAGTAAGTTTGAAGGGCTTTAATGTAATTTTTTAAGTAATGTTTTAGCAAACTACATGCATAATATTTAAGCTATTTTCCATCCACGTGGTGTTCGTTATTTCCCACCATATATTTATGCTAAATAAAATATTATAATGTAGGTGAAAATCTAACTGTAGAATAACTTAGTGTGTATGTACCTATGTAGGCGTTTTTAAAATGATACAGCATCATCACATTCTTTTTTACACCTATATAGTCTTATCTTAATATAATCATATATATGTAAATAGGTTCTTAAGTATTTTTTTTAATAATGATTGTGATAAAAATTGTTTAGGTTATTTTACTTTTAAATAGTACATTTTCAGTGGTCTCATTATTATTTATTTAGTCGGTCACCTACTCTTATGCCGGTTGGGTATTCAGAACCCAAGCAGCTACCAATATAATATGTACGAAACTTCATATCACCCCCATACATGTCAAAAAATCATACTTTAAAGCGGCTTTTTCATATACGCCAATGTGGCTCTATATTAAATGTGATATTCATTTTTCTAAAAGAATTTTATCATAATTCTCCCTTAAAGTATGTCCCTTTGGTTATCTGCCGTCCTTTTACTAAATGTTGGGACCACGGAAAATGATTTTCTTTTATTAAATGCGGCGTAATTTACTGTAGGTAAAACCTTATTAGGCTTTTTACTGCATTTAAATGTGTTAATAAAATATGCTAGCTAAAATTCAAAGTATTTTTAAATTATTAATATACGAATATGTTTTTACTTGGGTTTACTCTAAAAATGATCTCAATGATGCACAGTATTCAATAATTTTGTTGGTTTCCATCAGCACCTGGCCATCCGCCGCTGCAATATTAGTTTAAATTTTTATTGAATTTCTTATATTTCTATAAACTAGGGCCTGTTTCAGTGTCCGGATAGTGTTAATTGTTAAAATTTGTTGTAAATATTTTATTTTACGTACTTAGTGTAGGTTCCCATTTTATTACCTATGCTTAGAAATCCAGAAGATAAAGGACTTAAACTATAAAATACATTTGAAACAAGCAACACATTGTTTATTTTCAGCTAAAGAAAAAAAGTATTATTATAAAAATGGTGAAAAGGTTTGTTAAACCCTTCCGCTGAAATATCTCCCGCTCTCTCTTACGACCTCTCCACAGACAGGCCCGTGATCCTCTCCCAAGCCTGATATTTCTCGCCATTTCACTATTCCATGTGTAGGGTTCTCGTCTTTTTCGTCATAAGCTCAACTTTCAAGCTTCTATAGAAGGCCGCGAGTGCATGCAATGTCAGCCCTCCTTGGGTGGCCTGAGGTCCGTCTGAACTCATAAAAAGCTCTGTGCTTATAAAAAGCCTCAATGTAGTTTACTGTCAGTTTTCCAGCGAAGACTTGTTTACAACGTATTTGGAAAGCGGATTCGGTAAGGAGGCCAGTCATGTTCGCTTGGGCCATTTTGGCGTATAACCTTTGTTTCGGTAACCTGATAGTCTTCACTGTTTTTCCTGCACTCCTAAATTTCTCTGCTATCTCAGATCTAAGTTTCCATGGTGATTTCATCTTAGTGATTGATTGCAGTACCCCCAAATCCTCGTTCTGAGTTTCAAATATGGTGTGGTAGAGGACCTGAGAAGCTGAAATGTCATCCATAGCAATCTCCAATTTCCATGGCATTTTGCTACATTCATTGTAAATCCTCCACATCCTCTTGCCTGAAAAATCCACATCACTGGGACTGAGAGCACGGCTAGTCCTAGACAGCTGGCACTGCACACCTTCAGCTGATCCTTCGTGGCAAGAGCATAGATTAGGAAGCACAATGGGAAAAATGCGCTTTGTGCATTCCTTGCTCCAGCAATTAAAACCACATCAGCAAATGCGCTCAACGCAGGAGCCACCTCTTTTCCTGCATGGCATTGCATAAATTGATCGCGTTTGGGATATGTAAAAGGTCCCTTTTTACTGCCTCTCTTTGCCCATTTGTTTCTATAAGAGTCTTTAGATTTGTAGGCAGCGATCACAGCAGTCAGTGGACCTAATGTCTGTGCCATTGCTGACCTCCTCTCCAGCTTATATGTTGAGCCCTCTAGCAACACGTGATGTTAGTTAGTCCATACTGAGCTATATCCACGTAGTCCGTCGTGTTACCATTCTTCCCAACAGGAATCCTTGACACCCCTATCCTTATCTCGTCATACCGCATTTTGACATTATCCAAGTTGATCCTTGGCGTCTTTGGATCTGATACCTCTGACTCATTATTGTCTGCATCAACGGTCCTTTTTCTGATGGGTCCAGGAATCAGTGGATTATCAACATCCATCTTATCTTTGAGTTATTCAACGAATTTAGTGTTTTGAGGAGTCTGTTTATACTGCATACACATTTCTATCACAAATTGCACCGTTTGTATGAATTCTAAGTGTGTAAACTTCTAGATTTTAATCATGAATATATTTATTATTGTAATTGTTGATGGAAAATGTTATTTTAGGAGAAAAAAAAGTAATGATGTTAATAAACATGTGCAAACCATTTTGTTATTTTATTTTAAAATTGCCTCGTCTAGCTCATTGACATGAGTTTTAAAGAGCATCTGTAGATTACAGATGCTTGACAAATGACAAAGTCGAGAGTTACAAAGACGTCGTCGGAGCCGTTATTGGAGATATCCATTTTGAAGATGGACTTTTCGGATTGATGTAGAGATCGCAGCCATACTGTTTTTTTGGGTATTTATTTCATTTTCACTTGCCCGATCGTTAGTGCAAACGTTCGTGCAGAGAGGAGGGCTGCCACTATCTATGTTTAGGCCAGGCGTCGCATAAAGTTGTAGAGGAGACAAGAAGACATGTGAGTGGCTTGTGGCAAGCTGTGAGCGGCGGACCTACAATGGGCGTCAGAATACTCATGTTTGGTCTAGTCCAGTGGGTGTGGTCCACACAAATGTCCGCACAGCTTCGGTGGATTCTAAGCATCTCTTTAAGAAATGAGAAACCCTAATTTGAACCAATCTAATAGCTAATCCCGCCGACAAACTGTTAAACAATTTGATCGTTGTACAAAATATTTGATCCAGAATAAATGGTCCAGAATCATTTGCTGGCGAAGAAGCTCCTCAGCGGTTCATTGCACTGAGTTGCCGTTTAGTGTTTCTATACATAGTTTTGGTGGCAAAGCATGTTAAAGCCCAGATTTGGTGCTGCAGTCTGGTTACGGTTTCATGTGAAAGAATTTACTCCTCGATGGTTAGTAAAATACAAACAGCCTCTTCATTTTCCACGTGTGCCAAACAGTACCTGTTTGAATTACACAGTTGGCGCAGTGATAGAGATCGACTGCTGCGCTGCGTGTCGCGGATTCGATCTCCGCACGGAACAAATATTTGCATGGATTGTTGTTTCGGGTCTAGCTGTTTGTGCATGTGAGTTTAAATGTTTGTAAACGCAACCACGATATAGGAGAAATTTTTAGTGTGAGGCAACGTGTTTTATAAGATAAATAAATATTTTTTTGTTTCTGTGTAGGATTTGGTTTTGCTAGGACGTGAAGTGCCTGCCTGTTTTTGAACCTACAACTTGTAAGCGGCAGCCGTTACTTCTGGCCATATCTAATGTTTAGTTGTACACACGGCGACAGATCAACCTATACAAAACCAGTTTATGCTGCTCTCTCAACAACGGATCGTACACCATAAATTTCAAGTACAATGAGAGATCCGCATAAACTGGTTTTGTATAGGTTGATCTGTCGCCGTGTGTACTTGCTTGCCATCTATTTTTCCATACAATATATTCTATTATGAAAAGAACTGTCCTCGCGCAATATTGTGACATTATAGCTCTATTAGTGATCAATGATCTATCATCATTTTCCTACCTTTGTCCCATTCTATTTGGGGTCGGCGGAACACGTTTTCTTCTTCCATTCTCCCCTATCCGACGTCACGGCATCATCTACTCGTTTCTCCTTAATATCATTTCTTACACAATCCATCCCTTTTCTTTGGCCTTCCTACCGCTCTAGTGATCAATGCTCAATCGCATTAAATCGAATATGTGCGCAATCAGCAAGAAAAGATTGTTAGATAATATTTTTTTAACAAATCATGGATTTGGGTTGGCCTTAAACTAACAAAGCGTTTACTCCAATTTATTTAAATATACAGGGTAGACACGGCGACAGATCAACCTATACAAAACCAGTTTATGCGGATCTCTCATTGTACTTGAAATTTATGGTGTATGATCCGTTGTTGAGAGAGCAGCATTAACTGGTTTTGTATAGGTTGATCTGTCGCCGTGTGTACATAACCATAGGGTTATTATATATTTTTGACCCTGATCACGCTCAGGATTTCCCATGCATTGAGACGAAATTGGCAGCAATGGTCAAAGAATAAATAATTTTAGTGTAGGTACTTACTTAGTTTGATGTATTGCACTCTAGGTTGAAGGCTTCGTGAAGGGTTACAAATACCTATTATTAAACAGTGTCCGAATAATATGTAATCTATAAGGCCTTCACTCAAAGATAAGGTCAGAAAGTGCTACAACACTGGCGCATTCCAATTGCCCCTAGGTACTTATGGTTTGCAAAAACTATAACACGCGACCCCGCGCCAGTTTACCTACTCATTCTCATTTTCAATACATAAGCGCCACTGTGTACATATCCTCCCTCCAGGAGACTATGGATTTTGAAAATAGGAAGCTACCTATTGATTGATAAATAAGAGGTAATAAACATGGTTAGAAAATATAAAATTTAGATGGTTCGGTCATATATGTAACCACGTGGATGGGCTGAAAACGCTGTGCAGGGACACCCTACATGGGATGGGAGATAAGATGAAGATCGCAGGGACGAAGTGGGCAGGGGTATGGGTCCATGCCAAATTAGAAAGCTAATATTATTTTTACAATATAAATAATTTTAATTGCATTACGTAGGTACGTACTTTGTTGTTTTTTTTTACCAAAATCGGTTGAGCCATTTGGGAGTGAAGACGTAACAAACAAACAAACTCACTTTTGCTTTTATAATAGTAGTAAGGATAGTAAAGTAGATAAAGTCGCTTCTAGCAGTGTGCACTTATGGCTGATCATGTCATATGTGTAATTGTTTATCTAGATATCTTACTAGATAGCAGCAGCCTAGCAGTTGTAAACTAACTGATTATATCATTACATCATTTAAAGACATCAAGCATTTTTCTAATAAAGGGAATTAAAGCAAAGATGGAGTCATAAATTAAGTCTTTTATTTCAGAAAACGATACAATATAGCATAATAGTACAATGTAACAACAATACCATACGGAAATTTAATGTATAAATGTTTTCTATTGTTAATTTTAATATAACCCTACTGTATGCTGAGTCAGTGAATCAAAAGTTACGTGTATAGATTACTAAAATTACGACACATTCAATAAAAATAAAACCTCTTGCATTAAATATTCTTACGCACATTAAGCCTGGAATACACATGCTACATAGTAGCACAGAAGTATGCTAAATTCGAGCATATGCTACCCAGTAGCACACAATTTGTATGTATTAACGAAAAGAGCGATTATTTTTCACACTCTCGAAGGAATGCCATAACTAAGCATACTATTTAATAGCAAACAAACATGCTTTTTATAACACGTGTATTGCAGCCTTCACATGGAAAGACGAAGGTTTCAACTCAATTATGAAAGTGCCGATCGTTATCAGTTTATATGTGACGCAGTAATTCGGTACCCTAAGTAAAGATCCATAGAAGTTTCGATAATTTTCTATTAGTTCATATGCATTATCATCTTTACTAATCTTTAAAAATGTTCATTATGTTGTCGTTAAATGTTTTTAACACAATTACACCATGAATTTTAATTAGCGTTTTAATAATTAGGGACAAGGTTTCATTCTATATCTTTTCCAATAGTTGTATTATACTAATGGAAAATACGTCGTGTAATATATTAACTCTTCGGTTTTCTGTACAGTCAGTGTTTAAGAGTTAGATCTTATCTAGATGTAGAGATACGTTAAATACAAATAAAACATTCTGTCCATCGGCAATAATTACAAAAACCACCACAAATGAAAATTAGAAATGCCATAAACAAGAGTGAAATTCTTCTAAATATACTGACACAAACTACGATTAAATGTGCTATGAAATATGAAATGTTGACGCCTATTTTAATATCGAATAGTAGCCGTGGAGATTACACAACAGCGCCACGGTTGTACCTACTACCAATTTATTTACTCGAATAATCCTCACTTCACGCATCGTGTACCGCCGGTCGACAATAGCTGAGTTTCACTACATTCAACCTACAATATGTATACCACACTATGAAACATGATCAGTTCTTAGCGTTACGAAAACAATATTAGAGTACATCAAGTTTTTAACAAGTCAAAGTTCCGTATTATACCAATATTACGATACATGCGAGGCTCAGCTAACGCCAGAACAGCAGGCTATATTGTTTACGAAATGATTTTATAAAAGCGAATTCCTACCCACACTGCTTGTTACTCCCGCTGTGCGCTTAAAATAAATAAACTTAATATTCGTTGTAACAAAAATAATTTTATGGTTTAAAACAGAATGTATTTTGAAAATTATACAACGGTCTTCAGATGGAAACAAAAATTTATGGTCTCTGAACCCACAAAGAAATAAATACTACAAAAAATCACCAGGGTTTTCGAAACTATTTATACCATAACCACGTTTACCTAGGGTTATTTACTTTTCAAATTGTGAAAGCGTATCAATTTCTATCGAATTTTAAGAATTCTTAAACAATAACCAAATACTTATGCACTTACAATACGAACATTTCAAAAGCCATTATTGTATACAAGTTTAAAAATAATTACGAGACATTTTCTTCAATTTTTACACGAAAATACACAATAAGTATTATGAACCTGATATTTTACGCTACGTTTTCCACTTAACACGTCATAACATTAATTCCTAAGTATTCAAGGCTGGATATTGTATGACAACAACTACATACCAAAACACAATGACTAAGTTCTATTTAGTATTTGTATTATTTTAGGCTTATAGCACACAGAAACCAGTATATCTAGAAAACGATAGTAGGTCACGCAGTGGAGTAGAGTCGGTTACGCCTGTCTTGGTGTGTCAATAGTTGTGGTTTCAGACTGCACAGTGCCAGCCATCGAGAAAGAATGCGCTAACACAAATAACTGACCATTTCTCGTAAGCCGGGCCTTCGGATTGTGTGTAGTGTAATCACGGATAACACACGACACGCTAAACATATCAATCACTATTTATAAACAATAAGAGTAACAATACAAAGTACTAACATTTATATTTTGCACAGTGCAATGGTAATTTGAAATATGTTTGATTCCACATCGATTGATTTGCCATAAGCCAATAATTATATTTTCGAAAACACTTTAATTTATTTATGATAATTATACCCATGTAGGCAAACACCCTAAAACGTCGTACATAACCAAAGTTTGTTTAATAAGGTTATTCCTCTCGCTTGCACATTTTTCGGTGCTATTTTATAACGCCTGTTTTTTATATATTTTTACAGCAATTTAGTTAAAACATTATTTTTTGAGGATTTTACTAAATTGAAGAAAAAGATTACAGCTGTATTCCTAAATTCTATTAACGACTTTTAAGACTTTGTGGTCTACACACTGCACTACTGTGTGGGACAATGATCTGAAGATTTGCTGACCACAGCTTATACAACAGCAATAAGGTTATGGTTACCCCTAACAAAAACCTTTGACAAGTCTCTCCAATTTAGTCTAATGCTCTAGGTTACTTCAGGCACCAAACTACAGTTCCAAAATTCTTAAAACATTTCTGAATACTGTAAAAACCTTCACTACTTCATAAATCTAAGTGTAAGTACCTAAGGCAATGAAGGGTTGCTGACACCAGTCCAAATGGAAGAAATGATGGCACTTCACATTCGACACGCGTCCACTTTATGGCTTCACGAAGCAGTGTGATCTTTAGCTTATCAGTTAATACATAATTATTAATTAAGACATGACCCTTCCAGCACACCGCGGCATTTGAGACTAGGCGTGTCTATCGTCAATACTTTGTCAACTCGATCCACCATTACCATTATTATTTTTACATCAAAGCCGAAAAATGTTACTTTGTCACAGAACATGTACAATATTTCAATAATTTTATAATCATATGAATTTAGTATAAATGCCGACAAACACACTTGGCAAGCCGCATTTAGTAACTCCGTTTTCTTGATAACTTTTGGTAATTTGCCAAAGTAATTATTTTTGCTTTCTAATGGCAAATACTAATTATAACGACGATTTACATGAACATTATAATATAGAAGACCGTATGCGCCTTACTATATAAATATCACGTTTACTATGTATAAGATAATATCCAAAGTTTTATCAAGAAAAATAGTTACATCTTTATAATTAGTAAATAAACTAGGCAAAATAAAATGTCTATAATATATATAATATTCTTTGACCAATCAACTGCCCTGACATCTTACCACTGTTATGAAAATGCTTTTGTATTATACACATACTGATAAAATCTATATTTAATTCAGGATTGTGTTGAAATGTCTTTGTGAGTGCGAGTTGATCTTAATCAACCTGTTGACAGTGAACGGATACATCAACAAAAAAATATAATAAATACAATGCTGCAAAGAAGCCTCACAAACAATATGATAATGGTACTAGCATTATTTAATGTAAATATAGTGCTACCTATTATGAAATATAAACATGTCAATTGCTAAATACTATTTTGAATTGCATAGATGGTAGTGATGACATTGTGTTAGTTAACAACAATCTAAGACATGTAACTAATTCTTAACCATAGGATTTAACAAGTAAAACTGAATACCTTATAAGAATTTTCAGGGTGTTTTGTACAATGATTCGCTAAAAAGTCATTCTTTCCCAATCAACATGAACAATCTTGGCAGAAATATTATGATGTTTTGTATAGAATTATTTAGTGAGTCATTCTGTATGCACCCGGTACCAGCCCAGCCCGGTACCAATGATGAAGTAGCGCGAGGTTGAAACAAACGTCTATGGCTCTTTTCATAGTATCGTGGCTTTAACGGGCAGGGCAATGATTGGTTTCGGAAACATGTAAATAATTCGTTTACTCCAGGTTCTTTAAATATAGATTCGGAAGAATGGCTTGGCATAAATACTAGAGTATTTCAAAGAGGTCATTAATTAATTTATGAGGTCATATTAAGGAAGTTATTGTATCAACTTTTGTGAAAAGGAATTTATATAAAATTCGATGAACTGGTTTTATTTTAAAAGGTATTTTTATTTATTTTTTCGGGTATACCATTAAATTAATAAATAACAAACAGGAATACATCGCTTGTCTTGGAATTGGATAGAGCATTTATAGAAATAACAAAAACTCTAACAAACTATTTTAAATGGAAATGGATTTTTAAGTTTTTATTTGGAAAACAATTAGTTAGTCTTGGCGAATCTATAATTGTAAGTTGGTGATCGTATAGAAATCATAAAAGGAGTTTTAGTTGAGACGTAAATTACATAGTAGGGATAACACTGATAAGTCGTCAAATTCTTAAAGGAACACAAGTACAGCATGACGGAAGCTATGGAGGTCGCTATAAAAAATAAGCTGCCTTGTGCGAGAGGGAGGCATCGGGAGCGGTGTAACAGCGGTATCTGAGAGGCGATGTCAAGGCCACCGCGGGGTTTAGTAGACCATTCACATGAGGAACTTGCCGATGATGATGCCGAGAATTGCCATGCCCACGGCGGTGAGCACCCAGGGCATGAGCGTCATCTGTGCGTTCTTCTCGGGCCCGTACGAGTGAGGGGTACGCACGGCGCGCCCGTCGCCACCCGCCGTCTGGCGCAGACGCATCAGCTCCTCCTGTAAGACAATCACCACTTATGTACTCACTGACTCTCCCTCACACTCAGCTGTGAAAGTATACACGTAGGTGCTCATGGCCGTAATTATATAATATGATATAGAACGATAGCAATGCTACAGGATTAATGCAATTTTAAAGTGGACGCGTATGTGCATATTTATAAACCGGACGTAAATAAATTGCGAATGGTTTCAAAAGGTTAAAAGGCCAGCATAACAAGTTTTTTATTTAGCTATTCGCAGGTCGGTATCAGTTAGTATGGTAATAAAACATCTTGAAGTATAATTAAATCCTACTAATTTTATAATTGCGAAAGTTTATGAGGATGTGCGAATGTTTGTTACATGTTTTAAGTTGGAACGGCTGAACAGATATGGCTGAAATTAGGCCCAGAGATTATATTCTGGCACTTTTATCCAAAAAAAAAACATATAAAAGAGCTTGAATTATTTTTATATGACGCGCGACTGATTTCTGCCATTTTATTTTATTTGCAAAAAATACACCCACGCATAAAATCTTAATAAATCACCTAAAGCGCCACGTTTCTGAGTTATGAGCTTTACGAGATAAAATTTAAAATCTATTTACTGGCGGGACCATCAGCACAACATCGATATGATTAGTCACAAACAAAACCTATGGGAACCTATAGCTAACATCAATATAAACAAATATTGTTTTAGAAAAAATCTAAATCGTCACCTTTCGAAATATAAGTCAACTAAGTTACGCAACTTTGATGCGTTATATCTCAAAAACGTGACACTTTGGTAGATTTTGTCTCATACAATACTTGTTTGTATTGATGACAGTTATCGTTTTATGCAGATTTTATAAGAGCCGGCTTTTTTTAAATGATATAAATAGCGGAAGCTAGGCAGGCCCATCCCACACGAAAGTTAGTGCTTGCAACAGCTAATTTTTCAATACAACTATCAGAGTTCTGACTTGATGGAATTACTATTTCATGAAATCATGACATTCGAGACAAATCCTAATGATGTCATTATTCAAAACTTTTCCGGTATTCCAATATTAAAGTTCTCACGCACTATCGCACCCGTCTGCACACTTTGTCGCGCGAAGGATTAAAACAGATGTGATAATCTTACTTTGATCATATTTCTAAAAGTATCGCTGAGCATAGTTTGTGCCCCACAAGGCAGAGTTCTGCCTCCATTGCCTTGCACATAACAATTTAAGACTATTTTTTTTATATAAAAATATTTGTCTTTAAAAAAAAAGTCAATAAAACACTGATCGAGAATTGCGCATTTGTATTTAGTGCATGTAATATTTATGAGTTTAAGGAGTTATACTATATTCGCTGTAGCATCATGCAGGTGACGTTTCATGACAAGACATTTTCAGGGATGTATTGATAAGATGGTTAGTAATTTTTTTTAAAAGAATAAGGATACATTATGTAATTGAATTTATACTAAACGATTACCACGGTAAAAAAATCGTTTTCTTCATTATAATTTTAAAATACGTCACTTATAGATGACTAAAACAAAAACGAAACGTAAACTACACCATCTTCTACCATAGCATGACATCCCATCACTAAACTTTTCTATGGCGCCATATTACACGATGTATTGATAAGATGGTTAGTCGATTTTTTTTAAAAGAAGAAGTATACATTATGTAATTGAAGTTATCCTAAACGAATACCACGGTAATTATACTCGTTCTCTTTTCTGCATTATAATTTTAAAATACGTCACTTATAGATGACTAAAAATACAACTATCCGTTAGCAAAACGAGTCGTTTTTGTTTATTGGAACCGGGCGTAAAACAAAAACTAAACGTAAACTACACCACCATCTTCTACCATTAATACATCCCTACATCACTAAACTTTTCTATGGCACCATGTTACACGCATTATGCCTTGTTACAAAATCATTTTGGATATTTAAATTGATTAAACGTTCTTTACGACTACGATATTCATGGTGCAGCTAAGATATTTAGTCAAGATTGTAAATCGTGGTAACGTTCAAAATTGAAAAGGAACGATGCAACAGCGTATACAGTATTGTCTTTGCGCGTAAAACAGCTTATTCGAGGCCCTAGATACTAAACATATATATATATATATATGTCGATTATACAATTATTATATCGCTTTTAAGTAAAATTGTTTGCAAAAAGAACAATAAGTATCATCCACAAATTTGAATACATTTTTAAAACCATGACAATTATAAATGTTATTTAAGTTTTCGCAATTTTCACTGAAAATGTCAAATGAATCACTTATTTTAGAATAAGTAACTTAGCTCTTAAGAGTATTGTTTTACATGTCTGTATTGACGGAAGTTTAAAAAGAACGCAAAACATGAAACAATTTATGAAACGATGAGCGCACCTATAATTTCTACACATCTAAGGGATGCTTAAGTACGTATTAATAAATAAATAAACCAATATTTTACCTCCTACCTACATTTGATATCGATCATGAAGGCAAGTTTTTAAAAATAATAACATTTACCACGAAACTTAACCAACGTATACTTACGAAACAAAAGACTAATTACTGTTCGTTAGTCTAGGTAGAACGGTTAGCTCGCTTTGAGGGTGATTTAAAAAGAAATAATAAGGGAAAATTTTAAATGTTGTTTTTTTATTTTTTTTGTGTTTAAGAAATATTTAAAAATATAATTTTATGTAAAGAAAACAATAAATGGACTAAAGGGAAAATCTTAAAGAAAAGCTAAAAAAACAAAACAAATTGGTAATCTAGTATGGAAAATCGTCTAACCGACCTTACTATACATCATACAAGACTGGCATTCCTTCCATTGCCAT
This sequence comes from Ochropleura leucogaster, assembly GCA_958449745.1. Lineage (NCBI taxonomy): Eukaryota > Metazoa > Arthropoda > Insecta > Lepidoptera > Noctuidae > Ochropleura > Ochropleura leucogaster. Next base: position 14,939,569 of record OY288200.1, read on the forward strand.
TTCGGCTTACTTCTTAGGGTGGTGTAGTAAAACATAGGGGGGAAGAAAAGATGCATTGCAACGCACAGCTACTATAAATATAAGTCTTGATTTTACACCCAAAAGCTGTTTCTGCTTTACTAATATAATATTAACCGATTATTGAATAATAACACGTCAACGTGACTTTTTCTGATTTAGAAATTAAAACATGATTAGAAACGAGTAAGGTTAGTAGTGCACGTCCAAATTATGGTGTTAATTAGTTACTGACTCGTGAAATAACTTATCAATACAAGGTGGAAAGGAAATCTACGCAAGTTCATTATTATGAACACACCATATATATAACATTTTAGTCGGTAATTAAATAGAATACAGGTATTTCATACAATGTAACAGTTTTGTAGGAAACAACTGGTTTTTTTTTAAATAACTGACGATATTTTTATGTGGTGTGTTCAGAATAATGAACTGATTTGCGTAGGTTGTCCATAAGTGGTAACCGTTTTCGCTTCGGTGTCCTTTCAACCCTGTATTAACTTCTCAGATAACGCAATCAAGGTGTTTCATTATCATGCAGATTTCGTGATGACTATAATCGCCATGAAAACAAAACGCCTTAAGACCTTATTTAAAAAAAAAAACAAAACAAAAAGCACGAGTAGACACCATGGGTTTTAAGTAGTAGCACGGTAAAAGCATGGCGAACAAATCAATAAGCACGCGTGCTTGATATCTCTTCGTACTTTAAAACCGCATCATCTAGATAAGAACTGACGAATCATAATTGCCTTGCAAATTGAATGTATATTGTATAAAAATTAATGCAGTGACATTTTGCTCAAGAGACACATCGCATATCGGCACATTGAAATATAATCGCTGAATGCTAACATAACATCATTAGGTTAAACTTGAATGTAAGTATCAATCAGTATTGTATTGTTAATAACAAAAACATGAATAATTGATTCAGTATTTTAAAATCGGCGACATATTTTAGTATCGGCGGACACTCTTATCGTCCTGTTTTTCCCTGTACGCATGTAGAAGCAGTGTTTAATTTATATTTTGACTCGGAAGAAAAATAAAGAATCCTGTGTAAACACGAGATTTATTTAACATGTTTTACATGTAGAATTTCAAGTAGTAAGTGACCTTGGTATACATTATCATCTGTAAGTATTTTGCGCTGGATATTTTCCACGCGACTACATCAACACCTCTTCGACGCATCATTATATCAAATTAGTCATAATCGGTTGTTCTGAACACCCGAATATATCGCTGCAGCAAACTATGTCATTACAATTTAATCACTCAATTAGAACGAACCCAATAAATTATTATTATCACAGTTCCAAAAAGTTTCTCTTAATTTTTATCAGGCACTGATCATCTTATTCGCGAATATTTAACATGTCTGATTTTCAAATCGCCCGGCACACGTGTCTTCGCACGTTCGTCAGATTCGCTTTGTGTGCATGTGCACAACGTTGTTATTGACGGATTTCTGCCAACCATTTGTTATTTTTAAATTTAAAGGAAAATTCAGATACACATAGTTTTCTAAATTGGGGAATAAGCTTAGATAGATAATGAATAGGAATAAAATATATCGAAGTTCTATTTGTTTCATTGAAGATAGATGGCAAAACCAAAAAGAAAAATCATAAAAAATGGACTCACTTTTAATTGCAGATTTTCATGTCTTAATTTGCTCTCTTCCTCCCTCAAGAGAATAACTTCTAATGTCGCCTTTTGCAAATCAGTTTCCGCGTTCTCAGACTTAGGGAAAGTCAAAGTCTGAAATAACGATAATAAAAAAAATGTATATATATTCATATGATATACTTACTTAAACAATAACAAAAAAATATATAAATAGTACTTTAGCAAATAAACGATAAACATGCATTTAAGGGCAATAGTAGGAAATATACAGTATTGTGTGGGTAATGGGACATCAAGGATGTTTTGGAAGTACTTATACAAGATACGCTACGCTAATCGACTCAGCTAATCTATGATATATTTAGCAATAAATAAAATTGTTGCAGTGCTAATGCATATTTTCCCTTCAAACTTATTGCTTCATTGTAAAACGAAGGTCTTTTTTATTGTTGTATGAATGAGACGCATACTACATACGTATATAATAACATATTTACAACGCACACAAGGCGAAATGACTGTTTCAAAAAAACGTTCCGAGATCCCATAACTTTAAAATAAAAAAAGGAATGGTGGGGTACCGTTTTCGCGCCTGTAGTGTGATCATCATCCTTCCGCTTTGCTTCGTTCTGGATAAGGCCTTCTACGGCGTCCTGTAAGACAATCGAAATAACATGCCAAGCTTGGACTAACATTATCCAATGTGGATACGATATATACATATTCATAATTCACTAACGGTACATTTCTAATGATCGTCTTAAAGACTACAGGTAATACGTTATCTAAGCTGAGCGTTAGTCGCAATACTACGTGGCTGATAGGCGAACGGGCAAATAAACATTGAAAAAGCTCACAAACACAACGAAAACGTAAAGTAAACCATACTATAATATCGTGCGCAGTCTCGTTCTACAACAAATAAAGGTAGAAGAGAACTCCACAAAACAAAACATCCATAAAGTTGAATACAAAGTTGGTACATTACCTTTGTCGAGGATTTAGCTTCATCTGCAACGGCAACACGTTTCTTGGTCACTTCGTTTTGAGCGACGTTGTCACCGGCATCCTTAAAAATGTTATAAAATAAGTAGTGGCCAGATACATGATTGTTAAGCTAGTTGTCGTGACAATTGGTAAGCTTAAGGTATAACGCCCTCAGACTTGGTAGAGTGAAACCATGGCATGAAAATGGAAAGGTTATTTCTAGGAATTGGATTGCTGTAGGCTGATGATCATTTCTGGTGTGGTTTCAGGACATGAATTCAATGTTTCAACTTACATTCAGATTGGTACCACGCGGAGAATCAAACACGCACTTCAGCTTGTGATCCATCAGCTGATCTGGACTAATCTCCTTCCACTGAAATAAGAATGCATAAAATTATATTACATTTGTGTTCTTCGAGAAAAAAATTACTTGTGTTAGGATATATGAAAATAAGTCTCAAACATGTACAGTTAATTGATATGGTAAGAATAGAACGTTTTGAGATCTTTAAGAATGTTTTGTATGATTTTATTATAAATCAAGGTACATACCACTTGATCAATATTAGTCTTTCCCTCCGGAGCGACCACACTCTGCACCATAAACTTATGTTTATGTTTCTCATTGGGGTCCACATAGACAGGCTGTGGAGTAACTGAAAACATTTAACACATCATTATTTAGTTACACACAATATGTATGATGGAACATTTCAACAGATAAATTGAAAACAATGCTGATTAAGGTTGCTTAAGACATGGACAGAAATAATTTATTGTGGAAGCATTTTTAAACAATGACAATACAATCCTCCTACAGCACAATAACTTCATAATAAGGATGACCTATAGAGAATGTAATTCATACTATAATTTACACTTACTAGCAATTTCGACTTTGGAGTTCGGCTCCAACACTCCAGAATTGGGGCGTACACAATACTTCTTCGGTGCAGTTGTTTTTATTTTGAAGAGCACTGTATCATTTGTTGGGTTTGTGAGTCGCATATAGGTGGTGCACCCCTGCTCGAACAATCCTGAATAATCAACTAAAAGATTCAATTATAATGACTATTTCTTTCAGGGTTGGCACAACTGGTAACAGTTATGTACTTGTATTAAGTAGCATAATGTTACTCTTAGTGCTCACGTCATAGCTGGAAACATTAAGAAAATAATAACTCTAATTATACTAAAACACCAGTCTTATAAATTTTAAGTATCCTACTAATATGATGCGAAACTTTGTAAAGATTTGGCAAGGAGAGGGATTTCAATCTAGGGATGAAAATACAGGCTATATATAATCACGCTAATAACATCATAAACATCATTCCGCTACCCTTATCCTAAACTATTTGGGATCGGCGCAACATATCTTCTTCTTCCATACTCCCCTATCACTCGTCATTTCATGAGACCCCTCCTTTCTTTCCATTTCCATATCATCCTTCACTCAATCCATAATTTTTTTGTTTGATCTTCTTCTGCTGTTATTTTAGGTTAGTAGTTAGGTTCCCACAAAACTTTTTAGTTTCTTACTTTATCCATTCGCATAATACATACAATACATACATTCATCCCTCTTAGCATTTTCATCTCAGCAACGTGGAAATGCCATTTCTCTGATCTGGAGCTGAGCTCTGCTTTCACGCTAATGACATGAAAAGGGTGAACAGTTAACAAACAAACTAGTTAAGTTAAGTTTAAGTTACTGCCACAATTATATTTAAGTAAAGCGGGGCATTCACTTACAGACATGCCCGTAGACACGCCTTCGGGCAGTCTGTCCGGGCATGTCTGGCGCCTCAATACACTACACGGACACATCAGTCTATTTTAGACCGGCTAGGCGATTAGTTGTGCACATTAAAGATGGCCACGAAAAAACGAAAAATTGCAATAATTACTGGTGCTGCTATCCAGTACAATATTGAGTTTTATTGAATCACCTACACCCACCTACCTACCCTACATACTTTATTTTTTACTTATTAGAATATAATTGAATATTATGTACTTTTACTTGTATATACCAATGATTCGTCTGACAAAGAATTAGGCTGTGAGCTTATTGACGAAGTACCAGCTCGTGCTTGCTCCTGATCGGACGTGAACTGGAGCAGATTAAAACACCAACTCATACCACCTCATCTACTGATGAACCAGTTCTTGTTGACTGGCGTATTTTACGCAGCTCACGCCTGTATGAGTTCCTTAGGAATTCTATTTTTTTTAACAAATGCTAAATCGGTTTCGGAGTGGATTTCTCAATTAAATTTTGATAGGCAGTATTGCGTAATTGGTAAAAAGCAAGGAGTTTATGAACACTGAGTTCATAAACTCCTTGCTTTTTACCTTCCATAAATATGGATATGATTTGTAGATAGCTTTAAACTCTTCCCAGAAAAATTTGTTGTCGTTAAAACTCATTCTGAAAAAACCTCCACGTCAAATAATAATAAACGGACGTCTGCATTGGTTGCTGTCGCTCCTGTGTCTGTGAACAGGCGGCCTGCGGTAAGCATTCACGTTCGGACATGTCTGTGCCCGCGCAGACAAAATGAGATCGCACGGACTTGCAACGTCGGCCTGCCAGACCGTCTGCGATAGACACACACATACAGACTTAAGGACAAACCTCTTGTAAAGATGCCCGCCCGGACATGCCCGCAGGCGTGTCTACGGGTATGTCTGTTAGTGAATGCCCCGCTTAAGGATTCGTTTTAACTTTGGTATGATGGTCGTAGTCTGTAACTTTTGAGATAGTGCCAATTCAATTATGCATGTTTAAGCGAGCTCACCCTTTATGCCTGAAGGTTTTATTTATGGTTAATGTATTCTGTTTATTTTGGTTTTGCTAGCTGGCATGTGACAATAATCAATTGATTCTATGTTTATGTTTACCTAACAAAACAGTACTTGTAAGCTACCAGATAGATGTTTTGTTTAGGAGATTGTTTTGCACTGCCCCAGGAGTCCACCGAAACTGTATTTTCCTTTTTTAGTACTTATACTGTCCATGATCCTTTTGATAAAAAGTCTGAAAACATTTTTGAGATAGAGCTGTCACAAAAGTTTTTATCCCGATTATTTTTCATTTTGACCCCAAATATGTGGACTCGTTAAAGGATAAAATATGTGGAACACTCTTCTGGAAATCTTTTGCAGACAAAGTTACTTAAAATCCCTAGGAATCAAGAAATCTGGTGACTATGTGGACTTTAAATGACTAGGTTATAATTTTAGCATCAAGTTAAAAATTATCTTACAGCTGTTTACACCATTTCCAACAAAACTTAGCGTAGACCAAGGAGAGTATTTCCATCAGAACATAAAACAGTGAGAAATAGGTACAGCAGTCTTACTCAGAGACTTATGCGTGATTGTGTAAGCCGATATTACCAAAAAACAACAAATATTTTGTTTTAAACTTTAAAATATAGTTGTTTGTTTTAGTAAAAAACAATGTTTAGGTTGTTCCTAAACAAGACATTAAAACAAAAATACGGTTTTAAGACGAAAATTGATAATTATTATTAATTGAAATTGTATATATCTAGTCTTATTATATTCTATTCCATTTTAAATAAAATTATCTTCACCAAATATGATGTTGGCTTTTGTTATCAGCTTAAGAGTTTGATATATAAACTTTTGATTTTATTTAGACATACAAGTAGGAAATACTATTAAAATGCCATAAATGCTATGAATTATAGATTGGATTTAAGTAATAATTATAGGTACCGCACGTATTATCTATTATTTTCTTATGTTTATTTACAATTTTTGAGACAACAACATTTAAAACCGTAAACTGTTATATTTCCTTTTTCGGAAATTGAATTGTAAGTTATACGAATTTGACACAAAATCTACAAATTTTATTTTAAATAAAAAGTTACCCCTCGACATTTACGTTGTAAATCATAAGCAATCCGCACGTGTCCGAAACGTGCACGTTAAAGGGCGCGTGGTACGTGGAGATGGCAGGTAGGTCAACTCAGGTGGGTAGGAGCAAGGCGACCCAGTGACAGAGACACCGACTAACGTTGTAGGTCGAATTCAGTCAGACAAAATCATGACAACTTTTTTCAAAATGGTGGAATAAACCACTCGATTAAAAAACCAGAATAATTTAAAATAAAAAATGCAAAGTCATGTTACATCCTTCAACTGTACTGGCCCTGCAATTACGGTCCAGGTACTCTTACAAGCCTTGGTAATGAATGAATTATAGGTTCACAATACGGACATATCTGTTAGCGACGGCAAGCATGAGTTCAAATTCTGCCTTTATTAGGCCACATGGCTAAATCAGGAAAGGGACTTGAGTTTCATTCATTAGATCTTGGTGACTTACGATTATTTTGATACTCATTCGCTGTACAAAGCAAACACTTTGTGAAACATCTAGATTTTCGTCGCAAAGTTAGCCGTATCTTTACATACCACAAGCCAAAAAAAATATATAGTGTGTGGTCCAATACATACTTTTATAAACTACTTACTTGGTAACTGTTTTTGTTTAAGTCTTTAAACAAAAACAGTTAGCAAGATTTGACTTTTCTTTCTAGTCTAGAATCAATTAATTAAAAACAAAATTCAAATTAAATTAGACCTAGGACGCATTTTTCAAACTGTAAAAAAAAAATACGCAACACAATGAAACTACCTTTTCTGTGTACCTTTGTACTCATTAATACCCATTAATAACCTACACCCGCAATCATAAAAAAAAAGTTAAAAAACACGACTGCCATGTCAAAAAAATGAACTAAAGAGAAAAAACAACAACTTTCATTGCAGTCGGGGAACTTTTTATACAATTATTCTACAGATTGGTCCCCCGACCGCGATGTTATTTCTTGTTTCGTTTTCAATTCCCTTTCATCGTTGTTCCTAGCACATTCCATCGGCAATTAATGTAAAACTAACATCTTGTTTATTTTCTTTTTAAACATTTTAGTGATAAGTTTCATATAAAACATGGCAGTCGTGTTTTCTGACCGGTCGTGTTCCGTGCATCCGTAAGAAAAATGAAACTTTTAAAGGATTTCGTGTTTTAAATCTTATCTGTATTTAATTTCTGCTTTGAAGTTCGAACCTTATTATCACATTATAACGATTTGGGAACACATTTTGGATCTGGGATAGAAATAGATTATTTATAAATCTACTCGTCACTAGTAGACGATAATCATATGCATTAACAGAATAAATAAAAAAAAAGTGTGGGTATTCATTTATTTATCATACCCGCCACATTGCATTTCTATACTTTTTTTTTTTTCAATAGCCTATGTTATTTGGTACGATGCAAAGATTCTAATGATACCACATGTAAATACATGTGAATCAATTCAAGCGTTTGAAATTATGATGGAATAAAGAAATGTTTCAGATATGTACATACAAACATACATGAACCCTGAAAACATAAAACGCATTTTTACGCGCGCCTTATGTGACAAGTGACGGATCAGCCGGGAAACACAAACAAAAACCTGGCGTAACCTAACATTTACACTCCACTTTTATCCAAAATGTTTATATAGGTTTCAGATTCCTACTTTTTTATTTATTATAATATCCAAGTTTCGGTTACGGAGCACCTTAACATTGCTGTTGTAAAGGCGAAAATGCTTTATGGATTTTGATTAAATATGGTATGTTAATAGCTGGATTAAATCATAGGCTTTCATATTGCACATCACTTTTTATCCCAGTCAACAAGGGTGAAACCGCAGGGTGCAGGTAGTAGAAGTAGTAGATCATATTTTATAACAGCCTGACTATCAAATAAGTACCTAACTAAATCTTTAAGCATTTTAAAGGGCTAACAGTACTCTTAACAAATAAATATTATGCATAACATAGTTATAAGCTGGAGTCTTTTGTTACTCTAGCAATCAATGAAGCTCTTGCTGTCAACACCAGTGATTGATGTGGAAGGATCATTGTATATTATGTAATTATGTGTAATATTCATTAATTGAAAATATTTATCTGAGGTATTAATGTTTTCGACCTATAAACAGTCATTCTAAAAAGTTGTTGAAATTGGAAAATTATAAAGACATGTATGTCTAGTTCATATTATAATGATCTTACAACTTTTTGAGTGATGAGTTAGTATTTTTGCTTACAAATCACCTACACATGTTTTGAAACTATGCCAAAACTCAATTTTATGTTTTTCCCCAGAATAACGTTGAAATGAATGCTTAATAGCAACTTGTTAATGGGAAAATATAAAAAAAATACACAAATGAAGATGTTGTGTTAATATAACCGTTGTCACGAACATTTAATAAATAAACTAAATCATTGTAGTCTATTTATAAAATTGATAATAAGGGTATAACATATTTGTACTCCAGGTATATAATTAACCCATAATCATTTAAAAAATCTATAAGATTATTTAAGATGAGTGTATCATGTTTACAAGTAGCATGCATGATGTTTAGCATATTGCAGCTATAACAGATGCATCAATGATGCTAGGGATTTGTTTCACCACTTTATCTCTTCTGTTAAACCACAAGGAACTAGGAAGTGATGAGACATTTAAAAGATTATGATAATTGTTATAGAAAACTGCATGCAAAAAAATTGGTCCATGTCAAGTAAGGTTTCTCAAATTATCCAGAATCTGATTGTGATGATTTACGTTAATACTGTTTGTTGAAGTTAAGTTACCCAGTATATAAAAGTCATGGTTTGTGTGGTATGTTCTTTACAAGTGCATTCAAAAAATATAAAAACAATAAAAAAAAATCTAATCACAATACTTTATGTGTATAAAACGAATTCTCATATTATGAACAATGGTATCCTCAATGACATGAGAAAGAAAAATTACTATAAGAGATCTTTTGCATTTACATAGATGAACAAGTTATGATTCATCCTATTTACTCATAGTTAACTTATTTGTATAGTTTCATCCAAAAATCACTTTTACTTATCTAATTAAGTGCCTTATAATGTTCAATATCTATAGTACATACTTGTAATCTAAATATTGTTATTAAGAGCAAAATGTTGTATACTATTGTAAGATTCCAACCATGTAACCAATGCAATACAAGAACACCATGCAATATTGATATATAATCAACATCACTGCTCACACAATGTGACAGTCAATGTATTGTACACATACAGCATGTAATTATGTACCATAATATATATCATAATTAAGGTACCTACTAAAAATATCTCCGATTTATATTTAATTATACGCAGTTTCCAAATCATTATTATTGAATTACGTGAACGGAACCTTACAGCTGGTCAGTACACTTGGGTTTCTCTACGACTCGATGGAATCCATGAACAATTTCAAGAATCTCGTTTTTTCCGGATGATCATTTCAACAATACAACTTAATGTCATTCATTAATAGTATAATAAGCGATTCGTAGCAAATAACAAGGAAAATGTAAAAAACCGCACCCTGACAAAACGCCGATATCTGGAAATAGAAACTCCATTTGTCAGCAGCTAGCTCGCGACCTATGTTTGCTACCCAAGTTTCAATGCGGCGGTTTATAAATTCTGCAATATAAAGAGATTTAGTACTCACCTTTAAATTTAAGTTCTGTTTGAGGGTCTATTAATAACACCTGGTTAGGCATTTTGTTTTGTAATAAGTATCTCGTTGGCAAAATTTGCAGATCACGAAAAAATGACCGTTCCGCGATGTCGGCCAAAGCGAACGAACGATGAATGACGAATACGACATGCGCTTTGCGCATGCGTTCTCTTTCTTTTTTTCTTGGCGTCTATTCTTAAATTCGCTCTGAACTGATAAAATCTTTCTATAATCTAATAATTTAAAAAAAATATGTTTTACTGCTGTACTAAATTAATTTATCATTTGAATATCAATTATCTTTTAAATTAAAATATGTCCATAAAAGTATTCTTTTGTTGGAACAGTACTTTATAGAATAACCTCCTTTATGGATTTATAGATATTTGGACGTACCCTGTAGATGTACCCATACCCACTTGATTATTTGGGATGTAATGGCTACGCAAACCTGCGCGCGCATGTTTCTATTAAAAAGGAACAGGAAATCTTCAGATTTATATCAATTCACTTAAAATATTACGTTTAAGAGCAAAATAAGCTATGGCCTATCTAGTAGAAAATATACGGAGAAAAGAGAGGCCCAATACCAATCAAATTATGATCGATCATCAATAAACACGTTGATTTATATCCTGGCCCTTTATGCATCGTAAATGAAACGGCTTCTTTGATTCTAAAGATAAAAAGAATAGTTAGCCTTGTGTAATTTCAAGTTCTACTCCTGTTCTGATATTTTTAAATTTTTACACGCTACTTTGTTTTTGACTTAAAGAGGTATGATAAGATTTGCGTGTATCGTGGAGCTAGTAGAGTACGTTACTGATTATTGCCAACAAACCACAATATTTACTTTCAATGGGAACTGAATAAAGGATGAAAATATTATTTGAATGTTGTACAATGCGATTATTTGGTTAAAGCTCGTTGCCATTGTAGTAAACGATTACTTTAGAAGATGCTGTGTGTGATACTTGATTTCCAAATAGATTTTATCGTCTCATCTAAGTCACGCTCGCTACTTTGCCGCATTTCTCAGTATGTATATTCATATCATCCGATTTTGGCAATTGGACTTGATGATTGAACAAAGTTATGTTTCTTATGTTTCTAGTCAGTGGTGTTCTCCATTAGATCTAGCAACACTGTTATGACAACTTTGAGCTATAGTATATCCTAGTTCCATGCATTCGATTTTGACTGACAATGAATGACGTCATGATTCGAGCTATAGTCTGTGCATGACACAATGACAGTTGAAAAGGTTGACAGCCAAAGCCCAAATTGAAGATCCAGTCTAGGTCTGTTTACTCTGTGATCTAGGTGCTGTCTACTGCATTTCGTAGTTGTTTGCTAGAATTGCAATTTTTTTAGTCGAATAATAAACTTTATTAAAACACTCCATTTATTTTATTCCACATGCACAAATTATGACGAGTTGGCCGAAAATCTATCTAATCTATTAACCAATCACACATTCGTTAACCCTTGTTTTATCTATATCTTCATGCCTTTTCTACAGATATGACATGTTTTAACCACTTTTGACGTCTTGAGGTTGATTGAAATGTCAATGAGTTTTATTTATTTCAAATTATTTGCTATTTCTATTTTTCCATTGAAAATGTGCAGTAATTAGATTCCGGAGAGTCATTTGAATAACTAATGTGCCTGAAACAAATGTGCCATTAATACGTTGGAAACATTTTGTTCAATACAATGAATTTTAAACATTTGTGATGCTTGCATAACAAGTTTGTGATGCCCGGCTATTGCGGTTAGGCACTTTTGTAAATATGAATAGTTTAAATATAAATGTTTCACTGAATACGTGTTTAAAATTAAATGTGAACACTAAAATTAAATTATTGTTGAGTAATATTCTTAAAGATCACTATAAAGTTATTAATCAGAAATGCGGCTTTACGTCGAGTACGCATAACTATTTTCGCACAACAGAAGCTCATCAAGTTGTCAAAGATGGTATTACAGGTTTACCTTCGCCACAAGAAGTAAGTTTATTGATTTTTTCATAGTTAAGTGCAGAAGTTGAGGTAGGATAGCTCACAAGGTTACTATGGACATCTTTAGACAGCTTTTCGAAAGGGGTCATTTTCAGTTTTCAAAAAGACCCAATTAAACTAACATGGGCTGTTCAAAACCATTGATTTTCATCTCATTATAAAGAGCCTGAACCAAATTTAAAAGAAAAAGGTGTTTAAAAAAGTACCTGTGTTGGATGCTTTTATGGATTATAGAAAATCCTTAAGCAGCTAATATCCTTGTTTTTACAGAGAATATCTCTGTTGGTGCCGTCAAATCACAAAGGTCTTCCAGATTTCGTGAAAAGCAATACAATATCTTTGAGAAGTTGAGTTAAAATTAAGAACAAAGATGATAATTGATGTTGCTGGATAGCCCATTCTGAGTACATATTAGATTATGATTAGGCTTTTTCAAATTGTGAAAATTCCTTTGTGAAACTTATTATATATATAGTTTTTGAATTTTTTTTCACATCCTATCTACTCGACTATCAAGTTTAACCCTTAGCCACCTTAGCCCTTATATAAGTAACGTAACCACCTTTCCTGGTCACAGTGACCGCGTTGGATATACATGAGTTTTCTTAGGATATTAAGGTTTTATTATAAGAATAAATTAATAAAACTCATTAATATATATTAAATTATTTATTTAAGTAAAAAAAGAAACAATAACAAAACACTCTTCTCATAAGTGTAAACAATTGAATTGCTGTCACATTTTAATTTAAAATATATAATCTATTTCCTTAATTTGAGATCAATCAACATAGGAACGAATACGAACGTATTACATAAAATTTTGACTTTTTAAACGAACTTTAATAAAAAAAAACAAAACTTCGAGAAAATTGCAGGGTGTAAAGTCTTCCAATTTTTTACAACAATTATTGCACATTTTGTCTAGAACTGAAACGAAGATGAAACGTTTTTCTTTTCTTTTTGGGATCACAAGTTGAACACATTTTACGTGTTTCAAGATGATGAGCTCCAGAAACTGTAGGCAGTTCGTCTTTCATTTTCAAGATTCGGCCAGTAAATGTTATGATCAACAGTCTCATAAATACCTGCAAGCGGTCACCATGACCACTAAAAAATACTGCTAAGAAATTCAAATTTTAAAAGTTGTTGCGGTCATCATGACCGTTTGCAGGTGGTTAAGGGTTAAATGCTGAATTTGCATTCTAAAAACCTTCTGGGCGCTCCCTTACCCTCGATAGTATTTAGTAACAGTATCACAGAACTTTTTCATTTTCACTTTTTCTATTTCTGATTCTCATCTTTCACTTCACAATTACCACACTCACTACAATTATAAAAGCACAGTTTCTCACTTATTTGTTGTTATTTGGTTCATAGCTTTACTGTAGTAGCTGTATCCTGACAGTAGTTTATTTTATCATTTGGATACTGGTAGTTTTAGGCAAGTTGTGGGAAATGTTAAATATTGTTTATTGATTTCTAGGTCACTGTCATCCTGCAAAAAAATGAATTCAATAAAGAGTTCACTCAAGGTTCTGTCAAGTCTTATGACTCCAACCAGCTTGCTTCGAATAACCCTATTGAAGATACCAGATTGGAAGCTGTCTGCACAATGTCTCCAGGTAGCTAAGAAAAGGATTATTATGACTCCAGCCCATTATAGAATATAATAAAATATAAGTGATATTTTTAAAGGTTATTAAGACCATTAGTGTCTAAAATTCATATTGTACAGATTAGAGAGACTATTTGCATATGAAAAAGCTAGAAAATTGTATGTTTTATTACTACAAACACAATTTACACATAATTATAGTGGTGTCCAATAGTTAGTTAAATATTTTTACTTCAGATGTTTTGCTTCAATTTCGGCAATATACTAAATCCGATTATCATCATCTGCCTAGCTTTGTCCCAACTCGATTGGACTCCGAGGCCAGACTTACGGTGCATGAGTTTTACTATCTGACCTCCACAACCCAGTTAGTGCTAGGTAATACGGCACAGTGTTTGTGAGAATGGTTGTCAGATTTTCGGGCCATAGACTAGCTGCCACAACTGTCTGAGATCTACAAACTGCAGCCAAGACTAATGACTTAACATACTTTTCAAGGCACTGAGTTAGGGCCTGTGGGCGGTGAGCAATGGGTAGTTCACCGTCCGTCCGTCGATTGACGACAGGCCGTGTCGACGGCGCGTTCGTGTTTCACGCGCGCCTCAAAGAGAGTCAGCAAAGCAGAGGGGCTTGCCAGAGCCTCCGCCTGCCGGGGTTGCGGGTTGTTCGAAAGAGATACCGCGGCCTCGGAACGTAAAGGGCAATAGAAGGAACATGGGTGGGTTTTAGTCAGTACAAGTCTGACAGCCCCCGCTCCGCCCAGAGCGGGGGAAGTCATTGAATGATTTCCCACCCGAAAAAAAAAGGCACTGAGTTAACTCTATATTTAACAATGGTCATTCTACCACAGACTGGCCTAGGTAAGCGCGGCTTCACCTGTTTGGCTGTTATTGTTAAGACATTAAACTACATTATTTAACACTTAAACCTAAGTTTAAAACTTGCCATAATACTGACAGTTAAAAAAAGGAAACCACTGTCTCACTCAACATGAAATCTCAAACTGCAAGTGTGGGAGAGAGAAGTTTTGCTTGGGAAATATTTTTAGTGCGTAGATGCTCACTAAAACGGGATTTTGCAAAATTCTATACCTAAGAGGGTGAAACAGGCTGACAACGTTTTTTTTTTGTTTTAAAGCTTTGCCCCACCCTAGGAATTTCTCCTGTATCGTGGGTGCGGTCACAAACATTTAAACTCACATACACAAACATCCAGACTCGGAACAAATATCTATAGTCCTTAAAAAAATTTGTTCCGTGCGGGGATCGAATCCGCGACACGCAGCGCAGCAGTCGATCGCTCAGCCACTGCGCCAATCATGTCGTCTAAATAAATAAACAATTGAAACATTTTAAGCAATAGTGTTATTATATAAAAAATATATTTAAAGATACACTATAATTGCAGTGAAAAAGAAAACTGACTTTTGGAAGCCACCATAGATGCATCCAATCTAAATATTTTTTTGAAACCCTTGCCTTCTGTACCTTATTAATATCTCCCGTTTTATGGGGGCAAGTTCTACAAATATCAATGAAAAACAATGTCTTGATTGATTTCATTATTGGAATGTGTTTTACAATTTGGTTTTGATGAATATTATGGAAATTTTGGACATCAAAACATTGACAAATAAATTTTATTTATACCATGTACCTGAGGAACTTTTAGATATGAAGCAAAAACTCGCGCTCAGATACTTGATGACTCCAAGTGAACTACAACAAATAGTGTCTCTTACACCAATTGTGTCATGATATTTATTTAACGTTTGAGAGTAAAAACTGCAGCAGTTTTTTTTATTTTATTTTTCATTTAGTTATATCAGAATTTAATCAAATCAAAAGCATTTATTTCGTGTAGGCCAGTTACAGTCATTTTGAACTGTCGATACAATGATAAAAATACTAATTAACTTAGCTACAGTCCCAGTCATAAGGCATAATAACTGTGAAAGTACTATAGTTGCCGATTCTAAAACATAAATCTCTATGGAGAAGAATGGGCAAGAAACTCCATGGACACTCTTAAGACTGGAAGTATTGGTTACATCATTTTTGTCGAGATTGTGCATTATGTAATATGTATGTACCGTACATACATATTGTATACGTACATAATGTACGTAATAGAAACAACAATCATAATAAGCCGTGACAACTGAGAGATGACCAGTCACAACTGACAGCGCCCGATCACGAACATGACGCATGGATGAGCACCATTCAACCATTCACCATTTTGAAGGAACTAAATGATCCGACACACGCACCACCACCATCCGTGAGACATTTGAGTGAG
The DNA here is from genome assembly GCA_958449745.1 of Ochropleura leucogaster. Taxonomy (NCBI): domain Eukaryota; kingdom Metazoa; phylum Arthropoda; class Insecta; order Lepidoptera; family Noctuidae; genus Ochropleura; species Ochropleura leucogaster. Next base: position 14,955,764 of record OY288200.1, read on the forward strand.
CATGACATTCTCCACGACATAGGTCTCCAGTAAAAGATAGTTTTGTATGCGATTTAATTTATACAATGCAAAGATCTTCAGCAGCTCCAACACTACCATTAAAAGCTATCAATTTATGCGCCCCTATCCTAGAGGAGCAGAATTGACCCAAGCATTAAGTGTGCGTTTAATACATGTTTAAAATTTCGCCTCATTCAGTTCAAGGATACTTTGTTATCCTTGCAAAAGGATTGAAGGAGATTGGAGGAGAGAATGCTCCTAATAAATTAGAGCCCTTTCTTTTTTTTTCGGGTGGAAAAATCATCAAATGACTTTCCCCGCTCTGGGGCATGTCAGACTTGTATTGAAAACCCACCCATGTTCCTTCTATTGCCCTTTACGTTCCGGGGCCGCGGTATCTCTTTCGAACAACCCGCAACACTTATTAGAGCCCTTGAGGGACGACAAAATTCAGTCGGGACAAGTTATTATTTAAAGTTTTCTTAACAACTCTGTGATATATTTTTTTCAGGGCTGCTGATGGGTATATTTGATGGGCATGGTGGGCCTCAGTGCGCACAGGTGGTGTCAAAACGACTGTTCAACTATGTAGCAGCTTCTCTCCTTCCAATTGATGTCCTCGAGAAATTCCGAAGAGATGAATTGGAACCGGACAAATTGTTGGAAACATTTAACGACAAGGTATATGATTTTCTTAGTATTACTGTAATACTCCAGTAGCATAGTTTTATTATTTATTTGCTGTTTAATTTTATCAAAAGCGTGCTGCGCGACATAAGCGACATTATAACTACTTGCTGCGAAATTTATGATAATATGCTGCATTTGACAAACAATTAAATGACATGTAAAAACATATGGATTTCAGATGCAAATGGTTGAAGTTTTGAGAGATAAATACCGTAATAGTTTCAAACAATATTTAGCCGATCTGGCTAAAGAGACTGGGGAAATAATCGTCGAGAAGTCATTGGAGAAGGCTATATTAAGATTGGATAGTGATATATCAAACGAGGTTCTTGAGAGTTACAAACAGTATGGTAGAGTAAGTCAAAGAAGCTTGTCGGTTGCGCTGTCTGGGGCAGTCGCATGTGTGACGCACATCGACGGGCCACATCTTTATGTGGCTAATGTCGGCGACTGCAATGCGGTGTTGGGTACTATGACTGATGAGAATGAATGGATAGCCAAAAAAATTACCAAAGAGCACAACGCCGAAAACTTCGATGAACTAAAAAGAATTTGGAATGAGCATCCTGACAGTGAAAGAAAAACTGTGATAAGAAGGGACAGGTTGCTAGGTGAGTTGGCTCCCCTTCGTAGCATAGGAGACTTCAGGTATAAGTGGCCTGCTGCGCTTCTAAAAACCCTAGCTGCACCATATTTCGGAGCTAAAGCTGTACCTGCTAATTATTACACTCCTCCATATCTAACGGCGATGCCGGATATCTACTACCATCGACTAACACCTAAAGACAGTTTTTTAATAATAGCTTCGGATGGTCTCTGGGATATGATGACACCATTGCAAGCAGTAAAATTAGTTGGTGAGCATATGAAGGGCAAAATTTTCTTTAACCCGCTAAGTTTACCGAAAAAGAATATACAACTAGGCGCCGTCGATGAGCTTTTGTCTCATAGGAAAGAAAGTTTGAAGAGTAAGCCTAAGGATAAGAATGCTGCGACTCATCTGATCAGACACGCGATCGGTGGCACGGAGTATGGAGTGGACCACTCTCGGCTGGCGCACTTGCTCACCCTGTCGCCTGACGTCAGCCGGACGTTCCGAGACGACATGACTGTCACCATCGCCTACTTCGATCCTGAGTTCCTCAGACAGTGTCCATCATAAACATATTAAATCCAAATCATGTGCCTTCCTATTTTGGTTATATTTTATCGAGACGCCTTAGTGGCGTGACTGTTTTCGCCCGTCAGAACGACTGTACGATGTACGACAGAATGTCAATTTGGAGATTTAAACCAAAACGGTAGTGTTGCCAGCTGTTATGTCAGCATTGTCTTGAGTGCCTTTATGTTACGCTGTCGTGGCGTCTCGGGAGACACGTTAACCTCATTGTAATGTTTTTGCCTATTAAATTTAAAGTAATGTTATTATAGTGGTTAATCGTATTTGTGTGCGTACTCAATTATCAATATTTTATTATGTTTTACTATTATAGCTGGCGCCTTTTGGAAATACATAATTTATTAAAGTTCTGCTTATAAATAATTCGTAAATAGTCATAGTAAATAAACAAAACAAATGGTGCATTTATTCTAAATGCTGTTTGGAGAAGTTAGACATTACTACTCTTACCACAACTAGTGATGAAACGATTTCTCTGATCGTCGAAAATAGCCGCGATTGTTAATGTTATTGAAGCTTTAACTGAAAGTTTATATTAATTACTTAGATTCTTAAATAATTAAAGAAAAATCTCATATTAGGGGAAAAACAACCTTCTTTCATTTAAATATAATTACGAGTTACATCGAACTTGTCACAAATTAATGTAATTGTATTTCAACCAAAAAAATTAACTACTGTTAATATATACATTGTTAAAATCATGTTAAGTAAGACTCACGGCGTGTGATCAATAGTCATCACTAAATGATAGTTATTAGTAATCAATAAGGGACAATAAGACCCCAAACAGTTAAATTGTATGAATAGAATTGTTTTAAATTAAATAAGTGCATATTTATATTAAATTGATGATTTCTAAAATGTAGAATTAGAGACAGTGGGGCTCACGAATTAATGATAACGGCCGTAAGGTTATCCACATCTTTAATGTTGACCAGTGCGTATCGGTCCGTAGGTGGGTGACTGTTTATTATAATACACCGCGTGTGTGCGTTCGAAGACCCGAAATTACTGAGGAAACTCGGTTCCCTCCGGCATTTCGCGTCGATAAGCCCTTGATCCTGGTTGTCATTACTAGATCTTTTACAGTCTTTACAAATTATTAGTGGGCCCGAAAGTCTAATAACTTTTTTATCTAGGCACAAATCGGTTCTCTCCATAGAAAATGTAATCAGGTCTATCCGTTTAGACTGGAAGCCGACACTAACACATTTGGGAATAAGAGATAAGAGGCAGATGATGCAAAATAAGCGATATTGTAGACTTCCAAAAATCACTTTAACTAGTAATAATATTTTTGGACGAAAATACCATTTGAAATATAGTTATGACAAAATGTTTGTTGTGTGTTGAAGCACACGAGTGATATGGGTACTAAAGAGGCAAGGAATAGTTTGGCTTACAAAAGCGAATAATATTTAAATAATTCAACAATAAAAGTAAAAATTTATGTCGCGTATTCATTAGAAAACCTTAATAACATGGTGTGCGCAACATATTGCTGACAGAAACAAGTTCCGTATTCATGGCAACTTGATCGAAATCACCTCACCCGTTCAGGAGCTACGATACCACAGACAGATACAGGTACACATTTTAAACTTATATCACCCCTCTTTTCTGGTCGGAGTTTAAAAACATCCTGCTTCATCAAATGCTTCTGGCAACTGGTTCCAATCAATACTGCACATTATGTGTTGTGATGTAATGTCTGTTTCTATTATGTTTGGATGATATTAAGAAACACATTTTATCTTGGGTTAGGGATATGAGTTCAATTAAATGCTGGATTAATTCATTTGTTTAAATCATGTTATATTTATTAGATAATTTTTACAATCGGACAAAGCTCACAGTTAGCTGCTAGTTTGGCGCCTATGTTAATTGTTAGTCATTTAAATGCTAAATTGTATTATTGTACGTTGTTATATTTTTAATAATGATGATTAATTTGGAAATAAAGATTTACTCTGACGTTATTTGTTTTATTATCTACATTGATTTATGGCCGAGGCGGAAGAGATAGCGATAGAAGCATTCTTATATAATATTTGATCTTCTCCATTTTGAGCAAACGTGGCAAACAAACACACACACCAATCAGTGCTTGATTGATTACCTACCATCTTGATTTTTTTTTAAAAAACCTATGGACGTATTTAACTCAAAATTTGATGTACTTAATGAATACTTTGTTTTCAATCAAATAAACTTCACTTAAAGTCGAAAACATTCTATGTTATGAAAAAAATACAAATGTATCTGACAAGCCTGGTTACCAAGCTCCTTTGCTGACTGTACACTCGACTTCCCATCGTTTTTATTTAAACACACACATCACATTATGCCTGTAATCGCCAGAGGATTACATAGGGTGTACCTAATAGTAGGGGGGTGAGCCAATTGCCATAAACTGGGCACAAAACCAGTCTCCGCAGCTGCTTCTGAGAAATTTCTGATTAACCCAATACCTAGACATATATACAGGTGAATTTAAATTATTGAAAAATCAGCACACCTACTTTTTTAACCAATCAATATTGGCGCCAATTGGGAACAATTTCTGGGAAGTAACATACTAAAACTAATAGCCGCTTTATTAGTCAGTAACCAGGCTACTTCACGTACTGATTAAGTGGTTTTTTCTAACGTAGGCTATGTAGAGAAACTGAAAGCAACCTTTTTTTTTAAAAAAAATCTATTCAATTGAGACTTTTATCCTCTAAAGCAACTCGGTCTCATCATAACTTAAATTACTTAAAGTAAACGACACTTATGCTATAAATTATTATTCTGCACTAAACAAGTGAAGGTGAAGGTTGTGCTAAAACTGGACCGGTATCGTTTATTTTTAATTTATTACACAGTGTTTGTTTCTTTTTTTAGAACATTACTAGTATATTATGAACATCTTCAATCGTTCCACATGTTTACAGTTGGGAGAATTTACTTTCTTCATTAAATATCCAAACTTCCGGGATGGGTACCTACACCTACTCCTTTCCTTGGTGGCAAACCACGGTATTCGAAAAGGCTGACATTGAATTGTTTTACACCAAATGGCTTTTTCCATGCTTCGATTTTTAAAATATATATATAAATATATAAAGACAGTGGTCCGTACGTATCGGGAGTAGGGTCCAACCTACCGGTGCGCTCCAAAGAACAGGAACTTCGGCATAATGCGGGCCGTATCAAGAAGTACCTACTGCTTTCTGCCCTTGATGCAACCGTAACATCGATTATGAGAACACAGCCTGCTGATCTGTTTATCACCACTGTATCAGGTTTATTGGCGACAACAGTCCTGACAGTAATGTTAGACCGATCCCAGTACAACGTGACTTGGTCTTTCTCGAGAACTGGGCGGGCCGCATACTTATAGTACGTCTGAGGTATCTCATCTGAGGTATCTCAGATTCCACAAGATTATATTTGAAGTCAGGTTGCTGGTGAATAATCTTGACTACTTGGCTGGGCCTGTGCAAGTACTCGCCGTTAGCTAGACGAGAACAACCAGAAATAATATGTCTGATCGACTCACCCGGACGGTGAAATGCCCTACACACTTCAACAGCCCCGTTCTTCATAATGTATTTCCGATAGTTGTTAGTCAACATAACTTCATCCATATTCGCACAAACAAAACCTTCAGTTTCCCCAAAAAGGTCGCCGAATCATAGCCAGGATACAGACGCTGAAAAATCTACATCGGGCCCGTGAAGAACCCGGTAAAAGCGCCCGTGAAGCTCCTTGCCTTGCCATACTTCCTTGCGGTCATCGGTAGTAAGTACTACAAGTTTGCACCAGTCTTCTTTAGCTACGGACAGCAGAATGAGTTATCACTCTTAAGATTTCAATAAATACTTTGCAATCACAATTTATTGCTAAAGCTGACTATGCAAACTTAATATTAGGTGAGCACCTCTTCCTCTAACTAAACCATTTAACTAACGTTACTCTTGTATAATCGACATTGTTTAAATAAATCCAGTCATTTTCTAGTGAGATTTCCAAGAGTTGAGTTTCTCTTTGATCTATTTTGTATGACCAATTCGTGTGGTGCCTTTCAAATTCCTGCAATCAAAGTGCTGCATGGTAAGTTCTAAATTAAAAAGTCTATCGCACAGTCGACAGAGCGTGTAACTAACTACAGAAAAGGCCAGTAAATTTATATTATACTAGCTTTTGTCCGCGGCTTCACTTTCGTTAAATTCGGGATGACATAGTAATCCTTTCCTGATTTGCAGGTACCTGCTACCTGCAGTTTTTGCCATTGCGCCTTATTGATTTGTAATAGCAAAGCTAATTTTTCCCTTGTCTTTCCTCTTTCTCCCTCATATCCCATTTGAAGCATCAAGAGGCGCTTAACGCGTGAAGAGGTAACAAACAAACAAAGAAACAAACTCACTTTCGCTTTTATAATATTAAGTAGTAAGGATTACTAAAACTTTGAAATTTTGACATGAGTAATTTCTATACCTGGATTTGATAGATTAATAGGACTAATAGTTGTATGCAATGATTTATGGACAATAATTGCAACACTTTCAAAATAATCTGGTCTATCTTTTCTAAAGATATTGTATTACATAGTTAAATTAAAATTAACATTTGGATGAAGCCATGTTTCACTCTATCTATCTAATGTGAATCTTTTCCTGATTTAAAAATATTTCAAACCCATTTAACTTGGTCTTTAGACTTTGTGCAAGTCACCATTCTTTCAAGATAAGAATAGGACATCTGAATCAGACAGTCAAATCGCCAAGCAATCATCTCAAGGATGCCGTTGCTACTGTCCCTCAATCGTCGTTGCAACGAAGCTAGCTTTTTACGTAGCGTAGTATCGTTTTATAACCGTCTGCATGTGCTTCAGCACATATTAATGACGTGCTGCAATAAGAGGGTAGCCGCATCAACATCCTGAAGATATTGTTATACTGAACGCGTAAGACATTAGCGGCAAAACGATTGGCAGAATGCCTTGAATAGAGTGATTTCCACTTTTGTGGAGCATCGAGCAAACCTACGGGTATTTTTATTCCCTCAGACCGCCATTGCCATACTCTCCCGTTTCAGGTCAACATCATCAGACAGGTCGTCAGTCACAATATGCCCTAAGTATCGGTAACCCCCTGAAGCATCTCACCACATAACATAATAGGAGGCACACACACGGGCGTTCTTGACATCCCTTTTAAAAAAAAAAAAATAATTAAAAAACACGACTGCCGCAGTCGGGGGCCAATCTGTAGAATACTTTCTTGCATAAAAAGTCCCCCGACTGCGATGAAATTTTTTGTTGAAACTAACATCTTGTTTTTTTTCTTTTTATTTAATTTTTTTGACATGGCAGTCGTGTTAATTGCCATTAACAGAATAAATAATAAAAAAAAAATGTGGATGTTCAATTATTGATCATACCCGCCACATTGGATTTCTATACTTTTTTAATAGCCTATGTTACTCGGGACGATGTAAGGATTCTAACGATACCTCATACATGTACCTAAATCGGTTCAGGCGTTTAGAAGTTATGATGGAATAAAGAAACTCACATACATACAAACATACATGAACCCTAAAAACATAACACTCCTTTTTTGGGGCAGTCGTGTAAAAAGAAGGACTGTACTTTTGGCAGTTTTGAAGGTAAGCACATGCTCTACCGAATACTTTTCTTAGATCACTAACAACTTACGAACTGCACCCATAGATGGTCTCAGCAACACCATATCGTCAACGTATATTATTCCTGTCCGAGGCGTCTCCAGTTCTATCCTTAAATACCGGAACCACTAAAAAGGATATATTCCTTTATTTTTGAAAATAATCAAAACTGCATATAAAGCCTTTCTAAAACCTGCTTGCCTTGCGTGGGACTCGAACCAACTAAAATATAAAAAAATCAAACACTCGCTCTTTATCAAACTATTTGATATTATAATTAATATTGTTATTCAGGATAAAAATATCTCGAACAACCATTTGGGCTTATTCTCGTCTGTTTACAAGATAAACTTCGATAAGAAAGTCGTCACCTCTTTGCAGATTTCCTTCTACCATGTGATATAAGGTTTGAAAATGGAACGCCTTTATATAATCGCAGAAAATATATCAGTGAGTTTTTGAGGATGAGGATATACGTGTTAAATAAAAAAATATGTTAATTTCAATTCGTTTATTATTAATCATCATTATTATTAAAAGTGAATATTATCATAATATCTATGAAAGTAGGCGAATAATAAATTACTATTTACATAGAAAGAGAATAAGTAGGTATAATCAGTTATAAATAGGTATGATTACAAATCGGTGGATGGCGACTCTACTGCTGAATTTCAGCTTACATACATTTTGCTAATTCGTTATTCGTAGAATAGGTACCTACAATATTAACGTTACGTACAGGTAAGTTAGACATTAGGCACACTTTGCATTTAGCGTCAAGTTCCATCGAACGCATCGTCAACCAAATTCAGATGTGAAGGCAAAGGCACCTATTACCTCATTTATAAATCCAGTCAGTTCGTCGCCATTTTGACATAAAATGGAAATAATGATAAGCTTGCTGTGTTCCAGTTAAAGTATGTTAATAAAGTTACAGTTGACAAAATAAACGTTCCAATCGTTATTATAATTTAAATAAGTACAAGAAAATATATGTATGTCGGTACGTCTGATGGGTTTACCATTAAATACGAAGAAAAGATTGCATTTTCAATGTGGACAAGTTTTCAAATACGATACAAACAATAGTAGAAGCTTTTGGGTACAACAATCTGCACCTAAGCTCTTCCGTGATAGAATACTGATGCATAATGCCTAGGTACTTTTATTTAATTATTTCTCTCTTTAGCCAGGCACAAGAAATTCCAATTAGGCGCCTTCGTTATAAACATAAATTATAGGTTAATATGTACCTAGGTCCTAATGATTACGATGATACAATACAACAATTAATACGAAACAAAAATAATAAAACAAGTCGGGTCAATGGTGGAGAAAAGAGAAAGAATTAAAAGATTTGTTAAACATTTCTAATTAAGTGACTTTTCATCCGTGTTCGAACTAAATGTTAGTAGGATTAGCTCGTTGACACTCTTTGATGTATCAGACTCATCTTCGTGTTAGTTGCTCACTTCCACATTGTTTGTGATGTACTTTTAGATTCTTAGAATAGCTGTTTTTCTGTCTTGTTTATTTATTATATTTTTTATTGATTTATTTATATCAAGTTAACATATTATATTAAAAACTTACATGGTAGGTAGTGCATACAATTTAAAGAAAATTATACAATAGTGGCGTCACCAGCACCCTTACTGAGTTGCCAAAACAACTTATGTTAGAGATGCTGAGCCTGACTCTTTGGTGGATAATGAAATGAGTTGAGTAGTGTAGTATTCGTATGTACCTGTGTGTGTGTGTGTGAGTGTGCTTTATCCAATGTTTATATGTACCTAATGGTAGTGATGAGCACATGAGAATAGGATGGGGTTTAACGGGAACTAGGTATATTGAGTCAACAACATTTATGCAAGCGTCCCTAGTTCCATTTAGTTCGATCAAGGCGTATACCTACCCGTTCCCCAAAAAGTACAGAAGATTGAAGTTCTCAAGCAGTAAAACAGTTACAAATGCATTTGGAGCAGAAAGTAGCTACTGAAAAATACTATATCTATATAAATTTATTATTATTTCTTAGTAATGTATGATTATTTAATATGAATATTTAAATTTCAGCGTATCTTTAAGATAAGTTCAGAAATTATAGTCATAAATAACCAAGAGTTTTAGACCTATAACTCAGTCGTAGGGGGATTTTCAATTTGAATTTTAATAACCCGTACTGTTAGGTGAGTTACAAGAAGTATCTTCATTGAATAAATCATTATCATTTTGTCCGTCATTGTCGTGCTACCAGCTGTGATATTAATAAAATAGATAGCCATAAATAGAAAACAAATGAAGATATCAACAATATCAAATAGTAGAGAATTAACAAAAGAGTAAGATCTCTTAAAACGAGACAACAGTAAGACAGTTACACAATTTCATTCTGGAGACAAAGTTGAAGCAAAAAGAAAACTTAATAACAGTAAAGTAGGTATGTAATACAGTAACAAGCGCTGTAGGTATAAGATACATTTTCAACAGTCCAACATGAGATCCGCTTCTTAACCTATACGAAATGCACAGCCCGCGACAAAGTCATTACACTAGTTCGTTTGAAAAACGCATCTTAACGTCTACAAACAATGTTGAAAGACACAAATTGACACGTGATCCAAATCTACCAATACAAACCTTACCTAATGTTTCAGAGCTTCAAACGGACAACGCCATCGCAATAAATAGCTGAAAGTTTACGAAACGTGAAAGTTCACACCTTAATATAGAATCCATTATATGTATCATAAGAAGTTTAGTTTACTTTATAAGCAAAAAATAACAATTAATTTCGTATAAAGCTGTAGGGAAGTTTCTTACATGATAAGTAGACTCTTAACAACTACATTATGTTGAGAATCGCTAAACGGAAATATCCAAAAGACCTCCAAAAAATATTTATAATTATGTGAAAGAGGATGGAGAGACAGATGTAGGTACTGTAGGTAGCCCTGTTTAGGGAGAAATTTGTATAGATATAGATAGAAACTATATATTTGGCAATGATTATACAAGTAAAGATTATAGTGCTCTCCAAGAAAAGTGCTCAATGTGCCGCCGAGATAACTCGGACAGGCTGAAACGTTCCAATCGTGCTTTTATATTTCAAAGTTAAAATGTATTACACCAACTACGTCATCTACTACTGCTCTAACACATGGATAATTTGTCATAAACAATGAATTAAATAGATTTATATGTCCTCATGATAAAACTCGCCGAAAGAATTGCGCGGTAATAACGCATCGCGCTCGTCTCAACAATCATCATGTTTAACGTTACTTACACTATTTTTATTACAATTTCGACAATTTCTATAATGAAGAATAATCATTGTATGACGATTCCTCTTCATAATGAAATTTATCTTTTTACTCCTAACGAATTGCTTTTTTTTCAATTTTCTACGTATTTAAATAAATCAACGCCTAATTCTTAAGTTATAATTTAACTTACGAATTTCATAAGTTTAAAAATGTTGTAGGTGTCTCGTTTTCAATGTAGTTTCCAAAAATTGTAGACGAGCATTTTTTTATATTGGTTAAAAAACGGCACAGTTCGTTTTTGGGTATGGCTTTGCCACATCTGCACTCCAATTTTATGAGAGTATTTAATATTATAAATATGGGGCAGTAAAAACCCAAAACGCCTGTACGCCAAAATTTTATATTGTCTTAAAATGCAAATTTAACGTTAATGGGGCGCAACACTTAAAAAACTAACAATTTATCAACAACAACAGTAAATTGTTAACGTGATGTTCTGACAAAACGCATAAAAATACCAAATTGTTAGCGTAATGCCAGCAGGGTGCGCTGTGCGACCCCGTGGGTGGCGTGTCTATTAGTGTTGACACATTGATGAATTTCTCATTGTAAGTTTTGTTAATGACGTTAAGATTAGGCGATAGTTTAACAAATGGTGTATAATCGCTTCTTTATGAAATGAGTGCCTAGTGCACTGACGACTAGTTTAACAGTCGTCTGCGTTGTCTTCGGTCATTCTCTCGCACGGATTAAACCTTGTTTAGAGCGAACATAAGCTCAGTCTAACAAGTTCCATTATTTATGAGTGGCTTTTATCGAAAATTCTTGAATGTTGTTTCATTAATGGGGTGGGAATTTAATGAAATATCAGCATTTAGTGTAGAAAAACTAGGGTTAAATTTGCCAACACGAAACAAATGGCGATGTTTCAATGTTTAATTTATGTTAAAACTGAATTGGTTTAAATATTTGAGAGGATAAAACCAATGCCAGTCAATTCATTCGTGAATGTCAACTGCAGGTCGTTAGAATTTTCTTTCTAGGCTCGTCTTGGGTGTTGTTGTCTTGTGCTGGTTCCAATGGGAGTTGATGAAGATTTTCGATCAGAAATAATGTCCCGACAGTTGGTATATTGCCCCCGTGGCAACCTGTTATTCGTCACAAAAAACATACATATCCTACCTACCTATATCACAATTACTTGCGGAAGTCGCAAACTGGCTGTAGGTATTCAGAAATAGCAAGAGTACCAAATGGCGTAACTTTAAATTAATTATGTTCCTCCACAGTTGCTCTTTTTTAAAGTTTAAGAGTAAAGTTTATTATTTTTAGATTTAGATTAGAAAATCTTAGTTATAACATAGTTATATCAAAAATACTGAAGCTATTCGTAATTCGCTTTAATTAGATAGGTATAAGTTTTCTTTAGCAACCGAATTTTAATTGTGAATTATTTTATTGGTTAATAATTGAACCCTTGCTCCTGGCCTGGTGTTCATATTGGCAAATATAAGATATTAAAAATTAAAACCTTAATTAATATTCTTCCGTCGCCTTTGCTACAACAGATTAACAACGTTTCAAATTCAATCAATTAATTAAGTTTTGAGAACGAACAGATCAACTGTTTAGGCTATTATCTAGGTGTTGCGTGAAATAATTTTAAATTAAATAGTAAGTAACCACTTATTGATGATAATTGAAACAATACACAGCGAAAAAATCAAGTGCTCAGTTCATCAAAGGACTAAATCGAATTAAATCATGACCTAAGTGAAGACAACACCTACAATAAATGAATAAACAAAAGTCAAGCGGCGGAATGATATTAGCATTTTAAGTAAATGTGAAGTCCGGCGAGAGGATGACCGTAGATTAATCGCCTCCAAGTGAGAGAGCTTGAACAATGCGGGGGTCTGCCTTGCTGCCCTCGCGGAATTCCTCGAGGGTCAGGCGGTCGTCGTGGTTTTTGTCCATCTGGTCGAAAATCTTGTCGACGCGCTTCTGAGGGGTGTTGTCGTCCTCAGGCTGAGGGGTCTGGCCCTGGAGACAGAACAAAGGAGGAAAATGAGAAAAAAAAATAGAGGTACAGTATGTCGAAAAAAAAACGATCTCATCAAATTGTCAATAAAATATTGATAGGAGTGGGGCGGTAAAACTGTTAGAATAATAATAATTCAGCATAATTAGTCATGGGCACAACCAACCATAAACCATTTCAAAAGCTTCATTAGGGTTTGCAAATAAGTTCTACAGAGCTAATGAAGCTCCATTGAAGCGGTGCCTCTACAATATGGAACGTGCCATTCCGCTGCGGCATTTCAATATTAAACACTGGCTGTGTCAATAATAAATAGCTGATTCTGCCAAGCAAATAAAACATTCGAAATGAACGTATCGAAATGAACGCATTTCAGGTTCCATCAACTAATACCGCTTGACAAAATTACAACACCAAACATTTTTTAATTAAAAGGTCTATTCTACTTTCGCAATTTACAAAATGACTTCAAATTAAGACTTTCCGGTATTAAATCGTTTAAAACTTTTCTATCACATAAAATTAAGAAGGAGACGGACATTTACTGAAGTCCGTTGCTATCGAAAGTGTATCAATTATAGTAATATCTTAATTTGACGGCACGGTTGGCGCAGTGGCTGAGAGATCGACTGCTGCACTGCGTGTCGCGGGTTCGATTCCCGCACGGAACAAAAATTTGTTGACCTACAGATAGTTGTTTCGGGTCTGGCTATTTGTGTATGTCTATACTAATATTATAAAGAGGAAAGATTTGTATTTTTGTATGTTTGTAATGAATAAACTCAAAAACTACTGGACCGATTCCAATAATTTTTTCACCATTAGAAAGCTGCATTATTCAGAAGTAACATAGGCTATATAATATCACGCTAGGTCCTATAGTTGTGGAGCAGTAACCAAAAATGTTTTAAAAACGGAGGAAAAGTGTCGTTTCTGAGGCCTTCCGTGGCGTGCGCTGGGCATATAGTTAAAGTTATACAAAAATGCTCTATGGATGAATTGTTCATCTTAACATTCTTTTTAAAAAAGTCTGCGAGAGCATATGTCTACCTTTTATAGTTTACCCATAACAATCGTTTTAATGAATGGTTCAATCCTTATAAAAGTTTGCTCTAGATAACTTTTGAATTGTTCAATCGGTTACTATGACTATTAATTCATCCAAAAGATACCTATTAGGTAAGTACTTACCTGCTATTTCAAAAATACATAAAAAAGGCCCGGCTACATACGATGTTAACGAGTTATCAGTATATGTCAACTCAAATATACCCAAGTTGGTGGCAGATCAAAAAATTGCGTTCGATGCTATAATTCAAAGTGTGATCAACAACAAAGGTAGACTATTTTTTTTGGACGCGCCTGGCGGAACAGGTAAAACATTTCTTGCCAATTTAATATTAGCCAAAGTACGACAATCTGGAAGAAAAGCACTGGCGGTCGCGTCTTCTGGCATTGCTGTAACTCTATTAAATGGTGGGAAGACTGCTCACTCGACCTTTAAATTACCGTTGTCTGTGTCATTAGAACAACAATCGGTATGCTCAATCCGCAAAAATGGTCCACTTGGGAAGCTCTTACAGGACACTTCACTGATTATTTGGGATGAGTGTACCATGAGCCATAGAGCTCACGTGGAAGCTGTGAACCGCACATTAAAAGACCTCAGGAACTCAGGCAATGTGATGGGAGGCGTAACCTTTGTGTTGGCTGGAGACTTTCGCCAAACACTACCGGTTATAACTAAAGGTACACGCGCCGACGTTATTAAAGCGTGCCTCAAATCATCACCTTTGTGGCAATCAATTAAAACTCTAAATTTGCGCACAAATATAAGAGCACATTTAAGTAACGACAACAATGGAAATTTCTCACAAAAAATACTTCAACTTGGAGATGGAAAACTACCATCGCCAGTTGCAAATAGCTCCCAAGTATCGTTGGACAATGAATTGGCTCAAACTGTTAACAGTCTAGATGTTCTTATAGACACAATCTATCCCGACATTGAAAATCTCACAGAACGAAATTTCAATTGGCTCTGTTCGAGGGCGATAGTGTCGCCAAGAAACGATTCCGTAAATGATATAAACAGAATGATTATGGAAAAAGTACCAGGTGATTTCAAATGTTACAAATCTATTGACACTGTGTGCAACATCGAAGATGCAGTACACTACCCACAAGAATTTTTAAATTCCCTCAACCCTGCCGGCCTGCCACCTCACGAACTAAAATTAAAAGGAGGTACTCCTATCATGCTTTTGAGAAATTTAAGCCCTCCCAATATGTGCAATGGCACAAGACTTTTGATAAGGGAATTACGAGACAATGTGATTGTAGCAACAATCATCACTGGGCCCGCGGCCGGACAGCTCGCTCACATACCGCGAATCCCGATGATTCCGACGGATTTACCTATATCCTTTAAAAGGTTACAGTTTCCTGTGAAGACATCGTTTGCCCTTACGATAAATAAATCACAGGGGCAAACTTTTTCGATTGTTGGCGTCGACCTAAGAAAAGAGTGCTTTTCTCATGGGCAGTTATATGCAGCCCTTTCTCGAGTAGGATCTCCTAAAAATCAATATGTTTTGTTAGCACCTACAAATACCACTGCAAACATAGTTTACAGTGAAGCCTTAAAGTAAAATGTAAATATTACGATAATTTGATCAAACACATAAAACAAAGAACTTTAACAAAAAAAAAACAAAAATCTTTAACAAAAAAAACCTTAAAACAACAAAAAAAAACCTTAAAAAAAACAAAAAACTTTAACAAAAAAAACCTTAAAACAACAAAAAAAAACAAAAAAAAAACCTTAAAACAATAAAGAAAAACAAAAAAAAATTAAAAGATGTAAATATTTTTCAATAAATGTAAAATAACAATTTAAAAACAAACTTTTACTTCAACCAAAACAAACAACAACAAAATAGGTAGGTTCCTATTTAAGAAGAAAATAATTAATTAAATAAATGAAATAAGTAAATGAAGTCCGGAAAAATGTTTTCAAAAGGTAAATACTTCCTAAATAAAAAAAAAACTGAGAATAAATATAAATAAAACGTAAAACTATGTAAAAAATCTTAAGTCTCCCCGTGCGAAGCCGGGACGGGCCGCTAGTGAGTTTATATGTTTGTAAACGCACCCACTATAAAGAAGTAAAATCTAGTGCAGGGCAACGTTTTAAAAAAAAATGTAATGACATTACGTGGTTATTTTTAAGGAAAATCTTTTCAATACAAGCGATGAAAAGTAATGAATGGAGAAAAGGACGACAGTCTCAATAAGGAAGCTAAGGAAAACAAAAGCAAAGTAAATAAGGTTATTAAGTTGATGGAGGGTCATTTATACGTACCACCATCTGATAGATAGCGTCGACTATATTGTACATTTCATCCCTTGTGATGTAGCCATCGTTGTCCACGTCGTAGAGCCGGAAGGCCCCTGGAATTTATAACACCAATTAACCTGCATAAATTTTCACTATACAGGACAATTTAGTTGAAGGATGTCATTCATTATTGGGAATTGTTAATTTTCACGTTCAGACCCAGTATCTGTTTAGTTCAGTTAACTGAATATTTGGAGCAAGCATTAATATTGTGCGTGTCGGTATTGTATTGGATTTTAAACAATATCATCATCAGCGCATCAGTTTGTCAGTAGCTTGTACGGTGAATAAGAGAGATAATTTAGATATACTTAGTTATTTTTTCTTTGAAACCGATAGACACCTTCAACTTATATTTAATTTATTTAATGAACTGTTTATATTCTTAAAAAAGAAAACGTAAATTTATTCGAAAACATTCGTTCAAAAAAGACTGTTAGGAAAGCCTTGCTATACTTATCTCTTTCGTTGACAAATTTTATTGAGATATATTATAGATAGGTATTTAATACGTACAGTGCAACTTTTCATCTAGGTTTCCCCGTGACGTCACCGACAAGGCTCGAATGAATTCTTCAAACTCAATCGAGCCATCCTGAAAAGAAGGAAGGATTCCATTACATTCTACGAGTGGCAAACTACGATGTTATGGAATTACCATGAAGATATTCTATTTGGTCATAATGTTAACGTAGAAGCCAGACAAGAACGTTTTAAAAACAAAAAGAAACATGTGCCCCAGTCAGTAAAATCATTCGTTTCGTGTAAATTCAAAGCTGTCTTCCAGGGTTGCGGGATGTTCGAAAGAGATACCGCGGCCCCGGAACGTAAAGGGCAATATAAGGAACATAGTTGGGTTTTAGTCAGCACACGTCTGATACTCCCCCCCGCTCCGCCCAGAGCGGGGGAAGTTATTTGATGGTCTTTTTAATTAGACCATTAGAGGCACTCTACCTAGTAAAAAATAAAAGATGAAGCTAAATTCCCAGTTACACATCAAAATAACTTGTAAAAACTTTTATTATTGCGCATTTCAAAGGGTAAATGGAGTGGGCCGGCAACTCCATGGACACGTTCTACTATACTCTATTTACGATGCCATCGTTTTTGTATATAAGGACTGATATCTATTTATATTACCATTTTTACGATGTTTCTCGAGTAAGATCTATTTCAAAATGTCCAATAGACATATCGTCTTATGAATATTAATTATTGTCACTAGTTACATAACATTAATTAAGGGCCGCTTTTTCTTATAATAAAGATGTGGAAAGTAGGTCATATTTATTTTTGTTGCTGTCTAGATTTCTCTCGAAAATTTTTAACACCATCGTGACGAACACTAAAAGTATGATGTGATTCCTCTTACATTATTCTCGTCGAAGACACGAAACACCAATGACGCGAATTTGCTTGGGTCGCCTTGCGGAAAGAACTGTTTGTAGATCTTAATGAACCCCTGGAAATATGAAATGGAGACGTCAATATTACTATCTTTGGATATAGTGTACAAAATAGGTTTCTATTTATTTGTATATAAATATAAACTGATAGGACATTGAAAGAATATACAAACAAAATTTAAGTATGTAATTGCCATTGATTCATGATGATGTGCGGTATTATGCAACTGGATATAATTAGAAAAACTGGCCAAGTGCGACTCAGTCTCGGGCCTACATATACGGTTCCGTACAAACTTACGACATAAACGATCATAATTATCTTTTGACTGCGTCGACTTAAAATATTGACTTTCACAGCTCTAAGGGAACTCAGACATGAGAATACGGGTTTAATTTCAACTTGATACCTCCACGCGTTCTTGACATAAAGTGTCATGACAGGCAGACAGACAGACGGACGGACAACAAAGTGATCCTATAAGGGTTCCGTTTTGAAGTACGGAACTCTTTAAGAAGAATATCAAAATTAGTTAATAATAATAAATGTTGTTATCTATAGGTAAAGAGGGACAAAAATAAACATAATTGCATTACAAACCGTACCTGTTCGGTCAGGAGCCCGTTTGGACAGTCCTTAAGAAATCCTTTGTGCCTAGAAAATAAACAAAACATTAATAATCTTATTAGAGCTTAAAAGACGAAGAGAGGGACTCGTACACAAGTTATACGCAGCATACATACCAGAGCCGGATCTCCTTTTCCGTAACTGAAACAAGCAAAGAACAAAGAATTAATTAAATTTATCGAGAAAGGTACGAAGAAAATTTCTGACAAACGTGAGTTAAATAGCTAATTCTTTCTTTGGTTTCGGTTGTCAGTCTCAACTTTCTCAGGAATTATCTGGTCATCTGAAGACCGGTGTTTTACGGTTTACGGTTTGATTCATTTATTTCTAAAGATTACAAATTACTTGTTCAGAAATTAATACTAAAGTATTACATAAACATGTTTGTTGTCCAGGAGTAGTAGAAGCGTGGAGTGAAGGTGGACCAACATTATAAAAGCGAAAGTGAGTTTGTTTGTTTGTTACGTCTTCACGCCTAAATGGCCAACACGATTTAAATGAATTTTGGTACATAGATAGTTAAGACCCTGGAGACGGACATAGGCTAAAAAGAAGGGAGAAAATTGGGAGAAAGAGGGAAGAAAAGTGGAGAGAAAGATATTTTTTTTCGATCATCACGCGGGTTTAAGTTAGCGTGAGACCAAAGTAACTATGCTACGCGGACGAAGTCGCGGGCGTAAGCTGGTAATAATTGTGTAGCGCGTTATAGCGGTGTCTTATATTCTTTGTTTATGTGCTTGGAATATTAGGCCTCTATTATTATTAGGGTTTCACTTGGAGTGACAGCCTACCTAACTTTTGACGGGCCTGTGGGTCTAGTGGTTAGCGGCCCTGACTGCTGAGCCGGAGGTCGTGGGATCGATTCCCACCCAGGACAAACTTTGTGTGATGAGCATGATTGATTGTTCGGTGTCTGGGTGTGATTTATCTATAATATGTATGTATTAGTACAAGCTCTGCTTAGCTTGGGATCAGATAGCCGTGGGTGAGCTGTCCCAAGATATTTATTTATTTGTTATTTATATAACTTACTGGGTTGTGGAGATCAGACAGGTAGTCTTTACATGAAAGATACTGTAATTTAGCTGCATCTGATAAGACTGGGTTCCGACCCTAACATTGTTGAGAAAAGGCTAGGTTAGAATGATCACGCCTCTGCCTTACCCTTCGGGTTACAGGCGTTATGTTCTTAAGCGTTATTGCATGTAGCACCCGTTTTAGACCCGCCCGATCCATAAATTGGGAACAGCGTGGGGTGTTATTTTACGAAACATTTCATTACAATTTGCTGGATGGATGGTTTTCTGTTTTTGCGCGGCACCACGTTCACAGACAGGAGTACAAAATGAATGTGAAAATAGGTATATTAAAAACACACATTTTTGTACAGACCGACTTCAAAACAAACACACACTAAAAATATACTTTTATTGACTTTTTTGACACCAAACTACTCAAGCAAGATCAAAAAAAAGAAAGATTTTCCTTTTTTTAAATAGAATATAGAAAGTTGCATCCCTACATTGGGGAAAATCTCGCAAAACAAACATACACAAAAGTACAGATTAATCGAGAACCTTTTTTTAATTGAAGTTGGTTAAAAATAGATTTCTGTGGTTTCAATTATACTCTCATCTCAAAAAATTAAGCAATGGGCGAAATATACAGTCACAAAATCTAGAACCGCAAATCACAAATTACTTCAGTTTAGATTTTCTAACCAATTTGCCTTTTTTCTATTTACAAATAGTAGGTAAAAACCGTTTGAGTTTTCCTTTTACGGATGTTATAATACTTACTTAAATTAATCAACGTTTTTGATTACATTTATAATTGAGTCGCCTCCCTTGTAAGCCTGAGATTAGTTCGGAGAAAAAAAGAGCCAGTGTTGTTTATCCAAGAAATCCTAGTTATTACTGCAAATGGCATAATGGGAAGGAGACTCGGCTTACACAGTAGCGAAAAAAATTGCCATGAATATTATAAACACGTCTAAGCCGTAAGTACGGTCCACACAGTAACAATAAAATGTTACAATGCTACGAAATGGTACAGTGTTGCAAGTAATTTAATATTCCATATAACATCCGCAAGATCTTTAAGGAAATCACTTCCTTATAACCTTCCTAGTTTGTTTTATTTTCACTTGCCCGCGACTTTAATTACAACTAAAATATTACTGCTTAATTTAAATCGGATTTTGGTAAGAACATCTCTAGCTTTATTTGTTTTTGCACAAACCCCAAAACCATTTTCTAAAACAAAGTTATCATAGTTACTTCTTATACCATCAGCTGTCTTCTCCTAAAAGTTCTGTAAAAATCGGACCAGCCATTTCAGAGTTTAACCCGTACAAGCAGACAAACATCTTTAAAATTGTGTTTTTGTTATAAGTACTGTAGCTATAGAAATACAAAATATTTTTTTGAATGATAAAGAACTATTTCAATTTTATTTATTTGTATATATTAAAAATTCGGCGCGATTGAGTTATTTAACATAATTACGTAGTGGGCCTGTTCACCTAAATTCTCCGCAGCTGAGGGTTTCTATGGTAGTATATCCGTGTGAAACTGTCGTATTATCGCTCGCTTTTAAATATTTATGGATGATGGTATCATGGGTAGATTCAAACTGTATATTACAACATTTTAATGGTGAGATTATAAACGAGCGGCCAGCGGGTAATCTCGTGGGAATATGTATATTGGTTGACTGGCACTAGTTAAATTGATAAAAACAATAGTTTTCGTATTGTTCCAACTATAAATTACCTCAAGATATTTCAATACGATTGAATAATGGTCATCTGTGCTGAAGTACAGGACTGTATTGAGCAAGCAAGGCTGAGCTGACTTCAGTGGCAGCTTGAACTCATATGACGCTATTTCAACATTCCGTATCCACAGGAGCAAAAACAAGAATTGTTATACATCATATGGTTTGAGATCACTATCATCTTCCTGTACCCTTCTCTTTTGGGTAGCACAACACGTTTTGTTCTTCCAATCTCTTCTGTCAGACGACACGGGATTACCCAACCCATCAATTTGTTAAAATAGAATCGTAAACCTTCGGTTCATAGAAGATAAAAATATATTTATCTCATTTTAAATTCCGCCATCACTGACACAAACACCGCTGCCTTAGTGACTCCGGAAATGTGATCGAATCGAAACTCATCATTTATACAAAATTAGCAAACCTTAGACACATTTTATCAAAGGGAAAGTGTTTATAAATATTGCCTCTGAGCCAATAATCTCATCATTTGGTGTGTGTATGGGAAAACGAAGATGTCATTTGTGTTGGTCAGTCCCTTTAGTCAAATTTAAAAGAAATACTTTTATTAATTGTGTCAGTGATGTTTTAGCTAAAGTTTTGTGCATCAGATGTGATTTAACAAGTTGTGTTATTGTTCTAGGTTTTAACAGTGGCCAGCTTGGCATTGGCGGACGCAGGTTATCAGTACAATGCACCTACTGCGTCCTTCGGTCTGCCTGGTAATCAACCTGCAAACTTTCAACCAGGACTCAGTTCACAGCAGTACATCGCACAGCCGAACGAGCATGACAGGCCGTTAGCGCACTCCATATCATACAAGGATTATGTTTATTTGAAACAAGATAACGTTAATCACAATAATGGAAATCATGGGCACGACCACAGCAGTAACAGTGGATTTGTAGCAGCATCCAACATACAATCTGCTGGTCAAAGATTGATTAATGAATACGTGAATACAGGTTACCCACAAAGCTATGCAACTGCACCGACAGCAAATTTGAACAATAACTACGCGGAGAGCTATCCATCGCTCAATAATCATTTCAACAACGGCCATGTTCAAAACTTTGTACCAATAACCAGTGGTAATACAAACAGTGGATCGTCTAACGTTGGCTACGTGCAGAATTCAGTAACATCCACCGGTGGTCTGAGTGGTGGATATGCTCAAACCTCATCAACATCTGCTGTTAATTTAAATAATGGTTACGCGCATATTTCAACACCAGCCGTAAGTAATTATTTTAGCGGGGGTAATGTCCAGACTTTAACACCTTCCAACTTAAATAGTGGTTACTCATATGCACCAGCGTCATCCGCAAATACGGGCGTGAGCCACAGTTACGCTAATGCGGCCACTCAATCTACTGGTTCTGACCTTAATACAGGTTACTCACAGACTGTCACATCAGCAGGTAGTGCAGGTTTGATAAATGGTTATTCAACTTCATCTGTTAGCAGTACTCTGAATACTGGTTATTCACAATCTTTAACACCATCCGGAACCACCACCTTCAGTAGTAGTGATGCTCAATCATCTATACCATCTACTAGTGCAAATCTAATTAACAGCTATTCTCAGCCTATAGCAACATCAGCTAGTTCTGGTTTGAGCCTGGGTTATTCCCAGACATTATCCGCTGGTGATGATCTGAATAATGGTTACTCACAAACCCTAGCCCCATATTCGAGTGCAACTGGCACAAATAATGGTTACGCCCAAACATCAACTTCATCAGCTAGTGATAATTCGAATAATGACTATTCATATACACTAGTTCCATATTCAAGTACGTCTAGTATAACCAATGGTTACGCCCAAACTTCTGCTGCTACTGGTAGCAATTTAAATTCCGGGTATTCTCAAGGTTTCCCGCCATTTTCTGGTAGTAGTTTTAATAATGGTTATTCAGCAACTTCTATCCCGTCATCGGTCGTTGGTACCAACAATTACAATACAGATTACTCACATTCCCTATCGGCTAGCACTGCTAGTACAAGTAATGGGTTTGCTAAGAATGTTATACTATCTGGTGGTTCTGAATTGAACACAGGATATACGCAATCGGCTGCTTCCAATTTCAATGCCGGATCTTCACAAAGTGCGAGCTTTAACAACGGTTTTAGCCAGACAGGAGTTCCCCAGACTGGCGCACACTTAAATACTGCCTACGGAGCACCCGACAGTTCCTCACTGAATAATATCTACGCTCAGACATCCACACCTCTTAAAGTAAACCTTAATCCAATATCAACGTTTGATAACTCTATAAACAGTGGTCATATTCAAAAATCAACAGGCTCAGAAAATTTGAACATCGGTCTTACACAAACAGGTTCTACTAACAATGTCAAAGGAAATACCAACACAGTGGTCAGTGGGGCTGGCAGCATAGCGCTCACTCCGGCGGTGTTTAAGCACATATATTTTCATGTCCCTCCACCAGAAGTTGAAGAACAGAGAGCTATTCCGCCACCGCTACCACCGAAGAAGAATTATAGGATTATTTTTATAAAAGTGCCGTCGCAGGAATCTAAGTCCAATTTGGACCGCTTTAAGCAAATAGCTGAAATGAGCAATGCAGCCGCTTCAGTTGAACATAAGACTCTGATTTATGTGTTGGTGAAGACCCCGGAGACTCAACAACCGATTGTGATACCTAAGCGAACACCGTCGAAGCACGAAGTGTTCTTCGTAAAGTACAATGGTGACCCTTTGGATTTAGCGGCGCAGGTCAACGAAGATCTGGATAAATCTGGCGCAGTGCAAAGTATTGTTCCTTTAGAGCCAGGTTTAGTGAATGGACAGAAGTGAGATCCTGGGACGCCATCACAATGGTCTCATGCAGTTAAAAGTGTTGAGTATTATTGGCGAAGCGATTGCGTTTGCAATAGTTATTGTATAATTATTTTAAAGTCAATTCGAGTTATTGTCACTATTACAAGTTACAGAACGAAAGCATCATTATTGTTTGCTACCAATTTGAGTTAATGTAGAGAACGTGCTTACATTACTGTTAATAATTAAGTTGCTCATAGTTTTATTTTGTATTCTATGAATTCCTTCCGTATTTTCGTTCAAATGTATGTTGTGAAGAGTACCACAAAAAGTTATGTTTCCCGAATGTATGCAAGGTATGTTATTTTTATTTCATTTTTAATGATAACGTGCGTTAATATTAATAGCTATATTTTGCCTTTATGCGAAAATGCTCTGAGCGAATTGCTACTATTATATTCTTTTATTTTTGTACATGGTATGTAGTTTCAAACATTATTTCTGATTTATTCGCATATTAAAAATGAAATCAATTAAAATGAGGTTTTAGAACATGCCAATGATTCCAGGTGTAGCCAAAGTTTGTGTTAAGTTAATTAAGTAATTTATTAGCTGCTATGTAAACTACGAATATATTTTGACGAGAATCTGGTTTATCTTAACATCCATTATTACTTGTATAAGAATTACTTGTGTCAACATTACTTGTATCAGATATTTTTTTTCACCAATTATGTGTGAAATCAGTTGAAACAATACCAGATTTCAGAAATTCCATTTAAACAGGTTAACAAAATTTATTGTAATAACTTTGTTAAAGGTGAAACTGTATTAGTTGGTTGACGGTTTGTTTAGTGGTTTCATCGTGACACACGCAACGATCCACGTACGGAATACACTATAAACTTCGGCAAACACATATTGCACCAATTCGATGGCCATATGTAAACAAAAATGTAAGTAACATTCCCAAAACTATGTGTTTAATGATGATTATCATCTAACTTGTTTGTACATAGTTACCATCAAAGTTGTTATATAAAACTGGCTTACTTTTAGTAACATAAATGAGTTATGTAATCTGTGAAATCTTGACATCAGTATCGCAATATATGTAGAAAATTAGATAATTAAAGTTGATGGATTGTTTACTTTGCGTTTTTATATAAATATTTATGTTGCCGTGTGAAAGTTTTATTGACCATGGCAGGTTCCCAAACCTTACATTAAATGCCAATAGTGAAAGAAGCGATGGTTTTTATAAAATAAAAATAAAACGTGTATTCAGGTTTGAGGCTCGATTGCACTACTAATAGCTAAATTCGTTAGAGCTAAACAAATAAAAAAATAACGTTTTATTTCTGACATTGTGGAACGCATGTATTATATATTATATTATTGCATGTATTATATAATTGTGCCCAAGCAAACGGTTCTAAATCGTACTTAATTCTGTTGATAAAGATGATGTAGGTACTTTTTCTTTTCTTACGACTTTATTTCCACGAAGTTTTATCAAAAATTAAGCTGTAGTTTCAATCTGCAGCGTTTATATGCGCGCGGGTGCCGCGAGACGACTCCCGGCCACCGTAGATGCTAGCCTGTGGATGGTGAGCATTGGGTAGCTCACAATCCGCCGTATCGACGGCGCGTTTGTGTTTCACGCGCGCCTCAAAGAGATGTCAACAAAGCAGAGGGGCTTGCCAGAGCCTCCGCCTGCCAGGGTTGTGGGTTGTTCGAAAGAGATACCGGCCCCGAAACGTAAAGGGCAATAGAAGGAACATGGGTGTGTTCAAGTCAGTAAAAGTCTGACACTCCCCCCGCTACGCCCAGAGCGGGGGGAGTTATTTGATGGTTTCCCACCCATATGCGTCAATACTGCTAGAGCGAATGAACCGCCCCTTCTCCGTCTCGACACTTTTATAGTTCTACTTTGTTTATTAAAGCAACCTTACGGAGATTAAAGATACTTTCGAATTGATTAGGAACTTAACTGTGTTTATTTATGTCACGTTTTATGACAATTATCTACGTTTTAACGGCTTGCTTTTATTTGTAGCCGTTTTACGTGAAGTTTATAATTGACTAGTTTCCATCCGCGTCTTGACCCGTGTGAACAACACTATTGCGCAACAGTTTTTCATTATTTCCAAAGTATTTTTAAATTTGGATGAGCAGTTTTAGAAATACATCCAAATTTACAAACAACCTTTTGTAATATTATAAATAATAGAAGGAGACAAGTTTAGAAAAATGAAGACAGAAACTAGCTTTTGTAGCATTGCAATTAGTTACGAATACACAGTGACACAGTCCGTGGTTAACTTGGTAAATATTGAACGTTGATGGGTTAAACAAAGCAAATGTCCAAATGTTAATAGAGTTCCCTCTCGTCTATTTCAAGTCCTGTCAATATGCTAACCTAATGAGTCCGACAGACGATTTTCAAATGTTTCTGTCACTATATGACGCTGGCAGAATAATCGAACTCGCCTCAATTGCCATAGGTAAAAATAGATATTCAGTATCACACACTATTGTCTCCAGTTTCATTAGGTCCCCATTGAAAATTGACTTTTCTAAATTGAGATCAATGTCATATGCTGCAGTTTTATAAAGACATTAAGTTTGCCCGCGAATTTGCTGTAATGATCGGATATTTATTAAACTGGAACGTTTTATATATCCTATACATTCGGGGGTGGTGAATAAGCAGCATTGAGCTGTTGGTCTCGGCTGTCATTTGTAGATTTTTGACAGTTGCTACAGATAGTCAGTGTCCCGGTCTGTCTACCGTCTGCCCTGGTAAGTCTGATAACCAGTCTTACCAAGGGGTACCGTAGTACCGAGTATTATGTTGTGGAAGAAGATAGGCAGTCGCTCCATCTAAAATGGGTACTGATATTTTAGCTGCATCTAGTTAGATTGGAAGCAGATCCCAACATAGTTGGAAATAGAAATCAGGAGAACACGATGACGATGATAATGCAGTTTCCAATTAGTGAAAGTGTTTTTATACTTAATCTTATCTGTAGTTTCGAAAATTACTCCTACATTTAAATTAACAATCTTTTCTTTAATATAATATTAGTGTAGGTATAGACGAATGCCTTAAGGAAAGTTAAAAAATCTATGAAAAAGTATTTGTGTCGCAGTATAAGTATTTTTACTGTCACAATTTGGAGCACCGAGACTGCCAAAACTAATAAAAATGGACACGTCATACCAACTTGGTAAGTTGTTACAGTCGACTCTTAACAAAGCTCTGGACACGTCATTGTCTTTTCAATCGCTCCAGTTACGTTATATCTACGAAGTAAATTGGGAAGAAAAGGCTGCTTAAATTTGGGAAAAAGTTCGGACAAAAAGACAAGTAGAATTAGACACTATTCATCAATGATTTAATCCTGAAAACCCGTTTAATTTATAATAAAAAATCGACTTTTAGTTCAAATCAATATAGTTCAGTCATTGAGTTGGTATATTAGTGACGTCACAAGTTGCCATTGACATACGAAATCTTTGGCGGAATAGCGTTTTGACAGCTCATAAAAAGTATGTCAATTGATTGGTATCAACTACCCTATTCCATCTGATTTGAGAAGTTTCAAATATATGTTAATAGAAAAAAAAGTCTAATTTTGAATTGAGAATATTGTTATCGTTTAGCAATTTATTGAAATGTTTACAACACGCAACAAGCGCAATAGCTGGTATCGGCAACATTTTCATTAGAAAAAGATTAGTTTTTTTTTTTTTATAAATAAGTATTTTAATGTGAAATAAAAAGTTTAAAAAAAGGCGTTAGAGACTCAGGTATACATATTTGCGCATAGCAAAATCACGGGGCGGTCGTAAGTCGTAAACAAATTAGATTTAGTGGCCGCCGGGACTGACCTTTGCCGAACAAACGGAAATTACATCCTTATCTTATTCATCTCGGCCTATTAATTCGAAGTAGGTATACTTTGCAGTAAATAGGTAGGTAATTACTGCGGTGCGTCCTTCTTATTGTGCAAATCAACCCCAAGTGCCAGGGGGTGGCTTCTTGACCGATTTCTGATGTCAAGGTGTTGATCTTATCTTACTATTATAAATGTGAATGTTTGTGAGTACGTATGACTGTTTGTGACCATAACATTACGCCTGTAATCCTCGAAGGGATAGGCAGAGGTGTATAGACCCATATGTAATAGGGTCGAGCCTAATGCCATCAGCCAAGTACAAACACCGGGAAACAATGAAAAAGTTCTGTAAATATATGGTCGGGATGAAATTTTAGTTTACAGATACTTTATAACCTGGATTAACACGTCCTACTAATATTATAAATGCGAATGTTTGCGAGTATGGATGGATGGATGGATGGATGGTTGTTACTCTTTCACGTCAAAACGGCTGAACGGATCTTGATGAAATTTGGCATAGAGGTAGATTACAGTCTGGAATAATACATAGGATACTTTTATTTCGATTTCACCCGGCGCCAGCTAGTAGGATATATTTTATCCCGGAAAATGTCAGAGCTGAGTAGGTGTGGTTACATACTGTTCTAACACAACCTACTTGTCTTTACTTGGCTTTACAAGTTAATGCATTCATATATTCATCATAGTTTAAATACTATTTAAATAAATACTATACATGATTGATTAAATAATCGTAAATACATAGTTAAAATACACTTTCTCGTTTTCTTCTCAAACAAAACCTATCATTATCCGCCATATTGGATTTAGAATGACGTTACATTAATTTATAACAGTATGGTCATTGAAACTAACATGGATGCCAAATGCCAGCTTAATCAAAAACCGTAAGAGTCAGATTTAACTTCCCAATGCTTTAGATAGTTCCAGATAAAGCCAATAAAAATATGTTTAAAAACCGCCATTACAATGTTGCAATCCTGTTTCTACAAGACATTGAATTATGCTACGAGAGACAAAGTTATTTTTTTATTCTGTTGTCTATGGATACATTTTTTTTTTAATATAAACATCTGCAATGCTAACGTGAAAGTTATAACCTTAAAACTTTATGTTGAAGACATTGAGGAGCACAAGCCAATGTGGGTAGAGGGGTTGACTGACTGTCGCTCGATATTTGCCACCATCAAAGTGGGACAGGCCCCAGGGGGCGAACCAAGGAGTAAAGTAACAGCTTCTGGCTTTTATAAAGAAAACAAAATATGTAGTTTCGTTGTGACGGGCTGCGAAAAACTGTTGAAATTCCATTCTTAGGTCTACGAATAATATCTACTTAGGTACTTATATGGCTTCAGAGAGATTGAACATTTTTTATTTATTGATAAAATAAAGGTTATTTTTAATAGATTAATATATAGATTAATAATAATGTATCTATGCGAACTTATTAAGGACTCACAAGAAATCTATACTAATATTATAAAGCTGAAGAGTTTGTTTGTTTGTTTGAACGCGCTAATCTCAGGGACTACTGGTTGGAATTGGAAAATTCTTTTAGTTATGGATAGTCCATTTCTTGAGGAAGGCTATAGGCTATATAACATCACGCTACGACCAACAGGTGCTGAGCAGCGTGGGTGAAACCGCGTGGAACAGCTAGTTCAATATAATATCTCATTGCTCAGTAGATTTCTTAAAAATACCGCAAGGATTACACGTCATCGTTTGCGTTCAATCGTAACTCAGTATGTAACATATACAATACCCGCTATAAATCCCATTCGGACAATAAAGTCCGAAAAGTTTCCTTTCTATAAATAAAATCGGAATAAACCAACATTGTCGTATGATATTTGATTTACATGTAAATTATTCGGAGTGGCCGTTCATCACAGCAATGTCATGGTCTGGAAAAAATATACTTGTACAGGGCGGAGGGGTCACGACCATTTTAGGGTCAAAATGGTTAAAACGTATTCTGTAAGCACATCGCTCTTACCCCCCCTCACACACATAGACATATTAAGTCGATAATTTAAAAAAAAAACAGCTGATTCTGCAAAAGATTTTGACATCTGTTGTTTTTTAAAGTATCTGCCTATTCTTTTCCTAACTACATTGGAGTAGGCTTCCAGTCCCACTCTAGGATTGCTTCCTTGGTGCGTTTACAAACATTTAAACTCACATATACCGACAGCCAGACCCGAAACAACTATCTGTAGGTCATACAAATGTTTGTTCCGTGCGGGGATCGAACCCACGACACGCAGCGCAGCAGTTGATCGTTCAGCATTGGAACCGGTTATACAACTGGTCATAAAGCCACACGCATGTTTAAAACAAAAAACCTAACTTAGGCTTTTTTAGGGTTCCGTAGTCAACTAGGAACCCTTATAGTTTCGCCATGTCTGTCTGTCCGTCCGTCCGTCCGTCCGTCCTCGCTTAATCTCTGTGACCGTTAGCGCTAGAAAGCTGAAATTTGGTACCAATATGTATATCAATCACGCCGACAAAGTGGTAAAATAAAAATTTGAAAAAAAATGTTTTATTAGGGTAGCCACCCTATATGTAAAGTGGGAAGTGTTTTTTTTTTTAATTTCAACCTTAACGTGTGATATATTGTTGGAAAGGTATTTAAAAATGAATAGGGGTTTACTAAGATCATTTTTTGATAATGTCAATAATTTCGGAAATAATCGCTCCAAAAGTAAAAAACAATGTGTCCCCCCCCCTCTAACTTTTGGACCATAAGTCTAAAAAATATGAAAAAAATCTGAAAAGTAGAACTTTATAAGGACTTTCTATGAAAATTATTTTGAACTTGATTGACACAACAGTTTTTATACAAAAAAGACAAAAAGTTGTACAAAATAATTTCTGGACTAAGTTTGTAGTATAATCGTATATGTAAGCTTTTTTTATAACTTTGTTTACATATTTTATTATCCTGAACGTATCTTTTTCAAACAAAAAAAGAATTATTGAAATCGGTTCTCGCAATTCAAAATTACCACCAAAATTGCACGTCTTTGTATTAATTAGTAACCCAATTCCTCGAGAGATGGCGCTGTAGGTACTTATTACATTGGATCGGGTATTACCGAATTGTTCGGTTGGCCTCATAACTGGGAACACTTATTGTGACGGACGGGAAACTACGGAACCCTACATTGAGCGTGTCCCGACACGCTCTTGGCCGGTTTTTCAAAGACTAGTTTAAAAATACAAAAAAACAGGCTTCTGCTTATTCTTCTAAGTCAACTATTTTAATGATATCCATTTCATCGGCATGCATAATAGTAATCATTTATCATTTGTCGTACCTAATAGATATCCTTGTGAGTTAAAATACAACAACAAACTATTAATGTATTTGTTGAAAGGAGATAAATCGTAGCTGCTATCGTACCAAGAACAATCTCGACTGAAAGCCTGACTAAGCTTACAAAAAGAGCTAAAAAATACGGTACATAGAGTTCCGTAGAACCAAACAATTTTATAACTACATTTTTAATGCTTCTTCAAATTAAATGGAACTGTATACTTAACCGCAAAACTAAATTTGGTTGTTGTTGTTGGTATGTTTTTATTAACATACTATTAAGGATAATAGTATGTTAATGAAAAACAAAGTTAGCTGTAATTTTGTGTGTAATTTTATTGAGATATTTTGATGACTAGCTTCCGCCCGCGACTTCGTCCGCGTGGCATAGTTACTTTGGGCTAACGCTAACTTTAGCTTTATTATCGAAAATAAAAATATCTTTCTCTCACCTTTTCTTCACTCTTTCTCCACTTTTTCTATTATTTTTTATCCTATGACCGTCTCCAGGGTCCCAACTATTTCTGTACCAAAAACACATTAAAATTGGTTGGGCCATTTAGGCGTGAAAACGTAACAAACATACAAACAACTCACTTTCGCTTTTATAATATTAGTAAGGAAGCATGTGATGTTCCCGAAGTATCCCACTCGATGTTTTATAACCCATAAAACCTTTACTGGACCCCAAATAAATTTTACCGCAAGGTAAATTGTTAGTGAAGTTTTGCATGCAACAAAAAAGCTCTTTTAAAGTTTGGTTTTTTTTTCTGGCAGCAAACTTTAAGGGAATTCATTTCATTTCACTATTTACGTTTCATTTCATTTTGTTGTTAAATATCAAAAAGAATAAACATTCTGAGAAAACAATTCCAAGAAGATCAACATCATCATCTGTTTCACAATTTCCCAACGGCTAGGGTGGCTCTTGGGAACTGGTTACTTACTGGTAAGACCAAGAAAATCAATATTTCTTCACAAAAGGCGCACTCCACCAAAATACTCTTCCATTCAAAGATCTAAACATATTCGATGCAACGTTAGTGATTCAGGCAACACGTGTTGCGCCTATAAATCTTTACTGAGATAGAAAAATAGCAATGCTTTTGCAATAAATCCGGGCTGCGGGTTGTTGCGGCGGCCTCTCGAGTCCCGAGCCACTTTTTATGCCTTCCTCCCACGTTCGCCATTTCCCTCGTAAGCATTTCCGATTGCTCTATTTCAATTGACTTTATGCTTTAATTCCTTTCCTTACGACTATCAGCCACAAAGTACAGAATTAGAAAACTTTTGATTGGAATCGAGAGTATCAACCTGTGAACTTCTGTGTTTGGTTTTTCTCGCAATTACCTTGTATTTGTTGAAGTTCTATTGTTTTAGCTGTATGTTAGGGTGATGTAGTAAACAACTAACTACCTAGACGCAGAGCTGCGGACGCCAAGGTAGTAGCAATAATAAATTGAACGAACAACAAATATTGTTTAGTGGTATCGAAAACGATCACATTGTTTTGACCCACAGTACTAAACGAGGACAGATTGAAATACGATATTTTCAATTGGAGTGCACTCAACGTTATTGGAGTATGTACTATGGTATGGTATTGTTTACAGGCATACAGTAATCGGGTTGTATGAAAACGAATCAAGGCCTCCGCGATACTATTCCGATGTTTTCACTCAGTAAATTTAATGGTCAGGGTGAAACCGTGCGCCCCGAAGACCGCAGCTGTAGTGCTTACACTACAGCCCGAAGCGGAACAGAGGGGCGTGACCTACCGCGACGTGCTCTCCAAGGCAAAGGCGGCGGTAAACCTGGAGGAGCTCGGGATCACCGGGGGACTCCGGCTAAGAGTCACCGCAACAGGGGCCCGAATGCTGGAGATCCCCGGTGCAGCCAGTGGCCCGTCCGCTGACGCCCTAGCTGAAAAGCTCAGGGCGTCCCTTGATGCGGACGAGGCCCGAGTGTCCAGGCCTGTCAGGTGCGCAAGCCTGCGCATTTCAGGCTTGGACGACTCCGTGGTGGAGGAGGAAGTGGTAGCCGCCGTTGTCAGGACCGGTGGGTGCCCCGCTGACCAAGTTAAGGCAGTGGGCACGGTTCGTCCTGACTTCGAGGGCATGCGAACCATGACGG
Source organism: Ochropleura leucogaster (assembly GCA_958449745.1). Taxonomy (NCBI): domain Eukaryota; kingdom Metazoa; phylum Arthropoda; class Insecta; order Lepidoptera; family Noctuidae; genus Ochropleura; species Ochropleura leucogaster. The sequence continues at coordinate 14,989,007 of OY288200.1, forward strand.
TTAGCTGCCCCGTGGCGGCGGCCAAAACAATCGTGGAGGGCCGAAGGCTCTTGGTGGGCTGGGTATCTGCGCAGGTGAAACTGCTAGAGCCCAGACCTCTGAGGTGCTTCCGCTGCCACGTGGGTCACCACGTGGCAGTCAAGTGCTCGGAGGTGGACCGCAGCCGACTGTGCTTCCGCTGCGGCCAGCCCGGTCACAAGGCCGCGACCTGCGACGCCCCGCCGCACTGTGACGCATGTGCGACGGCGGCCAGGCCGGCCGATCACCGGGCGGGAGGCAAGGCCTGCGCACCACCCGCCAAAACTAGGGGCAAGGGAGGGTCCTCCGCGATCACCACCACCAACGCCGCCGCCGCAGCTGTCGCCGCTGCTGCCGCTGCCATCACTGCCACCGCTGACGCCACAGCAGTGGCAGCCGGGCCATCAGAGGGAGCCCAGGAGGGGGCTGTAATGGAGTGCCAATAACGGCCCCATTGCGCCTCCTCCAGGCGAATATCAACCACTGCGCCTGCGCTCAGGATCTCCTGCTCCAGAGCATGGCGCAGTGGTCGATTCATATCGCCGTGGTCTCTGAGCCGTACTTTGTCCTCCCCAGGGACGACTGGGTTGAGGACCTGAGCGGCTCAGTGACCATCATCTCGTCGGCCGCCGCCGGTACCCCGTCCTTCGAGGGTGTCAGGAAGGGTCAGGGGTGCGTCGCTGCACGGTTCGGGGATATAGTCGTAGCGGGCGTCTACTTCTCCCCGAGCCGAACTCTCGCCGAGTTCCACAACTCCCTCAGAGAGTTGACCGTCGTCGTCGGTAACCCCTCCCTCCCCGTGCTAGTGCTCGGGGACTTCAACGCCAAGAACTTGGCTTGGGGTTCTCGCTACACGGATGTGCGGGGAAGGATGGTGGAGGACTGGGCACTGGAGACAGGCCTGGTCGTCCTAAATCGGGGTTCTGTCCCCACGTGTGTGCGGATGCGGGGCGAGTCTGTGGTGGACATTTCGTTCGCGAGCCCCGCTCTGTCGCCGCGTGTCGTCGACTGGCGCGTCATGGAGGAGGTGGAGACCTACTCCGATCACCGGTATATCCGGCTCGACGTCTCCACCCAGACCTCCAGCGCGCCGGTCCTACAGGCCCCGAGTGGTCCGCGTTGGGCGCTGAAACAGCTGGACCGGGAGCTCCTCCTGGAAGCCTCGATCGTGCAGGCCTGGGTGTCATCACCGGACAGGCCTGCCGACACTAACCACGAGGCGGACTGGTTCCAGGAGGCCATGTCTGAGATCTGTGACGAGGCAATGCCCCGAGTCCGGCCTGGAAGCGCCCGGCGTCAGGTGTACTGGTGGTCGCGCGAGCTGACGGCACTGCGAGAGGCATGCGTCGCTGCGCGACACCGGTACGCCAGGCACCGCAGGCTCCGCATCAGAACACCAGATGCGGCAGCCATCGAGGCGGAGCTGTATGAGGGGTACAGAGCGGCGAAGACCGCCCTCCTAGAAGGTGTCTTGCGGGCCAAGGATCTGGCCCGCGAGGAGATGCTGGAGTCTCTGGACGGGGATCCGTGGGGGCGCCCATACAAGATGGTGCGGGATAAACTCCGCACCAGGGCCCCCCCGCTGACGCAGAGTCTCCGGCCCCAACTAGTTGAGGATGTGGTGAGCGCTCTGTTCCCTTCGCGAGGGGAGCATGCTCCTCCGCCCATGGCTCCGCCGCTTGCGGTGCCACAAGCGGACCACGAGGACAACGACGACGACGACGTTCCGGAGGTGACTGGGGTGGATCTGAGAGCGGCGGTGGGCAGGCTGAAAGCCAAAAACACCGCCCCGGGACCCGACGGCTTGCATGGCAAAGCCTGGGTCCTGGCCCTGGAGGCTCTCGGGCCCCGACTACTAGGGCTCCTAAGCGCATGCTTGGAGAGAGGCCAGTTCCCACTTCGTTGGAAGACGGGGAAGCTGGTCCTCATTCAGAAGCCGGGGCGCCCTGCGGACTCTCCGTCCGCATTCCGGCCCATTGTGCTGCTCGACGAGGTGGGCAAGCTCTTTGAAAGAGTAATTGCAAACCGCCTCGTCGGGCACCTTGTGGGGACGGGGCCGGATCTTGCGGAGCACCAGTATGGTTTCCGCAAGGGGCGCTCGACGGTGGACGCCATCATGCGCGTGAGAGCCCTTACGACGGGGGCTGCAGTGTCCAGGGGTGGGGTTGTCGTGGCGGTGTCTCTCGACATCGCCAACGCGTTTAACACCATGCCCTGGGGCTGCATCAGGGAGGCACTCCAATACCACCGGATGCCGACCTATCTTCGTCGTGTGGTCGGGGCATATCTGACGGACAGGGCCGTCATATACCCCGGTCGCTCTGGAGAGTGGAACCGGCGAGAGATGTCGTGCGGTGTCCCGCAGGGATCGGTCTTGGGGCCGCTCCTGTGGGACATCGGTTACGACTGGGTGCTGCGCGCCGACCTCCCCAGCGGCGTCAGTGTAGTTTGCTACGCTGACGACACGCTCGTCCTGGCTCAGGGGGGGTCGCACCAGGCGGCGGCTGACAATTTGACACGCGGGGTTGAGATAGTCGTGGAGAGGATCCGGCTACTGGGTCTCGAGGTGGCCTTGCACAAATCCGAGGCCATGGTTTTTCATGGCCGCGGAAACACGCCACCGTCGGGATCCCAGTTGACGGTAGGAGGGGTTCGCATCGGCGTCGGGTCGACGATGAAGTACCTGGGAATCGTCCTCGACAGCCGGTGGAACTTCGTCGAACACTTCCGACGTTTGGCTCCCAAGCTCGAGCGGACGGGGGCTGCTTTCAAGCGGCTCCTGCCCAACCTCAAGGGGCCAAACGCCTCCTGCCGTAGGCTCTATGCCGGAGTCGTGCGGTCCATGGCCCTTTACGGGGCCCCAGTATGGGCGCGTTCTTTAGGGCGGCGCGCCGCCCACTATCTGAACGCGCCCCAAAGGGTGGTGGCCATACGGCTTGTCCGGGGCTACCGCACGATCTCCGGCGAGGCAGCAAGCCTCCTTGCCGGACTGCCACCGTGGGATCTGGAGGCGATAGTCCTCGCGCGCCTGTTTGAGTGGCGCGCAGAGGCACTACACCGGGGGGAAAACCCGCTGCCGCGGCAAGTTGTCGCTCGGCGGGCAGACCTTCGGTGCGATCTCATGGTGGCATGGAGAGAGCGACTGTCGCAACCCCGTGCAGGGCACGCCACAATAGTGGCGATAAGTCCCCTCTTTGAGGAGTGGCTGGAGAGGCGTCATGGCGTCCTCACCTACCGCCTGACGCAGGTCCTCACCGGACACGGAAGTTTCGGGAGGTTCCTGCACATCATCGGGCGGGAGGAAGCGCCCGGGTGTCACCATTGTGACGATCGCCCGGAGGACACGGTGGAGCACACAGTGGCGATCTGCCCGGCTTGGGCGGAGCACCGCCGTGCCCTCGTAGAGGCGATCGGCGGCGGCGATCTCTCGCGTCCGGCCCTGGTTCAGGCCATGGTCCGGAGCGAGAGGGAATGGGAAGCGGTCACCACCTTCTGCGAAGCAGTAATGTTAGCGAAGGAGGTGGCCGGGCGTTTGAGGGAGAGAACATCTGCCCAACCCAGCCGCCGCGGGAGACGCCCATGGCGCCGGGCGCCGCGAGACGACTTCCGGCCACCGTAGATGCGGGCCTGTGGGCGGTGAGCAATGGGTAGTTCACCGTCCGTCCGTCGATTGACGACAGGCCGTGTCGACGGCGCGTTCGTGTTTCACGCGCGCCTCAAAGAGTGTCAGCAAAGCAGAGGGGCTTGCCAGAGCCTCTGCCTGCCGGGGTTGCGGGTTGTTCGAAAGAGATACCGCGGCCTCGGAACGTAAAGGGCAATAGAAGAAACATGGGTGGGTTTTAGTCAGTACAAGTCTGACATGCCCCCCCGCTCCACCCAGAGCGGGGGAAGTCATTGGATGATTTCCCACCCGGAAAAAAAAAAAAAGGGTGAAACCGTGGGAGTGTTTCACGATATTATGATTTTTCGAGGTTTTTTGCATTTTACGGACCGATCTTATGATTTAAATGATACTTTATTATTGAATTATAAAGCATCATTTAAATCATCAATGCAGCCCTCTATGTTCGTTTGACCATTAAGTGAGTTTTTAATTTAATGGGCATTTATTAGGGTGGAATGAACGTACTGGGTTGGATTAATGATATTAATAATTACAATTCTGTAAAGCAAGTGTTAGGTAGTAATTCGTATTTAAATACGCAAGCAACATTATTTTTAAATTTAAACTTGGCCCTCATCATCATTTTCCTGCCCTTGTCCCATTCTACTTGGGGTTGGCGCAACACGTTTTCTTCTTCCATTCTCCCCTATCAGACGTCATGGCATCATTTACTCCTTTCTCCTTCATATCATTCCTTACACAATCCATCCATCTTTTCTTTGGCCTTCCTCTCGCTCTCCGTCCATCAACATTCAGATCCATTACTCTTTTAGTCACATGTCCTTCATCCCTCCTCATTACATGCCCATACCAAGACAAACGACCCCCTTTCATCTTTTCTGTAACAGGCGCAACTTTCAAACTTCCTCGAATATATTCATTCCTTACTTTATCCATTCTTGTCACTCCACACATCCACCTCAACATTCTCATCTCCGCTACATGCAATCGTTTTTCATCCACCTTTTTTACAGCCCAGCATTCTGACCCATACAGTACGACAGGTCTAATCACGGACTTATATATTTTCCCCTTTAACTTGAGGGGCATCCGTGGGTCACAAGTTGTTCCAGTGACCTGTCGCCATTTCATCCATCCTGCGTTGATCCGGTGCGTTACGTCCCGGTCTACTTCGCCGTCCCCTTGGACAAGCGACCCGAGGTACCGGAAGTTGGAGCAGATCGGTATAGGCGTTCCGGCAAGGGTTATGGGCTCAGGACTGGAGAGACCGCCGAAATCGCAGAACAAGTATTCTGTTTTAGTTCTGCTTAATTTCAGGCCAATTAGCCCTAAACTGGGTATTTTTCCTGTATCGTGGGTGCGTTTACAAACATTTAAACTCACATACAGAAACAGCCAGACCCGAAACAACTATCTGCAGGTCATACAATTATTATTTTGTTCCGTGCTGGGAGGAACCCGCAACACACAGCGCAGCAGTCGATCGCTCAGCCACTGCGCTAACCGTGCCAACTTTGTTTCGCGGGTAGCCCTGTCGCTTACGACATTTATTTAGCCACGAGTTATTGAAATTCTATCTCTGATCAACAATTACTTTTGCAATAAAAAAATAAAGTTATTAATAGATTTGAGTCCATTGCCATCGCTAATCTGATAAGTCACAGCCTTGGAAAGCAACATATTATGTAACAATTTTATTTTAAGCCCACTTTTCAATTAAACATGGGTGATGAGATTAGGTATGGAAATTAGTGATAGTACGCAACTTCTTCCGGGCGTAATATAGGCGCCAACGCAGTAAAAAATTTCAGAGGTGTCAAGGGTCACCCGGATGGAACTAAGTTATTATTTATTATGAACAAAAAACCTGTATACACTTAACAAAAATAATCATCGCGACACTACACTGTTAAATGCGAAATAGAAAGACGAAAAGAAAATAACTGGCTTGCTTTCTATGAGAGAGAGAGAGAGAGAGAGAGAGAGAAAGAGAAAGAGAGAGAGACAGAGAAACACGCGAACACGCACGGCTTACAATTATAGCAAAAAGTGTCGTTACAACTTTTGGCCTTAATTTTTTCCGTCTAGCCCTTAGATAATGAACTTCATTCCAAAATTGTAATTGGGTCACCGCTGAAGAAACATCATAATCATCATTTTCCTGCTCTTATCCATATTTATTTGAGGTCAGTGCATGTCTTCGTCTTCTATACTTCTTATTACTGATAAATTCATCATCTCATCAGCTTCTTCCTATCTTGGCATGTCACCGGTTCACATATCCTGTCCATCGTTTCTATGGTCTTCATCTTATACCTATCCACATTAACACTCATAACTTTTCTCCTGACACTTCCTCATTGAATAAGAGTAAATATTGACCTTCTAATTACTACTAAATCTGGCCTGTCTTATGGCCTAACTCTACTCTCTACTATCTTACTTTATTAATAAGCCTTTATTGCTGAAACTAAAAACAAACTTATAAACTAACACAAATCTATTTCTCCGGTTTAGTGATCAGCGTGTCCACACATAAGCATTTTCCAGCTGTTTCCAGTAATTTCTGTCCCTGTCTTTCCTTGACCAGGTAGCTACTGCGACTTTGCTTATGTCCTCCATCCATATTTTTGCCTGTCTGCCTCTTTTGCTTTTACCATCTCGTAGTTGCCACTCTGTTAGGATTTAATCTGAAATCCTATCATCTTCGTCAAAAAGTAATCACTAAACTCAGTTTGGAGATTAAATATGAATAAATTACACTAAATTTAGTCCTCCAACCATGTTTGTCTTTTTTATGGGTATATAAGTGCTGCATTTATAGTATATAAACCCGTGCAGTCCAGTGTTAGAGTAGCTAATGGATTATGTCAACTATTACAGTTTTGTTTGAGTTCCATTTGGCAACGCGTGTTCGCGAATATCGATGAGACTTAGTTACGTAACTGGATTTCGTTCTAACCCTGACCCTAACCTTGGCCTAGAAAAAGAACGAGCAGATATTTCAGTAACAAAAACAACACCTTGACAAAAACATATCCTATGAGGATCATCAGCTGACAGCGTTTTCTTATAACTGCTTTAAATTTCAGTTGAAGATTCTAAAAACAATCCTACATTAGCAAGGCTACTAATATTATAAACGCGAAAGTTTGTATGGATGGATGGATGTATGAATGTATGGATGTTTGTTACCCTTACACGCAAAAACTACTGAATGGATTTTAATGAAACTTTACAATAATATAGATAGCTTATACATCATAATAACACATCATAGTCAGTTATAATTTTATTCAACTGGGCTTTTACCTAAACCTATTCATATTCCGTATGTAGTCAGAAAATCTAACCTATTGAAAATAAATATAAATCATGTCTATAAAATGGCAAATGCTATTCGTATTTCTGTTGGAATAAATTGAATTCTCGCCGCCAGTTGAATCGAAAATCAAAATCTCGACATCTTCAGAATGACCACCCTAAACCACCTCATTTTAAGGATGATTTTATTTTGTAAATATTTTCTTGCTTTTGCCCGCGGCTTTCCTCGAGTTAAATTCGGGGTACCACAGTTCCCATTTCCTGATTTGCAGGTACCTGCTACTTGTAGTTTTTTCCCTTGTGCCTTATTTTTTTTTTTTTTATTTTGCTTTATTGGGACATTCAACAGTTACACATTACAATAAAGTATGACAAATTAAATTATTAAAAACTAAGTAAATGTGAAACCCACACCAATGTCCGCAACATAATGGTAAAAGAAAAAAAGAAGAGTAATTAAATGCGCGCGTTCAGTCCTACAGAAAACAAAGCTGGCAAATACATTACCAACTCTATCCTCAGCAACGCTAAATGAACAAAGCAGCCATCCAACACTGCCCATTCCCAAACTACAGATGAATGCAATTTAGGGACGACCAGCATTAGATAGCCGATTCAAGGATTCAATAGCCATCTTTTTGAACGTAAAGTTTGAAAGTGCGAAAATATCAAGTTCGATGAAATGTGTGTTGTACGTCTCAACGATGCGTCGGAGAGGCGCCCGTGCGCCAGCATGAGTTCTGCACCTAGCAGTATGAAAGAGTCTGGGCACGCGCGCCTCTCGGCGCATCACAGTTCTTGGTACAATGTAACATAAGTTGTTAGTGATATCAACACAATCGAATCTGTTATTACATAGACCATGAAGCGTCATGACCATAAGTAGACTGCGTCTAGACTCCAGACTTTGAATATTGTAACGCTTTAATAATAGAGTGTATGGTAATTTAGACTTGGTGCATCTGAAGTGCATACTACGTAGAAATTTTTTTTGAACCATTTCAATTTTTTTTTATATAAACATCAAAAATGGGACTCCAAATGGGTACTGCAAATTCCAATTGAGAGCGGACCAAAGCTTTGTATAGAAATAGAAAAGTAGAAGGTCTTTTAAAGTCGTTTGAGGAACGCCTGATAAAACCAAACATACGATATGCTTTATTAACAATATTTTCAATATGAAGATCAAAGTGCAATTTCGAGTCCATTAAAACCCCAAGATCACGAATGTGGTCGACTCTTTTTAGCAAGATACCTTGTAGACTATAATCAAATAATATGATGTTTTTATTTTTTGTGTAAGTGATTGCATTGCACTTAGGTAGGCTGAGCTGAAGTTTGTTGGACGAACAGTATCTCGAAAGTCTATCAAGGTCCTCTTGTAAAAGTAGACAGTCATGTGTGCTTTTGCAGGACTTATAAATTTTGATATCATCGGCATACATTAGAAATTGGGAATTAATGAAGCATTCCTTAATGTCGTTGATAAACAGAATAAAGAGTAGGGGCCCCAAAATTGAGCCCTGGGGCACCCCAGAAGTGACTATTATTGAAGTTGATTGGAAACCGTTGATTACTATCTTTTGGGACCTCTTCTTCATCTTATTGATTGTAATAGCAATGCAAAGTTTTCCCTTTTCTTCTCTCATATCCGAATTTGAAAAAAAAATAACCTAAGTCCGTCTCCCGGGTCCCAACTATTTCTGTACCAAAATTTATCAAAATCGGTTTAGCCATTAAGGCGGGAAGACGTAACAATCAAACAAACAGTCACTTTCGCTTTTATAATATAAGTAAGGGTTCTGAGTATATTTTCAGCATGACTGTAAATATAATATTTGTAAGATTGGACGAAGTTAAGATATAATTTTGGGTCGTTACTGTATTTTAATTAAATTCTGTCTCAATTATAATGGTAAAATGGCCGTCTATCAGTGTGTGTGCTGGCAGATCGTATGACCAATTTGAGATGCGAGAAATGACAAAAAATTTCATTTAGAACTTATTTGAATAAAATTGTTCGAAAAATATTGGATCAATTTTTATTCCTTTGCAGTTTGCTTGCAACAATAAAGATGACAACATTAGCAAAATATGTATCGGTGTAATATTCCATTTTATTGGTTTTACGTGAAAATATTCAAAGGATTTGTTTTTCTTACCTGTTTGTTGGACAATGCAGTTTTATTTACTTGTTCGCGTTTTTGTCGTAAGACAGTAGACTTTTGTTAGGACGCCAGCAACTGGCTGGCGTGCTAACAAAAGTCTACTGTCTCTGTGGTGTTCTCGCTAATATGTAGCTCATGATATTTTATTTGGGATTATGTTATAACCTAACTGGATAAAGCCTGCGTAAAATGTATTTACTAGCTCGATTTTAAATAGTTTAGAAGAGCTGGAGCTATAACGAAAACTAGGCTAACAGAATCCACCCACCATTTTTAAAATTATTTTAAGCAAAACCTGCTGGTCCGGACTCACCAGTGTATAATGCACCGTATTATAGGCGCGGTCACACACCGCGCCTTTACTTGTGTACAGTTTCCCCGTACGGATTATACAATTGGAACAGCTCGGTACAGATTGGCGCGGGCATAATAGTCCCATACTTTATGTATGCACTCGCTCACACAAGAACAGATGCATAATTTACCTCTTACTTGTATTTATTCTGCCTCCATAGATTGGTAGCAAATTGTCCGTGTTCTTAATGTGGCTGGCATGAAATTATATTTTGTCATTGTTGGTTTGATAGCAGCATAGAGGCTGTCTAGGAGGAGACGAAACTTCCGTGTTTCGGGGAAATGAACTATGCTGTCCGGCGAGAACCTGCGTCAGGTGGTAGGTGAGGAAGCCCCAATTGGGTCCGCAGGCGGTTCAGGGACATCCATGGGGAAAATACGGCTGAAAAACCAGGCCGCAAAGATTCCAGATATGACCAAGACACTAAAAACGACTTTTTCTAATACAACAAATTATTTTAGTTAAAGTGTAATATCTAATTATATTTATACTATAATCTGTGTGTCTTTGGATCATTTTCGTTTAGTAGTACTACTTTACACATAAACTGGAATTAAAAAACTGACTTGGTTGAAGACCTAGGTCAAACTGAGCTAGCTCGTAATATTTACCGGGATAACTGCAAATATCACAAGTGCCAGATTGTTGTGGGCCAACATAACCGACGTAACACGCAGTTTGAGCACCGTCTTACATAGAACAAACATCTTGTTTGTTATGAGTTCTGAAAAATGATGACCCTCATACTATTGTATCATGCACAATATGCCACATACCGGTATGTGACAATACACAAATACTTAGTAATTAAATCGATGAGTTCCCTTTATGCGGTCGGTTCAGTTTTCCAAAACATCCGTCGTAGTCAGTGACTTTGCTTGTTGTAAACTATATACACGAACAATAGCGATGATAATACTGTCTGGGTTACAGTTTAACGTTGGCTACGGAAAGTGATGGTGTTGATACCCAGAAATTCATATGGAGCGCGTGAGTTGATTTTTTTAATATAATATTTAGATATTCTATTATATTGGACTTCTTTTTTGCATTACTTCTGTGACACTGTATTGCTACCAAGGCATTACAGAACAGGACATTTGCAGGTTAAGATAAAACATCATGTGTTTTTCCTTTACAGGTCATCGCATTTCTGGTTATATTCTCAATGAATTTTGCCATTCAAAGTTTTCCTATAGAGAATGGATTTTCGGTGAAGTTCAATCCCATTTCTTCTAAAGAGGACCTCAAACCGAGAAACTTTGGCACATTATTTGCAAAAATTCCACAAGAATTTAAAATGCCAGAGAAAATCAGACGAGAAGAAGTTCTCGACACAATTTTGCTTTCTCAGAAGTCCGTAGTGCCGTCAGGATATACGAATCAAGTGGGAAAATTATTAAATCCTACTAAATATGTTTATGACAGAAATAATAGTAATATTACATTAGCGCTGGCAACCCACTGGGCGGGTGAACGTCAATTGAATCTGCCTTTGGTGCGGCAACCGTTTAGTGATTATAAGGTGTTGGTTGCTACTGCACCACCGAATGTACATCTCGGAGGTGACGATAAGCAGACGTTGATATATGTTGTGTTTCCTGAAGATGGGTCCAGCGAACAAGGGTTAAACAACGTACCTGCAGTATACTTTGTAAACGGAAAAACAGGGAAACACAATGCAATTAAGAACGAGACCGTAGACCCGATATTAATCGTCGACAACAACCGAACAGTTACAGGAATAAAGAGTAAAGAAATCGAAAAGTTCATTAGTTTTAAAAATAAATTGATAAAGAGCTACCTACACTTCTGAAGTACTTTCGATCATAAATTAACGGTTCATAACGATGTTCAATAAGTTTTAAATATAACCTGCTAAGTGTACAACTTGCCATCAGTATGTTTAGTTAAATTCATGAATAAGAACGGTTATTTATAAAATTCGAGAGTCGTTTCATTTTTGACATTTCACCGAGACTTTATCCTTGGATGCTCTGGGCGCTGAAGAAGAAGAGGACGAGGAAGTTGCAAAGTGTACGTGTTAGTGGGGATAAATTGATTGCATATAACGACACCTCATCAATACACGTGGTATTTTCATCTCGGGGCTAGTAGAGGTGTTTGAACATGGAATGCAGCTATTAATATCAGATATGCGACTAGCCAGCGCTCTGAGATCGCCGTCTTAGATCGTAAGTACTAGGTATTACGTGGAGGTGCAATATTCATTAAGACCTATTGGAAAACAATTTATCGTCAACAAGGCATTTTTATTTTCTAAAGTTATTCGTTGTTCATGCTACGATTACACAGCATACCTAGATCAAACTAAGACAATTCTAAAATCATAATTATTTGGTTGTTTGTATTCAAATGTGCGGTAATTTTATATACAGATATACAGTGACATTTTACAACCTATTAATGATCTAAAAAAAATATGTTCATAATTCTCACTCAAACAGTTTTTTCTTGTCTTAATATCCTTTCTCCGTTAGTGTAAGTACATACCTACTGCGTTTTGTCTCTGCATCCCCCTACGTTAGTTGCCTAAGGCAGTTCACACACTTTTTACTTGTACATAAAGTTTTAATAAAATGTGTTTTCATCTCCAGCAATAAAAAAAAACTTTATATATCTAAGTGTGCGATATAACTATTACAAATGACCCCCTCAAATGATCTGACCAAAACAGTACCTATCTGGATTTTAAAAAGACTTTGACCTCTGACAAGTTGGGTTCTCCTCCCTCCCATCAATCAGACATCAATGGGGCACGAATCCAGACTCAGTAGTTGTTACAGAGAAGAAAAACCCAATAAAAGGATGCCAAGAGACGTTATTTTCACGACCAACTGGACAAGCGTAGTTCTTCCGACGTTTGGAAATTCCTCAAATCTGTAGGCATAGGGAAATCACCCACCAACCAGTGCAAGGATGTAAACCTCAACGATCTCAATAAACATTTCTCCTTCCTTCCTTTTAATCTTGATTTGTCGGTTAAAGCTGCGACGCTGGAGACCCTTTCACGGTTGCCCCTGCCACTATGTTCTCCTTTTGACCTTAGTGATGTTTCTGAGGATGACGTTAAGAAATCTGTCCTTGCTATTACTTCTTCAGCCGTCGGTTACGATAAGCTGTGTTCTAGAATGATTGTTCTTATCCTTCCGTCTTTACTTCCTGTTTTAACTTATATCTTTAATTACTCTTTTTCAAATTGCTCTTTTCCAACACTCTGGAAGAAGGCTTACATCATACTTTTACCTAAAAATAACAATCCATCCTCGCTGTCTCACTTTAGACCTATTTCTATTCTCCCATTTCTTTCTAAAGTTTCTGAGCACTTAGTTCATAAACAATTAACATTTTTCTTGACGTCGAACTCTTTAATATCTTCCTTTCAATCCGGTTTCCGCTCGGGTCACAGTACTGTAACTGCACTTTTGAAAGTTACTGACGATATTCGCTGGGCTATGGAGAATAAGTCTCTTAGTGTTCTTGTATTGCTTGACTTCAGTAGCGCCTTCAACTCAGTGGATTTCGACATTTTACTTGGGATCCTCCATTCTATAAATTTCTCTTCTTCCGCTTTAGCCTGGTTTAGTTCTTATCTTCGGGGACGCTCTCAGTGCGTTCGCCAAGACGAGATACTCTCTGACTGGTGTTATCTCACCGAGGGGGTTCCTCAGGGTAGCGTTCTTTCTCCTCTTCTTTTTTCAATTTTCATTAATATGGTTACCAGTGTGATCTCTTCCAGTTTCCACCTGTATGCAGATGACTTGCAGATATACCGGCATTTTATGGTAGCTGATGCGGACTCCGCTATTGCTGCTATGAATCATGACCTGACTTGTATCAGCGCCTGGGCTAAATCATTCGGATTGCAAATTAACCCAACTAAATCTCAGGCCATGATCATAGGCAGCCGTTTTGTTCGTACTGCTGCTGTTGTTGCGTCTTTGATGCCTTTGTACCTCGATGGTGTTCGGATTAATTATACAGATACCGCTAAAGATCTGGGTGTAATTGTTGACTGCAATATGTCGTGGTGCGCCCAAGTGAATGAGGTCAGCCGTAAGGTTCATTTTTCTTTACATTCGCTGAAATGCCTTCAGAAGCTTCTGCCTTTGAAGACTAAAATTTCTTTGGCTCAAACCCTTATTCAGCCGATCATAGATTACGCCGACTCCTGCTACCTTGATGCTACTGAGGAGCTATTAAATAAGCTTGAGCGCCTGCAAAATTTATGTATTCGTTTTGTTTTTGGTCTCCGTAAATATGATCACGTTTCTCATCTTCGCAAAGAACTCAAGTGGCTCCCAATCCGCCTTCGCAGGAACACTCGAATCCTTTGTCTCCTCTTCAACATCCTACACAACCCTTCCTATCCCTCTTACTTGCGTGAACGATTTTCCTATGCCCGCCCTAGCGACGCACCGTGTAGATCTCACCTCAGATCCCTACTCAAATCCCATCCGCACAAATCCAGTTATTATTCTTATTCCTTTTCTGTGCACGCTGTTAGGTTGTGGAACTCATTGCCGCCTAGCATTCGCGATTTAAATTCCTCTATTTCCCTATTTAAAAACAGAGTGAAAGAGCATTACCTGTCCTCTCAATCCTGATATATGTATTTATTTATGGATATATATTTAAACTTTATGTATTTATGCAATATTTATTAATATTTGCTTATATATGTAGGTTATAATAGGTTAAGGCAACACATATTTTTCTAATACTCTCTCACACACTATCGTCTACATTTCGTTCTCATATCTCCTTTCGCAGGTCTGCTGGCAGAAATTTCTTAAGAAATAAGCAGTACCTTTGTACTCAAATCTTAAATGTTTTTATCCCGCTGGTTTACTGTGTGTACATAAATAGTTAAATAAATAAAACTTAGTTCGACCGTGGAATCGTACCTAGGACCTCAAACTATACTGTCGTACTTGGCGAGGCAGTGCAAAAGTATTTTAATGACGTAAGTTCTGACAAAAAAAAAGTAGGCTAGCTGTTATTTTCAAATGTAAGAGACAAGAAACGGACCGGAGTTGCGGGTTATTCGAAAGAGATACCGCGGCCCCGGAACATAAAGGTAATAGAAGGAACATGGGTGGGTTTCAGTCAGCACAAGTCTGACACTGCCTGTGAAGCTATTTGATGATTTTCCATCCGCTAAAAAAGACACGAGAAAACACACCATACGTCGAAAATTTATAAAGATAAAATCAATCGGTCTTTGTGGATCTCCGTCTAACTTATAAGTAAAATATTGTCATTTAAGGTGTCAGTGTAAAGTTCGACACAATTTCGACCTGGAATACGTCCAGCTGTGAGACATGCCAGCTGCTAAGTTTGTGGAGGTAGTGCAAGGAACAAGGTCGATGCTAGCCACATGTGATGTCTTCAATGTTCAGGCTATTATTGTGTGACTTTTTTTTGCTAAATTTGATGCTACGGTTGAATCTAAGATAAACGTGTTTTGACAAATGTAAAAGTATGTTTCCCATACAGTGGCAACTAGTATCACCCAATGTGAACTACACAGCGTATACCGCTGCTCCCTATTTTGATTGAGATAAAGTTCAATTTGTGTACAAAATTAACTTTGAAAACAGGTATTTTTTAATATTATATAGGTTTGAGTACTGTTTTTTATTTTATTTTGAAAATCATCTCATGAGATGGACTTTCTAACAAAATATTCTTATAACGCAAATGAGTTATAAGCAATTAATTAAGCAATAAGTGCTAACAACCGACTCCGGTTTCACACTGAATCCTACATTCAGCAGAAAAGGCGAAGAAACGAAAATAAAAGAAGGCAGCAAATTAAATAATTTAATAATATTAAAAACGTAAGCATCTTCGTATCTAAGAATATCGACGACGTCTTTCAAAGATTAATTTTCTTTCCCACCAACCAGCGTATAGGCAGTTGACAGAAGGGTCAAAAGCAGGAGTTGAATTTTCAAATAAAAAATATTGAAATAGCTTCACATTTTTTTAAATCAATCGCAATTTCATGACCCAACATCAAATATTTCAGGGAATATATGAAATGATTGGATAAAGTTCAATTTTATATCACATCTATGTATATAGAGTAGGTACTAGCTTTCGCCGCTTAGCTTTTTTTTTTTTCGTGTGTGCATCACCAAATATTTTCCCCCGGTCTGGGCGGAGCGGGGGGGCATGTCAGACTTTTACTGACTAAAACCCATCCATGTTCCTTCTATAGCCATTTACGTTCCGGGGCCGCAGTATCTCTTTCGAACAACCCGCAACTCCGGCAGGGATTTCTCCCCCTTTTCTCATTTTTTTTAGCCCATGTCCGTCTCTAGGGTCCCAACTTCCAACTAACTCTGTACCAAAATTCATCAAAATCGGTTTGGTAATTTAGGCGTGAAGAAGTAAGAAACTAACTCTCTTTCGCTTTTATAATATTAGTAAGGTTTTGTTCTTCGAGCTTATGTTCGTCTATGTATAGTCATCATGATACTAAAAATCCTTGTCAAACGGTATTGTTCCCTCACAATATCAGTCAATATATTACCCCTAACAATGCTCACTATTCGAGATAATATATCAATTTTTATGGCCGCCATGAGCTGATACAATAATAACGAATATTGAATTTTCCCTCTTGTGGTTTGAGAAGCAGCTTTCAATTTAACTTGAACTCTCTATTGCGTTGTCTTAGTTCAGAGCCACCTATGTTGGAAAAACGAATACGGTGTTGTGGAGGTATTCGTAACTTCGTAAGTATAACTTGTGGCTCGAAACTGTCTGATGATACAATTAATAACTTCGACACATTTTGTATAGATGGCGTAGACGAATTGATTACGTATTCGAGACGCGATGTCGCCTGACGTGCTGTAACTGCTGTAAGGCGCCGTGATTTTACGTTAGCCATAAAAGTTAAGAGAAAAATGAACAGCGGAGTCGTGGAAAAAATTCATTTCAAGAGAACTTTATCTACATTTTTTTATGGAGAGATATTTGTTTATGGTATGATCTTGAGAAGTGTTTAGCTAGATTTATGGTAGCTAAAAATGACTATCCATAACACGGAACGTGTTATACATATACAACCCATTCTATGATCATATTTTTTTTTTGAATTCCATAATGTCTGAAGATCTGAAAACGGGCTAAAACATGATGTATTAAAATAATAAAATTAATGTGTGAATTATTTTTCCCTGTTTTTAAGTACAATAAGGAACGATACAAATTATCAATATCTACACTTTTAACTTCGATAAGTCTGCACTTAGAGCAACAAGATTATCTAGAAAACTGAATTATAGGGATTCTGTAAAATGTCGGAAGATAAACAATCCTATTGTTGTTTCCCGGAGCGCGTAAATTCACGCTGATAGAAAATCAGCTAAATAAAACCCGTTTCTTAAGAAATAAATTGACAATCTGTTCTGTTATATAAATCTCTTGTTATAATACTAGCATATTCTTGAATACAAACTAGATACTGTGTTAGGATTATTATAAAATGGGGTAAACCTTTTTTTGCAGATGGGAAATCATCAATCGCTCTGGGCGGAGCGGGGGGGGGGGATCAGACTAGTACTGACTAAAACCCACCCATGTTCCTTCTATTGCCCTTTACATTCCGGGGCCGTGGTATCTCTTTCAAACAACCCGCAACCCCCGGGCTTTTGGCTGCAGGCCTTGCAGTGGGATACTAACAAACTGTTGTAATTATAACAGTTTACTCTGAACTCAACCAGTTTTACCAAGGAGTATCGTATTACCCAGTACTAACTAGATTGTGGAGGTCAGATAATCAGTCGCTCCATGTGAAATACTGGTTTTCAGCTGCATCCGGTTAGACTGGACGCAGACCCCAACAGCGTTGGGAAAATCTAGGCAAGTGATGACTCGGGACCTGGAATTTATATCAATCTAATCACCAGTATTTTAACATGGTTAACAATGGATGTTTTTTATCACCAATATGTATACTGCTCATATCGGATAATGTTATGTTATTTATCACAAGTAGGTACTAAATCGCTATTTCCATATCGTTTTGCCTGATTTACCATTACCTACAGGATTCTTATAAAGTTAGCGTTAGCAAATAGTCACTGACTAGTCGTTTACAATATCATAAGGTGGAACTGCCATGAAAGCCTGCAAAATTCGTTATATGTTATATATTTTTCAGGTTTCTGTCAGGTGTGTGTACAGTCTACTGTGTGTTGAACAAAATAAAAATTAATAAAAATAAAGTACCACGACAATGAGAGCTTTTTATTGCATTAAAATTTTAAAACGCAAGAATTTTGTTGAATCTTTCTCATCTTTCATAAGCGTGATAGAAGGTAGGTTTGAGGCAATTGTGTAACTTGTGCACAAACGACATAAAAAGAATCACTAAAGTTCCTGAGATCAACCAATATAAGTTCAAAAATAGATATCTAATAAAGAAATGACGAATCACAGATGTCGATGTGAAAAAGTGTCAAAATTACTTTGCGAAGCATCCAATTTTAGTACAAGGATTTTTTCCCCTTATTTGTCAAATTTTTATTATCCACTAAGAAAAATGTCGGCTATAAAAGACTTTGGCAGTAAAATACAGATCCTATAGGCGTTTGTACTTCGTAACGACAGAACAACCAAATTAAATTATTTGAAACTTTGACTATTTCAATTGGTGTCGTAAAACGGAATGGAAGAATTCTCCCACAGCCTAATTATCGAATTTTCGAAGTTATGATGCGATTCAACTTCGATTCAATTAATGGATGGTAACAACCAACGAAAACAAACTTGGAAGTATGAAACAACTATGAAAAGTGAAAAAAAATATCACGTGTCTTGGAAGTTCGACTATGTATATTATTAGTTATTTTATAGATACTAGTTTTTGCTGGCGGCTTCGCTCGCGTTAAATTCGTTTTAACACAGTTCCCCTTTCTTGATTTGCTGATACCTGCTACCTGTAGTTTTACCTTTGTGCCTGATTTATTGTAATAGTAATGCTAAGCTTTCCCTTCACTTCCCTCTTTCTCCCTCATATCTCACTTTTACTTGAAAAAAATACCCTATCTCCGTCTCCAGGGTTCCAACTATCTCTGTACCAAAATTCATCAAAATCGGTTTAGCCATTTAAGCGTGAAGAGGTAACAAACAAACAAACAAACTCACTTTCGCTTTTATAATATTAGTAAGGATTATTAGTTGAAGTTCAGTAGTTGATGAGTTCTCAAATCTCCTACGTTTGGGTTCCGTTATCGAACGTCAAATATTGGATAAAGACAAATTTATTTTGTTAAACATGAGTATGTATTAAAGATTATAAAATATGCAAAGTTGCTACATGTGTTGCCATTCAGGAATGTCTTACAATTTTTTTTTTGGCTTGAGTCTTGCGATGAAGTTTAAATTAGCTAACATAACATTTACAAAAACAAAAAAAGTAGCCGTAATTGACATGACGATGCAATCGCTTTTCAATGATATAAAAATACTGATAGGCTTATCATTTGTTTTTGAGTTTTAAAGACTAGTTGGTAATTGTTTATTAAGTTGAGGGATTTTATTGTAAATAATTGGCACCAAATAGCATATACTTTTCTGAATCAGTGTCGTACTCGGTTGGCTTGTACTAAGGTGTGATATTGACAATAAAAACTTTCATGTTGCTTGAAGAGGAGTTCAATAAGCAAACAGTGGGTTCATTTGACGAATATTGAATTTGCTGCATCCTCAAACAACATCTTGAAGCAGTATCTAACAAACTTCGAATACTGTTCACTTTATAAATATAAAGAGGATGTCTCGATACAATTTTGTGATCTGTAGGGTTACCATGACTTCTTATAGCAGTACTTATTCCTATGTGAGAAAAAGATGGTGCTAGACACTCTGTATAGCTCTGTTTCTTTCCGTCAGTGGAATAAGTTCTGTTTTAAGACGTCATGGTGGGTAGCAGTAGTTCTTTTATTTTAATGCATAGATAGATAAATTATTATGTATTATTATGTACACCATACAAATTACAAGAATACAACTTATTACTCTCTAGTAATAAGTCTATGCAATGAGCGGTCTATTTCTCTCATTATTATCATATTGTATCTCATTTAAATAAAAAAATGACACATTGGTCGGTCTTACCGCTAAAAGTGATCTTTTCAAGACAACCTTTGGATGGATTTTAGGGAGAAGGAGAAACATACATCTTAAATACCTAGTTTCCATCTCAGTATTCACCGTCACTTACGTTACCATCTCTCTACACAGTTCATCCATCGTTACTTTGGTCATTTCTCATAGCTATCTGCCTAACCAGTTTATCCCAAACCTATATGAATCGGCTTCCAGTCTTACCGGATGCAGTTGAATACCATCCATCTGCCTAGCCTTTTCCCAACTATGTTGGGGTCGGCTTCCAGTCTAACCGGATGCAGCTGAATATCAGTATTTTACATGGAGCGACTGCCTATCTGACCTCCACAACCCAGTTAGTACTGGGTAATACGATATCCCTAGGTAGGACTGGTTGTCAGACTTTCGGAACACTGAGTACCTGTAACGATTGTCAAAGATCTACAAATGACAGCCGGGACCAACGGCTTAACGTGCTTTCCGAGGCACGGAGGAAACTCGGTATGTAACGGGTGGTCACCCATCCACACACCAACCTAGGCAAGCGCGGCTTAACCTAAAGATCGGCCCGAGCGGCTACTATTATTTAGCCACAAGCTCCTCATGCAGTTGAATACAATAATGTTAAATCATTCTTAATGAGTTGTCACTTTTTTGTCTACATTGCATACCATGGCATAACCAATTGTGATGTTATTCAAAAATAGCTTCACCAAGTACTTACTAAAGTGTAATTTTATCTATGTATTTGTGAAACTGTGCTGCAGTTGATAGACTAACTCCGAAATGATATTTCGAATTACACACTCAAATTCAATTCATTTCTTATCAATTTCTTTTAATATTAGAGCAATGCCGTAGTGCATTATCATAACTACAGCGGCCTCATTATCTTGAAGCATCATTTATTAAAGGATATCGCACGTTTCAAAACTAATTTTAGAATACACTAGCTTTTGCCCGCGGCTTCGCTCGCGTTAAATTCGGGGTAACACAGCTCCCTTTTCCTGATTTACAGGTACAGCTGCTACCTGTAGTTTTTGCCCTTGCGCCTGATTTATTGTAAAAGCAATGCTAAGTTCTTCCTTTTCTTCCCTCTTTCTCCCTCATATCACAATCTTTTTTTTTAATAACCTGTATCCGTTTCTAGGGTCCCAACTATCTCTGTACCAAAATTAATCAAAATCGGTTCAGCCAATTAGGCGTGAAGAGGTGACAAACAAACAAACTCACTTTCGCTTTTATAATATTAGTGAGGATTTACGAAATCTAAAAAATGCAGGTGGATGCAGCCACCTACCAAATAACACCCTCCATTTTTTTTTTAATAAACGTAATTTTTTACGTTAAGTAATAAATGCAAAACACATTTTTCGGATGTTATAAATTTTACATTATATCATTTTTATTGCCCATGACATTAATAAGTGTGTGAATTTGATAACGCAACTATCATTTGGCAAAACCACGATAAAATTATTAAAGTAAGTTAGTTTTGGATGTTAAACACTATAATTGTATATTTTAACCAGTTGAATTTCATCTACTTGCAAAGATTACTTTTCTCTTTCCATTTTATGTGTTAAATAGGTTTCTCTTAAGGAGCCAGGACCAATAGACACCGCAGTCTCAAGCAGATTTGAAAGCAAAAGGGGATGAGGAGACATTTTGGAATTCATTTCCATGAAAATACGTAGGTTTAATGGACTAGAAGCGTTTGAGCCCTTTCTCCATTATTGTGTTTAATCCGAATAAATGGAAAATGAGAAGTTATCAACACTAAAATGGGATTATATGCTTTGTGTGATTGATATTTATGATAGTCTATATACCGGAACTGAGAGTGGGGTTACAACTTTTTAATATCATTAATGGTTAAAACGATTTTAATGAATTTTGGTACAGAGATAGCTGGGAACCAGGAGACGGACATAGGCTATTTTTTTTTAAAGTGGGATGTGAGGAAGAAAGAGCGAAGAAAAGGGAAAACTTAGCGTTGCTATTACAAATCAATAAGGCGCAAGGAGAACTATGTCACCCCGAATTTAACGCGAGCGAAGCCGCGGGCAATAGCTAGTAACTCATATACGAGAATTTTACAAATAACATAAAAGATTATTACGAAACCTCATCAGTCAAAAATAATGCGGAATACATCTTTAAAGCGTGAAGAGGTAACAAACAAACAAACTCACTTTCGCTTTTATAATATTAGTAAGGAAAGGATTATTTGCCATACTCCTCAGAAACATACTCCTCTGAATTTTATATATATAATCGGTAGTTCTGCGAATCTGGAAAAATCACCTTTTCTCTTCAGAAGACCTGACCATCGATCGCTAGAACAGCTAGTTTCAGTATAATTATATCGAACTTTGACATTTTCGAACGCAATTAGACGTAAGTAACTTTATAACTGATTGATGTTCTGTGGACGAGGAAGTGAACATAAGTACCGAATTCAGGTCGACTACAGTAAGGGACCAGAGGACCCATTAGTTGAGTCCAGAATGGCTACGTACATTGAATGATGGATGAATGTGTATATTCTTGCTAGCTTTAGTGCTTAATATTGTTTCAGGAAGAGGATAATGAAAATGTACGACCAGTCACCGGGTTTTGATAAAATTAAATGAATGACAATAATTGATAGATGAGTTTTAAAACGAGATGGATGTTCTCTACAGTTAAACTAAGATTGAAGTTGGGTCACGTAAAGAGACCATTAAGTAAGTTTGGTTAGTTGTAAAATGATTGATTACAAATAAATTGATATTTCATGAATGGAAACGGATCAAATGCGTGATTAGAACAGTAATCATTTTTGTTTTGAATTCCCTCATTGATTATTCTGACAAATGATGAGAATTATTTAGTAATCCCTTGTCTCTTTCCAGGTAACAGCTATTAACGCGACACCGGAAATCGCTTTGGGAATTGAAAATGAATAAATGTCATAGTTAAAAAAATACTTCATTTAATTTATTTATCTAATAGCGTTTTTTAAGTACTATGGTAGACCGTCAAAAGCGGGAGATTAATGCAGTAAAAAAAAAACTGCAAGAAAGCGCTTCTTTCATAGTCATTTTTATTGACTTAAATGTAGGTGTTTTTAATTTGAACTTAAGTATTTTGTTTTGTGCCAGTCATTTGATTTAGTTTTTTGGAGGCAAAGCATCTTTCATACTAATATTATACCTTTCTCTAAATTATTATATATCACTGAAAACGGTTTTAGATCTAAGTGAACAGGACTTCATGTAGGACCATAGTGTCAGTTTTTTTTTTTAATTTCTATATGTAAGTCAAAATAAATTCAAATGTACGTATGTGACGAGTTTAAATCTCTTTGTAGGACTAATAATTTTACCTTTTCTGGGCGATCGTTTCATATATGTATTCCCGTTTCCGCAGTTTGATTTTCAACTTTTTGCTCCGATACGAGGGTCAAAACGAAGATTCTCAGATGCTTACAGATAATTGTGCATAATAATGTAGATCTCAACCGACTGTTCTGAAAACTTTACTCTCAAATGACTGGAATGCAGTCAATTGAGTCTTTATTTTTCTCGATTTATTTTAAACATACATAATAGTAAAATATAAACAAAAAACTAATGTTATAAATGTTTGTTGATTAAATGCAATGTATAAACGTTTTTGTCAAGTTGACAAGTACCGCGATTGGATATGCGTGGAACAAGGAACACGCGTTTGGAAACACATTAACTAATATTGATAATGATTTCTAATTATTGTAAAGGCAATTTTAATGATAACTCGCGAAATGTTGGTGTACTTTGATACACCTCTCCCTACAGTTTCTGTGATTTTTGTGTTTATAATTTTTTATTAATTACTAAACTAGTGAACACTAAAAGAATGACCACATATAAATGCACTGCTGGAAGTTTCAGGCGTTGTAATTTATAGATAACACTTTAGTTTAGGTGTGTCTTAGTCTAAGTGTAAATGAGTTTTGTTAGCATAGACGATATCACGGACCAAAAGTTGTAGGTACAAGAAGAACTTTATAAAATTCTTGACTCACAAATACTCACAAACTTGGCTATAACTTTTAAATTGTAAAGAAGTTTAAAGCCGCTTTACTGAGAATGGATTCCTGAAATTCATCGCTGAACAGCGATCTTACACGTACAACAATTAATCGGGAATATATTTTAACAGTCGCCTAGACATGTTTTACAGTGAGAGAAAATATTGCAGTAAAATAAAAAAGTTCTATAGGTACTTACTTGAAAAATTGAAAAGGAAATTGTCTGTTTCAATACGTTCCTGAGTTGTTGTATATAGCTAAAGGTAGTCTTTTTAAAGAACGGAAATTACGTATATAAACTCACGCCTTTGCCTCCTGGGGTTAGCAGAAACTGCCGCTTTTACAAACCCTCGTTGCTTGGTCCACGAGAGACACGCACGCTGTTTATCCTTGTGGAGTACATCAACAATAAGGAATTTTGTGGATAAACGAAACGTGCAAATATTTAAACAGTATGTAAGGGGCGAAGGTGTTTTGTTTTGGATTACCTTTTATATCGTAACTAGCTGTGCCCAGCGGTTTCAGCCGCTGCTCACTTAGGGGTATGAAAAATAGATGTTGACCGATTTTCAGACCTACCCTATATGTACACAAAATTTCGTTTAAATCGGTCCAGCCGTTTCGGAGGAGTATGGAAACGAAAACTGTGACACGAGAATTTTATATATTAGATATAATTTTAACAGTGGTATTGTTTTAAATTTGGGTTTATTCATTTCCATAAATATTACCTTTGCCTGAAGCTAGGTGGAAATAAAGACAAAGATATTAAAAAAAATCTTGATCTAGAATCTTGCAAAAGCTTTGTGGTAAAAATTATGTTTTATGACCCTAACATTATACAAAATTCACGTAAAAGGTAACAATTTGTGAGGAAAGGCTGTAATATTAAACATTTTATCGCGTATTCAAGTGCAGTTTAATGTGTAGGCATCGTAAGATGAGACATGATATTAGAATCCGGGTCACCCATCGGTTGCCTGCTGAACTGCTCGTCATTTTACGGGTCTAATTGCTCCGGGAGAGTTCCAACACTAAACTGTGGATTTAATCATAGTAAGATATAAAGGCGAAAGTTTGTATGTGTGTATGTTTATTACTCCTTCATACTCAAACGGATTAAAAGAAAATTTGTCATCAAGATTGCGTATAAAAATAACTTAAATGTAGTTTTTTACAGCGGGTCACATTGGATTTATTCTTAAAACTGTTTTTTCAATCATTACAGTGTTGAATTACGATTCATTCATCTTTGCAGTAGATCCGCAACTAGACCATGAACGGGAAATTTGCAAACTCACAAATACCTTTGATATTAGTAATAGCAGTCCATTAACGACGTAAAATAATTGTGCCAAAACACAGTCTTACTAGGAACAACGACATTAAACACGTGTTTTTCGCTTTATATTTTCTCTTAGCCATTATAAGCGACACCATTTCAAGTCTAAAATGACGTTTCATCCCTCGGATTAGGACGTTTTATTGCAAAACGGCAGGTAAGCTGTCGTCTCGGTTCACCGCACCCTCGCACTCTTTGACTGAGGATTAAAAATGATAGTGGTGGCGCCGTGACGGTAATCTGGTATATAATTGAGAGATTTTGCTCCACAGAAGCACTAACACAAAAGCGCGGTGTACTCATGATCGAAATTAATTTTTTAAAAGCTCGTTTTACTGAATTTCAATACTGTATTCCAATATCTACAGTATGTTATCATATTTTTTTTTTACAATATGTAAGTGTGAAGATGCTTCTATATTTTGTTGGTAAGGTCAGATAGGCAATCACTTCATATTGAACTGCATCTGGTTAAACTGCAAGCCGATTTAGGCTAAGCAGGCTCAGCATCTGCTATAATAGTAATAGTATTCCATGTTAGAAAATGTTTGATGTGTACGTCTCAGATAGAAAGAATGACGTAACAATGTTTTAATTTGAGTGCCCGCCCTCAAACCAAGTCGGGTGCCGACAACCACTCCCGAGCCCCGTAGATGAGGGCCTATGGACGGTGAGCAATGGTTAGCTCACCGTCCGTCCGTCCAGTGATTTCAGGCCGTGTCGAAGGCGCGTTAGTGTTTACGCGAGCCTCAAAGAGATGTCAGCAAAGCAGAGAAGCCAGCCAGGGCCACCGCCTGCTGCGGTTGCGGGTTGTTCAAAAGAGATACTGCGGCCCCGGAACATAAAGGGCAAATGAAGGAACATGGGAGGTTCTAGTCTGTACAAGTTTGACACTAGGAGTGCCATTCCACCCAGAGAAGGGGAAACAAATTGATGAAAAACAAAAGTGTGTGTCCGTGTATTTTCTTGCTCATACTTGCCATATCTTCTCCATACAGATCTAGGCTTTAGTTTGAGGAACTACAGTTCTTTCCCAGTTTTTATGCCTTGTGACGGGAATTGAGCGACATCTTAAGGTATTTGACAATGCAATAGTGTTTTAATACCAAATGTAATGACACAGATTACTTAATAGACGCAACGTAAGCTTATGCAATCGTTAGTGTTTTAAAGCGGTCTAGCGAGTCTGTAGCGCAAAGCTTGACTTTTATTTATTTGGTTATGAGATTAGGTTTTTATCTAGACAGACAAGCTGTGGGTAGACAGCTTAGCTACCAATAAGTCCCTGTTACCCATTCTACAGAAATCATTTCTTGAACACTTTTTAAGGTGACGTTGACCCGACCGGATTTTGTGTTAGACTTTTTGAGCATCAAAAATAGCTTCATCGTCAGCGTAGCAAACTACACTGACGCTGCTGGGGAGGTCGGCGCGCAGCACAGTTACTTGGGACTCGCAGTAATAAGACAAAGGCGTATCATTACAATTAACATTATTAAAGGAGAGTTTTGACCGAAGTGTGTAGTGTAGCGCCCCGTAACTTCGTATGCAATAGTTTTTGTTTTATATAAGATGTATTAGTTTATTATTTTGTAAGATAAGATTATTTGTGTAAAGTATGTGTGGGCCTTCGATGCCTAAAATAAATTGTTTTATTACTACGCGACTACCCAAAAACGTGTTATGTTTGAAGCCCTTTTCTTTCAAATCATGCACAGTATTCTATAAAAATTACTGAATATAATTTTGTTAAGTAGATAAGAACAAGGTTTATTTATTGAGGATGAAGCTGCTTGTGCCTATTTATTCTGTTATAGCATCATGTTGAGAGACTTCGATTTTCGTGAGGGCGTTGCTTGATGACCGGACCGACTTCTATGAGAACAGAATGCTACTCACATCCCAGGCCTGGTTTATACCAAAGTGGGAACTAGTGGAACGAAGAATGACTGGTTAAAATACACATCGTGTCTCTCCTGTGATTGGCCGAATCTAACGCATACACCTGGATTTCATCGGGGACAACCTACCATCCAAGCTTAAATTATAAGTACGAACGTAATTCATAAGCAAATTAATCGCTCAAATGGTTGCTCATCAGTAACTAGCATAAGTTATTCAAGTTACTGGATTTATTTTGATGAAATGGTGCATACTTGACATAAGCCCAAGGGGCATGGGTTTTTATCAGGAAACTTCAGGTAAAGGTTACCGGTAGTTATTACCTTACTACCTAAGTAGCTGTACCCAGTGGTTTCAACCGCTGAACTTAGGGGTCTGAAAGATAGATAGTAGCCGATTCGCAGAGTTACTGAATAAGCATAAAAAAATCATAAGAATCGGAAGAGCCGTTTCGGAGTATGGGAACGAACATTGTGGCACGAGAATTGTATATATTACTAGCTGTGCCCAGCGGTTTCACCCGCTGCTCATTTAGGGTTATGAAAAATAGATGTTGGCCGATTCTCAGACCTACCCGATATGTACACAAAATTTCGTTTAAATCCAGCCGTTTCGGAGGAGTATGGGAACGAAAACTGTGACACGAGAATTTTATATATTAGATATTATGCCTTATTTTTTTTTATTTATGCAGTGCAATGAATTAACATATTATTATTGTTGCTTCTTGTTAACTTGATCTAGGGTACTTGAATTTTAATCCCAACTAATAATTATGAATATATTTAGGCCGAATACACCACCGTCTTGTGGACATAATGTAACATAAGAACCAGGGAAATAAACATCTTTCTATTCTACAAGCTTGTAGGTAACTAATAAAAGTACCAAACATTGCAAACGTAAAGATAAATTGCAATGAAGGACAAACTTAACTTTGATGTTGGCAAACTATTGTCCTTATATCGACGTAGGTCACAGTAGTTTACTAATTGCAATAAAATTAAGATTGTAATTTTTTTTGTAATACGTTTTTGCGGTTTTCAAATTTTTCCCTTTACTGGTACTTTACTATGTTACCTCTTGCCAAATTTCATGATTATAGGTCTACGAGAAATAGTCTATAGGTTTTGATTTCTTTAGCGAATGCATGGTAAATGAGACATAAATGGTTATATCTTTTGCAGCTTCAACGAACTACCGTCTTTAGTATTTGGTAGATACTTATTCTTTCTCAATACGTCGACGCTTTCCCAAGATAAAGGTTCTTGACAGACAGACAGACAACAAAGTGGTCTATAAGTGTTCCGTTTAAGGTACGAAACCCTAAAACAACTACCATTATATTCCGCAAACAAACGGAGGTCAAATGAACAAATATTTAGTAATATTAATGAAAATGCGGTCAATACGTACCTAAAACGTACCATCTTAATAAAGATGAACTCATAAATATTCAAAATAACGCAATAATGACTCTGTATCAGGTCGTATATGTTTCTAAAGTACAACCAAGATACTTTGAAAGAGCAGTTTGAAGATGCATCACAAACATCGTGTTACGTCGCCGTGTCAGGGTCAACTGTTTTGTTATTTTAATTAGAGATATGATAACAGGTTTTTTAAACATATTGATAAAATTTTCATGATATCTGATGCCGTAATTATTAATTGTTAAATTGACACGTAACTGTTATATAAAAATCTTTCGATATTCATGATTTAACTCATTCATCAGACAACCTTATTTCAAAATGTAAGTGTTAGATTTGTAAAAGGAAATGACAGTTGCAATGACGATTTAAAAAAATAAAATACATTATCCCCAGTAGGAATTTCTCATGTACCGTAGGTGCGTTTACAATCATATAAACTCACATACACAAACAGCCAGACCCGGAACAACTATCTGTAGGCCATACTAATATTTGTTTCGTGCGGGAATCGAACCCGCGACACTCAGCGCAACAGTCGATCGCTCAACCACTGCGCCAACTGTGTCAAACCGTGCCAATTAAACATAATATGTCGCGCCTGTTATCCATGTTGTTATGCAATCTGTAATGCCCGGAGTTATGTTTATGTAATTACTAGCTTTTGCAAGCGGCTTTGCTCGCGTTAAATTCGGGGTAGCACCGTTCCCCTTTCCTGTATTGCAGGTACCTGCTACCTGTAGTTTTTGCTCTTGCGCCATATTGATACAAATTGAACAGCAAAGCTAAGATTTTCTTTTTCTTCTCTTTCTACCTCATTTCCCACTTTAAAAAGGCCACGTCTGTCTCCAGAGTCCCAACTATCTCTGTACCAAAATTCATTAAAGTCAGTTTAGCCATTAAGGCGGAAGAGTAACAAACAAACAAACTCACAAATTAGTAAGGATAAAACACTGGACTTGTGAATAAAGTTGTGAAGCATTGATTGTATGGAAAGTTACACTTATGGCCCAGTGGTTGAGTAATTGTAACCCATATCCGATAAAGTAATACATTCAAATCAGCATTCTTATATGGCGATTCTAGACACAGTGAAGTTATCCTGTTTAGTCAAACATTATATAATCACAAGTTAAACATATCGATGAGAGTAATCGGTATGTAGTGTCTGTCTGTAGCGAACAAGTTTCGTAACTTTCATTAGGACAAACAAAGTGGCGAGCCGTGATCAATTTATCTTAGCCTACGTCCGTCTCCAGGGTCCCAACTATCTCTGTACCAAAAATTCATCAAAATCGGTTTAGCCGTTAAAACGTAACAAACAAACTGACTTTCGCTTTTATAATATTAGTACAGATACCCACGATAAAATCGAAATAACAACTCTTGGAACAATATAACTGAATAAAAACAAAGCTTATCGGCTAATGTATGACTGAAGTTTTTGTAAGGGTGTCTACACAGGGGTGCAAAGTCAGAAAACCTCCACGTGTGCCTAGTGGCTGCTGCCCTCCTCGATCCGTTGAGTGGGAGCAGCAGTTGCTGGGCCGGTGCACCCTGGGCGCGGACAGTGGCATTCCCCGAGTAACGGGGAGAAATTCCTATCCCTTGGGGAAGACCACTGTCCGTGGCGAATATTCTGAAGTGGGAGGGGTCCAACCCGGACCACCGGTGCGTTGTTCCGCGTGACCCTCTGATAAGCAGAGGGCACAGCGGAGGAGCAAGGGCGGGCTCGGTGTGCACTCACCATGCCCCGAGCAGACAGAGGAGGCACTCCTTCTCTGTCCCCGTCGATCTCGTAACCCCAAACCGGAGTGTCGTGGATCACGTCTCGCGGCTTCGATTGGGACCGAGGGTCTTGGCTTAACCGCCCGGACCGCGAGGTAGAAAACCTTTATAAAAAGTCACCCCGAATCTCAAGCGGCGGCGCACCGCGAGGAGATGAATGGCTGACGGGTGTTCCTATGGGACCTTCAGTCGTTAGTGCGACCCCCGCCAGAGTACCAGCCGACCCTCTGGCGGGTTACAACTTAAGGCTTGTCTGGGGACAGGGGGTACCCCCAGAAAGGACAACACATATCCCCCATACTCGTGGGAACAAAAATGGATACTAATTTTTCACAACCCAAAGACGTGAGTAGGGAGAAAGACGAAGATAGGGAGGTTAGGGATGCGGGGTGCGAGTCCGACACCGCATCGAGTGTGGAGAGCGCGGGAAGCTCAGTGAGCTCCCGCCGCGAAAGGGCTGGGGCTGCTAGGAGGGAGAACGGAAAGTTCTTCCTCAAGCGGCCCAGGCAGGTAGTCGACCAGGGGTCCACTACGGAAGGGGAGCTTGCCTCGGCACGGAAGATCCCCACCAGCAAGCGCGGTGGTGTGCGTGGCCGTGGCCGAGGCAAGGGCGGGGGCCCTATGGCCCAGAGAGCTGGTGAGGCTGAGGGGCTCCCGGGCGATACCGAGCCCAGCGACACTGACCCGGAGGTGGTTACCCCGAGCGGGGATGTAAGTGCAGTTGGCGGCTCCAACCAGGAGCGTAAGGCCAGATTTGCGGAGGCCGTTGAGGCCGCGGTCAGGGACGTGGCCCTGAAAATGAAGAAGGCCACGAAATTCAAAGCCGTGGGTACGGCTGCGGCCACTATAATAGCGGCTGCAGAGGCAAGCTTCGCGCCCCCTCCTGCGTCTGGCGAGGTGGCCGAACTACGAGCGGAGGTGGCCCGCCTGACGGCCGCCACGGAACTCCTCCTAGAGGAGAACCGGAGGCTCCAGGCGGACCTGGCCGGTCTCCGGGAGAGGAGGTCCCCCGAAACACCCGAGGGCGGGCAGCAGACGGCAAGCCATGCCGTTCCGGTTGAGGATCGTATTCTCAACCTGGTTCGGCAGGAGATGGCTGCCTTCCAGGCGCGGTTCTCCGTGCTGGAGGGCATTGTTCTGCGCCCGCCCTTGGCGGCAAACAAAGGCCCGGGGAATACCAGCAAGGGCCCGGGGACTGCTGTCAACAAGGGCCCGGGCAACGCCAGCAAGGGCCCGGGAACGGCGGCTAGCAAGGCCCCAGGGACGGCCAGTAGAGGTCTCAGAGAGGCTTCTTACTCAGCCGTCGCCTCTAGCCCGGTGCCGCTAAACCGGTCCCCTGGAGCTCTCGCACCATCGAACCCCGCGTCGGTCCCTGCAAGACCGCCCCCGGCAAAACTGGCGACGGCTCCGTCAAAACCGGCGCCGGCCTTGGCGAGTCCGGTTCCGGCAAAACAGGCGCCGCCGCCGGCTAAGAAAGCGGGACGGAGAGGCAGAGCGGCAAAAGCACCAGCGCCTGCCACCATCGCCCCCCCACCTGAACCCCAGGCGGCCGAAGCCGGATGGGAAGTGGTCGGGCAGAAGAAGAGGAGGCAAAAGGCGGCCAGGGCTGCCCACAAGAAGGCGCAGAAACAGCGGCGAAACGTCGCGGCCAGACTTCGCGCCCCAAAGACCGCGGCTGTAGTGCTCACACTACAGCCAGAAGCGGAACAAAAGGGCGTGACGTACCGCGACGTTCTCGCCAAGGCAAAGGCGGCGGTGAATTTGGAGGAGTTAGGGATCACCGGGGGGCTCCGGCTACGTGTCACCGCGACGGGGGCCCGAATGCTGGAGATCCCCGGTGCCACCAGTGGCCCGTCCGCAGACGCTCTGGCCGAAAAGCTCAGGGCGTCCCTTGATGCGGACGAGGCCCGAGTGTCCAGACCCGTCAAGTGCGCAAGCCTGCGCATTTCGGGTCTGGACGATTCCGTCGTGGAGGAGGAGGTGGTGGCTGCCGTCGTCAGGACTGGTGGGTGCCCTACTGACCAGGTGAAGGCAGTGGGCACCGTACGTCCTGACTACGAGGGCATGCGAACCGTGACGGTTAGCTGCCCCGTGACGGCGGCCAAAAAGATTGTGGAGGGCCGAAGGCTCCTGGTGGGCTGGGTCTCCGCGCAGGTCAAACTGCTGGAGCCCAGACCTCTGAGGTGCTTCCGCTGTCACGTGGGTCACCACGTGGCAGTCAAGTGCTCGGAGGTGGACCGCAGCCGCCTGTGCTTCCGCTGCGGTCAGCCCGGTCACAAGGCCGTGACCTGCGACGCCGCGTCGCACTGCGACGCATGTGCGACGGCGGCCAGGCCGGCCGATCACCGGGCGGGAGGCAAGGCCTGCGCACCACCGGCCAAAACCAGGGGCAGGGGGAGGTCCTCCACGACCACCGCCACCAACGCCGCCGCCGCAGCTGTCGCCGCTGCTGCCACCGCTATCACTGCCGCCGCTGACGCCAGAGCGGCGGCAGTCGGGCCAACAGAGGGAGCCCAGGAGGGGGCTGTAATGGAGTGCCAATAACGGCCCCATTGCGCCTCCTCCAGGCGAATATCAACCACTGCGCCTGCGCTCAGGATCTCCTGCTCCAGAGCATGGCGCAGTGGTCGATT
Source organism: Ochropleura leucogaster (assembly GCA_958449745.1). Taxonomy (NCBI): domain Eukaryota; kingdom Metazoa; phylum Arthropoda; class Insecta; order Lepidoptera; family Noctuidae; genus Ochropleura; species Ochropleura leucogaster. The sequence goes on from OY288200.1 coordinate 15,021,801, forward strand.
CATATCGCCGTGGTCGCTGAGCCGTACTTTGTCCTCCCCAGGGACGACTGGGTTGAGGACCTGAGCGGCTCAGTGACCATCATCTCGTCGGCCGCCGCCGGTACCCCGTCCTTCGAGGGTGTCAGGAAGGGTCAGGGGTGCGTCGCAGCCCGGTTCGGGGATATAGTCGTAGCGGGTGTCTACTTTTCCCCGAGCCGAACTCTCGCCGAGTTCCACAACTCCCTGAGGGAGTTGACCGTCGTCGTCGGTAACCCCTCCCTCCCCGTGCTAGTGCTCGGGGACTTCAACGCCAAGAACTTGGCTTGGGGTTCTCGCTACACGGATGTGCGGGGAAGGATGGTGGAGGACTGGGCACTGGAGACAGGCCTGGTCGTCCTAAATCGGGGTTCTGTCCCCACGTGTGTGCGGATGCGGGGCGAGTCTGTGGTGGACATTTCGTTCGCTAGCCCCGCTCTGTCGCCACGTGTCGTCGACTGGCGCGTCATGGAGGAGGTGGAGACCTACTCCGATCACCGGTATATCCGGCTCGACGTCTCCACCCAGACCTCCAGCGCGCCGGTCCTACAGGCCCCGAGTGGTCCGCGTTGGGCGCTCAAACAGCTGGACCGGGAGCTCCTCCTGGAAGCCTCGATCGTGCAGGCCTGGGTGTCATCACCGGACAGGCCTGCCGACACTAACCATGAGGCGGACTGGTTCCAGGAGGCCATGTCGGAGATCAGTGACGTGGCAATGCCCCGAGTCCGGCCTGGAAGCGCCCGGCGTCAGGTGTACTGGTGGTCGCGCGAGCTGACGGCACTGCGAGAGGCATGCGTCGCTTCGCGACACCGGTACGCCAGGCACCGCAGGCTCCGCATCAGAGCACCGGATGCGGCAGCCATTGAGGCGGAGCTATATGAGGGGTACAGAGCGGCGAAGACCGCCCTCCTAGAAGGTGTCTTGCGGGCCAAGGATCTGGCCCGCGAGGAGATGCTGGAGTCTCTGGACGGGGATCCGTGGGGGCGCCCATACAAGATGGTGCGGGATAAACTCCGCACCAGGGCCCCCCCGCTGACGCAGAGTCTCCGGCCCCAACTAGTCGAGGATGTGGTGAGCGCTCTGTTCCCTTCGCGAGGGGAGCATGCTCCTCCGCCCATGGCTCCGCCGCTTGCGGTGCCACAAGCGGACCACGAGGACAACGACGACGTTCCGGAGGTGACTGGGGTGGATCTGAGAGCGGCGGTGGGCAGGCTGAAAGCCAAAAACACCGCCCCGGGACCCGATGGCTTGCATGGCAAAGCCTGGGTCCTGGCCCTGGAGGCTCTCGGGCCCCGACTACTAGGGCTCCTAAGCGCATGCTTGGAGAGAGGCCAGTTCCCACTTCGTTGGAAGACGGGGAAGCTGGTCCTCATTCAGAAGCCGGGGCGCCCTGCGGACTCTCCGTCCGCATTCCGGCCCATTGTGCTGCTCGACGAGGTGGGCAAGCTCTTTGAAAGAGTAATTGCAAACCGCCTCGTCGGGCACCTTGTGGGGACGGGGCCGGATCTTGCGGATCACCAGTATGGTTTCCGCAAGGGGCGCTCGACGGTGGACGCCATCATGCGCGTGAGAGCCCTTACGACGGGGGCTGCAGTGTCCAGGGGTGGGGTTGTCGTGGCGGTGTCTCTCGACATCGCTAACGCGTTTAACACCATGCCCTGGGGCTGCATCAGGGAGGCACTCCAATACCACTGGATGCCGACCTATCTTCGTCGTGTGGTCGGGGCATATCTGACGGACAGGGCCGTCATATACCCCGGTCGCTCTGGAGAGTGGAACCGGCGAGAGATGTCGTGCGGTGTCCCACAGGGATCGGTCTTGGGGCCGCTCCTGTGGGACATCGGCTACGACTGGGTGCTGCGCGCCGACCTCCCCAGCGGCGTCAGTGTAGTTTGTTACGCTGACGACACGCTCGTCCTGGCTCAGGGGGGGTCGCACCAGGCGGCGGCCGACAATGTGACACGCGGGGTTGCGATAGTCGCGGAGAGGATCCGGCTACTGGGTCTCGAGGTGGCCTTGCACAAATCCGAGGCCATGGTTTTTCATGGCCGCGGAAACACGCCACCGTCGGGATCCCAGTTGACGGTAGGAGGGGTTCGCATCGGCGTCGGGTCGACGATGAAGTACCTGGGAATCGTCCTCGACAGCCGGTGGAACTTCGTCGAACACTTCCGACGTTTGGCTCCCAAGCTCGAGCGGACGGGGGCTGCTTTCAAGCGGCTCCTGCCCAACCTCAAGGGGCCAAACGCCTCCTGCCGTAGGCTCTATGCCGGAGTCGTGCGGTCCATGGCCCTTTACGGGGCCCCAGTATGGGCGCGTTCTTTAGGGCGGCGCGCCGCCCACTATCTGAACGCGCCCCAAAGGGTGGTGGCCATACGGCTTGTCCGGGGCTACCGCACGATCTCCGGCGAGGCAGCAAGCCTCCTTGCCGGACTGCCACCGTGGGATCTGGAGGCGATAGTCCTCGCGCGCCTGTTTGAGTGGCGCGCAGAGGCACTACACCGGGGGGAAAACCCGCTGCCGCGGCAAGTTGTCGCTCGGCGGGCAGACCTTCGGTGCGATCTCATGGTGGCATGGAGAGAGCGACTGTCGCAACCCCGTGCAGGGCACGCCACAATAGTGGCGATAAGTCCCCTCTTTGAGGAGTGGCTGGAGAGGCGTCATGGCGTCCTCACCTACCGCCTGACGCAGGTCCTCACCGGACACGGAAGTTTCGGGAGGTTCCTGCACATCATCGGGCGGGAGGAAGCGCCCGGGTGTCACCATTGTGACGATCGCCCGGAGGACACGGTGGAGCACACAGTGGCGATCTGCCCGGCTTGGGCGGAGCACCGCCGTGCCCTCGTAGAGGCGATCGGCGGCGGCGATCTCTCGCGTCCGGCCCTGGTTCAGGCCATGGTCCGGAGCGAGAGGGAATGGGAAGCGGTCACCACCTTCTGCGAAGCAGTAATGTTAGCGAAGGAGGTGGCCGGGCGTTTGAGGGAGAGAACATCTGCCCAACCCAGCCGCCGCGGGAGACGCCCATGGCGCCGGGCGCCGCGAGACGACTTCCGGCCACCGTAGATGCGGGCCTGTGGGCGGTGAGCAATGGGTAGTTCACCGTCCGTCCGTCGATTGACGACAGGCCGTGTCGACGGCGCGTTCGTGTTTCACGCGCGCCTCAAAGAGAGTCAGCAAAGCAGAGGGGCTTGTCAGAGCCTCTGCCTGCCGGGGTTGCGGGTTGTTCGAAAGAGATACCGCGGCCTCGGAACGTAAAGGGCAACAGAAGGAACATGGGTGGGTTTTAGTCAGTACAAGTCTGACATGCCCCCCCGCTCCACCCAGAGCGGGGGAAGTCATTGGATGATTTCCCACCCGAAAAAAAAAAAAAAAAAAGGGTGTCTACACAAATAAAACTGATCGTATTTGAGATTACTTTTACGGATTACTTTCACTATTAGAGATAGCTCTAAGTATAATTTGTATCAGGAATGTGTAGACGAGCATTTCAAACCGACACACAAATTAGTATCGGCTTATCAATTCAGTTTATCGTCTCCAACGACATTAACATATTACTTAAGGTTTCGGCGTCTGGCGACATTGATAAATTGGTAGTTTAGAACATATTCTCCAACGATAGATCTGTTTAAGCAACATTATTTTGAAAATAAGACACATTTTGAATTTATGGACTAAGTTAGTAAGTACCTATATGATATATTATATACCTATATTATTTTATTCGCAAAAAATTTGGTAACTATAGGATGTTATAAAAAGGTTTTAATGCAGGACACATTCCGCCATAATTATAACATGCAAATTATATTAGGTAACTTAAAATGATACGTAACATAGTTAGACAAACAAGTATGTAAATAAATTTGAATCATTTCAAGTTATTAAGCAATCCATTATTAAACAAAACAATGTTTACAAATAATTTTTAAATAACTTGAGAGGGACACCCGGATGGGTCGAAGCTATTATTTATTAAGTACAAAAAACCTGTATACAATCAACAAAAATAATCGTCGCGACACCACACTGTTCAATGTGAAATAGAAAGATGAAATGAAAATAACTGGCTTGCTTTCTATGAGAGAGAGAGAGAGAGACAGACAGAGCAAAATGCGCACGCCGCACGGTTTACAACTATAGCAAAAAGTGCCGTTATACCTTTGTGGTCTTAACTTTTTCCGTCTAGCTCCCTTTCGCAACGCGCGATAAGGAACTTCGTACCAAAAATACATACACAAAATCAAAGTACCTTCACCACACATAAGGTCAGGCGGGGCAAGCGCGCCGACGGGGTAAGCGCACCTACCATAAAAATATCAAAAACTACTGATGCAATATAACTAACGACATCTTACATCCATACAACAAACTAACACACAGTCCTTATCAAAATCACAGATGCCTCTGTTCACCATACATTAATGTATCCGCCATTTTAATTTTAGTGTCATTTAAACCTGATAGCAGAGATGAGCACGTCATACTAATCCCCATATATCTTAAAATATTTCACGTGTTGCGGGAAACTAATGAGTTGAGTACAGAATTTGGTAGTTTTCCTTTAAATTTATGTCTGTATTTTAGGCTTAGATAGTGAAATTCATTTTTTTTTTGTAAATTTAAAATCTTATCCTTAAATTAGTCAAGTGAGGCAAGTGCGCCAAGTTTTTAGTAGTATGGCGCACTTCCCCCGAGCCAGAAGTCGTCAACTATTAAGATTAAAATATTTTCTTAACCAACGGCCTGTGAGTAAGGGTCATGTTTTTCTGTATTGAGAAGTTACTGCTTAGAGAAGTTACTGCTTAGACTGCTTAGTGCTTAAGGTCATGTGATGAGAAGGCATTGGGTGATGGGTTTACTTGCTATCTTCTTACAAATAGTTCTTACTTATCAAAGAAAAAGCGAGAAGCCTTCTTGGTGTAGGGCAACCTTATGTCAAGCAGTTGACGCCGTTCGGTCAGGCCTATCTGGATATGAAGCAGCTAAAACTTGTGGTATACCTCGTAAAACAGTCTTAAACTTCAGACTTGTTTTTGCTTGATTTTAACGTGTTCAGTTTTTGAAATACCTTAGCCCAATAAAGACTGGAATGTTTTCTACTTTACCATTTAAGTTCTCGCTTGCCATCCACTAGATTACTAAGTATTTACGTCCTATGGCGTCAAAAGAAAAATGGTTACCTATTTTCGTATTATTTAAATAACGCCTGATAACCAAATCAGGCGTTATTTTAATTAAAGATATCTAGCATTCCAGCCAAACCTGAAAACATTTTTATTTCGATTCAGCAGTTTATACTTTTTACAATAAAAAAAAAACAACATTAAAGTGTTTAGAACCCCTGATTCCTAGTCTATGGCGCACTTGCCCCAAATTTCTTATGGAAGCTGTAGTAGCCTGTAGGATGAGTAAATTAAAAAGAAGCCAAGAGTAATGCGCTTATTTGTATAAGTTCTATTATGTAAATTATCTGTTTTTCTTGTAACGTACGATTTTAGCGTATTTTCTTTAATAGGCGCACTTGCCCCGTTTCCAGGGGCAAGTGCGCCTATATCCATGTCTCTCAATTTTATAAAAAATATCGCATTAATATTGATAGATTTGATTGAATCGTCGTTTCTTGCAACCACAACATTCCAAATATTTACAATTTAATAAATGTGCACTCATAAGTCAGCCCTGAAAAAAAATATTTTGCATCGAAATCATCTATGCAAAAAGTATGGCGCCCTTGCCCCGCCTGACCTTACGTAACTATCTATGCTCTTAAACGGGTATTTATAATACAAGAATTAGTTGGGAATAATAATAATAGTTTATGGAAACAAGTCCTTACAATATGTTCAATATCTAGCTGTTTACAATTATGAAGGAACAAAACACGAGACCCTGCCTCCTAAACTAGGAAAACCCGTGACTTTGGAGACAGTGTTCTACTGCCACTTGGATACTATAAACCCTTTTGGAAATAAAAATGTTGATGATAAGCAGTAAGCTGATATCATACAAAGGAACTTTTTTATACTGTGTCTTAAATCTTATGTCGAATAAAGTTTGGTAAATGTCGGGTTCCGGATCTTCTAACCCAGGTTTAAGCAGTTCGGGCCAAAACCACGCCACTGTTTCCCGTATAGAGATTAATATACAAGTATATACCATTTGCAACATAAATGGCTCTGTACATCTCTATTTTCGAGGCGAATTGTTCTCGTACCTAATGTCCTTAGAAAGCACAATACACATTGAATTATAATGGTCTTAATTATTAGGATCGAATTTGCACGCCATTTAGTTTAATGTAGGGAACATAATGGATAATTAAACCGTAAGGGAATACACATGATCCGCCGTCCATTTATCTTGTCGATCGAATTCGGATAGCCACTTAATTAAATCGTTGATTAAAGTTATGTCACTAATGACACAATGTGAGTCACGCTTATGAAATCTAGTGGAATCCCAATACATTCTAATTCTAATAATTTTAAATTTAAACGAGAATGTTTTGCACCTTGTCGAATTTAATTTAATAAACTAAGGATAATGGGTATTGAAGGTTAACAATCTATCGTCATTTATTTACTCTGAAATGAGAACAATGTCATAATTGAGCCTTCAATATAAAATATCTTTCCAAGGCACTTTTTTGTAAATAATTATTTCCGTGCAATTATTATTTTTGACATTAACATTGAGTGCCATGGAGGAAATTGAAAAAGAAAGTCTTTTAAAAACAATTCCCTGTAGGTGCTGTGGCAAAAGTGTTTGAAACTAAAATAAAATTTTGGCCTATATTTACTTAAATATGTTAATTTAGTAGAGCGTCTATTTTTCTATTAATTGTTGATAATATTTCAAGCATAAAATAACGTTTAGGCATGTGTTAGAAGTACAACTTTGTGTAATAACAGGTATTAGCATAATAACACAATGAGTACTGTTCATTTACATGATATGAGATCTTATTCTGCGCATTTTAATATGAATTCCGAGATAACATGGCCACACAAGCCAACAGAACCGAAAGTAACGTCTTAACTCTGTGATTAATGTGTGTATTGTTCGGTTAGTGCAACACTAGTTTAACTGTGTTTTGCGGTTCGGCACTGTTGTGCTTTATTAGTTACGAGCATGGAACTAATAAGTACTAAGCAAAGTTATGTATGTCTTCATTAAACAACAGTCTTTGTTACAACTTACCAATTATTTTTTAATGTCAAGGATGGCTCAGTGGCTGAGCGATCGACTGCTGCGCTGCGTGTTGCGAGTTCGAATCCGCGCGGAACAAATATATGTATGGCCTACAGGTAGTTGTGACGGGTCTGGCTGTTTGTATATGTGAGTTTAAATGTATGTAAACGCGCCCACGATACAGGAGAAATAACTAGTGGGAGCAACGTTTTTAAAATATGGTGACGGCTTTTTTAAAGCTTGTTCAATAACTGTAACAATCTCATTGCGTAACTACGTCATCTGTCGATGTGTACATCTGTCTAAAGATTGAATGACCATTACCGCAGAAGTCAAGGTGGTCTCCGTATCTAATAAAATAAAGAGCAGCTGTCGGCTGATGAAATTACCTTTCAGGTGGCCTAACATGACGGCTTGTTGGATTGTTTTAATGTCATTCCACTGTGGGAAAGAGACAGAGCCATATAATATATAAAGTGCTATCCTGTTCTCACACTGGAATAAGATTTAAGTCGTTATGGTAACCCCACTGGGGATTTCTTAATCAATACCAAACTGAGATTATTTTATTAGTTTTTACAAACTTAGAGCATTTTAAAACGGTATCGTTTTAATAAATCGATACGCCTAATTTTCTAAATTAAAATAACAGATATGAAGTGAATGGAAGGTCATGTTTACATCACAACAGGGAGGCATTTGCGAAACCAGGATGCATGTGCCAACTTATACTTTGCTTGTAAAATAATATTATAATATTTTTAAAATATTAGACATAATATTTTAAAATGTAGGTAAAACAGAAAATAAGCTGAATCACATACTTACGTGTTACAAAATGAAGTTGTTATGTAAATAGTTATGCAAAATTTTGTATATTTTTTACTGTTCTTGTATAATATTACAAAGTGGGAAAATATTTCGAGGTACTATGTAAACTACATATTTATGAAGTCAGCACCGTTTCAAGTTAATATTTATAAAGACAAATAAAATAACACATTTGTTTTCGTAATTTTTTTTTGTACATACCTCCTCATTTGCTCAGCCTTTTCCCCACTATATTGGGATCGGTTTCCAGTCTAACCGGATGCAGTGGGTACCAATATTTACGGTGTAGAATGACTCCCTATCTAACCACCACAACCCAGTTCATGTTGGGTAAAACCGAACTTTTGGGACACTGACTATCTGTAAAGATTCTCAAACATCTACAAATGATAGCCGGGTCCAACAGCTTTTCGAGTCACAGAGGAAACTCGTTACGTAACGGGCGGTCAAATTGTCATCCACCCACAAATCAAACTAGGCAAGTGCGGCTTAACCTAAAGGCTGACTAGAGCGGCTGAAATAATAACTGCCGCTCTGTTCGAGCTACGAGTTCCTCAATAATTTTACAAACCTACAAATTATAATCCCGGAAAAGGTGGGAGATAGTCGTTACATTTTATTTTTTCACAGAATGTGTAGGATTATGGTCATGAACGAGCCAGCTTAAAAAAGGTGTGAAACAATATTGGTATGTTATTGCAGTAAAAGGATAGTTGTTATAAATAGCATTTTGGGTTACAACCTTGTCTCGACCTTCATTATGTAGGTACGGACTTCGGTAGGACGGAAATAGAAACTGAAATCAAGTCTCTGTTGAAAATTATCAAAGTTTAAAGTTGATATTTGTTTAAGTAAATATAATTAAAACATTATCCCGACATTTAAGTTGTTACTTAGTGAAACATGAGAAGAAGAATAGTGTCTTTAAAACATCTGTGAAATGGAAATTAATAAGTATCTGACCGTGTTTACTAAAAACCTTCATATTCAGACCATACCGGTATCCTCAAGGCATGTTCGTTTCAACATTCCATCGAGCATGATCGAAACCAAGAGGAGGCCAAATAAAAACAAGTGCAAGTCGGACTTGCGCACCAAGGATTCTGTACAGACTTGTGACATAAACAGCCATATCTTTTGACTGCGTAGTCTCAGAAGGCTGATTTTTGCATAGTTCCAAGGATCACAATATAAAGTATATGGTTTGAAATTTCAAGTCTTGATTGACAGACAGACAACAAAGTGATGTGGTAGGTAACCCTAAAAAACGGCTTTTTAAATAAGTGGTAAGTTAAATAAAGTTGATAAGGGACCACCTCTGAAATATACTTTTTCGAACAAAAAACAATTAGGAATATCGATCCACAATCGGCGGAGTTAACGGTGAACAAACATAAAAAAAGTCTGTCAAACATAGAATCTCTTGGTTTTTTGAAGTCGGTTAAAAATGGCTGTGACATAGGTATAGAAAGGCAGACAGGCGGCTAGGATGAATCTATGAGGGTTCTGTTTGTATCATTTGTTAATAACAGAACTCTAAAAAGGCTAAACACGGTTCATAAACTATTCCCACTTGATGTTGAGTTCAATGTTGCGGGCCCCGAAACAATTAAATCAATTCACCGGGACTTATGGGAAGTTATACCCGGTCTATTGCTGGCTATTCTAGATCCCGGCTTACTGAAGTAACAGTAGGCTATGGATGTGTGTCAAGGGTAGCAGTATAATCTAACCGGTCTTAAGGGGCGAGTGAGAAGTCAATATAAATGAAAGCAACATGTTCAATAAGAGGGCTGAGAAGTGTAATTACCTGAAGTTTATGTTTTGTATGTCTTAAACATATATTGCAGACCTATAAAAAACGATTATCTCAACAATTAAACACTAATCACAACAATCACTTTTACTTACAGATAGTTGTTCCGGGTCTGGCTGTTTGTGTATGTGAGTTAAACCTCTAGAGCCCCAGCGGGACAAAAACGGGCCAGTAAACAAGTATTGCCGTTGAGCCCCGCTGGCACAAATTTGTGCCATCAAACCCCAACCGATTGAAAACTGAAATTGTAGTAAAGATCAATCAGAATCAGATTACGCTTACAATAAGAGTCCGCCCGGCGGTACTTGACGGATGGTTGACGTCAATAATGACGATCCTTGAAAGGTTAAATGTTTGTAAACGCACCCACGATACAGGAGTAATTCCTAGTGCGGAGGTTCATAAAAATGGTTAAGTATATAACATCATAACACGACCTTTAGTAACTAAGCGGGGGTGAAACAGTGGGGAACAGCGTGTGTTGAATAAACCCACAATGTAACCAAAAATCGAATATTGTTTTAAATTTGCTTCTTGGATGAAATGCTTCGCAGAGAAAGTTTTATAAGCGTTCCCATTTATAAGGATTAATTGAATTTTGGAAACTTCTTAAAACAATTGGTGATCGCCTACGCGGGAGAGGATTTCAGTTATGTAATAATTTGGTGTGGACTACTATATCAATTTTATAATACTTTAATCTTCGTATATCTATATAATTCTCGTGTTACAGCCTCAGTTGCCATACTCCTCCGAAACAGCTGGACCGATTTTTATTAAAATTTCTTTTAAGTAGGTAAGTCCGGAAATCGGTCTGAAGTTGCCTTCTTCGTTCGAACTTCTCGTACTTCAGAAGGGAACATGAGCAGCGGGTGAAACCGCTGGGCGCAGTTATCTTTTATATAATATTATCTGTTTTTATCTACTTTGTATTAGGAACGTTACCCATATATGTATGATTAAAAATCAAAATATTTTATTTCACTGAAGCTTACAAGGGAATTGATTAAACTTCGAGAAAAGATGCATATGCATATTATAAGCAAACAAAATTAGATTCGTTGGCAGACTATCGCGCTTCTTTAGATGCAAGACATTCTGAGCCAAAAGACAGCAACATTCAGTGGTAATTTAGACCACACGTGGCCATGTTTTGTGGGGATTTCAATGTGTTTTCTTAAATTAGGACAGCCAAAGGGTTGTTTTATTTTCAGCGAGGGTCGTGAGAGGAAACTACGGGATAATGACTAGTGGGTGGGTTACCGGCTTAACAACGCGTAGGTATATGAATAATATACATTATGGGAACCAAATATTGCGGTAAGAAACCCGTCATCAAAGTTGATAGAATTATCCTCTCACATCTGAAAGTAAAGAAGCAAAATTACAAATATTTGTGTGGCCTACAGGTAGTTGTTTCGGGTCTGGCTGTTTGTGTATGCCAGTTTAAATGTTTGTAAACTCACTCACGAATCCTAGTTACACACATATTACACAAATATTTTTCATCAAAATTCTTGTTGGGAAGCGCAAAGTCTATAGAAATATTTTCGCTTACCCCTTTGCTACCGCTAGAACGTTTTATGTCATCGTGAAACTATAATGAACACTTTATCACAAGTAGGTGTCAGCCAGCGTGTAGCAGACTGGCGTTAATTAAGTTGCAGTGTCTGCACACCCCCTAAACTTAAACCTACTTTAGTAATTGCTTTTCCATCAGTATATTAAACAGCCATGTTGATACAGATACACGAAATCAGTCAACATCCATTTTATTCGGCAATTAATAACGTAACAGCAACTGGCAGACCATATTGCACTATTGCACCAATTTTGAGGATTCATAATGATGAAAAGTGATCGTATAAACAAAAGACTTGCTTCACTTCCTCACTTCGATGTATCCATGTGGTTCACTCAAAAAATCTTATGCAATCATTTTACGAGTGGTCGAGTTGCTCTCACACGGTGGAACGCTACTCGATTGCTACTTGACTACCGCAGTGACGTCCACATTACTTACACTAAATCAACCGGATGTTAAGCATGGAATTAAGAGGCCGTACATTTAACTATTAAACTGGTTAAATTCACGTCAGTAAAAAAAGATTAACCAATGTTGTTGAACCGCCGTAAATATCTGAGTATCGCTGCAACGGATCGAGGCACCCATGAGAACACTGTTACGTAACGTCTATGGAGCTTCAGAGCCTGTACTACCAATTAATTAAAGCAGATAATTAAGTGATAATTTGTTAAAATCCACAGAGCGTCGTTTTACAGGGAAGTGAATGGCAGATGCAAATGGCATTATGCCACTGTAATACAATCTTGCCGCTCTGTTTATAACAATGACCAACACGTAGCTGATGAAACACATGTTTTTAAATAACTCAAACATATGTCTTAGTAAATGCTTTTCAGTATTGGGTACTTGAACTAAATTGCTATCTATTGATATGAAGTGAAAGGAGACGACGCATCTCAGTATGGTTGTTACTGTCGCGGTAAACGCTGGAAGGTATATAAAATGTTCCGTTGTCTCAAAGTCTTACGTTTTATTGGTCTGTTAAATTGCTGTAATACAGGATTAAGAAACATTGTCTCGACAAACGTTCACAATACTAAATATTTTTATTCTAGACTTGAAGAACGAACAATGTAAAATGATTAAGATAAGTCGAAAGTCTAAATCGAGATCAAGCTTTCAATTTCGATTGTATTTACAATACCGTTCGCTTATTGCACACGATTGCAAAGGCTAATGTTTCAAAATCATAAATAGGTTCTAGGTATTTGAAATGGGTCTATTCGTGTGTGGTAATCTGTTAACATAGTAACAGATGACGTTGTTGCCTGTAAAATGAGAACTAAAGAACATTCTCAACTCTCAAGTATGAATCATCACTTACCGAGTGCTCTTAACTCTACCTTGAAATATAAATCAGATAACATCAAGCACGTATTAAGGCCTCACACTTCTCGCTTGTTTTCACTGCAGCTGTTTTTAAGTTTTATTAAACAAAACATAAATACAGACGTATTTCTGGATGGTATGTAATTGTTAAGGCAAATCGAGGACCACGTTCGGCATGAAAACTCTGACACCAAGTTAGGCGCTAATCTCACGATAAATAAAGGAGAAGAATAAATACAGTAGCCTATTGGGGTAGCCTATTGCCAATTCCGTAGGTGATACTTAGAAATCCTGATAGAAAACCCAATATACGGACCCTAGCCACAGAATATCGGGTCTGTGGACAGTGAGCAATGAGTACCTCAAATTCCGTCCGTCTAGTTCAAGTTTAACGCGCGCTTCAACGACATGTTTGCAAATCAGTCGGGCCTGAAGGACCACTGCCTGTCGGATTTGCGGATTGTTCCAAAGAGATACCGCTGCCCCGGGACATAAACGGCAAAAGAGTTAAAATGGGATGGTTTTAGTTAGTAAAAATTCCCCCGCTCCGCCCAGAGCGGAGGAAATTTTTGACGATTCCCCATCTGCAAAAAATCCACAGAATACTGAAAGATCTTGTAGATTAAAGACACAAGCGTCTCATACGAAAGTGCACATTATACCAATACGTTAAAGTTCAATTGCGCATGACACGCTGGCTCGCATTCGTTTAAAGGAATATGAATACTATATATGAATCAGGTACACATTCGTATAAAGCATTTACGAGTATCTGAATCTTGCGCTTGTGTTCTTTGTATCCTATTCACTGGTTTCAATATCTCGAACATAGAGTGCATTTCAATGTAAAAGATCAAAAAGATAGGAAAGATTTAATTCAGTTCACCTGCCACAGAGGAGGCTTTTCTCATTTGTTTGTTGAAAAAAATTAGTTAATGAGTTTTTAATATTCGTATTCATTTTGTTGATGATTTTTTTTAAATACGCAATAAAGTTTCCGAAATTGACAAGTGTTATCGGAAAAACATAAGTTTACGATAGCAATCAAAACTTTCATGTAAATGTACTAGTCGTTTTGAAATTTATGCATATACATAACCAAGCACGAAGTACATGTTTGTTTGTAGACGTAATAAAAATAACTGGATACAAGGACTTGAATATAGAATAGGAATACTAACTCTTTTGTTCTACAGTTAGTCAATACCAGTATCTTACACGGAGTAACTGTCTGTATGTCCTCCACAACCCATTTAGTAGTTAATGTAATGCGATATTCCTTAGTAGGACTGGTTGACAGGCTTGCTAAAAATGACAACCGGGATCACCTGCTTAAAGAGCTTTCCGAGACACGGAGGGTTTTTGGAATGGTAGTCACCCATCTACGGGCCAATCTAGGCAAACGCGGCTTAACATGAAGATCGATACGAGGGGATGTTATTGTTTTTAACCACGAGCTCCAGTTGTACAGACGCCTGCACATCAAGCTACTACAATCTGTCAGATTTCTTTGATAGATTTTCGACTTTATTTCTAAAGTATTAGGTTCAAGGTTTATTGGAAAAAATTTACAGTTTCGGGTAGCTTGACCTGCAGGCGTCTGTACTTGTCGTCTAATAAGTAATGACAGTAGAATAAGTATTCCTTAGTATGTGAAGATGTATGAATGGATGTTTGTGACTCACATAAAATGTACTGAATGGCTCCTCATGAAAAATCTTACACAGATAAAGTACAACTTGGTTGAAGTCTTGGGATACTTTTATTCCGTCAAAACGATCCTATGGGACAGTTACCAAACTACACGCGGACGAAGTCACGGGCAACAGCTAGTATCGTATACATCCACCGAGGTATTTAATTCGTCTAGATCCCGGTAATACGCCTCAGTAATTCAGGAGTTTAATTATTTAGGCGACCAGTCGCAATCAAGGGTAGGTTGCTTACCGACGGATCGTGGTTTAATCGCCCAAAATAACGGCTCCTTCTGAAATGACTAACACTGCTCCAATGAGTTTGTTTATACTGATAGTGTTAACGAAGGTTTGTACTATAGTGTTTAATTGTATTTTGGCAGATTTGGATATTTGTATGTGTGAGTATATATGTATATGTACTACTCAAGTCAATAATAGTAATATACTATTCAATAATAGTTCTTGACGATGCTCTAATGTCATGCTCTCTTAAATGTCTCGCTAATGGTGGCAGGTGTGTCGGGTCATTTAGTTCTCTTCAAAATGGTTGATTTGAATGGAGCTGATCCATACGTCATGTTCGTGAACGGGCGCTGTCAGTTGGGACTGGTCATCTTTTAGCTACCACGGTTCATTTTAAATTTATTTAGTTTTTTAATTGAATTTTACTTTTTATTTACTCTGGACGCTCTTATTGTGCACGTCTTTCTACATCGTTCTCACATATTTGTATAATCTCAACATGAATAAAGTAATTACGATTTTTTTAATAATATTATAATTTAAAAGACTGTCCATTAAGTTTCTTGCCCATTCTTCTCCATTAAGATCAACGTTTTGGAAAGGGCAACTACAGTAATTTCACATATGCCTCGTGACAGGGACTGTACCTTCATTTTGTTTCTTGACATTCAAAAGTGCCTGTAATGGTCTAATTGAAATAAATGCTTTGATTTGATTTGTGAATAATCTTTTTTCCAATATATTAAATTCTCGTGTCCCGGTGTTTGTAATAAAACTCCTCCAAAATTTTTGTATGAAATGTTGTGTGCATATCGGGTGGGTCTGAGATTGGTCCCAACATCTATTTTATATAAGCCTCAATGAGAAGAGGACGTGGGCAGTGGGTGAAACCGTTGGGCACAGCTAGTTATATCTATATATTATTCTCGTGTCACAGTTTTAGTTGCCATACTCCTCGAAACGGCTTGACCGATTTTTAATGAAAGTTTATACGTATATTCGGTAGGTCTATCGAATCGGTCGTAGTCTATTTTTCATACCCGTAAGCAATGAGGGTGATCCTCTTCAGAAGAGGATCCGAGAAGCGGGTGAAACCGCCTTGCACAGCTAGTCTAGTAAATAAAAATCTCGTCTCACAGTGTTCGTTTTCGATCTCCTCCGAAACGGCTTGACCGATATTTTGTTTTTTTTTTGGTAGGATATAAGGTCAAATAGGTCCTGGCCTATTGTTATATACCCCTAGGTTATAAGGGTGGCTCTCTCAAAATAAGACCTGAGCAGCGGTTGAAAACGGGAGGCACAGCTAGCGAAACAATACACAGCACACAACTTCCACAACAAAACAATCAGGTTTAGCTTTTTTAGAGCACATAATATTCATTGTATGTATTCTTCAGCCTCATTTGACTAGTCGTCGCAAGCGCGTCTGTTGAGGACGGGGTACCGGGTTCAACTAACCCACTCGTTCAGATCCGGCAAAATGTTATTCGGTTTTTCCATCAGGAATCTCAGTACACGGAGTCTTGGTTTGAGCTCGGTTGATGGCAATATTGTGGGCTCCATAAATAATAGGATCCTTTTATAAGGAACTTAAACGTAACTACCAAAATGTGGGTGGATTCTTAGGTAAGGTATTACAAGTGTCTGTGTCGACGCGCGCTTCAAAGAGATGTCAACAAAGCAGAGGGGCCTGCCAGGGCCACCACCTGCCGCGGTGTAAGAGATACCGCGGCCCCGGAACGTAAAAGGCAATAGAAGGCACATGGTTGGGTTTTAGTCAGTACAAATCTGACACTTCTCCCCGCTCCGCCCAGAGCGGAAGAAGTTATTTGATGAATGCCAATCCACAGAAAAAGGTATTACAAGTGTGATGCAATGTTTTCTGTGTATAGTAGGCGCATACCTATTACTACTTTATCTGGAGATATTGTTCGATTTTTAGTTCAGACTAAGTAAGTCTAGACAGTGTAAGTCTAGACTAAGTCAGTCTTAACGAGTTATATTGCAATTCTTCTCTTCTCTAAGAACTAAACAATTTACCTAAGTCTGAAGCGGGTAAAGATTTCAAACTCAATTATGTTTCAATCTTAACTTTTCAACATAACTTGTCGATAAATCTTGACGTATTCACTAGCTATAGTTAAGATGGATCGGTGACCAAACTTTTCGTGCAGAACAAAATAAGTTTTACTAAGACCGCATAACATAAAATATGTATACGTCTCACAATTATTTTTGTGTACAAATAAGAAACTTAAATTACAGCAAATGAGGCGAATTTCCCGAGACACAAAGGCTAAACATAAGTTTAGCAAACAAGGCAGACGATAAATTCATAAGATAATTTATTACAGCGCGATCGAATTGTTCAGAATTCACGATAATATTGTGTACTTGTATCAGAGTAATGTAGCTACACGGAAACCATTTCACTGTACAGCTTTTGGTACGAGTCCAAACATCGTCTGGTTTGACTCACTTCTGTAAGGTTGTATCTGTGGATCAATCAATATAATATTCCTTCTGAGGCATACAGAATATCTGGCTTTCGATACAGTCAAATGTTCCGTCTCACAGCGAATTCTTTTTCCAGATACTTTTTATTCATGATCAGAAGTAGCAACGCATGGTGTGAACCAGGCGGCAGGTCCAGCAAAATCGTCTCCCACATGGGTTATCCTGCACGTCAAATAAATTATTCAACACCGACCCTTCGTACATTCCTCCGTCCCTGTTCCTCCTAATTCTTCGATCAGGGTGCAAGGGGGACACATGTCCGTTACATAAACGTGAAAGAGCCGATGACGAGTACACAAGGGATTCCATTTATTATTCGCTCGGAACACTGACATTTGTGAAGTGTTTAGCGAGAGCCGGGACGCGTCCATAGCTAGCATGTTAATGGCGCTTTAGCTTCAAAAGATATAAAAAATTACGCTTTTTACACTTTACTATGTAAAAATTTCTTGGGAATCAAATTTGACCCATTTCCCGGGGTCCGATTAAGCTGAAATTTTTTGCATACTTGTTAAGTTGTGGTGAGTTACGTCAGTAGAATCTTTTAATTATTAAAAAAAAATATCGTAGGTATAAAATCTCTTGGCGTACACAAAAAGTGCTGCGATGAAACAAATTACATTCAAAATATAACAACAATATTTATGTCAATCAAATTGACGTTTACTAAAAAATAGGGTTACCAGCATATTAAAAAATATTCCCTTTGTAAAACGTGTTATTAATATTTTTAGAAACAAATAAATATTAATATTTTTATTATATTACCGAAAAGCTTCAAGAGGTATTTTTAGAGTAGACCTGCGTCTACTCTAAAAATAGCTCTTCTATTTTATGAGTTATTCAGGCTGAGTTTACAGTAACACTCTTGATTCTGTGTCATTAATCAACCCATGTCAGAAACGTTGCCAGTCGCTGCGGCAACACTGAGGCTTGAGGGAATATTGTAGGGCACGACGAAAATTATACTTTATATGTTGGGCTCAAAGCTGTTTTAATTTGTCCCGTAGCCTTTAATTATAAAAATAATGGTATAAAGGGTGGCGACCTTTTATCCAAGATTTATATGAAGCTATTAGTACCTGAGTAATTAAAGGTGTCAGAACAGTTGATAGTTGGTCTACTGAAATTTTCAATTCTTACTAAACTTTTAATCTACTGTAATGGCAATTACAGAAAAGTGTTGCTTTAACATAAAAAAAAACTTTAAAATCAACAAAAAATCCGTGAAGTTTGGTACTTTTTCCCGACGTACTCTCATTTATAAGGAGGTTTTTTAGAAAACATTAACAAGAATTTTAAAATAGTTGGCCGCAATCGTGTGTAAACATAAAAGAAAAACCATTTAAAAGTTATTTTTATTGATATATAACACATTTTCATGTATATTATTTCAATTCAAAGTTCGCGCCTCTATTTAAAACATCCGCACATTCATTTCCTATATATTGCTTCATTTATGCGAAGTGGTTGTCCGAAAGTAAAAGATTGCGATGCCAATTCTAATAATGACGCCCACATTTTGACATTTTCGATGGTCGTGCATCTTTTGCAAACCACATGCTATCCATAAAATTGTATGCGTTGGCTTTCTTTTAATTTATTTGGCATTCATGTCGCACGGCTCTGTGGTTGGTTACGTTGACGTTGGATCGCCTGTTATCCAACATTTTCATTTTCGATTATTAAGTAAGCACCAATCGTAAAACTCCTTTTTAACCCCCGACAAAAAAGTGGGGTGTTTAAAGTGTCTTATTGTCAGTGGCATCACTTATTATGGACGTTTGAACCCATTTTGATAATTTTTTTTCGTTTGCAAGGTATAAAATAATAGAAAATAAACTATTGTACAACCTTAGTTTCCCCCGATGCAACGACTTTTGGATTTAATATTCTACTAATATTAAATGTGAAGGGGTAATATTTAGAGGTAATTTTAGTTGAATTTATTTGTGTGGGTTTTATTAGCTTTTATGGCTACAAAAGAATACCGAAACTCTGTTCTAATGCAACGTTTTTAATGTCATTATCGATGAATGTTAAAATTTGGATATCTCGAAATGATCGCAGTATGTGGTCGGATGTAACCAGTAGTGTGGTATGTCGACCACTCACCGATGACGTCACTGAGTGAACGTCGGCTGCGATCATTCTTAAGAAGCACTTATGGTGTAACAACTGGTTAGGGATAGTGATGGACCAATTTATGGGTTTGTACCGCGGTCTATGCTCGGATGATTACGATGAGAGCCAGACCACGCAACGTTCAAAGGAAAACGCCGTTCGAGTGGGAATTGACCTTCCAAGGTCATCTATTGAAGACAAGGTCTCGCAACGCTTTGAAAATTCTTCAAATGAGATGTTATAGAGCAATATAGGAATAAAGTTAACTACGAGTGAGCATTCGCGGTATCCACCACTTCATTATATAAGCAATTAGTTGTTTTGAGAGCGTTTGTATTTTTTATTTGGTTTCTTTAATTCGGTTATGGCACACATTAGGTGGTGCTATACGATGGCAAGTAATTGCAGGCTTATTTTCAAGCAGTTTGTATGTGTCTGACGTTTCGTGTTAAGTGAAACGTAGTCAAAACACTGCATGTAGCCGGCCCCAACAAGTTCAACAGAGAGCGAAAGTGGATTTGCTACCTGATGGCATTTTCCAGTCCGCGTCTGCTACAGAAGCCCAGCCTCAGCTCTGAAATATGTTCTAAAAATAATTAATGAATGTATTTACATCACAGGATAAATACCATTTTTTTCATATGGGGTTATTTTTCCTAATTTTCTTCAAGGTTATTTCAGAAAGTTATTCCCTAAGAATTTGTGCCAAGATCATAACGTAGCAGAGACTCATGATCAACGTTCTTTTAATGAACGTGGAGCAACAAAAGGTCAAATGAAATTATAATTTCAAACGCATTAGCCATTGAAATAGTTTGAACTGAGCGCACCTTAATGCGTGCTTCTGTAAGCGTGCGCGCAGATTACTGCTAAGATAAATTGATCACGGCTCGCCACTTTGTTTGTCCTAATGAAAGTTACGAAACTTGTTCGCTACAGACAGACACTACATACCGATTACTCTCATCGATATGTTTAACTTGTGATTATATAATGATTGACTAAACAGGATAACTTCACTGTGTCTAGAATCGCCATATAAGAATGCCGATTTGAATGTATTACTTTATCGGATATGGGTTACAATTACTCAACCACTGGGCCATAAGTGTAACTTTCCATACAATCAATGCTTCACAACTTTATTCACAAGTCCAGTGTTTTATCCTTACTAATTTGTGAGTTTGTTTGTTTGGATTAATTTTAGTACCGAGATAGTTGAAACCCTGGAGACGGACATAGGCTATATTTTTTTAAGTTGGAAGTGAGGGAGGAAGAGGGAATAAAAGGGAAAACTTAGCTTTGCTATTACAAACAATAAGGCGTAAGGTCAAAAACTACAGGTAACCGGTACCTGCAAATCAGGAAAGGGGAACTGTGTTCCCCCGAATTTAACGTGAGCGAAGTTGCGGGCAATAGCTAGTCATTTTATATAACATTAATTTCATCATCGTCTGCCTACCCTCTTTCCAACTACAATGGTGACATTCATTCAAACCGGATGTAACTAACACCACTATTTTACATGGAGCTACTGTATATCTGACCTGCACGACCCACTGGGTCAATATGCTTCATTTATCTGAAGTGTATAAACCCAGTGATCAAATACAATACTCATATGAGTGGACATTGTGGACGATGTTTTCATTCGTCATGTATGGGCATTGTATTTGCCAAACTAAGGAGTGAGTAGAGCGGATTTCTAAACTAGCTGGATTACCTAATCAACGAATTTTTATAATCACAATGCAGAGCACGGTTTTAGTCGACGGCTTTGGTCAGAGATGTTTTGAAAGGGGATTTAGTCAGAATCCATACACCAACACTTAAGTATGTAAATTCGTATGCAGTATTGCAAATGTGAAGGCAACAAACACTTAGTGGTAGTATGTGCGTAGATTTGAAAACGTTGCGACCTTAAATTGGTCGCCAAAGTTTATGCCTTTTAGAGCCAGATTTAGCTTTCTTTGTATTTATTATGCGTGTAAAGGTTTGAGCAGTAAAATGCTTACACTAGGTCGGCCGTTTCAATTGAATGTTTTTTTTTATGAAGGATAAGTACTACGTACGTAATATTCTACATTTGTAGGTTTGGCCTTGTTTTGAATAGATTCCCCGTACATTTAGAGATCTGCTTTTACTGGTTTTCTCGTCGTGCATAAAAATACCACAGGTAAAAAATACACCATAGACAAAAGGTTGTCGGCAAGCTTGGCACAGTGGGTTGCAAGCTACACCACGTGTCGGGGGTTCGATCCCGCACTTATAGAGCGGACATGAGGAACATTTTATACAAACATTTTGGTCCCGAACATTTTCGGTTTTTACAAACGAATGCTCCTCGAGAAGGTAAGACACTAGACAGAATGTAATCAAGAAGTAACAAGAATTGGATTAAGATTTTATTCGTTTTGTCTCATAAATATTTCAAGTCTTTGACTACGTCTCTATGCAATGACAACTGACGACAGGATCACAGCAAAAAAGTTGATCAGTACTTTTTATTGGACCCCGAATGACCCCCATCATTTAATAGAATTACTTTTTTAGTTTTTCCAATACTTAGGACCAACAAAAAGAGAACGGTAGCAAGCAAGGCTGCGGGCTTTGAGGTCCCGTGAAGCAAAAAGTGTAATTGGCTTCCGAAATTCCCTGTTGTAAGCTCGATATTGGAATAGTGCACGATAAAGGCCCGTTATATCGATGCAATCGGGGTACAAATGTTTACACTTTAATGAAAAAGAGCTCCCACAATATGTGCTTTAGCGATGAGTTTTTTAACACATCCGAAGTAATTTGACAGCACAGTTGGCGCGGTTGCTGAGCGATTGACTGCTGCTCTGTGGGTTCGACTTTCGCGGGTTCGTATCCCGCACGAAAAAAATATTTGTAAAACGTTTCGGTATTTGTTTCGGGTTTAAATGTTCGATAACGTACTAACGGTACAGGAGAAAATCTAAAAGATAACGGTAAAGGTAAGGCAACGTTTATGACGTTTAAAAAAGTTTTAAGATCTTACCAACAACACGCTATGCTGTCGCATAGGGCCCTCGGTAAATTGCTTCAAAAATTGATTATTATCACTACAGCTGTAGTATGCTGCTGTAAAATGGGTATACAACACAGAAACTTACTCGAATAAAGATATATTAATGAATGACTACTTCCCAAATACTTTGTTGCGAGATAATTTCCAAATGAAATATTTACTTGTAGAAAAAATACACGCCAAGGATGGCTGTTTTATTTATTCACATTTTATTGCACAAGTCAAAATGTCGTAAAAAGTGCCTCATCCCAGTGGCTGTCTGCTGGCATCCGATCAAGTATTGGGCTAAGCATAAACACGACGAATGCTTGCGTCATAAACATATATTGAGTCAGTCCTACTTTCTGGAATACCTACAGTGAAATAAAGCCTAATATCTCGGAACAAAATTCTAATCGGATTATAGTCTAAAAGAACGTCTGTAGATTCTTTGATAGTATTATATTACTTAATTAAAAAATCGGATTGCTCCGATCGTATCAGACTTACCTCAGGTACCTAATAGGAATTAATTTTCGTACCTTCGTTCAGAGAATATTACAGTTTTTCACTGAAATTTTAATTTTAGATTGAACTTATATTACTTATAACGTTTTTCTTGAAAGTAATAAACTAGGATTATATAGATAGATGTACATATAAATAGATAGATGTACTATATCACGAACTGAAAGCTTATGTTATCTATTTATATTTCTGATGTAGGTGTCTTGATTTCCTACTACAACTCAGCTATATCATAAAACCTTTAAATTAAATTGTAAAGGCTAATGTTTTGAAAATTTTTATTCAAACTGTATAAGTGAGTGAAAGTATCATATGGTTTTCAAAAAAGGAGAAGGTTCTCAATTTGACTGTTTTTTTCTTTTGTTATTTGAATTATCCGACGATTGCGGACCGATTTTCAAAATTATTTTATGCTTATACGAAAGGTTTTATATTTTTTTTTGTTATTCTATTGCATAGTTTCTATCGCGGGCTTAGAGCGTGGAGACCGATTCCAGAAATTCTCTTTGCGAATTCTCTTCATTGGAAGTACTTTTTAAATACTATATTTAGATTTATTTATTGCACAAGTTTTTTATTTATTTATTGCATAAGTTGTAAAAAAATGCTTTGCAATATCTTTACCGCGGCAGTCCCCGAGTGCCACACGTATTTTTTTGCATAAGTTGTTAAAAAATGCTTTGCAATAGCTTTACCGCGGCAGTCCCCGAGTGCCACACGTATTTTTTTGCATAAGTTGTTAAAAAATGCTTTGCAATAGCTTTACCGCGGCAGTCCCCGAGTGCCACACGTATTTTTTTGCATAAGTTGTTAAAAAATGCTTTGCAATAGCTTTACCGCGGCAGTCCCCGAGTGCCACACGTATTTTTTTGCATAAGTTGTTAAAAAATGCTTTGCAATAGCTTTACCGCGGCAGTCCCCGAGTGCCACACGTATTTTTTTGCATAAGTTGTTAAAAAATGCTTTGCAATAGCTTTACCGCGGCAGTCCCCGAGTGCCACACGTATTTTATTTTTAAGGTCTACAAGCGTGGCTTTTCTTTGTTGCCTTTCATAATTTTATTCAAAAACCATGGGCGACATTTTGAAGAAAACCAGACACTTGGAGATACAATTTCTTTTTTTTTATTTCACAGCAGGTAACAGCTAGCTATATTATAAGTATCGTATGCTGCCACGTCGGATCTTAGTTGCGCATGCTCAATATATGATTCACGGTTCTAACGGGCTTATGTTAGTCCTTCGTGGTCTAAATAGTAGTAGGTATTATTTTCAATCTTCCGTATTATTTTTTAAGTACTACTTCAACATAACTTCTTCTTCTGCCCAAGCTTTTCCAAATATGTTGGGGCCGGCTTCCAGTCTTACCGGTTATAGCTAAATACCAGTATTCTACATGGAGCGACAGCCTATGTAAGACTAGTTGTCAGACTTTCTGACTACTCGTACTTTTAATCTTACTTATGAAACAGATTAATCTAAAACATTTACTAACTTTGATAGTTCTCATAAAAATCAAGTTAATGACAGTCCGTTTAAACTGCTACAAACTAAGTTAGCTTATCTCTATAAATTTTACGTAAACAGTCATTACATTTTTATTTTATCTGTTTCAGATCAAGTGGAAAGTTTATTTTATAGCATCGCTTCAGCCATTAAAATAAGTAGAATTATCACTCAAAAGTTTCGAACGAGCTTGTACCATTTGTCTGAATTCAACTTATTATCGCACGAGAACAAAGTGGTATATTATTCACTTTTTTATACCCGTAGAAGTGGTAAGGAAAAGTTCAAATAGGTGGATTTAGTATGGTAAATAAATGTAAGAGGTTTTATAACCTAACCAGTACTAGCTGGTTTACCATTTACCATAATGTTTAAATACTCAGGTCGTTTTAAAGTTAGAATTTAGGAAAAATCATAAAAAACAGGTTTCAGATAAAAGTGTGTGACATATAACTTAAAATTTTATTTAAAATGATTATCTAAAAGTATTACATGCGCATTTTATTGAAACACAATCAAAACCATTACAGTAACATGTTTGACAAGTGACCGATAGCTGTTTTGAATTCTGTAGTGCCGCGTTTTGGACGGGTTAACTTTTACGCTAAAGTTTAGAGTTTAGTCAAAATAATTACTAAAACAAATATAAATTTGATGATTTAGCCTGATTTTCACTGGAGATTTGATGCACCCAACTTGAATATAGAATTGCTCGACAACCCTCAGGCTCAGCAGCTACCAAACTAGAACCTCCAACCAGACGGGTGGTGACCCGTCTGGTTGGATAAACCTCCCTGCCATGGAGGATGATCATACCACTAAAGGCCGATGACAAGGACACATCGGAGGTGGACGGCGGAAAACAAGGTGTTGTGGCACTACTTATAAAAAGGTGTATGCCAACCAGTGAATTAATTAAGGCTGAGTTGATTGGTTTGTTTGAAGGTTTTTTTTTTAATGTTGCCCCACACTAGGAATTTCTCCTGTATCGTGGGTGCGTTTACAAACATTTAAACTCACATACACAAACAGTCAGACCCAAAAAAACTATTTATAAGCCTAATATATATTTATATTTGGTTTAATAAACATATTTTAGATATTTGCTCGACGATCAGTAAAAAGATACTCCAGCGCGAAGAAATTCGCAAATCATATTTTATATAATAAAATACCACCAGGACACAACCTGCAAATTGTAAAAAAACGAGAATTGACTACCCTAGAGCTTCCACCCTAACATGATTTGTTACTGTAATGTAACTTGTTTAGCTGTTGCTGAAGAATTTAATGGAGCAGCAATTGATAATAAAAATAAAAAAAAAACTAACAACATTCGCGCTCTGTGATAATGGCCGTAACTTACTGGTTATAGACTATAAGTTCTGTTTTAGGTAAGCCGATTACTTTGTGTAGGTCAGGTATTTCATCAGCACTGCTCTCAAAATATCGGAACGACACAGGAATGTTCTAGAACACAAATCTAAGATAATCATTATGACCATCATTATCTTGCTGTTCTTTTTCCATTCAATTAGCATTCGGCGTAAAACATTTTCTTTTTCCATTCTCTTCTGTCAGACGTAACGGGATAATTTACTTCTTTCTCTCTTATTTCATTCCTTACACAATGCAGCCATTTGTTTGGCCTACTTCTTTTTTTCCATCCATCAACATTCATAACTATCATGAGATTATCACATACCTTCAATATTTTATTACATGGACTGGGCTAGCGGAGAGTTTTACACCCAACTTCTGTTGTGGCAAGCCCGTGTCTCCTGGAGAGGATAGCCAGACTTATAAAGACCGACTATAGTAATAAACCACACACTTTCAATGCCTCCTTTGTGACATAGAGTCTAACGTATTATTTTCTCTGTAGTCTATGTCATAGACTAAAAATAATACGTTCAATTTTTTTAGGCTAACGCGCCTGCAACATATTCTAAGAATGACAAAAATAACTCAACATTACCCAAACTTGACTTTAACAGCTGCTGCGAGAATTATTTAAGCTTTAAAAAGGGTTTGTTTTTCTAATTTCAAAAGCATTTATAATCCGATTAAGCTGGATTCAATAGGGCGCTTAATTAAATAATTTAAACCCTTGGCAATCAGCCTGATACTCGAAAAAGCTTATTGCTTTCTAGAACATTCGTAGACAACAATCTAATATAAAGCGAGGATTAATGTGATTAGGAAGCCAGCACTAACGGAAGGATTGATGAAATACTTTTGGAAAAAGAAATATGAAAAACGGGTGTGATGGACGCCGCATCAAAATCTCTATTGATGATGATATTATTCTATTTGATATAAATAGTTTGGAAGTAGGTGGCATTTAGTCGCTGTGATAATGGACATATGCATATTTGACGAGTGCAGGAGCTCGATTAAGAAACATCTCATTCTATAACACCTCTACTTTTTGCAGGGTGATCTGAGCTGCGAACGCTGCCGACCCGCGCGGCGTCTCCGACGAAGGAATTACTTTTAATGCATTCACTTTAAACTTTAGAACAGGTACGCTAAATTCGTTCTCCTTTTTATAGCAGCATCGTCTCAGAAGAACTCGTCTTATTTTTAATAAAAATGAAAGCGAGAGTTTACGGAGCGCGCGAGTGAGAGATATGTTTTACAAGAGATTAATAGTTTGCGATTTATATGCTACTCTCTAGGTAAAGCCACGCCTGGTAGCCTAGGTTGGTATGAGGTTGAGTCATCACCCGTTATATACCGAGTTTCCTCCGTGCCTCGGTTAGCACATTAAGCTGTTGATCCCGGCTGTAATTTGTAGATTTGTGACAGTTGTTACTGTTCGTCCCGAAAGTCTGACAACCAGTCTTACCAAGAAGTGTCATGTTACCCAGTCCTATCTGGGTAGTAGAGGTCAGATAGGCAGTCGTTTCATGTAAAGGACTGGTATCCGGTTAGCCTAGGCCAAATAGTTGGGAAAAGGCTAAAAAGATGCTGAACAGATTGAGAATGATGTTTGTAAAATTGATAATTGATATGATGAGAGGGTTGGAAAGGTCTCGCCAAGGTTCTTGGGAAACCATCGCAGAACTAACTTGAGCCGATCGCGATCTATGTAACGTATGGCACTGGTAGTTACGCAACGCGACCTCTAGCAGATAATGAGACGCTTGCGAGGAGAAAAAATATATCTAAATCATTAACTACATTGCCTACTGCTGACCCCTGTGACCAGCCATAGTTCAAGGTTTTTGTCGTTCAAGTGATTGGTCAAATAACGCTTAACGGCTGCAATTATGACGGGTTACAGTTCAGTGCCAAAGATTAAATGCGTAATGACAATTCTATTGGTTTTTAGTATTTGTTGCACAAAAACTTACTAAGTGCGTCTCAACTTGATTGATCTCGTTAGGGGATTTGTTTTAATTATTCGTCTCTTTAAATTTCAGAGCCGAGATCATTTCGTAATCTTTAAAGCGTCTCAACATCAAGTACACGAATAGCGTAGCGAATACTTAAATTATTATGACTATATTTAGAAACTATAGACGTAATCAGTAGGTACCTACTAGTGATTCCAATTCTATATTAATTTATAATTTGTTTACGAGTAAACTTGAATGTAATGTAAAGTATTTTATGAAATAAACAACCTTTATGTTACTTCAAAAAATCAAAAGCATTTATTTCAGTTATACCATTACAGGCATTTTTGAATGCCCAGAAACAAAATGAATCTACAGTCCCGGTCACAAGGCATAATAACTTGTGAAAGTATTGTAGTTGCCCGTTCCAAAGCGTTGATCTTTATGGAGAAGAATGGCCAAGAATCTCCATGGACACTCTTTTAAATTATAAAATAAATTTTAAATTATAAAATAAATTATTACAAAATCGTATTTACATCACTCATTTTGAGATTAAAACTTTTTGTTGGCTAAAGGTAGATACACACCAGTGTGTCGTGGCGCGTCAGAAACATATCGGTTTCTATATCGGTATGGTTAGAAACACATTATTATAGTGTGTAATGTCGGAGTGCGAATGTGTTTACCCACCATGCTGCCATAACATGAGCCCGTAGAATGTCTCACCCCTTATTTATAGTACAAAAAAACCGCTTGCTTACAAGAATAATGACATAACTAAGGGCTTGATACAGAAAGCGGTACTCCTGGACACGGCTCGTATTGTTAGGAGGTTCCTTTCTCTGGACCCTTGACCTGTAGCTTGGACCCTGTTCCTGATACCGGTGGGAACTTAATTTTATATTTTTAAATATTTTTTTGTTTTATTAAGTTTTGATAAGAAATATGTAAAAATATAAAAATATGTATACGAATGAATAAACGAAAATATGTACATAACTAAAAAGAACCGGTCAAGTTCGTCTCGGTTTTGCGCCCCAAGAGTTCTGTATAAACTTGCGACATAAACGGTCATATATCTTTTGACAGTGTCAATTCGAAGTTCATTTTTTCACAGCTTTAAGGGACCACAGATTTGAGTATATGGTTTTAATTTCAACTCGATATTTCCCCGCGTTTCCGATCCGGTCTGTGTATTTGTCAAGATCCTTTGTCTTGACAGATAGACAAACAGACAGACGGATAAGAATTAAGAAAGTGATCCTGTCAGTCCGTTGTGTTCTTTTTGACGTAAGTAACCCTAAAACAACGACATCTAGGACAGGGTTTTTCAAAATTTAATTTAAAAAAATATTGATTGCAATTTTTTAAGCATAAAATTTTATTTTCGAAAAATGAAAGGATTATATAACGTATTTCGTTTCTTAATTTAAAACTTACTTTCGTTAATTTTATATTCAACTACAAACAACACGGAAAAGTCTACATTTTTGAGTTATGTCATCGTCGATTATTATGTTCGCTATATAACTATAATTTATAGGCAAAGTCACTAAATACAATTACTATAAGAAAGGGGGAAGAAGCTTTTGTCTTACGGAAATAATTAAATGAATTGTATGCTTTAGTAATAAACTTGTGAGTATCTGACATCCAATCAGTCTTAATGATTGTTGGCCGAACTATTCCATAGACACCTTTTTTTTTAACCGCGTTCTATCTTGCATGTTCCACTGTTAGTAAGGGTCCATCAAACTTCGTTTCAAATTCCCCATGTACAGACTCCTGCAGGTCAAGCTACCCGAAACTGTCAATTTTTCCCAATGAATCTTGGACCTTATTCTTTAGAAATAAAGTCGAAAATCTATCAAAGAAATCTGACAGATTGTAGTAGCTTGATGTGCAGGCGTCTGTACACTACTATTGCAGCAACCAATTAAATAAAACCAGCATTTGGTGAGTTATAAATGCATTATTAGACAGTTATAAGGACGTTTAATTCAGTAAAATGCTTTATTCAATATTAATGGCGTCTTAAGTTTTATACCAGGTTTTATTGTTTCTCGAAAAAGCCTTAATAAGAGGAAAACATATCAATTACTAGCTTCCGCCCGTGACTTCGTCCGCGTCGCATAGCTAACGCTAACTTTAATCAGCGTGATAATTTAAAAAATCTTTCTCTTCCCTCCTCTTCCCTATGTCCGTCTCCAGGGTCCCAACTGTCTCTGTACCAAAATTCATCAAAATCGGTTAGGCCATTTAGGCTTGAAGACGTAACAAACAAGCAAACTTACTTTCGCTTTTACAATATTAGTAAGGATTCAGTTGTGTACTGATTAGATTCAATTGACTACGACTCGTTTATTTTCTGCAATTCACCGTGATTGGGGTCATATTCAACAATAACTATTTCTTTGAAATGATCACTCTGTTAGTAGTTATTAGTAGCATTACTCAAAACGGTTACAAAACTGAACTTTTGTGATTGTATTTTGTTGGTGAATCGGGATTGTTACCAGTTTCTAATCAAGTTTGAATGGCTTCTTTAATAATAAAGTGTATGGCGAAGCGAAGCCACACACACTAATGTAAATAAAATATAGTTGGGAACGGAACCTACCAACAGTTACAGTGGACTTGGTAATTAAATGTTGCAAACAATACGAATAATCACAAGTTTGATTTAGGATGATTGAGTTGCAGAATACCTACTTCAATCAAAGATTTGGTATCAAATGCGAAAGTGAGTTTGTTTGTTACGTCTTCACGCTTTAACGGCTAAACCGATTTTAATGAATTTTGGTATAGAGATAGTTGGGAACCTGGAGACGGATATAGGCTATTTCTTTTTAAAAAAAGTGGGAAATGAAGAAGAAAGAGGGAATAAAACGGAAAACTTAGCATTGATATTACAATTAATAACGCGCCAGGGCAAAAACTACTTTACACCACAGCTTTAAGGAACCGCCATCTTATCTTATTTAGTTTTAATTTTAACTCGATACCGTCTCGCATTTTCGAGATTAAGAGTTTTTACAGACATACAACAAAGTGATCCAATAAGGGTTACGTGTTTTTCCTTTTGAGGTACGGAACCCTAAAAATACTTTACGGGCAAGCAACAAAAGTGAGAACTATATCATACGTCTGGTTTGGTTTGATATGGTCACTTACTTATAATACTTATAATGATGATGAATAAGAAGGTAGATTAACCAGCCAAAATAGGGAGACGTAATGAAATCCGAAACCAAATACTGTAAATTGTTTTACTGACAACTTTCATTTTAAAATTCGTCGTTTACAAATGAATAATTTCTTGTGTTAAAGAATTGGATTTTTTCAACCCTTGCTGTTAAAAAAAAATATGCGGGTGCACTCTAAATCTTCACAAGTTCCCGATGAATTCAACCTCTGCAAAGGCTCTGCACAAGATATTTAAAACGAATTCTGTGCTTTCTGAATCCGAAATACTGTAGCCATTTGTGACCGCATTTTTTGCGCTGTTTGCTTGTTCGGAGCGCCACACTGACTGGAATGGATGGCGCAGAATGAATTAAACTTTACGCTGTTACCCTACGGAATGTTGTTATTATAAAATCACAATTATATTATACAGACAAATGTTTGTATGTTTGTTACTCCTTCACCCTTAAATATGGTTTATCACTGCGGGTAAAACCATGGGGAGTAGCTGTATTTTTTAATAATGACACGAAAATGTTCATTAAGTCGTTGTTGAACCATGAGATGTCGACTGTAGAGAAGTACTTAATCCTTACTAATATTTTAAAAGCGAAAGTGAGTTTGTTTGTTACGTCTTCACGCCTAAATGGCAAAACCAATTTCGATGAATTTTGGTATAGAGATAGTTGGGACCCTGGAGACGGACATAGTCAATTTAAAAAAAAAGACCGAGATTTGAGGGAGGTACAGGGACGAAAAGGGAAATCCTATTACAATAAATAAGGCGCCAGGGCAAAACTACAGGTAGCAGGTACCTGTAAATCAGGAAAGGGGAACTGTGTTACCCCGAATATAACGCAAGCGAAGCCGCGGGCAAAAGCTAGTGTACTTATGATAGAAGAAGACGTGCTGCGCTGACCCGAAATAAAGGCTGATAAGGGCAGCACAGTGGCAGAAAGAAAAGACCGATTTCTTTTTCGTTAAATATTGTATGTATTTATTTTTAAATAAGAGAGCATTCATCATTTCGCTCGTATCGAATGAATAAAGCGGTGAAATAATTACAGGTTTGTCGAAATCGACAAGATGGCAAGATGTAGGTAATTGATGTAACCAAATTCGCCTCCAGCTAGGTTTCGTGTTTACGTAAATCTGAATTAGATTTAAGACAACTATAACGTAACTATCCTTACTTTATAATCGACTAGCTTTCGCCCGCGGCTTCGCTTGCGTTAAATTCGGTGTAACACAGTACCTGCTACCTGCAGTTTTTACCCTTGAGCCTTATGGAATAGCAACGCTAAGCTTTCCCTTCCCTTTTCTTCCCTCGTTCTCCCTGCTAAAAAGCCTATGACCGTCTTCTGGTTCCCAATTATCTCTGTGCCAAAATTCATCAAAATCAGTTTAGCCATTAAAGTTGAAGAGGTAACAAACAAACAAACTCACTTATTGATATTGAGAACGTATCTACTCGTACTATCGTACCAAATCAGTCTTATTTTGAAGGCCATTATGAAAGAATGATGCTGGTTTTGCGAATTTCTTGCAAAGTATTTTAATTAATAATTTCATAATAGCATCTGACGTGCGGGTTGAGAAAAGGGTGAGAGCACGTGTTACGAAAATACTATCTAGTTAAGTATGTAGTAATTAACTCGATGCAATAATAAACTGAACTTATTTTATGGATAGTTGTATAAGGACTGTTTGTATAACCCATTCTCCGAGGATAGCAGTCAGATGGCATAGTTTAATTTTTAACCGACTTCTAAAAAAGAGGAGGTTTTCAATGTCGGAATCTTTTTTTAGTTTGATATAAGTACTTTCCAGGTGGATACACATTTATTTTATTTGAATTGCTGTGGTAGTTTATGAGTTATCGTCTGTAATACTTTTTTTTTCTCTCTGTATATATGGATGATTTGCTAATCTTTTAGTAACAATGGAAAATAAATACTCAATAAAAAAATTTGATATATAGGTACATCATGCCATAACTAAAAATGCTGAAATAAAAACTAAAAAGTGGAAAATAACTTTAGTTCCCGAAGTCGGTGGCAACAAAAGTCACCGACTTCCGGAAGTGGAGTTTTCACTTTATATATATTTTTATAGAAGTCAGTTTTTAAATGCAAATTGGTAATTTTATTTGCTTATCCAGACAACATCTATAGTGGTTTAAGGCGTGCAACATACAAACCCATGTATTTCGTGAATTCCTAGTAAGCGGACAAAAAACAACCAATTATATAGATTCGTTCGTTAGATCCGACGGTCATTATTACATATTATACCTGCACGATACAAGCATCCATTCATAACCGGAATACTTTTAAAAACGGGTTTTATTTTAACGAGATCTGTATAGATGTGGCAGTGACAGTCACTTTTTTAACGCTCTCCTTTCTCTATGGCTAATAAAATTAATTGTACAATGTTTCAGCATTGTTAAATAAAATAAATAAAGGATTGTCTGTCTCCAGCCTACATTAAAGCTACAATCTTTTTAGAAAGGAAACTTTTTTAAATGCTATCTTCCCTAGTTTTTAACAAAAGCGTTTCAATTTAATATATCAATTGCGTCAATATGTGTTGAGCAATTTGTAATCATCGGATGTTAATATGATTAACGGAGATGATTTTGGAGGCTATGTTCATTACCAGCAGTAAAGCAATATGCATGCAGCAAATTGCCGCGTTAACTCGTGTTAACAGAGCGGCCATTACCGAGAAATAATTAATAGTTCTCTAAATATAATTATCCTAGTAGTTATTTACACAATAAGCGTGGTTCAATACGCAGGTTGATCAGTTCAAGACAAATAAATATAATAGTTTAAAAACCAAAAAGAACACCCTTTTTGCTTTTTTTTTCACGTGATATTTTTTTCCTATCTCATTTAGCAAACCCTTTCATTTAATACCCATATCATGGGGGTGAATTTCAAACAGCCAGTCCGCCATCCTGAGGAGGTCGCCATATTGGATTTGTAATGACGTTTCTTAGCTAGTCATGTATTGTCATCAAAACTCATAGCGTATCATGCAAATAAATATAGAATCAAATAGTAAAATGAACAGTAGTAAACCTACTAATATTATAAAATCAAAACCAAAATATTTCTATTTCACATAGGCCTACATGGGCACTTATAAAACGTCTAGAAAAGATGCACGGTTCGGGTTGGTCGTTTCCTATGGTGAAGAACCGGCAAGAAACTCCAAGATGCTCTTTTAAAATCATTTGGTTTTACAATGTATTTGTTACAGCGTTAGTACTTAAGTATGAGAAGACAGCGTAGGTCCGACAATAAGTCATTGCTTACTTTACAGAACGTAAAGTAAAATAATTCGTTACCGAAAGTTAACAAGCGTCGACCATGCCCACTCATTCACAACGAATTGGTAAAAAATAAACTAAACAAGAATAAGAAAAAAAATGCAAAATAAAAAAATACCATGAGACCAATCCTATCCTACTATATAGTATTATAAATGCGAACGTTTGTGGGGATGGATGGATGTATGGATGTTTGTTATTCTTTCACGTCGAAACGGCTTAAGGGATCTTGATGAAATTTGGGATATTTTTTATTACAGTACTTTCACAAGTTATTATGCCTTGTGACCGGGACTGTAGATTCATTTTGTTTCTTGACATTCAAAAGTGCCTGTAATGGTCTAATTGAAATAAATGATTTGATTTGTTTTGATTCCTCAATGTCACGCAGCCGAAGCCGCAGGCTCCAGCTAGTATGAAATAATTCAACATTCAGTTGTAAATGTCTATTCGAACATAATAAAATAAGGATCTTCTTTATCTACATTATACGTACAAGATGGGTAAGGAGCTTTACACTAGTGCAATTACAGTGTAAATTCCATTAATTCCGTGCAATTAGATCTTTATTAATTCAATGTAGATTGTAAGCAGCATTGTGCGGTAGCTTGGCTGAATTTCATGAGTGTTCAGTTTACCTCTACTACGTCCCGTGGTTTTATCTGTCCACTTAGCACTTTGTTGCGCTGCATTTGTTAATATTTTACATTCCTTGAGTGCAGTTAACTAATCCTTTTTTGCTATTTAAATGCATATGTTGGACAACGATGAGTTTTGTTTCGTGGTACACAACAAAAATCATCGGTATCCAGTATATTCACAGTCACGTTAATTTAAAATATATTCTTGTTTTTCGATGGACTCAACTCACGATTATGAAGCTGGAAAACCTGGAAGGTGGGGTGTATGTTTATAGGTAGTCCATTTTCGAGAATACATATTTGGGCGGATTATTTTTACAGCAGCCAACTTGGGCCAGCAATTTGTTTTGTGATTTCCAGATTACACTGCAATTCGTGCTGGAATGGATAAAATGAATATTCATATAAGAAGATAAAGAAAACGAACTAAGAAAAATCCAAATGCTTCCGTACAAACTTGCGACAGACAGACAGACCGACAAACAGGCAGACGGACAAATAAGTGATCCTATAAGGGTTCCGTTTTAGCTGTCCATCTGTCTATTGATGACAGGCTGTATCGACGGCGAGTTAGTGTTCCACGCGCGCCTCAATTAGATGTCGGCATAGCAGAGGGGCGTGCTAGGTCCACCGCCTGCCGGGGTTACGTTCGAAAGAGATACCGCGGGCGCGGAACATAAAGGGCAATAGAAGGAACATGGGTGGGCTGTGTCAGTACAAGTCTGACACTCCCCCCCACTCCGCCCAGAGCGGGGGATGTTATTTGA
Source organism: Ochropleura leucogaster (assembly GCA_958449745.1). NCBI lineage: Eukaryota > Metazoa > Arthropoda > Insecta > Lepidoptera > Noctuidae > Ochropleura > Ochropleura leucogaster. The sequence continues at coordinate 15,057,500 of OY288200.1, forward strand.
TCATTTCCCATCCGCAAAAAAATGGTTCCCTTTTTTCCTTTTGAGGTACGGACCCCTGAAAAAGAGGATGCTACTATTTAGGATTATAAATATTTTAGAATTCCGTAGCACAAAAAAGTGACCAGTCACTTAGTTGTCTGGCCGTCTGTGTGTTTGTCAAAATCTTTTAACTAAGGAACGAGTCGTGGTATCGAATTGATATTAATACCTAATACTAAAATCTGCTGTCCAAGTGCATAAAACAATCCCCTCTACGTTTACGCAATCAACAGATATAACCGTTTATTACCAACACAATTGAACCTATCGCTGTTTGATAATAACGTGAGGTAGCAGACGTAATTGGATACCAGTGTGTAGTAATTATGAAGCTAAAGTTATTAATTATACGAGACCGTCACATGCCTCAATCGATTAAAGGTTACCCGGGACGCTGACGCCGGAATTTCATAGTTGCTTTAAAATAGTGATGCCACATAACATCTCTTGGGCGGTTATCTTTTGATCCTTACATTTTTATCCAATTCTCCACCAATTTGACGGCATGGTTGGCGCAGTGACTGAGCGATGTTTTGCTGCGTCGCAGATTTGGTACCCGCACGAAACAAATATTTGTATGATCTACAAGTAGTTGTTTCGGGTAACCCACGATACAGGAGACGTTCCTAGTGTGGGGCAACGTTTTTTTTTTAAAACACGGAGATCCGTATTCAGAGATGGCGTTAGTGGGTAGTGTGACTTGCACAAAATTTACTTTGACGTTTCTAACAAGCCTATTAGGATCAGCTGTAAGACGCTTATTTAACTCGACAAACAGCCAGCAGCCAGGAATATTGAACATCAACATCTGCCTAGCCTTTTCCCAACTATGTTGGGGTCGGCTTCCAGTCTAACCGGATGCAGCTGAATATCAGTATTTTACATGGAGCGACTGCCTATCTGACCTCCACAACCCAGTTAATACTGGGTAATACGATACCCCTTGGTAACACTGGTTGTCAGACTTTCGGCACACTGACTACTTGTAACGACTGTCAAAGATCTACAAATGACAGCCGGGACCAACGGCTTAACGTGCTTTCCGAGGCACGGAGGAAACTTGGTACGTAACGGGTGGTCACCCATCCACAGACCAACCTAGGCAAGCGCGGCTTAACCTAAAGATCGACCCGAGCGGCTGCTATTATTTAGCCACGAGCTCCTCGTATAGGAATATTGTCATATTGAACATATTATATTATATTTATGCAAGAGCTTATGCCCTCTAGAATTTCTATGAAGCTGTATATTTTCATGGTCGTGTCAGTGTCGTTCTTAATCAGTGAACGCAATAGATTTAAACCTTAACACTTGTTCATTGATGACGTCTTATTTTTACACTGCTTAGTATATTTTTTATGTATGTTATCATGCGTGTGTTTTCCGAAGGTTATCAGCGGGTCACAAATCTGTATACGTCTGGAGTGTGTAAACCAGGCTGGTACCGTGAAATTCCTGATGTGAAAATAATACCCGATTACCGAATTTTGCTCAGAAGTGGTTGCGACCACTAGGCGAACTAAATGGTTAAAAACTTTTTATTTAAGCAAACTTGCTTTGTTTATATAATATCATGATTAAAATAAATGTGTAACGACATCCATTTAATTGCCCAGTGTATGTGTAAATATGTAAATTCTCGAATCGCAATAGTACCTAATATGCATAATAAGGTTGTCCGAAACTTAAATATTTTGTTTAAAATATATGTATATGTATGTGCAAATATTTTGGTGGTAGGCATTCAGAGTTATTTTTTTATCAGATTTCAATATCACAACTCATTTTAGGTTTGTTTACGCTTGCGTTTTTAAAATAACATCAGTCATTAAAATCTAAAATAACCTTGGTAACACTATAACCATACCCTGGTGTGCCTTGATTAGTTTTCTATTCGATAGTTGAAATTATATGAGATATGAGTATATCTTACATAATATTACGCCGGTAATAACTAAAGGGTAAGGCAGACGTGTACCTAACAGTACACACACATTTCAACGATCAAATCAAATAAAATCAAATCATTTTATTTGTGACACGATTAACCTGCCTTCAACCGGGCGCAATTCCAGACTCTGTGGTTGCTACTAAGAAAAGATATAAACCCATTAACGCTTTGCCCGACTTGAAAATCAAATCCAACACCGCATGCTCTGCAGTTCCGGCCGCTATATCAACGTACTCATCTATACTAATATTATAAAGCTGAAGAGTTTGTTTGTTTGAACGCGCTAATCTCAGGGACTACTGGTTGGAATTGGAAAATTCTTTTAGTGTTGGATAGTCCATTTCTTGAGGAAGGCAATAGGCTATATAACATCACGCTACGACCAACAGGTGCTGAGCAGCGTGGGTGAAACCGCGTGGAAAAGCTAGTTAGTTACAAATGTAAAGAAGCTACTCTCAAGTCAGCCTTCCTATATTTTTCTTTGTTCTAATAATTTGGTAGTTAGGCAGGGCAGGGTGGGTAAGGTAGAAAAATTGCATTGCAACACATACCGGCCGGGCACAGCTATAGTATCCACATTAAACGCAATGAGTGATTGTGAGGTACTAATGTTTGGCTATTACGTAATGTGGGACATTATCCTAGGTCTGTAAGCAGGCCTGTGTCTGGGAGTTGGATTTCAGGGATACTGTAATTAGCAGTTTATTTCTAGGTCACTAACACACTCCTAATAAAATTAATGTAACTAGGTTTGAATGCGTAACGCAAATTAAAGCAATGAATCGAAGCCGTTTGGTCCTTCGTGGATTTTTTATTGCGCAGATTTTTGACCAAGCTTATTATGGAACTGGGGGCGTCATAAATATCCCTTATGTAAAGAAGTTTTGACTTAGATGACTTCACTAATCACAGAAGATGACACCAAAATGAAAGAAAAATATGCTATTGAGTATGTTGTTGAGGGTGAACAATGTTTTTCTTTTCATTTTGTAATTTATGTTTTCGTCTGACTTAAAACATTGGAATTCTTATTTGTATTGTGCATACCAATCTTATATTTCTTGGTAACTTGAAATAAATTGCCAGTTTTAATTTTTTGACCTACCTCTTTTCGCTTTTTAAATAAAAGTAGTTTTGCTGTCAAAAAATATGTTTTATCATTTAGATAATAAAAATAAAAATATAAGGGAAACTAATACCAACTATTTAAGTAAAAAAACTATTTTTAAATATATCACATCTAATATATAAAATTCTCGTGTCACAGTTTTCGTTCCCATACTCCTCCGAAACGGCTGGACCGATTTAAACGAAATTTTGTGTACATATCGGGTAGGTCTGAGAATTGGCCAACATCTAATTTTCATACCCCTTAGTGAGCAGCGGGTGAAACCGCTGGGCACAGCTAGTATAAATATATATAAAACACCCCATGTTTGTGAGCCACTAACAACAATCAATTATTATTCTATACATTTTGCTTGAATAGAAAGTTAAATGGAATAGATTTTTCACCTCGTTCCAATTTCATGAAACAATGAAAAATCGAGTGAAGTTTTCAAAATGATAGCTTTTATTTTTCCCAATTGAGAATAAAAACAAAACAACATGAATTTAGTCCTGTGGTGCTTAAATTCGTTTATTTGTTACTACATTTATAAATTATTCAGTTAGTAATTCTCTAACTGTGTTTCCGCACACATATAAATATATATCGCATAGCAAAATAAAGACAAATTGAAAACGTTGTTTGTTCAGAATACACTATCGAAATTGAATTCCGATAATTTTAGTTGCCTATTATTCTGACTGATGAAAAATATTTTAAAATTCGCGTCCCTTTTTTAAAAGCTTTTATTTAAGTATTTTTTAGTAACTAGAGTGTCAAAAAAGGCTAAGATTAGTCATTGGCTTTAACACTTAAGTCGAAGAAGAAGAAAAACTTTACTTGTTTTCTTTGAAAAAAGAAGCTAGTTTGTAAATAATGTTGCCATTTAAGTAACTAACGGCTCAAAGCGCATACCTATAGTTTTAACATAGGCACGTTACACAGTAGGCACTGAAGGTTATATACAGCTTAAGTTTAGGCTGTATATAACCACATTACGTCGTTCCCAGGCATTATATTTAACAACAATGCCATCCCCCAGGACACGGGCTGGACTATGCGAATTCTTACTCATAAACATCCCACGAATATCATTTAGAACATTTTAGTACAGGAAAAAGCTTTTCATTTACTTAGTGTTTACTTTGTGAAGAGCAATCATTATTTTGTACACACGAATGCTGTGAGTGCCCCGTTTGCCTCTCACACGTTTTCATAGCACTGATGTAATTAAAATGAAACTGAAAACCGTAAAAATAAAGGGAAGCCCTCTTCATACAACTCTTTAGAAGAAAACGGCTTTTAGGATTAACATTTTACCTCGCCTTTTGTGATGCCAATTTTATTTTCTAAAAGGGATATAATGTCGTAAAATGCTTAAGTAACTTTATTGCAATATAGTTCTATGTTATCCTAGTGAGTTTTGATTAACTGGGAGTATAATAATGATTCCAATAATGATCAAATGATTATGCAGTTATAATTAAGTCTTAAAACTGACATGTTTAATGACATTATTATTAAAACTTGAAACGGGATATTTACCATGTTTATTATTTATGACAAGCATGGTAAATATCCCGTTTCATGTTGAATTAATTATGTAGTTGCTACTTTCCGGTTTATTTTTGTACTAGTGTTCGATATTTGAAAGTGTTTTTTATTTTTATTTATTCTTCTGCAGTCAGGGTCTAGGTATTATTTGGATATGATTAATTTCCGGTCAATCCATGGCCTGATTTCTTGAGAGCGTTTATTTTTTAAACATGTATTTAATTAATACCCGTTACGAATCGATACAAAAAAAGGTTTTTTTACATAACTTTGTTTAATTTTAGTCCTTGCGCGCAAAGCACTTGATTTGTTAATTAGTTAATTTAGTTTATTTATTTGTATCTTTATTTATTCTAAGAATTAATAAAGATACAATAAGTTATTTGATGTAGGTATTAAAGTTTAAACATAATGTTCTATTCTTATACCCGAAATTACAATATGAGACAAATGGCACCAACGAGCTCTATTCAAAAATCAAAACAACATACAGACCACGAATGATACTGACATCTATTCAGTTCACCTAAATCTGTTTGTGTCAAGTTTGCAGCAGCAAATGGCAACAATGCAACAGCGCAACATTTTCCGGCACCCACGTTGAATATTGTATCCATTTAATACTTGTAGTTCAGTATTTGCAGTTGCGAACTCTGGCGTTGGATCAACTATGACAAAGTTGCAAAGAGTACGGTCAAACAAAGTAATTTACCGTGGGCTTCAGTTTTACCGCTAACCGAGGAAATCTGTTTGCCCTGAAATTAACAACAAACAAGTTTTATGATTCAATTTCGCTATTTGTACGCTCTCGTGGTTGCAAACGAAAATAAAAACACGTGCCACCAACAATGTATCCCGTATCCAGCCACATCTTTAATGTATTTTCTCCAACGCTGATTACAATCTTTGTGCGGAGCATAAATTCCCGCCGAGTTACACAACCGACCTGAGATAGAATTTCAGACAGCCGATGCATTATACGGAAACCAACATAGATATTGATTACAAAAAAAATATCGATCCAGTTGTACGGGCGAAGCGTCCGCGCCAAAGTAGGCTGTAGTGGTTATGGAAATCGAGCAAGGCGATGTGTGGAGGCGAGCGTTGGTCTCTAAGGCAGCGTATCGAATGCGCCCGCGCCGGCCGTGGACCTCGGCGAAAAGAAAGGACCGTATACTTGTTAAATAATGACGATAGTTGCATGTTACCAAGTGAAATGTTCGTAGGGATGGAGTGTTCTGACGAGATGAGCACCTTGCTATTTAAGAGCGGGTCGGCATGGCGAATGTCATCAGTTAACACAAGCCCACAGCCACAGGAACATCTCCGAAAAGTGGATTTGTTCTAATCGGTAGCACCACTCGACTTTGGAGTAAAGGTCTTTACCACTCGAAGCCGTCTCACCCAAGCACAATATGCGCGCATTTATGGTAAGCAGCTCGCGGCATATTTACTTCAATCATTAATTTAATTACTGTTTGGCACATGCGATTTACAATTAATTTTTAATATTAATACTTTTTTAAAATTAAATCAGTGTTCCTAATGTGACATTTTATATAGAGTATAATCAGCATTTCAGGAAGTTTGGAACTGAAGTGAAGTGTTCAGTGATTGGACTATCGCAGTGTGCCAAATAGTGATATTTACTTCAGTGACGTTGAAGTGTAATAGTGAATCAAAAGTAATTAGTGTATGTGAATTATCGGCAAACGATTCACGATTTGATAAAATTTTGTTGGACTTTATTTTCATTTTTTGAATTTTCAAAAATCATTTATGAATTATTTCTCAAAAATAAATAGGATCACACTTAAATTCCAAATCGGTTATTTTTGTGTATTATCAGTGAGAACAAAATCTAAACAAAGAGAGCATTTGGGATAAAACAAGCCTAATGGTTAAATTAGGGCACTCGTTTTAACATTAGTGAGCATGAATTAAACAGACGGAGGTGGGCATCGCGAGTCACGATTATGTGGATCGCATTTGTTACTCAAGCTCATGAAAGGACCACTCGATCATTATTCACTCCGGGTGCGATCTCCATTTTACTGAGTCCATTTCCACACTTTACATTCGCGCAATAAACGCAACTCGTTCATCTGTATTCCACAAACCTAGCACATACAGAAATCAAGTGCTGCCGAAATTCCCCGTCTCCCGCTTGCATAATACAAATTATTTCAACTTGTTTACGAGTACCGCATACGACCCAAACTTACGTCACATCACATTGTGAACAGTTTTTTTTTTTAAATAAAATCAGTTTTGTATTTGTTATATTTTATTATAAACTCACATGGGTTTTCTTTATTATGCTTTGCGAGTTGATATTGCTGCGCGTTTGCTTTGTAGGCACAGTGTTAGTTAACCAATCAGTGTGATGTGAGCGTTACCTACTTCTCGGACATCTTTCACTCCGACTCGGTTAATGTGATGTGGTTAGCTAATGGTGATGCTAACTAACTTAAGCAACTGACAGCTACATTCAGAGTTTCATACAAATAAGATATTTGCTCTTATTACAGTAGCAGTTTTCCGTATGTTTATATCGTTGATACATGTAAGCGTTGGAAATGAAATACACTGCGTTTTGAGTGGAGTGAGGATACGTAAAACGGACGCGATCGTCTCTTATCCAGGAACTAGCTCGGACCGCAACATAGGGAGCTCTATGAACTGCCTCGTTATAATCGAATCATGGCCACATGTTGCCAGGTTGTACTCTGTGATAAATTGGATTTGATTTTTAAAAATATTTCTTGATTGTTACAGGTACTCGCCTGCGTGGCGCTGGCTTATGGCCGCCCCGAACCCCCGGTAGGCTACAGCTACTCGGCTCCTAGTTCGGGAGGATACAGCTCGGGTGGACATAGGACCGTGTCCGTCGGAGGAGGATACTCCGGCGGCGGCTCCTTTGGCGGTGGCCACTCAGGAGGCGGTCTGTCCTTCGGTGGCGGTCACTCTGGTGGCGGACTCTCGTTCGGTGGTGGTCATTCATCTGGAGGACTCTCTTTCGGAGGTGGTAGCATCGGAGGTGGCAGCATCGGAGGCGGAAGCATCGGAGGAGGTGGATTCGGAGGAGATGATGGTGGATTTTCCGGTGGATTCAACGGCGGTGCTCTCGTCCAGAAACACATCTACGTTCACGTGCCACCCCCAGAACCCGTTGAGCAGAGACAGCCCCGTATCCCTGAAGTCGCTCCTCCCCAGAAGCACTACAAGATTATCTTCATCAAGGCCCCGACTCCTCCCACCCCCACCGCTCCTATCATCCCCATCCAGCCCCAGAACGAAGAGAAGACCCTGGTCTACGTGCTCGTCAAGAAGCCCGAAGAACAGCCCGACATCGTCATTCCCACTGCTGCCCCCACTCAGCCCTCAAAACCAGAGGTTTACTTCATCAAATACCAGACCCAAAAGGACGGTGGTATCGGCGGCGGTATCGGCGGTGGTATCGGTGGTGGCGATGCTGGCGGTATCGGCGGCGGCATCGGCGGCGGTGACCTCGGTGGCATCTCTCTTAGCGGCGGCTCTGGCTCTGGCATCAGCAGCGGTGCTGGCGGTCACGGCGGACTTGAAATCAGTGGTGACTTCGGCGCCAGCGGTGGCGACGACAGCGGCTCTGACGGACACAGCGGAGCCACCAGCTCCCAGTACGGACCCCCCGGACACGTGGCGGGACCTCTTCACTAAACGAATCATAGCTCGGGTGGTAGGATACTAAGTGGAGTTATTTATTGCTAAGCGAAAATTATGCCAGTCTTCAATAAGACAAGTGATCGCGGGTCGTTACCGCGATCGGGAATGTTCGAAACGATCCTGCCACCGCGCGCCTCAGCACGCGGCCGAACGCCCGGCAAATAGTCACCAGCTCCGCGTTCGCCCGCGAGCTACTCAACGACATAACACGACTCATCGATTATCTCATCATCGCCACTCATCTACTTGTTATTAGTGCACAGTGTTAATGTTATTCGAAAGAGGCATTTTACTGCGACTGTTATGTTATGTATTATAATATAGCTTTTTTATTTTTATAATAAAACCAAATGTGATGCTTAATCTGTTTATATACCTGTTGGGGAGTGGGATTCCAAAATGGACAATTGCATCACTTCCGAAAGCAGTGGTGAAAGGTTGCCTCACGAGTGAGGGCGTTGTGGTGGCGAGTGGCGAGCTCGGACCGGAGTGGGTCCTTTCTCGGGCTCCTATTAGTTTCAACATAAAATCGAAATTTAAACAATCAGAGAGGTGTTATGTAACTCGTAACGAGTTCGGGCAGCGCCAGCGAGTGGCGGCAAGTGGCCCGAGCGGCGGCGGCGAGCCCCGCTCACGTGTGCTCGCCGGTCCGACTCGCTCTCATTAAATGACCGCCTTAATGGATCATACGTGTAATTACACTTTCATATAATTTAGTGGATGTCGGAGCGGTTACGTAAACTATCCGTTTCTTAACACCGCTGGGCCATTAATATTTTTATGGATTAGGGTATTCTAACTCTTATGATTTCACAACCTATAAAGTGAACGTAAAATGGGTTTTATCTTTTTAAAGGTTTACCAAACAAGCTCGAATGAGTTTTGGAATGACTATGATTAGTTCATTCCGGAGACGTGTACCATCAATCACTGAGGCTTGGCAACAGGTACTTACTGTCATGAGCTTTCAATTAGTTTATGAACTTGACTTTGAACCATCCACTTTGATCAAAATATTTTACCACAATTTATCAGAGTTACAGCGAAAATGAGAAATATAAATTCATGTTAAGAACATTAAGTTATATTTCTGATTTTGGATAAATCGTATAATCTTCTAGAAAAGTCAATGTTAAAAGTATAGATCCGCCGTAGTAGTCTAGACTAGAACGAAACACCATTTAACACTAAAAGTCATACAAACTTGTGGAAACACTTGAAAGATTAACTGAAGCGCCTCGTTTGTCTACTATGCTGTCAAAAGCCACAAATTACAAACAGAGTCCACACCGGGCCAAACTTAGAGCAAACTAAGAGAAAAACAAATATACAGGGCTAAACAATACAACCTACGCACATTGAGAATTCCTCTACTTTATTCCCTTTTCTGAAGATAGTATTTACCGGCTTTTGAACGCCGAGGGCCTTGCTACCTCCAAACAATAGTCGATATTTACGCGGGGATCGCAATAAACTTTTGGCTACCTCTCCCTGGCCGGCAAGAAATGACATTTTGTATTGGCAACGTGCCCAAAAAGTTACGCCCGGCCATATCATTCGATGTGGGTTGCAAACTCGCTCGATACTCGCTGGGGAGATAATATTGTGACGCGGGTTCTTGTTACGTTCATAGACCAGATCTGACGCATACGTATGGTATATCAACAAGAGCTTTACCCCACAATAAGATATGTAGATCAATAGTGTTGGCAGACATCGAAGGCCGTGATAAACTATATATTATTTTCCCGAACTTACCTACGTAAGTAATGGAAAACATTCAGTAAATTGTGTAACAAAGGGTAAATAGTTGCGACAGAAAGGAGCGAACGTGGTGACCGGAAACAACAAACAATCAGGGATCGATTTTTTGTCAGGCGAAACGAAAATTATCGTTGGCAAAACTGAACAGTCAATATTTTGGAATAGAAAGAATTGAAGGAATGATATTGAAGGAATTAAAGATAAAATGAAGACGGTATTAAAAAGACTTACTTTATAAAGTGCAATAACACGAGGGCTAATAGTGAAGGTAATATATTTTACAGAAAATACCACTTTTCTTGGAGCTTACTTTTAAGGCGTCCTTGTTACTCGGCCAAGATGCGACATTGATAAATGAAGCCTTTCTAAGCTTAATCTTGAAGCTGTTCAGGGAGCTGCATTAAACGCGTCTTTTCACACTTCTTTGACAAAGTCAACATGAAACTTTGTAATTATAAAGTAAGATTAAATGTATTTTTCTCTATTATAAGGGCAAATGAAATAACTAAGACATCATTTTTTTTTTACAATTTTATTTATACGAGTATTCTTATGTATAAATACTATTGTAAAATAAAAATACGCTATAATCTATACGGTAGGTACTATTAATTTATTTCTACCCACGTTATTCCTCGTTATAATAAGTAGCCCTATAAGTCATGGATGATAAAATTTTCTTTCAAACCCATTGCATTAATAGGTCTATCTTTGGATATTAACAATCATATGGAATTATATTATGAAAATAATTATTTTCACATACTTAATTAAGACCTATTATGCAATTATACAAGCATTTTATCACAGTCTGATATTGAAAAAAAATTATAATATTTGCCAACCAACTTTGATCCTACATCCCAATGTTACAGACACCCAACTAAATTATTATATCGGGACAACCTCTTAAAATCTGCTGTTGGCTGTCAACAAGGTGACCCACTTGGGCCAGTGATTTTTAGTTTAGCTATCCACCCAATCATTAGACGGCTAAATTCCAAATTTAACGTTTGGTACCTCGATGATGGAACCTTGGGCGGCGATGTAGATACAGTCTTAAGAGACCTAATTTATTTAAAAAAGGAACTTCATTCTATTGGCCTTGATCTCAATCTTTCCAAATGTGAATTATATTTAGCAGACAGCACCGACAAAGGACTGACTTTATCCAAATTCAACACAATAGCCCCTGACATCAAAATTATTGACAAAAGTTCTCTTCGTCTCCTTGGGTCTCCTATCTTCGAGAATTCCTTTCGAGATTTTATCGATGAAAAAATCCAAAAATTTAATGATGTCTCAGAAAGATTGCTCCAAATTAACATGCATTCGGCTATTACTATAATTCGTTACTGCTGTTTTGGCCCTAAATTAACATATTTCCTACGTGCTTCCCCATTATGGAAGCACACTAATCTTTTGGATAAAATGGATCAAATTATCAGACATACCTTATCTTTAATTTTAAATGTGGCTCTGGACGACCGAGCTTGGACTCAAGCCACTCTTCCCATTCGTTTGGGAGGACTCGGCGTCCGCAAAATTTCTCGTATTAGTCTACCAGCTTTCTTATCCTCGGTCCACGGTACTGAGAAATTAATCAGGAATATCCTGGCTCCCACACTGATTGATTTTGATGTGCCATGCTTCTCCGAGGCTAAGGATGCTTGGAAAGTCGCTTGCCCGAACACTGAACAACCCGACAAACCATTTTCCCAGAGACAGTGGGACGAGCCGCTCTGCAGAGTAGTTCAGAATAATCTACTGAACACGTCTGCTACTACTGCTGAGCGTGCGCGCCTTTTGGCTGTGGGCAAGTGGGAGTCGGGTCTCTGGCTTTACGCACTACCGTCGTCGAGCATAGGCACTTTGTTCGACGACACTACTTTCCGCCTCGCTGCTTCCTTACGTTTAGGTGCTCCTTGTTGTTCTCCTCATCGCTGTCATTGTGGTGAAGTAGTCAACAGCCTTGGACACCACGGCCTATCATGCAGCCGAAGTGCGGGCCGTTTTGCGCGGCACGCGAATATTAACGACATCATCCGTCGAGCTCTTGTCACCGTCGGCGTTCCAGCTGTTTTAGAACCCAATGGCTTGGCACGCGACGATGGCAAAAGACCGGACGGTATGTCTTTGTTTCCTTGGAAGTTGGGTAGGCCTTTAGTGTGGGACGCAACGTGCGTCGATACTCTTGCGCCATCCCATCTTCCTAGCTCTTCGTGCTGCGCTGGCGCTGCTGCTGCGGCTGCAGAGAACCTCAAGCGGCGTAAATATAGTAACCTTATTGGGAACTATATTTTCGAGCCGTTTGGGGTTGAAACTCTTGGACCGTGGGGTCCTTGTGCTCACAGCCTTTTTAAGGCAATATCAAAACGTTTGGTTGACACTTCCCGTGACCCAAGGGCTGGCTTTTACTTTGGCCAGAGGCTTAGCGTTGCCATACAACGTGGCAACGCGGCCAGTCTCTTGGGAACATTGCCAATTGACAGCGTTGAGGACGAATTTTTTGACGCTATTTTTTAATTTCTTTATAAGTTTAGTTTAGTTTAATAATTTTAGTTTAATTTACTTTGATCCTAAATAAAAACTTTTGAAAAGAGCCTAAAGATGAATTTCAAAATTTACTAAATGATACTTCACTAGACAGCTCAATGACTTTATTTTTTTTTATTCTTCATGTGTTTGGTTTGTTTTATATAGTGCCACAAAGGAATAGACATGCATTTTGCATAATATAGACTGCCAAACACATCACCCTCCGGCTCTGGTAAAGACTACACCATTATGTCCATTTAGTCTTATGAATTTATATAGTTAGCGCAGACAAATACAGGGTTATTTGTAAAACACCGGCACCCTCTCAGGACCATGTTACCAGCATCATAATCAACAACTTTTGTTCTATGACATTTAAACTTTATCATATTTTAGTTCATCAGATTTTCATACAAAAATAAAAATATTTAAATTGAACGCTCTAAATGTTACGAAATCTATGCGAAGCAAACGTACCTACGGGGACAGTGCGCGGCAGGTGTAGGTATGTAGGTACAGCAAACGGACGGAGTTGAAATGTGTTAGATAGGACAACGAAATCTTGATGATTTGTTTTTGGTAAATGTATAACAATTTGTAAAAAATCATAGAACAAAAGTTGTTGTTTATGATGATAGTAATACACTCCTGCGAGGTTGTCGGTGTTTTACAAATAACCCTGTATACAAACAGAAGTTTTAAATGAATATTATCACACTATTTTTGTCGAATTGTAATATTTAATGTAATATTATTCCATATTTGGAAAATTGGACTACTTTCTCGTGACAAACAAAACGAACAGTTGTGAGTTGGTTTATGAACCAACCCGTATTTTAATACTGAAATGAAGGCAGCCCCACACGTCCTGCTCATTAGACCAGTCGCAAGCGGTCAGCCACTTGTTAACTATTATTATTCATGGTTCCATTTCGCTGCTCCAGCGCTTGACTGCCACAGACTGCGGTCTGTGGCAAAAGTGCAGTAGACCGCATTACTGCACTTTTATTTTCCTTAGACCAATTTTGGTGGTAAAGCCCATAGAGAAACTCGTACCTACCTATTCAGTAAAATAAAACTAAAAAGTTTGAAATAAAAACCAACTACCAAAATAAAAACTCTAAAAAGACGTTTAGTTCCGGAAGTGGCAAAAACAATGTATCAAGCAAAAGTTACCGGACTTCTGGAAGTGTCTTTTGGTATAATGGTATCTTACACATACATATTTACATATATTTTCACATAATTGATTTTCCCTTGCCACTAAAAGATATACTTATATTAATATCATCCAATGAAATTTGAAGAAAAAATATATTTCTTAAATAGAAGATAACTCATGAACTACCGCAGCAATATAAATAAAATTGATAAGGGACTGCGATTATAAGAGGACTTATGAAAAGCGACCTACAATTGACAAACAAACATACACTACAGCTGAATCCTTACTTAATATTATAAAAGCGAAAGTGAGTTTGTTTGTTAGTTACCTCTTCACGCTTTAATGGCTAAACCGATTGTGATGAATTTTGGTACATAGATAGTTGGGAACCAGGAGACGGACATAGGCTAAAATAGTGGGATGTGAGGGAGGGATAGAGCGAAGAATAGGGAAAACTTAGCGTTGCTATTACAGAACAATAAGGCGCAAGGGGAACTGTGTTACCCCAAATTTAACGCGAGCGAAGCCGCGAGCAACAGCTAGTTTGACATAAAATTAAGAAAGTGAGCCTCGAACTAACCCTGTCACCGTGGGGGACGCTTGGACGTCGAGTGCTGCGAGACGACCCTGCCACCGCCCACCGTAGACGCGGGTTGCTCGAAAGTGATACCGACGCCCCGGCACAGAAAGAAGAAACATGGATGGGTTTGGTCAGAATAAGTCTAACTCCCTGGCGCTCCACCCAGAGCGGGAGAAGTTATTTAATCATTTCCCATCCCATAAAAAGCACCACGGCTGGAGCTTGCAGTCATTTATAAAAATACTTTTAAAAGATAGATCTCGGGAAAATTTGTATAATCATAGCAAATGCTTTAAATATCGGGTTACACCAGGAAATGCTTTTGAAAGAGCAGTGGTGGCCCATTTAAAAGGGCCCGATGTCAGGACACCAAAGTTATACATGGTTAATGTAAAATTGATATTATTCTCTCAAATACGACAACCCTTTTCTGATAAACGCTGTACATAATATTCTCCAGCATATCCCCATTGATACACATCCTTACCATCTTTTATGAAAGATTATTATCAATCAAAGCGGTGACTTATACTGCAGACAATGAGAAGAAAAGATGGGAGATTCACATTCTTCTCGTATCATTCTATTGTTGGACATGCATTCATAAAATGCTAGTCGTGCCTATAACCGGCATTTTTTTTCGAAATAAAACGTAGGATAAAAATGTTCATAATACTGATGTAGCAAAGAAAAAGGTACTTAGAGGTAGACAATTTAAGGTCCTTGTAGACTTAACCCAAAAGTTCAGGTGTTTTTAAAGCCAAGTTTGTTACTAATTTAGCAAAATGCAATTTTAATTCAATGTATACTGGGATTGATTTTGATCAAGGTCTGTGAGAAGAAGAGGCACTTTGGTTGTAAGAGGCTTTAAAAACATATGCGAGAATAGATAGACATAAGACATATATTATATAATTATATCTACATGTATATCTATATAAATATAGATATGTAGAGTCATGTAGATGATGACGATCATTGTCTAAATATAAGCCTGTACTCGAACAGCTACTGCCAATTCAAATTTTAATAAATATATATTTTTTTAACTATTTGTATTAGTTCTACTGCTATACAAAGATATCCCCTTTACTTTTCATTCGTAGCATTCTTATATTTTTTTAAATCGTGATTTTCCTCCTGCTTTCAAAATTAGTTTGGGTGCTATTACTCGTTATCTCAGCAGGCACTTCCTTTTATAACCTTAGTAATAAATGCTAATAAAAGCCACCCGTAGTTTACGTTGCAAAAGTGCTTGACTGATAAAAGACCATTGAGTGACGCAATTTGTTAATTACAACTTGCGTTAATAGAGTCCCTTTCGCTCTGCATGCAGGATATTGCTTTATATATGTAAGTTTATTTGTTACAGTTCCAATAAATGCGATTGGATTCACAATATACAGGTCTATGTTTATTCACGTGAATATACAATTAGATTTGCCGAGGAAACAAGTTGTTTTACGAAACATGAAATGTCACTATTGAAAATATTGATAATTTGCACAGCGACATGTACTCCATTAAAAATAATAGAATAGAATAGAATAGAAAGAATAAAAACCGGCCAAGAGCGTGTCGGGCCACGCTCAGTGTAGGGTTCCGTAGTTTCCCGTCCGTCACAATAAGTGTTCCCACTTATGATATACATTACAGGTGGTAATTTTGTATTGCGAGAACCGATTTCAATAATTCTTTTTTTGTTTGAAAAAAGATACGTTCAGGATAATAAAATATGTAAACGAAGTTAAAAAAAATGCTTGCAAAAACGATTATACTACAAACTTAGTCAAGAAATTATTTTGTACAACTTTTTTTTTTTTACAAAAACTGTTATGTCAATCAAGTTCAAAATAATTTTCATAGAAAGTCCTTATTAAGTTTTACTTTTCAGAATTTTTTCATATTTTTTAAACTTATGGTTCAAAAGTTAGAGGGGGGGGGACACATTGTTTTTTACTTTTGGAGCGATTATTTCCGAAATTATTGACATTATCAAAAAATGATAATAGTAAACCCCTATTCATTTTTAAATACCTTTCCAACAATATATCACACGTTAGGGTTGAAATTAAAAAAAAAAACACTTCCCACTTTACATATAGGGTGGCTACCCTAATAAAACATTTTTTTCCAATTTTTATTTTACCACTTTGTCGGCGTGATTGATATACATATTGGTACCAAATTTCAGCTTTCTAGTGCAAACGGTCACAGAGATTAAGCAAGGACGGACGGACGGACGGACGGACGGACGGACGGACAGACAGACATGGCGAAACTATAAGGGTTCCTAGTTGACTACGGAACCCTAAAAATGGGGTAACAATACTACTTAAGTTCCCTGGGAAAGACTTGAGCTCACATAAGTGCACACTTAAGTCAAGAATGCACTCTTGATCCTCTGAAGAATATTCTCGACATATTCATATCTGGAGCAGAAAAGTAAATAAAGTGAATCCTAACTTTACGATTATTTCCCCTTTTATTACTGATATATTCTTAAACGGTATATTCTTAAACGGTATATTCTTAAACGGTATATTCTTAAACGGTATATTTACCACGTTTGTTATTTATTCGAAGTAACAAACATGGTAAATACCCCATTTTAAGTGTTAATAATTATGTTAGTGATGGCGTTTTTAGGATTTATATCTATACTAGCTTTTGCCCACGGCTTCGCTCGCGTTAAATTCGGGGTAACTCAGTTCCCCTTTCCTGATTTACAGGTACCTGCTACCTGTAGTTTTTGCCTTTGCCTTTTTTATTGTAATAACAATGCTAAGCTTTTCCTTTTCTTCTCTATTTCTCTCTCATATCTCTCGTACCAAAATTCATCAATATCGGTTTAGCCATTTGGGCGTGAAGACGTAACAAACAAACAAATTCACTTTCGCTTTTATAATATTAGTAAGGATTCTTGCTTCAAATCCTTTGTACTGTCGGTGGCAGTATTGTACAGTCAAGACTAATGTGTTTGCACTTAGCGGAACTTGTCGAAATCTCAGAGGTATTATTTCAATAATATTTGACTCAAAATACAATGTTCGTAATAGCGAAAACTACAATAAATAAATTGGAAGAAATCGCTGTTATATTCAAACATAATAAATGCACATGACTGTACGTCTACCTTTCGGTTATTTCAATACAGTTTTTTTTTTATTTCAGATGTGAACTTTTCCTTATCGCTGTCACACGGCCGGAAATAATAGATTTACCCCAATTTCGTTCGCTTGCCGACTCGGTTTTTCTTTACATTTGTAAACAAGGATAGCTTTGTAAATGGGAATACAGTAACATTATGTATTACCAGATTTTTCTCGCTGCCTGCTCTTTCTCTTTATTGAGATTAAGTTACCATTTGTTATACTTGTAACATAGGTAAATCCGCAACTGACATTAAAATATTATTTTATTTTTGCCGTCAGAAACTATTTTTTTTACAAAGAAGTTTTCCTGTATTGTAGGTGCTTTTACAAACATTTACACTCATACATAAACTGCCACACCCGGAACAAATATCTGTAGGCCATACAAATATTAATTCCGTGCAGAGATCTAACCCGCGACCCGCAGGGCAGCAGTCGATCGCTCAGCCGCAGCGCCAACCATGTCGTCAAAAATATTGTAATTGTTTACTAAAAAAACCTAGTTACTAACGTTTAGTAACAAGCTTCTATAGTCCTATAAAATGGGTGTTTTAGTTCAGAATAAACATGCAACTATGAAGTATAAACTGAATAGGATCGTTTCTTCTAATGACCAATTATTATGAGCTAGCTTTTGCCCGCGACTTCGTACGCGTGGATTAATAGTTCCCGTTCCCGGGGGATTTCCGGGATGAAAACTATCCTATGTCCTTTCTCGGGTCCCAGACTATATCTATACCAAATTTCATTAAAATCGGTTCAGTGGTTTAGGCGTGAAGAAGAGACAGACAGACAGACAGAGTTACTTTCGCATTTATAATATTAGTTTAGATTTAGATTTAGATATAGAAAGCTGAACCCAACTAAAAACACAACTTTCATAACTACAAAACATTAAGAAGCGAACTATTGTAAGTAATAAATGAAAAAGAAACTAATAACATCTTCATGAATCATCTAAAGCTATTGTTCGAAAGAGGTCTCGTGGCTTTTCTTCTGTTTCATAAGCGCGCCGCCATCCACGACGCTAGACTGTGTTAAAAAGGTTTTTATTCTGAGGGCAACTTCACCTGTCGTGCCATTGTTGGTCCAGTTCCGCCCGCAGACAATGAGCGCTTCGAACCTTGTATAGATGTTATACTTATGTTGGCAACAGGCATTCTAATCTCAGCCAAAACCCTATTCAGATACTATAACTATTGGTCCAACCTGCAGTTGGTTCCCACTTTCATTTCCTCGTTTACAGGTAAAGTTAGTCTGTCTAAACAATGAATAGCCGCGTACCCACCTAGCGCACAGGCTCGCGCGGCAGCCTCGCGAGCCAAATGCCTCGGCTGGTGTGGACGTGCCTCGGCCTGCCTCGGGCGCGCGTTTGCTCGACCGAGCACGGCTCGGCCCCGAGCCATGTGTTGTCGGTAAACTTGACGCGCTCAAAGGTGCCTCAGTGAGCGCTGTGCGTTAGGTGGGGACGGTTATGTTTTGGCTCGCGCGCGAAGCTACTTCAAGTTTTGTCTCTTGCCGTGTTTGTCTTGTGTAATTTTGATATCATGGGCAGTCAGGAGGAGTCAATCCAGAAGCGTCTAGGTTTTTTCTTGATACGTGACTGTTTTCGTTTCTTTAAACAATAAGCAGCTAGGAAAATAGCTGCAGCTGAAAATGCACGACTGTCCATGACGAATACTCTCGGACTTATGATGGCTCAGCCTGCCTCGCGAGGCGGCCTCGTATAAATTGAACAAAACTACTGAGGCTGCCGCGCGAGCCATCGCTCGCGATCCGGACACCGAGGCTGCCGCGCGAGCCTGTGCGCTAGGTGGGTACGCGGCTAATGGACAATGGGTCGAGTTTCGCAATCCACACTGATATTCAAGAAGGTACAGGATGTACCAAATCTTTACGAAGCCATCAATCATGCTTTCTGTACATCAAACTTCATACATACACACACACACACACGCACGTACACACCCACACGCAAACACACGCGCACACGAACACACGCGCACACTATTACCTAACATTAGCTTTTTTGTCATTTTATTTTACCTTAATACTAAATATCTCATCATCATATCGATGGATACAAATGTTTTTAATTTATAGCTATCGCAACTCCAGCCCCCAAGATACAGGCGCAGCCTAGTTCTGGGACTGTAACCGATATTATTTGCTGTGATCTTAGATTAAGACATATGTAACTATGGTTGAATCAATTTATTCTTATTCTTTACGCAAAAAATAGTATACTTCCGAACTTGACTTCTCTATGACTAGTGAAAAATTACTTTTTGGGGTGGAACTCAATGTCACGCACTTAAAATATTGTGTTGATGGACACATTGTATATAACAGGCTCAGGGTATTTAAAATAAAGATATAAGTAATATTAAAAAAAATAATTGAAAAAAATAACCCTTGTGAAAAACAAGTGACCTTTGACCTTTGACCTCAATTTTCACCGTAAATAGAAAGTTCCTAAGTACGACCTAGGACAAAAAAAATATCACAGTGACTTAGAGAAAACATGCTCTTCGACTTTGTTTAAGGGTATTTTTACACCCATTAAAATGTGATTGTATATTTTCACCTTTTCGCAACTAAACGACTGACCGGATCGTATTGAAATTTGGCAAGGAGGTAGATTAAAACATGTAAAAGGACATATATACTATTATTTTCGCGCTAATAACTTGTGAGTGGTGGGCAATGTTGGATGATGTTCATAGTTCACACCTGTTTGACAAATTGACAACACTATCATGACATACATTAGAAAAAAATGGTTATCACGCAAGGCAAATCTCGAAGCTGACGCGTACGAAGTCGCGAGACACAGCCAATACTAAATAGAGATTAGTCATTCCTTAAAATAAGTCTCTTTTATGTCCACGGACTCGGCATAATTCACTTTACGTAATTAGGTTTGTGCTAATTCGCTCAATAGATCTTTGGCTTTCACTGGGCCCACTTAATGTTGCTGTAAAATAAAATAAAAGTTTTAAATGTGGCAACACTTTAAGGATCTGTTTCACAATGCTTGTTGCGGGTAGGTAGAATTTGACTTGTACAGATTGAGACAAACCTTCTTACATTGTGTGGTTACAGATATACAAATTAGTCTCATACTCTGTTTTCTTACTTGTGAAGCATTCACATAAAACATGTTGTAATCTGAATTTCTCTCTCTTCTCAAAGTTTAAATCTTTTATAACATCATGGCATGCAACATGTTTTTGTGTGATATCACGATAACACTTACAGAATCGTAACCCTTAAGGAAGCAAAAAATTTACTAAAATAAACAAATAGAGTTGCCCTGTGTCACGCCATAACGTGACGCCAAAAGTGCGGAAAGAGGAATGTGTTAGTTCGCGTTGGTAAATTTGTTTTCTCTACAATTCAATACATTTTGAGTGGAACGTTATTTACATACAGATGTCGTGCAAGTTCACGTGACAACAATACCAATGATTGGCGTGACGCGAACACCAATCGTAGCTTGAAATCGAAAGTGTCGACGTCATTTTCACCCAAATTAGCAACATAGTAGCAGTATTTAAATTCGTAATGTGTTTCAAGGAATATTTTGCAAAATTTACAAGAGCAGCGGTTATGTTACCATCGGTGTTGTTCTTCGTCTTACTTACGCAAACTGACACAACAGGATGTATGTTAGGTATGTATATATATGAATTACTAGCTGGTGCATGTGGCTTCGCCCGCGTGATATAAAAAAAAACTATGTGTTATTCCAGACTATAATCTACCTCTGTGTCTAACTTCATCAAAATCCATTCAGCCGTTTTGACGTGAAAGAGTAACGAACATGCATCCATACTCACAAACATTAGCATTTATAATATGGATGGTATTTAATACTTTAACTGTAAATCCCCTTTTTTCAATCAAAATATTCGAAATTATCACCAAAAATACTGAATTGCACACTAAATTTGCTCATCAAATAAATCAATTATACTATACTGTTAGAAGACAGCACTACAATAAAAAAGTGTTATATCTTTATCCATTTTCTATTAATGCAAGTCGTTACTGGTCGGGGGGGGTCGCAGTTTTAACCTAACCTAACCTACGCATTTTTTTAGTATTCAGGAAAGAATATTTGGTGCACGATCAGTATTTTTGGTGAACACAAAATTTTTTCCCTTATAATATTAGTAGGATTTAACCCACTTTCCGGTTTCCGATTGACTGAAAATTTCATACATTTTTAGTTAGGAAGACGGTGCATAGTTTGCTAGGCTACTCCCGGCATTAAATTCGTTAAACTATTAAATTAACGCCGTAGATTGAGAGGGTTGATTTTTCCACAGCGCCAAGGGATCACAGATTTGAGTACATGGTTTTTATTCTAACCTTCACGCGTCCTCGAAATAAAAGGTCTCGACAGAAACAGAACAGAACAACAAAGAGATATAAGAGGTCCGTTATTTCCTTTTAAGGTACGGAACCAAAAAAAGTAAGTATAAATCTCTGCGTTCACAAAAAAATTGGCACAAAACAAAACACATTCAAATTATAACAACATACATTTATGTCAATCAATCTGATATTAGCTTTAAAATAGGTTTACCAGCATAATATAACGTCCCTTACCCTGTACCCTTACTTAGGTGTGTTTTTCGGCCTTAATAAACTATTACCTATATTTTTAAATACATAACTATTTAAAATATCAATGGGCCGGTTTACTTAGTCTAGAACCGTGCCATGTACAACAAAAGTTAGGGCGGTACTGATACAAGGTCACAGAGAAACATTGGTCTGATAAAAAATAACCTCAAAAAAGTTTCAATGTCGACGATTAATGTTAATTAATGAAATAAGCTTTTACGATAATAATCAGACACGTTTATGAAAAAATATCCTGTTCCATTTCCGTGAAGCCTTTGTTTTATATTATGGAACCAAAACGAGACAATATAGTTATTGTTACTATCCGGTACATAAAACATTACTTACTTACTTACACGTTTGTATCTTGTAATAAATGGTTGAATACTTTACGTTAATGTTTTTTTTTTTCAAACAAAGAGGAGGTTCTTTGTTTGAAGACGCGCCTGCCATGGCTCGTGGATCCACCAGTCCATATCAAGTTTCCTCCGTACCTCGGAAAATATATTAAGCTGTATCTATTTCTCAGCTGCCATTTGTAGATCTTTGGTAGGTAGCTACCCAAAAGTCTGACAAGCAGTCTTACCAAAGGGTATCCTATAACCCAATACTAAATGAGTTGTGAAGGTCAGATAGGCAGTCGTTCCATTTAAATAACTAAAATCTTTTTTTCAAATTTGGGGTCGACTTCCAAGTTCGATCGACACTATACTTCCACTCAAGAAATTTGATAAGTCGTACCTTCTATACGAAGATCAAGTTGCATCGTACGGATTGACAGCTTATTAAGCCATCAGAGCAATGACAGAATAATTATCTAAACTCCGGAGTTCAAATGAAACGGTAGCTGCGACGAACGTTCTCCAGGGACTAAATTGGTTTCGGATAAACCCTATTGCAATTACCTGCAGTTAGAGTCTATGGAATACGAAGCAACAGCATCGTTAATGATTCTAAAGACACATAAGAACTAGAAATTGGACTGCGACATAAAGAAAATGTTGCTAGGTGCAGTATTGAAAACAATGATTAGTTAATAAAAAAAATGTGACAGAGCGTAATTGAGGCACGCCTGCCGAGTCTACTTTGCACTTCCACGTTTTTTTTGTTTCGGGAGTAAAATATTCCGCTTTATTTTTTTCCTTTTTTTTGTACAATTTGTCTAAGCTTTACTTTTCGGCGACTTAAACCGATCTAGATATATAGAGGGGGTTCGAGCTTATTGGTCTCATTAACGTTTCGATTTTCGTTTGGTACAGGAAAATTAGGCGGTATTATTTTGGAGTGTACGACTAATGTTAAAATTAAATTCAAATTGTTTGGGAATTAATGAGTTGTCTTCTCTAAATAAAAAAATATAAATCTGTTAAAACTTTTGGCTACAATGGAAAAAAAAACTTGTTTTCCATCATCGTGTCACAACTAAATTAAAGGCTAAAAAAGAAACATTTAAATACCGACTTCTAAAAAGAATACTGAAATGTGGGAAACAGCAACTTCCACTCCCACTTCTGGAAGTAGGTAGCTAAAATTAATTTTATAGTTTTCCACTTTTTGGTAGGTATTTTTTGAAAGTTGTTTTTTTGAAAAAACAAAAGTTTTAACACTACTGCAAGATTGCTTAGAGTTACTTAGAGTTTAGGACAGATAAATAATATCTTAAAATACCGTTCGTAAATAAAGTCTTCGTGTTGATCCCAACAACTCAATTTTATTTAAATAACAGAGTGTATTGGTAAGCAAAAGTTAAACGTCTAATAAAATCATATTATTAGTATCAGTGTAATATTATTAGTAATAAATCTATCTATATTCGATGCAAATTGTCACCCAACAATATTATTTGATGGTTCCTATCCAGAATTTTGGGAGCAAGCACCGTTCAATAGAAGCTATAACCATCCCCAAGTGAAAAGGAACAATGTTCTAAGGCAAGTCAAAGATGCAAGCTATAATGATTTGTAGTAACACATAGTAGAGTCTGAATTTATTTGAAGAGCTTACATTTACGATCAGTAGATGCCTCGGGATCCAAGATTTAGACCGCTATTACCGGAATGTGTTCGTCTATTAAAGATGTGGTACTTACGAATCAAATATTCTGATTAGAATGCGTAGGTGTAGTCAGCAAAAAAGAGAAAAGCAACCAGGCTCGTCAGATACAGATGTCTTTTTTTTAAACTGATGTTTTCAACCCAAACATCAATTATTTAACTAATTGTTTATATTCTATCATAAAGATAATTAACTTAATTCGTAAACATTTATGGTTTAAATAAAAGTGAACTGTTTTTGACCATCCTGGTGACTTGTCTCTTTTCCTGACTGTATTTATTTTTGTTTTTGACAATCATCATCATCTGCCTAGCCTTTTCCCAACTATGTTGGGGTCGGTTTCCAGTCTAACCAGATGCAACTGAATATCCGTATTTTATGGAGAGTCTGCCTATCTGACCTCCACAACCAGTTAGTACTGGGTAATACGATACCTCTTGGTAAGACTGACCCCGTAACGACTGTCAAAGATCTACAAATGACAGCCGGAGAAAACTCGGTATGTAACGGGTGGTCACCCATCCACAGATCAACCTAGGCAAGCGCGGCTTAACCTAAAGATCGACCCGAGCGGCTACTATTTTTTAGCCACGAACTCCTTTGACAATCAGAAATTCAATAATGTATGTCAATTCAAAAATCACCCACTTGGTCACGATAGCCTTTAATCTCCTTCATGTAAGTATCTGAAGAGTTAATTAAAATAATATGCTTAAAGGAAAAAAAAACATTTGAATTAATATAAATAATGTGAGCGTAAAATGTATAAAAGTAAATAACTCAAGCAAACACTATAAAACAGTTAGTTTTTTTTCTATTTTCTAGAAGAGCGTCCATTGTGCAAGAGTAATTGGAGCCCATTAAATAACAAGCAAAGAAGACTACACAGAATGATAAATATATGCATAGCTCAGAATAGAATATCTTTTCTGAGACTTTTATTGGACGGGCATGACTAGATGTTATAACAAACTTGGCATTACAAGTTATAGAACAAAATCAATATTCTTTCTAGAAATGAATCTGAAGTACTAGTGCCGTTGAGCTCCTTGGGTTATGAGTTGAGCTACACGATAACTGACAAATGCTTGCACTGACTGGACAGGTCCACTTAATCTGTGCGGTGTTTTCTAATAAAGACCATTTCAGACACTATCTGCATAGTCCTCATTTATCATTTAGACATGATGTAAGTAGGTAGGTAAATTATTTACACGAGTTTATGTAACCAGAAAAAAGCTATCTATTAAAAAGCGAAAGTGGGTTTGTTTGTTACCTCTTCACGCCTAAATGGCTGAACCGATTTTGATAAATTTTGGTACAGAGATAGTTGGGACCCAGGAGACGGACATAAGCTATTTTTTTTTAAAAAAGTGTGAGAAATGAGGAAGAAAGGGAAAAAAAGGGAGAACTTAGCTTTGCTATTACAACAAAATAAGGCGCAAGGGCAAAAACTACAGGTAGCAGGTACACTGCAAATCATTAAAGGGGAACTGTGTTACCCCGAATTTAACGCAAGCGAAGCCGCGGGCAAAAGCTAGTAATTTATATATCTATAAATATATTTATTATTAGCTCCTACTAATATTATAAATGCGAATATTTGTGATGATGGATGGATGGGTGTATGGATGTTTGTTACTCTTTCACGACAAAACAGCTAAACGGATCTTGATGAAATATAGCACAGAGGTAGATTATAGTCTGGAATAACACGTAGGATACTTTTTACGATATATTTAAGATATCACGCGAGTGATGCTGCGGCCGCCAGCCAGTTAAATCATAATAAGGTTAAGCCGAGCTTGCCTGGGTTGGTTCGTAGATGAATGACCACCACATTACGCAAGTTTCCTTCGTGACTCCGAAATCACGTCAAGCCGTTGCCATTGGTCCCGGTCGTCCATTGTAGAGTTTGTTGATGAATGTCAACACAGGACATTTGGCAACTAGTTGTGGAGGTCAGAAAGGCATTCGTACTAAAGGGTAACAACCAGTCGTGAAAGTCAGGTAGGCAGTCGCTTTTGAATAAATACTTGACTTGTATTCGGTTAGACTGGAAACCGACCCTAATATAGTTGGGGAAAAGCTAGGCAGATGATGAAGCATATTATTTATTTTAAATATGATTTTTAGGTGATATTCGGAAATATCAAAGTTTCGTAAACGTACACTCAAAGAGCGGCACTACGAAATGTAATACAGCGCCATCTATGAAACAAATAAAGAAGTAACATCAAATCTCACATAGCGCAAGTAAAATATTTCCGGGATTTAATACTTATGGCAGTAGCCCACCGACATAACACCCGCCTGGTACAAAAATTCTACCTTTTTGTGGGATGAAGAACTTTACACCCTGTTCTTTCATTCCATATAGTCTATATTTACTTTTTTCGCCGCACCTTTGATAAATTTTTCTAACATTATTTCCCAAAGGTACCTAGGTGGAAAATACACATTTTATTTTGACCTTTACTGAGCACGTTCCTACTTTGGCTAAGCGTTATCTTCAGTCAATGTCGCACAGCTGTCAAATTACATGGAGACGGAAACATGTCAATTAAAAAAAACGTACAAAATAACGCTTACACATTTCTTCAAAAAAGTATCGATGGTTTTGTTTATGGTTTTAAATTATATTTTTTTGTCATTAGATTGGCACAACCGTTTTCGATTTTGGCGTGGGGTTTGAGTTGCATCTCTTATTTAAATTGAATACTGTGCTTCAATGCAGTTTTGATATCTAGAGTGTATTGCGAATTTCCTAATAGATAAAAACGAACGAAGTGCTTGTCTTGAATTTTTCATCGCCAAAGAAATTTCGTGTTCAGACTTACCTAATGAAAATGTTACGAAAGATTTAAGGTGAATCGACTTTGTTACAAAAACACGTGCTAATGAGTGAAACAAGCATTCGAAAGCTAAGAAATGGTTGTCTCGCTCTGGTAGGTCATCAACAACCTGATGTTAATACCGCAAAAGTAAAGGAAATAATGACTAAAATCCTCATTCAGGTAATCCTATCTTAATACCTGTATTAAATATAATATACCCATATATAACCAGCGAACACAGACAGTCCGTACAGTTGTAAATAATCACTTGGGTATGAAACACGCGGCAAAAGACCTAAATTGTCTCCAAAAACATGCTAGAACGAGTCTATTCCTATCCAACATTCATAAAACGCAAGGTTATTGGCGACGAGATGTGGGTTTTCAAGTATGACATGCAAACTAGTCAACAATATTCGGGGTGGCGCTGTCCAACTGAACTGAAACCGTAAAAAATCGGCCAAGAGCAAGTCAGTCTCGCGCACTGAGGGTTCCGTACAAACTTGCGACATAAACAGCCCTAGCGTTCGACTGGAAACCGACCTTAATATAGTTGGGGAAAAGCTAGGCAGATGATGAAGCATATTATTTATAATATAACTGAGGGTTCCGTACAAACTTGCGACATAAACAGCCCTGGCGTTCGACTGCGTAGACTTAGAGGGTTCAATTTCAACTCGATACCTCCACGCATTCCCGGAGTATATATAAAGGGTCTTGACAGATAGGCAGACAGTCAGACAGACAGGCAGACGGTCAACAAAGTAATTCAAAAGGATGCCTTTTTTCCTTTTGTACGAAACCCTAAAAACCACAGCAAAGTCAAAGTCATGTTGATTGTTTTTTTACTATCGCGGTGTTGTGTACTCGGAATGATTGCAGGAAAATCAAACGGTAAATAAAGAACATAATTTGAGAGTTATGCGGCGTTTAAGAAAGCAAATTCCACGAAAAGGCCTGAATTGTGGAAACAAATTCTTGGATTTTGTGTCACGATAATGTGCCTTCGCACAAGGATTTTTCATTGTCAAGGATTTTTGACCGGAAAGTCAACAAATACCATCGAGCAACCACTTTGTTCACCAGAAATGGCTCCAGAGGGTTTTATTAATTCTTGAACTAACATTACCACTTCCTGGCAGAAGATATAAAGGGGAATTCTCGGCGAGTACGGAATTTAATTCCGGAAAAATCTGGATAAAGCTTTTAAAGATGTTTTAATGATTGGATTGTTTGCTGTGAGTGTATCGTTTCTGAAAGAGCAGCTTCGAAGGCGATAAAAAAGTTTGGAAGGAATAACTACAACGACGTGTTATCTGCACCTCGTCTTGGAAGAGGACTTTTGGCCGCAGGGAGTGGTGTTCCGGCGCTTCCACGGGCAAGTGCCACAGTGCTACTAACATCGTTGCTAAGGATTTATTTACTAACACGAATTGTATTAGCAATATATATGATTGTCTGTAATGTATTTATCTATGGGCCTAAGAGACCTCAAATAAATGTTTAAATTATTATTATGACTAAAATTTAAAGACTTAAAAGATCTTGTTCCGGTACTATTTTGACAAATTAGTAGATCTTGACCTACGGTTGATGTTATATACGGCCATAAATTTCGAATCCGGGTGCAGGAATTATAAACGTAACACTTGCAATTCTCCATACTTGAAATCCAATCCTTTGTGGATTGTCCATTACTACACATTTATTTACACACAAAGTGGATGAAAACGTGAAAAATAGGCAACTCTTTGCCATATAGGCAACTCTTTGCCAAAGGGAATTAAAACAAATACATAATAATGAACATTGATGTTAACGGAATAGAGTAAAGCGGCAGTCGATGCTTAATTAGCGCAGACAAGGCTTGTTGTTAACCACAGAAAACTTAGTTCGTAAAACTTTCGTATTGTTTATGTAGTCTGCATGGAAACAGCTCTGGTCGACTTACTTGATCATCAGGAATTCGACTACATATATTACGCAAACAGAATTTGTGCACACAGTATGCACGTACCATTACCGTAATCCCCTTTGTTATTATCATTATATAATACTACCATATACATATACCCATACGCAAAATACGCGCCTCAGACGTGGAGTTGCGGACACCAGCCCGTTATACAATACTATATACAATACTAGCTTTAGCCCGCGGCTTCGCTAGCTTTAAATTCGGGGTAACACAATTCCCCTTGCGCCTTATTGATTTGTTTTCCTTTTCTTCCCTATTTCTCTCTCACATCACACTTTACAAAAAAAAAGCATTAGCCTATGTCCGTCTCCTGGTTCCCAACTATCTCTGTACCAAGGTTCATCAAAATCGGTTTAGCCATTAAAGTGTGAAGAGGTAACAAACTAACTAACATTCGCTTTTATAATATTAGTACCTAAGGATAAATACACTTCTTCTTAACTCCTTATTCTATCTGCTTAAAACTTGCCCCCCTCCCGACTAGACCACCAGGGTAGTCTTCTTTGGTTGTGGTAAATAAGATTAGCTATTGAAACTATGTACCCGAAACTGCAACACACTATTTATGGAATAACAAAGAATCGGAGGAAAATTGTTAATTAATATGTATAAAAAGTTACTAAAAACAAAAAATATTCGGTATAACGAATGAAATTTCAATACTATTCAAAAAATAAATATCAATCAAAAGCGAACTAATGAGTCCTTGCCTATATTGCGTATTAATTACTGTCATTGACTACGCCAAAACCAGGTACTAATTAATAAAGGTAATACCAGTACTGAAAGGATGTTTAAATGAAAAGAGCTGCATAATGCTTGATTAAAAACACGATATTATCTGTGGTGGTAATTACAACAGACAGTGTACACACGGCACAATGCTCCTGATAATTACCACATGTTTAATTCATCTCCCAAGTGTCTATAAACCTGCACTTTTGTGAAACAATTGAGCGCCACCAAACGTTGCGTTTAACCTAGCTTAACCATCTATTTGGCGAAAATAATCTTAGTCATAATAGGTACAGTTTTAATCAAGTATATTGACTTGGCAAGCGAGGTTGTCGACATGTGGGATGTGGAGTCAGCGATCATTGTGCCGATAGTAGTTACAGCCAATGTCTTGATTGCTAAGAGCCTCAACACAAGGAGGACGCTCTCCTTAGACGGATGAATCAAAGAAAACTGTACTTCTGGACACGGTTCGTATTGTTAGGAGGTTCGTCTCTATGGAGCCCTGACTGGCGGTAGTTTGCGTGGCCTGTCCCGATAACGGTGCGCTACTATCTATATATATAAAAGAAAGTCGTGTTAGTTACTCCACTTATAACTTAAGAACGGCTGAACCGATTTAGCTGAAAATTGGTGAGGAGGTAGCTTAGAGCCAGAAGACGGACATAGGATTTCATCCCGGTAAGAGAAGTAGTTTAGGTAGAAAGATAAAAAATTGCATTGCAACGCATGCCGCTAGTTTTTTATATTTCTAAAAGTTTTTATGAAGAAAAATGTAAAAACGGTATTGAAAATAGACATGTTTTTAATAAAACTGTTAATCACCCTCACATGTAAGGGTATATATGTATAGATACATAAATATATCATATATGCTGGTTACCTTTCTTCATTTTAAATGTGTGTTGTTTCGAGCAAAACATCGTAAAACTTTTTGTGTACGTAAAGATACATTGTACCAGCTTTTTACCGCTTACCATGGCGCAATAATTGTAAGATTAGAATGACATGGCATAGCTAACCATGCTAAGCCAATCGGAGGAATCTGGCAGGGCTAATGGCTGACAGGGCTTCCGGTTAGTTGGAAAGAGTAACCGCGGCCCCGGAACAAAAGTGGCAAAAGAAGGATCATGATTTTTAGTCAAACACTTCCTTCCACTCCACCCAAGGCGAAAGGATTCATTTAATATTTTCCCAACCGAAAAAAGGTAACTATGCATTGTCATTAAAACTTTACAGATATTTAAAACTAGCTGTTCCACGCGGTTTCACCTGTTGGTCGTAGCGTGATGTTATATAGCCTATAGCCTTCCTCAAGAAATGGACTATCCAACACTAAAAGAATTTTCCAATTCCAACCAGTAGTCCCTGAGATTTGCGCGTTCAAACAAACAAACTCTTCAGATTTATAATATTAAGTATAGTATAGAAGTATAGATTACAGCTCAAATCATAAAACGGGACTGGTGAACGTAAAACTGTGTCAAAAGAGAAACAGCTATCGATTTTAAAGACGAACAAGAATCACATATTCTTTAATGTTTTGTTGACCCTTTTTCTCCGTGCGGTACTGAATCGATTTCAAATACGTGGGGCACCCCTGAGAGGAAATTGTTACTCAACGTATAACTTATCTATGTAGGAAGCTCTACGGAGAAATACTTTTAGTTGATTTTATTTAAGATTAAGGAAGTGGGAATTTAAAGGGAGTTTTGGTCCTTAATTATGTATAGAGAAGCGTTTACGTTCTTCGGGCATTACAGGTGGTATTAGGTGATATTGATGATTTTAATTTTTTTTTTATGAAAATCATTTATGGTGAATAAAATTGTTCGATTTTCTCAGTTTTTAGATAAACGATCATAGTCAAAGCGATTCGTTTCTCCGAAATGCATAATATTGTACTTATAACAATAATTATTGATACCAGTCTTCTCGGCCTAAGGTCAAAATGCCCCATGAATATAAATCTGAAGTTTATGATTATTATATTAAAATACTTTCAGCACAACTATTCAATTATAAAATACTGATTTAGTATTCAGAGTCACGGCACCCCAGCCGTTCAGGTTATAATAAAATAAGCGTAGACGGCAAAATGTAGTTTATAGATTTAATAAAACGGTATTTAAATAACTATCAACATTTTTTCAAATGTTTAATAATATCAACCGGTGTTCCTAAGTAGAATCTGAAAGTTTTCAAATAGGATATTCTAATTAATAAAAGGCCAGGCTCGTCTGTAGTTGTGTGAAGATGACGTCATAGCAACGTATCTACTGACTGTTGACTAACAACATATTACATAGTATATGTTCAGTCAACAACCGTTCATTGAATTAGAATATGTTATGATTAATATTACATGCTTTCCGGATTGCGCCGCTTCATTTCATAGAAATTCTCCGTCGGCAGAGTAGGTAATGTGCAGCGTTTGATGAATGACAACGAACCTATTGAACAAATTGAAGCTGCTTCCCTATTGTATCGCAATTTCCTTTTTTACTTTAAAACCGTGCGTTGCCTACGTGAACGATTGTAAAACGGTCAGAGCTCGGTTTTGCCCCACCGGGAGCTGATACAAACGTCTCATTTCTTTTTAATTCAGCTCACAAAGCTCGTGAAGCAGGTGGGACGTGTGCCTGGTTCACTGGTTCGAAGCGAACATTGCGTCGTATATCAAGATCTGTCTACGTACCAATTTTTCTCGCGACTCGCAACTGGAATCTTACGACAACGACGAGGCGCATCGCATAAAAACTTTTATGTTGAATAGTAAGAAGGTATGTTTTAGGTCGAGGAGAGATCGTAAACTTTGTTTTATCCATGGAGTTTGCTGAGATTGAGTTGATAACTATCTTTATGGGATTCATAGTTTATATTCTTGTTGATGCTATATTAAGGCAATGATTTCTATCGATTTAACTTTATGTTAATGTTACTTACGGTAAATCGTATCTTACCTAAACGTTGCTCTTTTAAAAAAGGCCGCAGTCCTTCCCGCCGTTTTTAAATGAAAATAATATCATAAAAAAACAGTAAAATATATTTTCTAGGAGGTAATGCTTTTCAAGAGAAACTCGCGCCCTCGCTGAACTTTCGTAGGTTGACAGTGACTGGCCAAATTAATGTTGTGTGTGCGGTTAAAATGATAATATTATTTTTGTTAAACTCATCCTGTATACAGCGCATAGATCCCTGTGTAAACCTGCCACCTGCCAACCGTTCTCCGGGCGGGGTAACTCGTGTGAAACATTTTAAGGGGTTATAAGGTTAATCGATGCTATCTACTGTGAGATATGAGGTTTCATGCATAGAGGGAACCGGTTTTCCGTACGTACAAACCTAATTACATAAAGCGTGTTAGACCCAGGACACCCGGGCACCCGGATATAAAGAACGTGCAGTGTTCGCGTGAATGGTTACCTTTAATGAACTTCTTTATTCGCAGTCGGCCAACGGTCTCCTCTTTTTGTTCTCCGGCGATAGTAGAATAAAGGGATTTTTAACAAAACTAAGGATTTATTTAAATGCCATTCTGCTTCAAGTTAATAATAGAGGTTTTACCGGGTTTGGTGGTTAGAAGGGTTGCCTTCCGTTGCATGTTTTATCAAAGAAACAGTATCGCGAGGACTAATTCATCTTGACTTCATCACGTTTCAATCATTTGTACCATTCAAAACTTTCCGTCCTCTCCAATATAATAAATAAGTAATAATCCTACATTTCCTTTTATCTTTTATATTTTACAGTAGAATTTTCTACTAAAGTGTTTTAGCTAATTGTTCCTGCTAGATCTACGGCTGACAGCGGTACAATTTATGACCTAAATTCAGAAGCCGAAGCCATCTCGAATATTAGAATTCTGTGGCCATGCACCGGTTGAATGGAATCTTGTTTAATCTAGAAAGCATTGGGACATATTTTAAGGTACTGTACAATTTTGGCCGGATAATTAGAGGCTCGAGAACGATTGTGCTTGCAACGTCAAAACAAACGATTTTGAGTTTGAATATTCTCATTCCATTTATAATAATTAATTAAATTATATGATTAATCTATTATCTTATTAAGCTTGTCACAAACAGTAGCATCAAAAAACTTAAGGATCCTTGCATTTTTAGACTAGAAATTAAGTTTCTACATTACGTTTTACACCGGTCGTGGTTTTGCCTCAGAAATGTGAAGAAAGGCAATCTATTGGTGGTGCTATACTTATGGTGTATCAATACGTGTGTAAAGGCGTGTGAATGGCAGTCGTCTTTGTCTGCACTGTGGACACGTGTGCCGTGTTCTGTTTGCAAACAGGCATCTAATAAGTATCTCTCAGAGAAGCTTACCTTCGTGTGCTAGTTATAAGAATTGATATTGAAAACGAGTGGCTTGCTATCAGAAATGAGCTTCCCATTGCTCACCGTGAAAAGGCCCGCACAAACTTGTACCCTTGTATCTTGTTTCATCATCTTCGGTGGGTACTTGAAATGTCCGCAATTAAGAAACGAGTTGCTTCCATTATTTCTGCAGGAACTATTAAGATGATAACAAGAAATATTTAAGAATTAAGTCGAAGTGAAAATTAAATAAGTCAAATAATAGATAAATGTCTTGTCTATTGTACAAAGATAACGCAATCTGCCATTTTAGTGAATTTATGGCAATATAAATTCAGAGAATGCTAGCTTACGTTGCCATTAAAGGCCGTGCCTACAATATCGAAAATTGTCTTAGACGATCGTCCATTCCGTGTAGTCTCAGCTTTTCGCTCTTTGCACGAGACTTTAAGGATTATTGTCTCCTGAGAAATCCACTAGAGGAAAAAACCCAATGAAATCCATAATTCTTTGTAACCAAAGCAGCTCGTTCTTCTTCTGCCCTTATCCCTTTTTTTTGGGATTGGCGCATTATGCTTTTTTCTTCCATAATCTTCTTTTCTCTATTAATCGTCATCTTTTCAGTCACCTCCTTCCCAGCTATATTACATCCTTCTTTCATTATTCATTTACTCATCTACATTCATTCTCAAAATTTTCCCACGACATTTTCCTCATTCCTCCGCATCAAGTGCCCATTCAAAGCCAACCGATAACCACACCACGGCCCATTCTTGTACGCACGCCTATAATTACTCAACATAGACTTTTTTACCGAAGTTTTAATAGGTTTTGGGAAGAGAAAGATTTATAAAAATCGTAAAAAAAAACTGTAATCCTCTTTCGGTAATTTTTTTATCAAAGTTTCCATCCATCAATTAATGAAGAATATTAGGACAGTACGGGGCATAAATCCAGTCGCAAAAAGCTTACTTACTTCAGAACTATGTTGAACACATTTTAGGCCAGCTTGGTGGCCTAGATTCTTCAAATAATTATCAGTGGAACTATTAGGCCTTACGAAACCTGAAATATTCGGAGCATATTTGCATAAACTACCTATCTACTATTACCAGCCATCATT
This sequence comes from Ochropleura leucogaster, assembly GCA_958449745.1. Taxonomy (NCBI): domain Eukaryota; kingdom Metazoa; phylum Arthropoda; class Insecta; order Lepidoptera; family Noctuidae; genus Ochropleura; species Ochropleura leucogaster. The sequence goes on from OY288200.1 coordinate 15,092,753, forward strand.
TCAGAATACACAAGGATCGTTAAAAAAAAGGCAACCGCTACGTAATTTTTAGGGTTGCGTCAGGGTAGGATAAGCCGCTCTTGCCTAGGTTGGTCTGTGGATGGGTGACCACTCGCTACATAGCGAGTTTTCTCCGTGCCTCGGAAAGCACGTTACCTGAGAAGGGGTTTGCCGCAAGCAAGCCGTCACTGCCAGGGTGATTGTGAAGAATGTGGTTATGTTCCCGCACCCCAGCCAGAAGTGACGAGAAGGAACACTGTGTGGTTTTAGTCAGTTGGAGTCTTACAGATCTATCCGCCATTTCCACATGTACAAAAAAGGTTGGATCACTTTGTTGTCCGTATGTTTGTCAAGACCCTTATTCTCAGGAACGCGTGGTGGTATCGAAATTACAACCAGATACTCAAGGTTTTTGGATCTGTGAAAAAATCAACCCTCTAAGTATTCGTAGTCAAAAGATATGAGCGTTTATGTTGCAAGTTTGAACGAAACCCTTGTTTTACGAGTCCTACTAGCTCTGGCCGGATTCTTTTATCTATTCACTAGCTGTTTCACGCGGTTTCACCCGCGCTGCTCAGCACCTGTTGGTCGTAGCGTGATGTTATATAGCCTATAGCCTTCCTCAAGAAATGGACTATCCAACACTAAAAGAATTTTCCAATTCTAACCAGTAGTCCCTGAGATTAGCGCGTTCAAACAAACAAACAAACTCTTCAGCTTTATAATATTAAGTATAGATTAATTTGATTTTTAATTTATTCGGATTCAGGAGAAGTACTGAATTCAATAAACACACATTCCATAATATGGAACCATGGATTAAATCAACTACAGCTCCTACTCTACACTACAGCAATAACTCAATCTGCTAGAAAACTTTCCAAACTTTAAATATCTCCACGATCCCCTTACTACTCATCTTGCAGTTGCGGGTTGTTCGAAAGAGATACCGCGGCCCCGGAACGCAAAGGGCAATAGAAGGAACATGGGTGGGTTTTAGTCAGTAAAAATCTGATACTCCCCTCCGCTCCGCCCAGGGCGGGGGAAGTTATTTAATGATTTCCCAAACCAAAAAAAAAATGCATCTAGCAGCACTATGTTTTTGTTTACAAAGTTTTTTAAAGGTTTCGTTCACCAGCAATAATTTTGCGTTAAGTTAATTAATTTATTGTACAGATGTTTGGTTGGCAGCTTCGTGAAGTGTCTGCTTTCATTTTGTATAAGATTACATGTCATTAAGATAACTGCTTACACTACCCTCAATGTAACTTATTAAGCGACTAATTGTGGCACTATCTCTCTAAGCAAATGATATCAGTCTCCTCTTAATGTAGATCCGTTTAGTGATTAGATATTAAAACATGTTGGAATCTCGGAGACGCGAGGAGCTCGTTAACTGGTAAGTACCGGAAGTCAAACGTATGTATGTACTACATACCTATTAATTTTTTTGCTCAAGTTAGTACGTTTTTTTAAATATGCTTTTGCTCTCAATCGTTTCGATTAGACAACAAGCTACGAAAACTGTCTTAAAACAATATCCAATGTAAGAAACAGTATATTATCGTGCACAATATTATTGTTTGTCTTGAACTGACTTTTCTTACCTAAGTTTAGATAGAATGTTTCGAATTCCAAAATCAATTCAATATACAACCGCATTCCACATTATTAATAAAATGTTATCGAATTTGTAGAATGCGTTTGTATGTTGAATTTTATTAAATCGGTGGCAAGGTATTTCTTCATACAGCTAGGTAGTGCAGGAGAAATCTTAAGAATTTCAATTTCAATACTTTCATGGTGATGTAAAGGTTTGATTAAACTGATACGGAATAAATAAAACGGTACCTACTTATTATTTATAATAATGGATGTTAAGAAAAGCTTTTTTGTACGGGTGGGAAATCATCAAATGACTTCCCCTTCAAAAGGCTTTGGGCGGAGCGGGGGGGAGTGACAGACTTTTACTGACTAAAACCCACCCATATTCCTTCTTTTGTCCTTTATATTCTGGGGACGCGTTATTTCTTATAAACGACCCGAAACGTTGGCAGGGTCTAGAGAAGCTACGTTGACATTTGTGTCACAATGTCAACCCTCATCGGTTTCAGACGAAGTGTAAAACAGTCTTGATCGATGGTAATAATTACTTAAAGGATTATCAATTTTCTTACTAAAACCTCATTTATTATCCAGAATGATGACCAGGATAGTTAAGAACTTAAGACCTTGCGTCTCGTGCACGGGTTTAACCCAACAAGTACTAAAGTCAGTTTCTCAATTTATATATTGTTTGTGTTTGGTGTTACTGATATCGGCGAAACTTGTGTGAAACTTAGTATAGCTAAAATAAGACTGAAACTTAAAACCCTACATGAGCAAGCGTAGTGATCAGTCTGGCTCATGCATATTTTGCTTGATAAAGCGTCTCATAAAATCATAACTATAAGTCTTTAATCTCTGAAGGGTTTAGTAGAGGTGTACTACTAGTAGGTGTACCCACATTTTGCCAGTATTCCTTACTATTATTATGAAAGCGAAAGTGAGTTTGTTTGTTTGTAACGTCTTCACGCCTAAATGACCAAACCGATTTTGAAAAGTATTGGGACAGAGATAATTGGGACCCTGGAGACGGACATAAGCTAAAAAAAGTGAGAAAGGTTTTTTTTTTATTATCACGCTGGTAAAAGTTGACGTTAGCCCAAAGTAACTGTTCTATGACACGCGGACGAAGTCGCGGGCGGAAGCTAGAGTTTCAAAAAGGGGGCGAGCCCAAGCACAAGGATCTGCCAGGGCCATCGCCTGTCCGGATTGCCTTCGAAAGAGATACCGCGGCCCCGGAACATAAAGGCAAAACAAGGAATATGGGTAGGTTTTAGTCAATAAAAACTAACACTCCTCTTCGCTCCGCCCAGAGCGGGGGAAGTTATTTGATGGTTTTCCATACGAAAAGAAGGGGGCGATGATATCACCATTAACCGGGCACAAGTCCAGAATCCGAAACGAGTAATTACTAATGGAAAAAACCCAATAAAACGTTCCCAGACCAGGGTTGCAACCCTGGAGCCCCTGGTCAGCAGTACGCGCTTGCGACTAGTCGACTAACAATTATAATTATTATGAACTGACATTTCAAATTACCGTTCAACAACGCAACTGCAATTTCACCCTTCAAAGGGAATTTGAAACCTAATTGCTAACGTTTACAGGCAAATTTTCTGTTATTAGAAATTTCTTTATGAAGTATCTTTTCAAAGCAATCATTGGAATTACTTTATTAAAGGTATCATGTCACTTAAGGCGCTGTACATAGCTAACACTTTGTAAAACGTTTAGATTTTCGTCGCAAAGTAAGCCGTTTCTGTACATACCACAAGCCAAAAAAAAAGTGTATAATCAAAATACGTAAAGAAAAGACTTCAATAAAAACAGTTTACCATAGTACTACAAAAAAATGTTTAACAAGACCACGAAAAAAATTTTTTCTTCTCGAAATTTTAATTTTTTTCAGCGACAACCAAATTTTATATATCTATAACAAAGGTAATTCATAGACTAAAGACATATCTAAAACTTTTAAAACACGGAACTGTAATTTTAAAATATTCAATTAAAACTTCAAAATGCCTTAAATTTTGGCGGATATGATATTCAAATAAAATCAAACGCCGAAATATTTTCGACCTTATTTCTCTTCTTTTGATGCACTACTGTCGTATACTTGTGTCAGACCACGCCCAGCCTGCAGTTAGCCTAACCTCTGCGAATACCTAAAGATTAGCTTGTTACCGTGGCTTAAGGTATTTTTTTTCCTTTGCCTATGCTGTTATGTATGTAGGTATGCGATACCTATGTATTTACACTTGGCCTAACCGATTTGCCGATAGATTTGTAATGGGTTACTTCCGTGGCATTAAGAGGGGTCTTTGTAGTACTTGGAACCATTTTCTGCATGAGTTTTATAACAGTTAAAGCCACTTAGAAATGAACTAACATAATCCTTACTAATATTATAAAAGCGAAAGTGTGTTTGTTAGGTCTTCAGGACTAAATGGCCAAAACCGATTTTGATGAATTTTAGTACCCAGATAGTTGGGACCCTGGGGACGGACATAGGCTAAAAACCGGCCAAGAGCGTGACGGGCCACGCTCAGTGTAGGGTTCCGTAGTTTCCCGTACGTCACAATAAGTGTTCCCACTTATGAGTTTAAAGATGGAACGCGGCAGGCGCTCCGACTTGTGACGGTTTTTAGTGCGAACACAAAGGGGAGCGCTCAAACCTCGACGACTATTTAGATTATGCACTCACTCTCTACTCTCTACTCCACGGTAGGTCATGAAAGCACGGAAAATCTTAACAATGACTTTTAAAAAAATTACGTCATTACACAACGCCATCTATCGAACCATTTATGAACTGGTTTTTACCTTAACATTTTGATGGTGTTAAAAAATGAATTTTAGTTTTGTTCTAAATTGTCTTAGCATGTTCTTAATAAAAGTTTTATGTAGTTATAAGATACCGCCAATGCCAAGGAGAGACCAACCGAACAATTCGGTAATACCCGATCTAATGTAATAAGTACCTACAGCGCCATCTCTCGGGGAATTGGGTTACTAATTAATACAAAGACGTGGTTTTCGGTGGTAATTTTGGATTGCGAGAACCGATTTCAATAGTTCTTTTTTTGTTTGAAAAAAGATATGTTCAGGATAATAAGTTAAAAAAAATGCTTGCATATACGACTATACTACAAAGTTAGTCCAGAAATTATTTTGTACAACTTTTTGTCTTTTTTGTACAAAAACTGTTGTGACAATCAAGTTCAAAATAATTTTCATAGAAAGTCCTTATAAAGTTCTACTTTTCAGATTTTTTTCATATTTTCTAAACTTATGGTTCAAAAGTTAGAGGGGGGGACACACATTGGTTTTTTACTTTTGGAGCGATTATTTCCGAAATTATTGACATTATCAAAAAATTATTTTAGTAAACCTTTATTCATTTTTAAATACCTTTCCAAAAATATATCACACGTTAGGGTTGAAATTAAAAAAAAATCACTTCCCACTTTACATATAAGGTGGCTACCTTAATAAAACATTGTTTTCCAATTTTTATTTTACCACTTTGTCGGCGTGATTGATATACATATTGGTACCAAATTTCAGCTTTCTAGCGCTAACGGTCACAGAGATTAAGCGAGGACGGACGGACGGACGGACAGACAGACATGGCGAAACTATAAGGGTTCCTAGTTGACTACGGAACCCTAAAAATGAGAAAGAGAGAAGAAAAGGGGAGAGAAAATTAATTGTTTTTCGATCATCACGTTAAAGTTAGCATTAGCACAAAGTAACTATGACACGCGGACGAAGTCGAGGGCGGAAGCTAGAATTAAAATAAATTTGAAAAGCTTGTGTGACCAGATATATGTATGAGGAAACATTAAGGATCGTAGCAGGTGGCGTTCTGTGGTTGCTGCCCAACCATACTTTAAGTATGTATGTGAAGGTTCTACGTGTCGCGGGTTCCATCCCCGCACGGATCAAATATTTGTATGACCTACAGATAGTTGTTCCGAGTACGGCTGTTTGGGTATGTGAATTTAAATGTTTGTAAACGCACGCACTTTATAGGAAAAAATCCTAGTGAAGGGCAACTGCTGTCTCGGCTCAATAACAGCCTCGCCTGGCGGCTCGAGCTTTAAATTCGCCTCGGTCGCAATAACAAAGTTTCCTTACTTTAATCAAAATGTAGCATTTCCGTGCTTAGCTTCATTGTAAAAGAAACTTGTGACCCAGCCTTTAGGCATGTGCGTTGATGCCATTGAATTCAACTGTGTCATGAAAGTATATTGAAAAAAAGAATCGATTTTGACCTTTAATACTTACTTTGTTACTTAAGTCCCTAGGTTCGTGCTAGGGCTACTAAATCCCTCACCGAAGTAATGTTACTTCTCGAATGTTGACGGCAGTGGGCCGTCAAACGCCGGCCCCGAAAGCCTTTGTTATCAAGGTAAAGTAGTCGTGTAGGTCCTATAGTAATATCCAGCCTTTCGTAATACCTGTTTATTTCTTAAGGAAGGAGGTCAGAAACCTTGTAAGTATTTGTTTGTATAAATACTTTGCTGAAGTTTAAAACCAATAGGCACTTACATTCAAGAGTTTCTAAAGAAGTCATACATCTGAGGGACTGTATCGAGAATTTCAAAGAATTATAGGTACAAAGGGTCAGTGGAAAACAATACCATCAGTTCACAATGCGCCCTGGACGGAAGTTGTGTGGTATTTTGTTGTGGTACGAGGAAACTGATCAATCGAAGGTACTCGCGGCATGGCAACGTGGTACCTATTATGTTAAAAAAATGAATTAACAAATAAGAATTCTGCTTGTGCCGAAGTCTTGTTCATTTCACAAGTCGGAAGTAACGGCACGTGTAGTTTCCAGTGCCTACACAATTTTTGCAATTAAATCATTAATACGATGCCGCGATTTTTGAAGATCTAAAAACTTCGAATTCTTCAAAAATCATTTCAACACTATGTCATCTTAATTTCTGATCGTATTTTGTCATACTTCACTTACCAATCCTGTCAATTTGTGTCCTGAAATTTCAGTCTAATCAACAGCAATCGATCGATTCGCTAGACTGAAAACCGACTCTAACATAGTTGGGAAAAGGTCAGATAGGCTTATGCATTTTAATGTAAATAAAAACTTGTTTTGCTTTGCTTCGCTATTCCCTGCGGCAAGTTTCAAGCAGCTGTTTCAAAAATATCAATTTCCTAGTTTATTTTTACGGGGAAAGGCCGGAAATATAACCACAAAATCTGTAGTCTAAAATTATTTACGAAATTGCATTTCATGCTTGATAGTCGTAAGGCATTATAACTAAAGCATAGCGAACATTTTATACCTACAATTAAATTGTGGATGAGCGAGCATTGTCGCAAAACAAACTCGGGTGTCAGGAATGGGGAATACCGACACCTTCAGTTGTGAAAGTGGCCGCAGGCACGCGAGCCCCCGACCTCCACCTCGCAACCCTCAGGGGGGAGCCCGGCCGGGTGACCTCCGGCACTGTCAACCAATGTACGCAACAAACTAACACCCGCCTATTATATCCTGGTAAGGCCTTATAATTAGTGGTTCGTCTTTGACAAATTAAGCATGTATACCTCTTGTATATGTGTATGGCTCACCTTACACGATAAACAATCCCAACTTTATTTGTTAATCTAAAGTTGGAAATGGAACTTCTACATTCGTAACGTTATAAGGAAGATTCAAAGTAGAAACAATAGTAATTTAGCGAACGTTCATGTAAGTGAGATGTGATCATTGGGGGACAGGGGCGCCGGGCGAGCTCGCAAGCCGCTCAGAATTTCCCCGCTCATTCCACTTGTTCGGAACTATTTGACATTATAATCGTAAACGACTAAAGAAAAGTTTTGTGAGCAAAACCGAGCAAGTTTCAGAACGTTTTTCTTGCTTGAATTGTTTAAGCGTATTTTACATTTCGTAGGTAGTAATTCAATGTTGTAATTTTAGGGGTTACAATTGTTAGAATACTGAATGGAGATATATACATAATAAAGAGTTGCATGTAAATGGATTTAAGTATTTATTTTTGGAAGAAAGAATAAGTATCTTCAATATGGAATAATGGTACTCTTGTAAATATTAGATACATATGTATGAGGCAGGACCGTGTTATCGGGCTGCAGTGGCGACTAGCGAGTCGTCGCGAGTCTCCCGGCGCAGCCCGGCCGGCGCCACCCGACAAACTTCCTCACTTAACTTCGCCATAAAGCTAAGTTCGCCACTTATTTGGGAAAACTCCGCAATTACTACACAGCCAAGATCCAGAGATCCAGCTACTTCTTACTTAAAGCTGTTATTTATATACAAATAAACTTCAATTAGCATCTTCAACATAACTAATTGAAATACTATCTTGATTAGGGAATTGTTTAGCTATCAAGGCATGTGAACTAATTGTCTGATAAGCTTACCTATTGCCGGTGGTCGGGTAAATAAGACCTATTATTAGCATAAATTCATATGACAGTACAACTGTTTTGGTTTCAGCGCCGCGGCGCCGGATTTCCATATGTTCGTCAATCCACGTGGTTAAACGGATTACACCTTCAATAAATTAATTTATTATGCATGAAATTTACAATTTAGTCCTATCGCATAACGAATCGGCCACCATTTTTATAGGAAAGGATTAAATTAAAGTTAGTTAATCTCTCTACTGTTTTATGCGGATTATCTGTTTTTATTGAGCAGGATATGTTAACAATGTTGTTAAGTTTAAATAAGAAGGAGGGATTTATCTGTTTTTGATGTTTAAAGAGATTAAGGCAGTGGCCATGACCCAGTGTCTTAATGATAATTCGTAGAGTGATTAAGAAGTTACGACGGCAGGCGTGAGGCGAGGTAGCGGAGCAGGCGCGGTGGGCGTGGACTGGGCTCACGGGCTCACGACACGCACCAGCTCCATGAATCATGATCATGACACTGTCGCATTCACTTCATTTTACCATTAATACCTATTTAGGCGCGCAGTCGATATGACGACACGAATCTGAATCGGTTCGTCGCGTTTTGTTCGCTACGTATAGGGGAGTTTTATTTTTATATCCGATAAAAATAGAACATAACGGTTCACTGTAATATGTAAGTTTTACACATTATTACCGTGCTCAAATTTAGGGGCATTTCGCAGCATTTCGGTCATAAATGATATTAATAGATGTCAAATGTGTAAATTACAGCAGTTATTTTTAGTAGGTACAAATTGATTTTGCATTTGTTATTTGTAAAGGTAGGTTCATTACCTGAGTGGGCGCCGGGCACCTTATGTATTTAATATGCAATGTAACAGGTGGCGTAACGTAGCTAATCTTGGATTACCGGAATACCTCCATTTACTAGCAAGTAGGTACGGAGCGGCCCGACTAAAAACACAAGTGTAATAAAGATGAACACTCATTTCCCACAATTTCAAAATAATTGGGCACGCTTATAATATTGGAAAAGGTTACATTAGATATACAAAATATGATTAAACGAAAGTCTTTGTTGAGCCAGTAAGTACCAAAGTGCCATTTGAAAAGAGCTAATCTTTAACAGTAACTAATCCTATTTCAACAACAAAACGTTAATTCAGACCTTTCGCGGTTTCGTGTATACCGTGCAATAAAATCATCCCAGAACGATTGTTCGCGGTGCCTTTAATTACGATTCGCACGGTTGCGAACCCTGATGAATCGATTTTCACTTACGGTGCCACTCGGTAAAGACGGGACCTTATTGAATCGAGTGAATGCGCAACTTAGCTTGCTTATCCCGAATCGAATTCTGCAACACCAACACCTGTACTTTAGCCCATTTACAGGAAATTATGGACACTACTGATACCACTAAAATCAAACATCTGGTGGGGCTGAATAAGATTGCCATTGACGTACTAAAAAGAGGAGAAATACCTCACTACGATGACGCAATCACTTAGTTGCCTTTAGTGGCTTTCGAATCTGACTAACATGACAGAATCTTTACTTAAATATTCCAGTATTTCACAAGCGTCATTTCATGATGTCGGTATCAAGTTTCTGTTAATTAAAAGACTTGGGAAACATAGAAAGGGTGTGGTTGCGCCGCAAATGAGAACGTTGCGTCGCATGATGCCGCATCTCCGCAACTCCGTCGCGCAGGGCGCACCATCGCGCATCGCGTCACGTCCGCACAAAATGACTCGCTTTATACCGCTTTACAGCGCTTTTTGTGCCTTTGTGCCCCCTTTGCATAGCTAATAGGCACAAGATCCGAACCTGATTGCCTAATACTCTCTGAAAAAGTTCCGTCTATTATGCAAAATATTACCGTTTCGTTCATTCGAATTCTATTGAGCTGTTGGAAATTGGAACAACATGTTTACAAATTTTGTTTGTTGTAACGTGTGTTGTGAAGATCTGAGCTTAATGGTCGTGGGAATACTGTCTAATAACTGCAATATTGTCAATCAACGTAATTATGCAATGAAAGATCCACTCAATAATTCAGTATTGTGTTAAATTCAATTGGACCCAACGATCAAATGCATGCATTCATTACGAAACATCTGCTGTACAGACATACAACCAGATTATTGAATTTTGCAGGTTTTTAGACTATAAATCAACGATAATCGTACCTACAAAACGGTTATCTAAAATGAGTGGATTTCGATAAGCTACTTTTTATTAGTAATTCAGACAAACCCTTGGTTAGAAAGCTGGGCGGGCGGCGCGTGCCTTTAGAAATCACACGCCCGCTGCGGCCGCGGTATTCCGATAAGACCCGCACTAAACTGTACAGCTGGGACGTCTAGAGGCTATTCGTCTTGACAGCAAAGCCATCGTAGACGTAACAGAACAAGACCACAATTCGAAGCTTGTACCTATCGGAGAGCTTCCCGAATGACATTAGACTGGTTAACCGCTGCTTTTAAAGTTTCAAAGTCTTGAAACTCTGAGGATTCTTTTTCAAACACAATTTGGCAAGAGTTTCACTAAATAATGAGTGATAATGAGAAAGGTAAAGAGTACTTACAGTATGTAGCAGTCGTCAGGCGATCGATCGTGTCTTGTTTTAGTTTCGAATTCTTCTTACCCATCTTGTCTGTGGTGGACTCTTCGGCACCAGGTAGCACTCGCGCTAAGTAAAGTCTGTGTTTGTCACTAGGCTGTGACGTATTACATATTATTCAACTGCGTCCGATTCACTCCACCTGCGAACAGGAATATTCTATATTAGCTCAAAGTTTTACAATAGCATTTTCCTAAATATTTACGCTGCGGTGCGTATTGAGAAATTATAGTTTTTATTACACACCGTGAGATAATATGGTCACGTAGTGTCACAATTTGTACAAAGCTGCGTCAACAAGGTCCCTTGAATGTCTACCTCTCTCTGTCTAACAACAATACTCAAATATATCCGTCCCGCTCTGTATAAATTATAGCTGTTTTCCTTCTCCTGAATATTGTAGGGGAGTAGTGAACGGCGGCGAGACGTTAACGAAATACTTATTTTGGCGTATCTTCGGCGAAAACAAGCCATTTATAAGATGGCGATAAATCAAGTGTTCTCGCGTTACTGTGTGTAGGCAATATTTAGTCTTACTCATAACTGGTTATTACTTTAATAGCGACGATAATGCTTTAAACAGTTTGCGTGATTAAGAATTACATAATTTGATTTTTAGACCCTCATATTGTATATTTTATCATTTTAAAAGTTGTAATAGTGGGTATTTTATAAGGAATGTGTCCTCATCAAAAATTTACATTACCATTTTATTGCGATATTTGATGTACTTCTGAAAACAATATAATTTTGTTATCTGTGGACGCGAGAACTACAGACCACGTAACAAAATTTGTAAAATTATTAGTCGACAATTATAAAACAATATTTTTTTCAGAACGCTTGTAGCGTTGCACCAACTAATCGATTATTCAACAGCAGACCAGTTTCCGAGACTCAAGATATTCGACTTTCTCCAATATTAAGAGAACAAAAGAAAAAACAATTACCAAGAAATTAATTTCAGCTGAGGAACGTAATAAATGGGTCCCCGGCGTTCGTTCTACTGAAAACATTACGATAAAATATAACTTTTTGTAAGATTTTTTTATTACCTTTTAGTATAACTGTTTAGTGTTTATCCTCCAGGAAAACGGAGCATACTGGCACTCCATCACACTATGACTACCGGATTATACACTATTTATATGGTTTCAGTTACATCTACTCTGTTTTCAAGAAGTCGGTACGATATCTGAAACGAGGGAGAAATCTCGCGTTACTATTGTAAGTAGTGAGATGGATAACACTAAATATTCGCGGAGCATTTTCGCTTTTTCATTAACGCTCGAAGCAAAGTTTTCTTCGCTAACTCTATTACTTAAAAGTTTTCTCTGTATAAACAATATTTCTATTTTAATACTGTTTTCAACAAAGATGATTTATGGGGGAGGAATTTGTGAACGTATGAGTTACAGTGTTACCTCACACGTGTTATTTACGGTGTGTTTTTATTATTGTTACGGCGCAGAGCAGGGAAGCACTTTACATGATTGTAGGCGAAAGTGCGTCTGTATAACGCATTTGGAGTGCGTTTCGTCTTTATGTAGGCAAAAACAATGGATTCACATAATCATAATAGGCATAATACATATAAAAGGTTTCAATTTTGGTGATAGCGTGCCTAAGTATTGCACAATTGTGTCCTAAACCGTTGAAAGAATCAGGTTTTTTTCTCAGATTGAACACAATGGGTTGCATGTACGCCACAGGTTGGTGTGCACGACAGGAAACGAAACCTCATAACGCTAAAAGTAATTTGGTCAGAATTGTGTTGTACGATATCGTATACAATACAGCTTGTATTAACAAAATTGCTGGGTGAGTCATCTTATTATGGTCAATATTTCATAGATTTAATATCGCGTACCGACCCTGTAGCATATACAACGTAACTACAAGTCAAAGTTAGTATTAGCCAATACGGAAACTAGTTAATAACTTAATGAAGCTATGGTATGCCATGACTTCCTAACTGGTGCACTAACTTCCGTTCTGCAAACTCTTAAGTCAAGCAACTTTTGCAGCTGGTTTATGAACAGATTGCACACATAGACCGCGATCTATAGAGCATTTGATTTCGTTTTTAGGTAAGGTAGAAACGATTCAATACCTCAATGAATCTCACTTTCATGTAGTCCTTTTAAAATAAATTAAATTACAAAGAATGCCCTTCAAAGTGTGCTATTTATACTTTTGTCAGTTATTCACTATTATCGTGGAAAAATCTCTTTCAAAATTTAGAAACGTGAAAAGAGGACAAGTTAAATTGTTTTGCACTCCTCGTGCGCTAGTTTTAAAGGTACCTACTTGTGTTCTGGACTAAAAAGAATAACAAACTAGTGCAAGCGAGGATGCCGTCATCGTTCTATTGTTTATCTTTTGTCTTTTCTGAACCATGTTCCTCTTTTCTTTTGTGCTCGTTCAAGCCACTTTCTACGAAACAAATTCACGAGATTTCGTGCAGTTTTGTTTTTTTTTTATGATGTTGTTTCGATATTCAATGGCGGTTGGTATCACTTCAGTTTTACAGCATCGTAAAAGTAAGCGTCAATGCGCGATGAACATTGATTAACAAATGTCAGCGGTGGGTTATTTTAGTGCTGAATTTTACGGCAGTAATGTTGCACTAACGTTGCTATCTGATTTGATTATTATTGTCGCTTTTATGTTTGAGGCTTATGTTATTGTTTTTATCTCTCAATTAAACATTAGTGTTGCAATAACTTTTTGATATTCAAAAACAATACTCAGGATTATGTTTTTTTTCCCCTTTTTGGGACTTGTACACATTTTAATTAGTTCTAGTAGGTAATTTTTTTTTATTAATTAATTTTTTTTTGGAAGAATGCAAATAAATATCCCATAATTGGTTCATAAAGTTTAAATAAAACCGCATTTAAATTGATTTCTGTTTTTAATAGGTCTGTAACTTAATTTGGAATGGATAACGATGAACGCTATAATTTCAGATTTATAATTCTATTTTATTGGACTTTTTGTATGTTATTTATACAAAAAGTTCTAGTTGTGAACTTTAAACACAAATTTCTTTTACAATATCACGTAAAAAGCTATTAGTCTTAGTAACTGTGTGTCATTTATAATTTTATTTCGAACAAAAACTGAACAACAATGCTCATTAATCATTGTCATGATTATTAATTGACCTGTTCCAGTATTAGGATAGAGGGAATTTCAAATGCCTGTTAATTTACCGGTAAGATTGTGATACGGAAGAAATTTCACCGATGGAGATAATGATTCTAGTGGTCGCAAGATCGACCCCAGAGCGAGCCTCTGAGTTCGATTCCTAGTTCGGTCAAAAGTGTTTTTGGGGTTTTTCTGCCGAAATGTCTCAGTCTTCGATTCTGGCATGGCACTTAACCATAACTGGCGAAACAACTACGAAGGTCCACCACTGCCAAACCCTTCAGATATTACAAGCGTGATATAATTTGTTTTAAGAAATGATAAGTATTGATAAAAAAGTCAAATATTATTCAGATATCAATGTAAAATGTAATTGAAGTCGTGTCAACTTGTGACGTAGTAGGTTACGTAGCAAGCCTGAGATCCGCTACGAGCTACGAATGGCTACAATATTCAAGCGGATCTAGGCTGTTTTGCTACGCTCCAGATCCGCTACGATAGCGGCTCCAGTTGAACTACATAACTAACATACTTAACCATACGACATTGTTAATGAATTCATAATTAATGTTATTTTCGCATTGCAATTTCGCAGGGCCTCTTTAGTACACGAATATAAAAAGTAATTATGTAATTAGATTAGACGTAATTAGAGACCGGATTATAAACAAATGCATATGCCATAAGGCATTCCTTTTTTTAAGATTATGTTTTTTTTTTACAAAAATAGTCATATTGTGTTTTGTAGGACACTTTGTCTTTAAATTGTAACTGTATCTAATTGAAACAAACATATCCATATTACAAGATGTAGTTTTATATTTATTTTTTAAAATAAACATATCACTCACTGATTCTTGTCTCTGTTTTCTTCTCTTTCTCTTCTTCTCTTTTTTCTCGTTTTTGAAAGTGTCAAAATATGCTACATAAATTAAAATTGTATAAAGACAAAATTGTTTTTATTTTCATGCTAAAATTAATTTACATGTTGCGTAGTCAGTTCAACAGTCTCATTACTTTTGTGGCGCATTTCGAGCATTTATAATACACATATTCATGTATATTTCGATGATTGTAAATTGCATATAATCCGGACTCTAGTCATGATATATATAGTATTGTTATAATGGCGAGAGCCACGATATATTTTAATATCCTCATAAACATTGTTTAACTCGTTTCACTGAATATATATATGCTCGCAATAAGTAAAATATGAAATTATGTTTATTCGATCAATTTTATATCCAATGTTGAACTTGTACACTTATTTTGTTTGCGTACATAGAATAGGCGTTACTCAGAATTTTATTTTGACTCAACTCAAAATCTGCGCCCCGCGGTTTCACCTACGTAAACCGGTATAAAAATAGCTTATGTATGTATCCAGTATAAGCTATCTACATACGAACATTAATCTATTTGAGCGTGAAATAGTAAAAACATACACACATACAAACTTTCTTGTATGACATTATTGTGATAATTTACCGACGAAGTTAAACAATGTTTGTTTCATATTTAAATTAGTAGTCGCAAGCGATAGGTCAGTCACGTTAGTAGTTCTAAGAGAAAATATGGGTACGTATCAAAATCCCGAATTTTAATATACCGATATACGAAATCCCGATAATTGAAACGCCGAATGGTTGTTTGGTCGAAAGTTTTAAATCCCGAAAGTTTAAAATCCCGAAGTACAAAATCCCGAAATTGCCACCGTTTCCGAGAAAAACGATTTTTTGTAAACCAGGTTAGGTCAAAACACTTAAAAGTTGCCAAAAAAGCGTAGTCGGAGCCTACTGAAGTACTAGGGCTCTAGGGTTTACAAGGGGTTTACAAGGGTTTACACACCCTTCTAACCTAACCTGTCCGTGTCGGAGTGCATTAAGGTCCCGAGATCGCTTCACTCGCTGATCCAAAGACCGCTGCTCTTTGGGATTTCATCCATCGGTATTTCGTCCATTCGGGATTTCGTCCTTTCGGGCATTTGAACATCGGTATTTTGTGTTTCGATATAACGACTATCGGCATTTAAAACTTTCGGTATTTTGAATTTCGGTGTTTTGGACGTCGGTATTTCAATCATAGGTATTATGAACTTTCGGTATTTTGATACGTACCCGAAAATATGTACAAAATCGAGTGTGAACTCACAAATAACATAACATAAAGATATAAACACTTAGCCTGTTTGTAGCCGTCCAAAGATAAACAACTTCAGAATATCGAATAACAACTTTATGTACTTTTGTTTAGACATAAATAAAACCTTTTTAGAGATATGATACAGAAGATATGTTTGTGCAAGAATTTATCGTTTGTGTGTAGACTTCAAATGAAAGGTGACAGGGTCTGTCGTTTGAATGTGCACGTGTGTAATATGTATCTATGACGTGTGTGTGTGCGTGTATGTGTGCGTGTGTACGCATACACACACACGTCACGTACGTTCTACCTAACTTCACTAAATTACGTGTGTCCGGCGTTAGAGGATGCCGCACGTCTCCACACGCTACGAATTATACCCGCTTGAGAATTAAAGATGGATTTTATCAGGAATCCCTATTCATTTTTAGCCTTGCCATACACACTTTTGGCTAAGGAAAAGTGTACCAACGAATCTTTTTAAAGCAGGTCAGACAACAAAAAAAAATTGTTTTTTTTTATGACGTTAATCACGGTAAAAAGTCTGGGATTAGAATTGTGCCCGGTATAAGGTCGCCCTATAAACCATGGCTGTTTTGTGGCTTAATATCGATGGTGTACACCAGTGTTTACATCCTGCAATCTTGTACAGCCGTGACCATTAACTATGCAAGGTTCTAAAGTTATTTTCAAGTGCGGAAAGCCTCTGTGACAAGAATATATTGCCACAGAAATTGCCTGCAGGTTGACAGCAAGAAGATCAGGGTTACAAATACAACAGCATATTTTATTTACCCACAAACGCGTGCTACAGTGCTGGTTTTTTAACCAAAACTTCTGTTGCCAAGAAATATTCCTGTAGCTCTCACTTTTGAATCAAAGTTGTGGCAAACAAAAATCTTGATTATTCCAAGCGTTTGTTTGGTCAATTTTATTATGTTTGTCCGAAACACGACATGCAGAGATATGAAACTGAACTGGCAGAGCATAACCAAGGTTGACAAAGAGCAGACGTTTGATTGAGCTGAAGAGGTAACGAGTGACCGGTGACTGAAAATCTCGACAAAAGTAATAGAGGACCCAACGCCAAAACGACCAATGAGATTCGTTTTCAGTGAAATGCAAAAATCATTGAATAAAAGAAGCATTCGTTTAGTTGAGAATAAGTTTTATACTAAACTAGATTTTGTCTGCAGTTTTGCTCGCGTTAAATTCGGTGTAACAGAGTTCCCCTTTCCTGATTTGCAAGCACCTGCTACCTGTGGTTTGTGCTCTTGCGCCTTATTGATTGTAATAGCAATGCTAAGTTTTCTAAACTAGATTTTGCCCACGGCTTCGCTCGCGTTAAATTCGGTGTAACACAGTTCCCCTTTCCTGATTTGCAAGTCTCTGCTACCTGTAGTTTTTGCCATTGTGGCTTTATTGATTGTAATAGCAATGCTAAGTTTTCCCTTTTCTTCCCTCTTTCTCCCACATTTCCCATATTTTTATTAAAATTAGCCTATGTCCGACTCTAGGGTCCCAACTATCTCTGTACCAAAATTCATCAAAATCGGTTAAGCCATTAAGGAGTGAAGACGTAACATACAAACAAAGAAACAAACTCAGTTTAGCTTTTATTAATGTTAGTAAGGATTTGGAACTGTAAATTCACAAGTCTAGACTAGGCTGATAAGTTAACCACACTATTGCATTAGGCAGCCAGTGCAAGCCCGTCGACCTGTCCATTGACAACGTTACTGTTGATATTTCCATGGCCATTAGCAGTGCTATTTTGCCAACGTAATGTGTCAAACTTTTAACATGATGACAACAGAACTCTGCAGACGTGTATTTTAAACATAAACTATCGGATGGTCGATAGTAAGACGGCTAAAATGTGAGGGGTATTATAGTATGTTATCCAAACCATACTTTTGAAACCTTTTCACAAAATATGCATTTGAAATATATTTCTACTGTAAATTTTATATTTTCGTCCCAAACCATACTATAGTATCTTAATGAGAAACTAAGTTACTGCTGCAATTGAAATTATGAAATTTTTTTAAAACAATTTTCGTTGAATTTTTACACAAATTTTACGAAATTCTATTATATTTTTTGTTCTAGAAACTTTGATATTAAATTTTAAAACCTATCGTTAGACACCTGACACAGTTATATATAATAGTTTATTTTTATCAAGTTTCAGTAACATGTAGGTATGGAGAGCCAACCCTGGAGGAGCTCATGGCTAAATAATAGCAGCTGCTCAGGTCGATCTTTAGGTTAAGCCGCGCTTGCCTAGGTTGGTCTGTGAATGGGTGACCAGTTACATACCGAGTTTCCTCCGTGCCTCGGAAAGCACGTTAAGCCGTTGGTCCCAACTATCATTAGTAGATCTTTGACAGTCGTTACTGGTAGTCAGTGTTCCGAAAGTCAACCAGTCTTGTTAAGACAACCAGTCTTACCAAGGGGTATCGTATGACCTAGTGCTAACTAGGTTGTGGAGGTCAGATAAGCAGTCGCTCCATGTAAAATACTGATATTCAGCTGCATCCGGTTAGACTGGAAGCCGACCCCAACATAGTTGGGAAAAGGCTAGATGTTGATGTATGGAGAGCCAACTCAATTTTTTTTGTAAGTTGGCGGTTTATAGAAAACACCCACTCTCCGAATTTCAGATGTGTCTGAATTCGTCACGTGTTTGATAAACAAACTAGAACGTGCTCCAAACCAAAGCAAACTACTGAATTGTAAATAAAAAAAAACATGGTGCAACATCAAGTTAGTAACGATGAACCCAACGAGAAAACTTTTCAACTTAAACAAATTACTTAAACCTATCATATTTTGTTACTGAACACATACTAACTGAAGTGAAGTTCGCGCTAACTGTTTGCTTATGTGCAGTTTAAACGAGGATTGAAAACTTGTGGGGAAGAAAATCGGTGTTTGCGCAAAACTTTGGCGTCGTTAGTATTGTGTTTATTTACTTGTGTCTTCAGTAAGTCGTATATTCACTATAAGATGCCACGTTATCCATAACTCGGTGAAAGTTAATATTTGCTGATTTCGAAATAATTTCGAAATGAAAGGTTTTTACAGGGATATTGCTATTTTAAGCTCTTAAAATTATTAAGATGGCGTTGAAGCCTGATGATGATGATGTCACACTGGTTGATTGAAACTACTACTAAGTTTTGATCTGACAAGTCATATTTGAAGTTTATATTCTGAAGCAGTTCTCGTCAAGTTTAGGTGTTCTATTCTTGTACTCAACGTGGCAAAGACATTTAACACCTTTGTAAAGTGTAACCTTCTCTTTTGTGTCAAATCTGACGATATACACGATCAATAATTTGTAAATCCATATAAAAATAACTATATTTGCAACTATTAGTTACTTAAAGTGAGTTGAGTTCGACTGATCGATGTCAAACGTGATTACTTGGCGATACCAATCATCATCTGCTTCGTCTTAAAAAGTTAGGGAAACGGTAAAAAGATAAATTAAGTTCTTCTGCTATCAGTCTAAAAAGGTGTCGCTAAATAAATCTACGTATTTAACTTATTACAACGCAGCTACCATTTAACATGATACCAATATTAATATTAATTATTTCGCTAAAAATCCTGTCAACCTTTTTCATGGTTTGAAATTGCGAGATGTTACGTCAACATTTTGCTTCGTATTTTGTTTAATTCAGTAGTAGCTTCGCGGCGCCCGTTATGCGACAACATCTACCCTACCATGACGTCTTAAAACAGAACTAATTCCACTGTGGAAAAGAGACAGAGCTATACAGGGTGCCTAGCACCATCTCTTTCTCACACAGGAATAAGTACTGCTATAAGATGTCATGGTAACCCTACATATCGTAAAATTGAGTCGCAAACTGGCTGACACTTTGTCTCTTCGCGAGTACAAGTTGGAAATTAACCTTTGAAAACTTTTAAGTGTAACTCGCACTTGCATGTGGATCGTTGCAGTCTGCTGCAGAAGCCAGAATTTACATAACAATTAAGTATAGATACAATGTAAAGTCACTTTGTTAAGGAATATTTGCAAACGCGAAATGCGTAACTTCAAGATATATGGACCTTATCTTTAAGAAAGTTTCTTATTTTATCGTTTATCCTGGGAACTACATTTATGTTTGTTTTGTATTAGGATTTAGTTATAGGTCTAGTGTTACAATAACATTCTTCTACTCACTTAAGTGTTTGATGAAAAGTACTTGTTATCAACATCGTTTTTGGCTTTCTGAGTCAGAGGATAAAGTTGCTGGTAGTAATTTATTTTATCTATACTAATACTAGCTGTGCCCACTGGTTTCACCCGCCGCTCAGTTAGGGGCATGAAAAATAGATGTTAGCCGATTTTCAGACCTACCCGATATGTACACAAAATTTCGTTTAAATCGGTCCAGCGGTTTCGGAGGAGTATGGGAACGAAAACTGTGACACGAGAATTTTATATATTAGATTATAAAGAGGAAAGATTTGTGTGTATCGAATAGGCTCCAAAAGTACTGGACCGATTTTAACCATTTTTTCATTACATTATCAGGAAGCAACTAAGGCTATGTTACGCTCATGGGAGCGGAGCAGCAACTAAAGACGCGGGTAAAACCACGCAAAACAGTTAGTTAATAATAATTGTCTTGTTTATGCACCACGCTAAGTAGTTCTCTGAAAGTTTGCTCTCACAAGTATATATATTTCCATATGACAATATTCGCATACAATTAATTTCGAAGGTCATAATGTACAACTAAGCACCAATTCGGAGTCCAGAAAGTCAATCTCGTTTTAAGCTTCATCAACATAAAACGGGATCACCTTTTAAAATGACAAGTTCGGGCTTAACATTTTTGGTTTAATGAGTGCGACTATAGTTTTATTTGGAGCCATGTAATGTTAGAGCTCACTTAACCCAATGACCGACGACACGGCACGGTAGGCGCAGTGGTTCAACGATCGACTACTGCGCTGCATGTCGCGGGTACGATCTCCGCACGGAACAAATACTTGTATTGTCTATAGATAGTTATTCCGGGTCTGGCTGTTCGAGTAAGTGAGTTTAAATTTTTGTAAACGCACCCACGTTACAGGCGAAAATCCTAGTGTGGGGCAACGTTTTATTTAAAATAAATAAAGACCAAGCCGATTGCCGTTCTGATTTTTCCCCCTTTACCTATATATTTGGGCAGCATCGCAGCCTTTGGCAAGTCGTCACACTGACATGTGTATTTTCAGACTGCTTCGGTTTTCATTATTTGCCTTTTCCCAACCGTATTTTTAACCGACTTAAAAAAGAAGGAGTTTCTATATTCGACCGTATTTTTTTATGTATTTTTACCGATTACTCCGCCAACCATGGACCGATTTTCATAAAAAAATCTTTTTTTGTTCAAAAGGGTATATTACCAAAGCGGTCCTGTATTAATTTTATTTATATTGTTTTGTTAGTTTATGAGGTATCGTCATAATACATTTTTTTTCTTTCGTCTATATGGATAATCTGCTAATATATTACATTTTAGTAATAGATATAACATTTTATGACAAATTGTCATACTATAACTAATAATGAAGAAATAAAAATAAATATATACATAGAGCGAGCTGTCTACCTTACCCAGCTCCATAATTTTCCTGTCCTTGTGCCATTCTATCTGGGGTCGGCGCAACATGTTTTCTTCTTCCATTCTCCCCTATCAGACGTCAAAGCATCATTTACTCCTTTCTCCTTCATATCATTCCTTACACAATCCATCCATCTTTTGTTTGGCCTTCCTCTCGCTCGCCGTCGATGAACATTCAGATCCATTACGATCTGTGATTTTATTGAACCATGGCAACTTGATTGCGATACCTCTCTCCAGCGTTACTTAAAAAAACACAAATAAGTAATTGCCAACATGCCAAGCCAACCGGGCTTCCGTATGCAAGGCGCTTTGTAGAGCAAAATTTTATTTTAATCATATTTTATTATGATTTTGGCGCCGCATGAAATTGCCTCCCGTACCGGGTGCCCCGGTTTGCCCCGCCCCCCCCTAAATACGGGGCTAATCTGACCTCCACAACCCAGTTAGCGCGGTATAAGACGGGTTGTTAGACTTTTAGGCCTCTGAATACTTGTAAGGACTGTCAAAACACAACATGACAATTGTGGTCAACGGCTTACAAAGTTTTCCGGGTCAAAAAGGAAACTCGATTAGTAACTTATGACTATCCATCCACAGACCGTCCTTGGCAAGCAGTGCTTAACCTCAAAGATTGACGCTTGCGGTTGTTATTATCTGCATTTATGTCATAACACAGAAATACTATAAAGACTAGAGTTTTTGTGTATCTATGTTTGTTAATCCTTCAAAAAGAAACGAATTAACCAATTTGGATGTCATTTGTAGAAAATCATGTTTTAAAACATTGGCTTTTTATCCCAGTTTACTCGTGGGAAACCGTGGGGCGTAGCTAGTCTAAAATAAATCTCCAGCATAACTGGAGGTGTTTTGTCTTGTACAGGAATGTTGGAATGTAAGGGTGGGGTAATGCTGCAAGCTATTGCCTCGGTGTTCCTTGGCATTATCCGCGCAATGGCACGCACGCTGCATAAATTCCACAAGAGAAATTCTTCGAAATAAAATCACAATTTGTCAGACTCAGAGCCGATATTAAACGTAGTTTTATTGTTTTATCTCATACATTCAAGTTATCTTCGGTAAAGTTTGCTCTAAGGAGATAATTTAGTGAACGAAAACTGGCGGGAACGGCGCTCCTTCATTTGAAACGGTGGCTTGTTAACTAGAATTGCTATTTGAAACAGGCTTTGAAGGATGAAACCGGTGAAATTGGAGGATTACATATTTTCTGAATGAAAACAGAATGTATTGGTTACTGCAACAACAAAGCAATAAATAAATATGGCTGAGATATTTTTGATCAAAAGCTGGCAAGAAGCTTACGTAGAAATCTTTCTACAAAACTAAAGAAAATTATTAAATTATTCGTTATTGCCCACGATTGGAATTTTTTATGCGTAGGTATGTGTGAAAAAATACAGTCGAATATACGCTATTCCAGAGAATAATCTCTCTGCGACAAATTTCATCCAGATCCGTTCGGGACCCTGGCGTGGTTGAGTAACAATCATTCATCGAAATTTTCGCTTTTATCATAGTAGTACGATGATAGTTTGGCAAATCTTCAGTCGAAAGAAAACTTAAAGTTGAAGATCCGTTTTGATCCCCCGTTTTTTATCCATTTTCTGTACAGATACTGTAGTAGAAACTAAAAGCTAGTATTATTATGGTTTCTTTTTTGCGGATTTAATTGTAAAGCCATCAAATAACTTAGGGGGGTATCAGACTTGTACTGACTAAATCCCACCCATAATCCTTCTATTGCCCTTTATGTTCTGGGGCCGCGGTATCTCTTTCGAACAAACCGCAGACCCGGATATTATTATGGTCTTGAGCGCAAATTCAAACCCAAAGCATTTATTTAAATATACGGCTAGTGTTTTCTACAAACAAAACCAAAAAGGTACAGGTATACACGAATATAATTATTAAAATGTCTCAACCAAAATGACGCCTAAAAGTCCTGTCCTGAGATTGCTTCTTCCAATGATTTAACTTGCTTTTTCCTCTCGTTTTTCTAGTATTTTTTGTTTAATAGCTTGGTGGTCCCACGGGACGATGCGTCTACCCCGGGCTAGGCGTTTAACTTGTGTGGACTTATCTGACGTTACGGTACGCCACGGGTTCTGTCGGTCTTTTTTTCTAATTTATCTCGCTTTTCTTCCTAGTTTTATTTTTAAATTGGAGGACTGAATTTGTCAAACAAACTTTATGTAATAAAAGTAGATCCCTGATCCTCTAATTCCCTTTATTTCGAGACCAAACATTGTCATGATTCCGAATACCTAAATGTGCTTATAAAGGACAAAGTTTAACCAAACCAATTGTGTGATTCTGTGCAATATAATCTCCCTGGAAGGGTTGCTGGGCCTCACTCCACGCCTGTGAAGTGTATAAATTTCGCCGGCGTGCCGAGTCCCGCTAAATTACACTTCGAGGGTTGCCATGCATTTATTATTTAAATCGAATGCTGTTTGAAATACAAATTCAGCAATTGGATTATTTTTATATCTATGCCGTAATAATGGAGGTTGCTCTAAGCACAACAATATTTGATAGATGTGTGTGTGTCATTGCGTTGAGGTCGTATTATTTGGTCGTAAAAAATGAATTGACACAACGTGATAATATAAAATTTTATGTTAAGTTTTATGTCGTCGAGATAGGGGTTAAGTTGTATGACTGTAATTAAGTGATCAAGTTGTTTTAAGAATGAATTCTAAAATAAGTAAACGAACTTATAAATACTGAAGAGGCGAGAGATGTAATGGCGGGGGCGGCCCGTTTCAAGACGCAGAAACCAAAACGGTCGGCTTCAATAACACTGGCATCAGAAGCGTATCATAGACTTCTGGGGATTACTTAAAACCAACGACGATAAAATACCGTACCCAGAGGATATATTATATAAAATATGGACTTACAATTTATAGAACTGTCCCTTGACACAGTGTCTCGGGAAATCTTTATTTAGCTTACCAAAAATGTAATTTAAGTGCTCGTAATTTGGCAACGATTTAAATAACTCAAAACTGAGCGTATTTGAACTAATATACTAACTATACTAATTTGCATTACAGTTAACCAAACGGTAACGGTAACTTGCAATTATTTTAAAGGAAATTGATAAGTACTTAGTTTATTTTCTGGGTATTAGTGGTTTAAAAAATATTTGAAAATAAAAAATTATGTGTGTTAAAATTAATAAATGGGAAAAGTTTGCCTTTTGCTTACCTTTATTTATTTATTTAAGATCTAAGATACATTTTTTTTAGACTTTTAGACTAATTTTACTTCGCTTTGTTTCCTTTTACTTTGAGTTTTTATTTTATGGCAGTGATGTGAAAATGCGACTATTTCATTGTTTTTTTTTTTAAATCGTTGTCCCACACTAGAAATTTGTCCTGCATCGTGGGTGCGTTTAGTAACATTTAAACTCACATACACAAACAGGCAGAGCCGGAACAACTATCTGTATGCCATACAAATATTTGTTCCGTGCGGGGATCAAACCCGCGATACACAGTAAGGCAGTCGATCGCTCAGTCACTGGTCTTGGACTGCGAACCATAAGTTTCGAATTCAATCCCAAAGTACTCTCTAATTTTTCGGACTCATATGTGCGAAAGGAGAAAACACACACACATACTTGTCTATATGTGTGTGTGTTATCTCTTTTCGCAACCACACGAAATAAACATCAGCAAAAACGCTGAGAAATTTCGTACGCAAAATACACGTCATAGGCGCGTCGCCCACACGACCAACAGTCGAGGCAGTCGAGGCGCAGGCACGCCGCAACAAGATTTTCTTTACAAATGTCGTGTGTGTGAGTTGCTGTCACCACATCGAATTAAAATAATAAGTTACTAAAAAGCGATATCAAACCTCTTAGAATTCATTGTAAAAATCAAAATGTAACTCTTTAAAAGGTATAGGCCACAAGGACTTAACTATACAAGCAAATCACAGTTTATCGGTTTTATAAACTTAAACAAAAGCATTATACATATATGTACTAAGTTATGGCATGTCTGTACAAGCTAACTAATTGAACATAAACACTATCGAGGCTTTAACAAATATAGAGATTTTGCTGGCGGCTTCGCTCGCGTTAAATTCGGGGTAACACAGTTCCCCTTTCCTGATTTACAGGTACCTGCTACCTGTAGTTTTTTCTCTTGCGCCTTATTTATTGTAATAGCAATGCTTAATCCCTTTTCATTCCTCTTTCTCCATAAAATCTCAATCTCTTTTTTTTTTAAATAGCTTATTTCTGTCTCCAAGGTCCCAACTATCTCTGTACCAAAATTTATCTAAATCGGTTCAGCCATTTAGGCGTGAAGACGTAATAAACAAACAAACTCACTTTCGCTTTTATAATATTATAGTAAGGATAAATATAGAGAAACTTCATTATCTCAAGCCAAAGATAAGAGAATATTAAATACAACGAAGCGATTTCAGGCTTATAAAACCCACTTATACAGGAATGTCTGAGGCCGTGTCTTAATAAAAGCAATCGTTGCTTGAACACGCGAACGTCACGTTCATTAGTTTGAAAAACACAAACACACGTACAATGACAATTCTGAGACCGTTCATTACGTTATTTACATAAGTACTTAATTGAGGAGAGATTTAGGTAAACATTTTGTAACAATGAATTAGGAATTTATTTTAGAATCCTTCGGATCTTAACGGGCTTTGAATTATTTAGCCTGTCTACCTTCCGCCGTTTTATATCATATATTTTCAAACACGCTTTTTGTCGGTGGGTTCAACAATCGCTTTCATTAGAACAAGGCGTTGTACCAACAAATATCTTTGTGATTGCCAAAGTAATTATCAAAGCTTCGCAATGTATTACTGCTGTCATGGAAGCTAGGAACTCCAATTAAGCAACTCAAGCGATAGATTTAATAACAAGTTTACAAAATTTGTTTATGTTATAGGTATGGTGAATTTAAGGTAAGTATTTCCTACAGATTTCCCAATCGTTGATTCGTTCCTTTTAAGGAAACTTTAAGCTTTGAAAAAGCTCAGTATTGTTATATATACGCTATATTACTACAATTAAAACACATATAATACTTGAGAATATATTTTTATATTACACTAGCTTTAGCCCGCGTCTTCGCTCGCGTTAAATTCGGTATAACACAGTACCTGCTACCTGCAGTTTTTGCCCTTGCCCCTTATTGATTTGTAATAGCAACGCTAAGTTTTCCCTTTTCTCGTTCTCCCTCAAATCTAATTTTTTTTTTCCTTACTTTTAATACATCCACGGTTTTTTAGCTATTAATTGATTCCATCGTCACATTCCATCGACACATCACCGTTACATTGAGTCCAAAAGTAGAGCTTGAAAGTTTCTACAGTTTAATGTACAGAATGTTTATAATGGCTTTGAGAAGAACCAGAATGCTTTATTTGTAAACATAGGTCAAGTTACATGGTATGTTTCTTGTGATATGTTACAGATAGGTAGGTAGACACTTGTACTATTTCTAAATACGTTTTGTTTTTTTTTTAAATTGAAATACGTGTTCTGCTTCAGTTCCGAGGTCTATCCATCCCGCGATAGTATCAACTGAACTTAAAACTCAATTATATTCTTAAAAACTTCATGAAATCTTTCTGCCCTTGTCCCATTCGATAGGGGTCGGCGCATCACATTTCTTCTTCCATTCTCCCCAGTCAGATGTTACGGCACCATTAACTCCTCTTTCATAACTTTCCTTACACAATCCATCCATCTTTGGTTTTCCTCTCCCTCTCCACCCATCAACATTCATATCCATCACTTTGATATTATCCATCTTTCTAACAAACTTTATAATTAAAACAAATGACGCGAAATTATGATGAGCGCAAATTGTATTAAAATTTTGGCACATTATGGGCCATGAATAAATTTATGAAAGACGGTAACTTAGACAGCGAGTGTAGTTAAGACAGGATAGCGTTTTTAACGTTTATTGGAAATGCAGAATACCAGGGGACAAATCTTGCCGCACAAGAAGTGGAAGAAAGAGGGAAGAAAAGGGAAAACTTAGCTTTGCTATTACAATAAATAAAGCGCAAGGGCAAAAACTACAGGTACCAGGTACCTGCAAATCGGGAAAGAGGAACTGTGTTACCCTGAATTAAACGAAGCTGAGGGCTAAAGCTAGTAATTTAATAACTGAATTGCCCCCAATAACATCGCTAACTTTCAATTCTGGTGCGTCTAGAATCAAAGTCATCCCGTAATACCTTCCTAAGACGATTTACCACTGTAATCTAGAAACCTAAGTTCTATTTACAACCAGGCTTGGCTAGCCAGCTAAATAGGCCATCACGGTTTTGCCTTATCAGACCTAAACGCCTGTCTAGATAAAAGACTTTCTTCAACTCGCCATCAATTAGGTCACATCCTCTTGAGGTCACTCCAATGACATTCGTATGATATATTGGCTGCCAAGCAGTTCTAGAATTTCGGGGAACGTATTTTAACGCCTAATTCTCTTTCCTGATAAAGCAAGAGTTGTTTAGGGTGTAAAAAGAGCCTTAAAAACGCCTAAATAAAGTGCATGTTCTAAAAATGATGGATAACTACAAAAACTGGCCATATGCACCTCAGACTTGCGCAGTACAAATGAGCGACATAAACAGCCGTATCTTTTACTACGAAGATTATGATACTTTGTTTTTTAACAGCTAGCGGTATCGATTTGAAACTAAAACCATATACTCAACTCTATGGTCCCTTAAAGCTCTGAAATAATCAACCCTCTAAGTCTATGTAGTCAAAAGATATGGCCATTTATGAGTGTGATACGTGACTTAGAAAAGTGTAACACCTAATATCACGTCCCCGTAAGTTTACGAATACGAAACACTTAACAACGAATGCACGCTACCACGAAAAACTTAACGCCGTAGCAATGTGATCTCGAATAACGAAATCTCTAATGTTCCCTTTTTCGAAACACTTAACAACGAATGCACGCTACCACGATAAACTGAACACCGTAGCAATGTGATCTCTAATAACGAAATCTCTAATGTTCCCTTTTTCGAAACACTTAACAACGAATGTACGCTACCACTAAAATCTGAACACCGTAGCAATGTGATCTCTAATATCAAAACCTCTAAAAGTCATCGTAAAAAGTCTTTATTCATAACAATCAACTAAACAGAGAAAATCAAACCAATCAACCAAATCAACAGTTTTTCCATGACAATACAAATAACCAAATCCAACATTAAATAAAAACTTTAAAAAATCAGTTAACGTTTAAAATAGCACAAGTATCAAGACCATCTAAAAATGTGGTTAAGTCCATTGTTTCTTTTTTTTCCACATCGATGCTTCCGGCAACAAATGTCGTAAACGCCATTTTGGCGAAAATGAGTTAAGAATGCAGCCCTACTTAATTTTTGACGCTGCGTCGATCTAAAAATGTGAAAAAAATATTCGCCTAAAAAAAATACTTTTACACCCAAAATTTTTACTAGTATAATCAAGATTTTTTAGAAAAGAGGGTATGTATAACTCATATTGCTTAG
Organism: Ochropleura leucogaster; assembly: GCA_958449745.1. Taxonomy (NCBI): domain Eukaryota; kingdom Metazoa; phylum Arthropoda; class Insecta; order Lepidoptera; family Noctuidae; genus Ochropleura; species Ochropleura leucogaster. The sequence continues at coordinate 15,121,886 of OY288200.1, forward strand.
AACCGAATAACCGTGCAGGTCGTATAATACAACGTACAAACAGCTGTCGGTCGTAAAAACATGAAGACATATATAATTGTAATTACACCCCACAATAATTTTTAAAACTTAAGCTCTGCTGAGAAACAATTGTCGTAATGTCACTTGGTCTTGGAGAATTCCAATCCAATGACAGAAGATTATTAATCAGGAAGACCTGATTTTCTATAACTCTTCGTCGTATTATGTTTTGCATCTACTTTATTATTATCTTGTCGATAACACTTTCCCATTTTCACCAACGACACTAAAAGTTAGGTAGACCATAGTACAGAAGCTTTCCGAACAAACAAGATCTAGAAAGATGAACTACCTACCTAATTTTTTAAGGGCGTTGGTGAAAATGGGCATTGTTTATTAAAATTATTAGAGCAGTAAGCTTGGTAGAATGTTTACTTATATTTTTTTTGTAACACATTATCAATACGTTTTAAAAAAAATGTCGTGATTATAAAATCTTCTTGAAATCAATGAAACAAAATGATGACTTAACATTTTGAATTATGTCTGGCTGGTTAGGTACGCCGTTGGAGGTAGAACACTATAGGCATCTTGTAACAAACGATTGATTAAATTATACGGGACGATGCCTATAATATACTTAGTTAAGTGTATTTTTATACCTTTAGGACCTGGCAGGTCCTAAAGGTAAAAATGATGATTGATGTACAAGATCCTCTAATGGAAATTTAAGTGATTGGTTTAGACAATTTTTTACTTTGAATTTGTATTAATGCCTTTTTGTGAGCGGGGGAAGTCATTGTTGGAAAATCATCTAATGACTTCCCCCGCTCTGGGCGGAGCGGGGGGGCATGTCAGACTTGTACTGACTAGAACCCACCCATGTTCCTTCTATTACCCTTTACGTTCCGGGGCCGCGGAATCTCTTTCGAACAACCCATAACCCCGGCAGGCGGAGGCTCTGTCAAGCCCCTCTGCTTTGCTGACTCTCTTTGAGGCGCGCGTGAAACACGAACGCGCCGTCGACACGGCCTGTCGTCAATCGACGGACGGATGGTGAACTACCCATTGCTCACCGCCCACAGGCCCGCGTCTACGGTGGCCGGGAGTCGTCTCGCGGCGCCCGGCGCCATGGGCGTCTCCCGCGGCGGCTGGGTTGGGCAGATGTTCTCTCCCTCAAACGCCCGGCCACCTCCTTTGCTAGCATTACTGCTTCGCAGAAGGTGGTGACCGCTTCCCATTCCCTCTCGCTCCGGACCATGGCCTGAACCAGGGCCGGACGCAAGAGATCGCCGCCGCCGATCGCCTCTACGAGGGCACGGCGGTGCTCCGCCCACGCTGGGTAGATCGCCACTGTGAGCTCCACCGTTTCCTCCGGGCGATCGTCACAATGGTGACACCCGGGCGGTATTAGTGCCTTGCTTAACCATTATCTTGATTAAACGATGACGGTCAATGAACAAAAAACCTTTTTTAATTATGTCAATTTGTGTTTTGTTTTATTGTTTTTATTACAAGTAATGAAAACTCAACTTACAGTCTTAAATTCATTGATTTGCTTCAGATATTTCCATGTTTGTTACATACCATCGCATCAGATCGTGGTGTTTACACTCATTTTTATTTCAGTATATAGTTTTTAAAACCAAACCCAGAGCTATTGTATTTAAAAACTGGTGCATACTTCTAACTTCCGTTAGACAAATCGTTCTCCATTGATTTGTTAGTGGTCGTAAATACCAACTTCTTGAATTTTCAGGGGTGTATGTCCAAGCTAACTTTTAAAATAAGGCTTTGACATAAATAGCAAGAATATATTATGAAACACCATCGTATTTTACGTATTTCTTGTATAGAACACAACTTTACAACTTTTAAAGTTAAAAAGATATAAGCCAAAAACGAAATTATTTTTTGTTTTTCGTTGATTACCAAAAGTGCTATTTTGGTGTTTACGACCTTTGTTGTCGGAAGCATCGACATGTTTTTTAATTTTTTCTTCCCTATTTTCTTTTTTCCTTGCTCTTTTAGTTTCTTGAGGTTCCAGCGGTGATGCCATGATTCCACCTCATTTTGTGAAATAGGAACAGTGGTCCCTATTGAGCTATTTACAGACCAGACGTCAGGTGGAAACAATGGAGGCAATTTTTGTTTTTGCAAGTTTGTCTGTAATGTATCGAGGTTTTGAGTAGTCCTTTTCTTATAAATTCCATTGACATATAATATTTGGAAAACCAATCAGTGAGTTTTACTGCATCCTTGGGTAGTACCTTTTCTTTAAGTATTTCAGGCATTTATACTGGGTAAGTAGGGCGCACTTCCACTAGGAATATCTTGAATCGCCGCCTGAATAACCTGTGCCGGTCCATCCATACTATGCTTCGCTCGTTTTTTCAACCTAGCTCTCAATTCTAAGTCATCTATTGCTTCTGGTTTAGGACTGTGACAATGATTGTGGCTTTTTAAAGGCAGAAGAGATACCTGAGGCTTTTGAAACACTAATAAAGAAAAGGTACCCAAGGATGCAGTAAAACTCACTGATTGGTTTTCCAAATATTATATGTCAATGGAATTTATAAGAAAAGGACTACTCAAAACCTCGATACATTACAGACAAACTTGCAAAAACAAAAATTGCCTCCATTGTTTCCACCTGACGTCTGGTCTGTAAATAGCTCAATAGGGACCACTGTTCCTATTTCACAAAATGAGGTGGAATCATGGCATCACCGCTGGAACCTCAAGAAACTAAAAGAGCAAGGAAAAAAGGAAATAGGGAAGAAAAAATTAAAAAACATTTGGAAAAAAAAGAAACAATGGACTTAACCACATTTTTAGATGGTCTTGATACTTGTGCTATTTTAAACGTTAACTGATTTTTTAAAGTTTTTATTTAATGTTGGATTTGGTTATTTGTATTGTCATGGAAAAACTGTTGATTTGGTTGATTGGTTTGATTTTCTCTGTTTAGTTGATTGTTATGAATAAAGACTTTTTACGATGACTTTTAGAGGTTTTGATATTAGAGATCACATTGCTACGGTGTTCAGATTTTAGTGGTAGCGTACATTCGTTGTTAAGTGTTTCGAAAAAGGGAACATTAGAGATTTCGTTATTAAAGATCACATTGCTACGGTGTTCAGTTTATCGTGGTAGCGTGTATTCGTTGTTAAGTGTTTCGAAAAAGGGAACATTAGAGATTTCGTTATTCGAGATCACATTGCTACGGCGTTAAGTTTTTCGTGGTAGCGTGCATTCGTTGTTAAGTGTTTCGTATTCGTAAACTTACGGGGACGTGATATTAGGTGTTACACTTTTCTAAGTCACGTATCACACTCGGCCATTTATATCGCAAGTTTGTACGTGTATTTTTTAACCCTAAAAACGTTATCGGATTAACTAAAAAGCCGCATAATAGTTCGATCAGAATTTTTTTTTAAGGTATTTAACATTTAATTTTAGACTGAATATTCGTTCAGAGTTGAACCAATTTTATTTTAACACAAAAGCCGTGTGCCTAAAGGTATTTCCCATCAGAAAAAAAAGATTAACTTCCATCCCTTATTTAACCCGTTTAGGGGATTCGTTTTTTGAAAAATCTTTTTAACACGTTTTTATTAGATTAGTAACTAATGTAAATGTTATATTTGATCTACTATACCCTGTGTCCGATTGAAAATAAAATTTTGCATAGGTACATATTTAGCTTGCATGATAGGCAACGTCATTCTAATCGCCCAGATTACAAAAAAAAAAGTTTTAAATAATTATCTTTGTTCGTGTACCTACTCTTTAAGTAGGCACACAAAACGTTCTAGCACAAAACAAAACACATTCATATTATAACAACATTTCATATCAATCAAATTGAAATTGACTATGAAATAGGGTTACCAACATAATAAATAATCCTATAACTTTACTGAATCGTGTTTTTTTACGTTCATATTTCATTAATTCATGTTAATGTTCGGATGATATGGCCAGAAAGGTGCCTGATGTAATGACGAGTAATAGGGGAGTATGGAAGAAAAAGACGTGCTCCGAAGACCCGAAATAATTTGGAATAAGGATAGGACAATGATGATGATAATTGTTCTTTGCAAGATCCTGGAACTTGCCCCACCCATCCTTTGCTAGAGCCAGCCCGCGATACTGAGCCAGTAGTTTCAAACCAGTCCCTAAATAATATCACTCAGATCCAGCCTGTCCTTTTCCTGTCCTCCCCCTGCGACGGCCTAAGCTGAGAATCGTACCCCATTCTTTTGCCCTAGCTAGAGGCCTTCATCTCAAGGCATTCATAGGAAATACCCGGTTAAGCAGACGACCACCTCATAGTACTGCGAGATACTATTCATAAAAAAATAATTTTGTTCACTGTCATCATCATTTTCCTGCCCTTGTCCCATTCTATTTGGGATCGGCGCAATACGTGTTCTTCTTCCATTCTCCCCTATCAGACGTCACGGCATCATTTACTCCTTTCTCCTTCGTATCATTGCTTACACATTCCATCCATCAATTCTTTGGTCTTCCTCTCGCTCTCCGTCCATCAACATTCAGATCCATCACTCTTTTAGTCACATGTCCTTCATCCCCCCTCATTACATGTCCATACCAAGACAAACGACTTCCTTTCAATTTTTCTTTCAATTTTGTTGACTGTCACCATACGTAAGTCGTGTCTAACATTGTAAGTTTCTTGACCCCTTGGTTTCGTTTGTATCTTTTCTGTGAATCAATCTGATTATTGAATACCATCACGGTCGCGTTGTTCAATTTCATACTCTTACCATATTAACATTACAGTACTAATTCTAATTTCACAGTTTCAAGGAAGGCTAAAGTTTAGATAGGTAACAGCTAAAATATATTACCGTGAGGTATTAGTTTACCAACAGTTAATATGAAAAGTTTTGTGTACCAGACCCATGCTCGCGCGTGTATTTACATGCAATATTTTTTAATTTACGTGACTTTGAACCGAGTATCCGCGAGTAACTTGTTTATTTTGAAATAGGTAGTTCTTAGTCTACCTCGTTGGTCGAGCGATCGCAAACACGACTGCTGTGAACGAGGTTCTGAGTTCGATTCTCGGGTTGGAAAGTGTTTTCAAGGTTTTGTTTTTCATAGAATTTGGATTTGTGCCCGGTTGATGGTAATAGGCTCGCTTCCTATTACATGTGAATTAATCATTTCTGGCAAAATGTGATTTTATTATTAGGTGCACCTCTGCCTAACAATTGAGGGGTTACAGGCGATATATAAATATATGTATTTACGTTGCCCCACACTAGGAATTTCTTCTGTTTCGTGAATGCATTTATAAACATTTAAACTCACATTCACAAAAAGCCAGATCCGGAGCAACTATCTGCAATTTAATCTTAGGTTTTAATAGTTTTTGCTAACCCGCTAGTACCACAAAGCGGATCTCGAAAAAGCCCTCCAGTCTTGTTGTGTTGACGCCAGTTAATTTCCGCTATAACGACTTGACCGACCACCCTTTAGAAATATATACCAATATATAGGTAAACGAACCTGAATAAAACATTATTCTCCGCCCAAAGGGTGTTTGGTGGAACTAAAATATGTGGCCATCGGCTTACGCAGGTCTCGGCTTGTTAATAAGTAACACGCTGTATATTACATTATGGCGGGCTTAAACGTTTTCATAAATACCTTTTCGAGGAAAGTAAGGGAAATAGTTTAGTGGTAAACTGAGCTGTGCTTATGACGCTACCGAGGCTTTAGTATTGAGGCAAAGAGCGATCATGTTGGCCAGATCTAGAGTAGAACCTCTTTTACTGCGGCTGGTAAAACAGAATAAATAATAGTTATCATCATCAGATGCTTAGTGTTTTTCCAACTATGTCGCGGTCAGATTCTAGTCTAACCGGATACAGCTGAATTGTAGTATTTCACATGGAGCGACTGCCTATCTGACTTCCACAATCAAGTTAGCACTGGGAAATACGATATTCCTTGGTAAAACTGGTTGTCACTCTTTCAGGACACTATCTGCAAAAAATGTCATAAGCCTACAAACGAGAGCCGCGACCAACAGTTTAGTGTGCTTTCTGAGGAACGGAGGGAACTCAGTATGAACGGTGGTCACCCATCCACAGACCAACCTAGTTAAATGCGGCTTAACTTTAAGATCTACCCGAGCGGATACAATTATTTAGACATGAGCTCCTCACAGGCTAAATAATATTAGTAACACTAATAAGTTAGGTGAGGCTAGGTTTACTACCAGATTTTCTCAAGTTTAAATTAATGGTACTTCATACTTGAAAATAATGGACTTAGCAATCTCTTTAATTAAATTTTATAATTGGATATAGTTAATAACAATAAATGTTACTGTTTTAGAAATCTATAAAAAAAAACATTTTTTCCTTATTTTCCCTAGCAAACCCTTTCTCTTGATACTTATCTCATGGGAATGCAGAAGAAATAACTAGTCCGCCATCTTTAATAATCGGACTTACTGGATTAAAGTCGACATATTGGAGTTACGTCTCTTAGTTAACCATGCACTGTCACGCAAACCTAGCAATAAAATCTGCTTAAATAGAGACATTAAAGTGTGATAAGATTTACTTTCAAGATTTTTTACTTAGATTTAGTTTCAGGTAAAAAAGCTAATAAAACCGTGAACACAATAGTTTTTAAAATGCGCTGATAGTTGTTTCGGGTCTGGCTGTTTGTGTATGTGAGTTTCAATGTTTGTGAACGCACCCACGATACAGGAGAAATCCTATTGTGGGACAACTATTTTAAAAAAAAAAAAAAGTTATTTCTCGGTTCATTTATGCTCTAGAGTGTAGATGAGATGAGAAGCCAAATTGAATCTATAACGTCGGGTATAAATTGTATTGCTGTGAGTTTTAAAGTAAAATCATTTGGTTGTATAAAAAAGCATATTATTGCCATTCGTAATTTTTTTTTGACGAATGGCAAAGATATGCTGTATATTCCGTACCTCTTTGGCCCACGTGGGTGGGACCATAAGAACGATTTCGTTGTGCCTTTGGAAAAACAAAGGGCATTTTTTTTTGATTTGATAAAAAAATAACGGCTGCAGTTCAGATAAAGAAACCACTCAGTAAGCTTTCACTAATCTCATTCATTAAAACCGTTGCGTGAACTTCCACTACGTCACAATTTAAGTTTTAGATAATTAAAACAACTTTACGGCAAAATGGATGACGCTAATTCCAAATTCACTGAGCTCTTTCTATTAATTAACAGCTAACGAGCGAACGCGGTAATAAGTTATTGTCGTCAGTGTTCTTCGGTAAAGCTAGATCGTGCAGTTTCTTTGCACAGACCCTCATTTACATCCTACTTATTTTATAAATGCGAATGTTTGTGAGGATGGATGGATGTATGGATGTTTGTTACTCTTTCACGTCAAAACGGTAACGGTTTTTTCGATAACAGGCGAAGCCACGCGCGGCGAGAACTAGAGCGCTGATGAAGGCTGTGAAAGGTCTTTGATAAGATTTGAAATGACATGACGTCACGCTCGTATGCCCGGAACGGATTGGCGGAGGTATATGTGATAGTACACCCTCATTTCGGCAGTTTTGTTTAAGTACCATTTAATAGCGAGCCCAATGTCAGGCCAAATCCAGACGCGATTACAGTACAATACAATACAAAAATCTTCATTTTTCCTCCACAAACAACACTTATAGGCTAAAATTTAAATAAATAGCAGTATTTCAGTAAGCATCTAATGTTCGTTGGAGACTGGTGCCTAAACTAAGCCATGGCCTGTATTTTAGGACCCCTGAAAACGATGTCGAAGCTTTGATTCAAAGAAAACTTCAGCTTTCCACCTGTTTAGCTCCTAATCACTCTTATCCAAGAGAACGCTGAGATTAATAAATGATGAAAAACGTCGACGTCTCGCCACTGTAACTGATCTTTATTTATGTGACAAGTATTATAAATAGGCGTCGTCGACAGCCACTGAATATTATCGAAATATTTCACGCAGCTTCATATTTTTGTTTTATAATCTCCAAGCTTATGTATCGAGTACGGATATTGAATATTTTGATCATGACTATGGAGAGAAATTGTAATGGAACACGATCACTCGTTATAACAGCGTAGGAAAAGCTTTTTAACCGTAGAATCAACACTTGTGATGTAATAGGAACACAATTCATAATTATTCGTCTCATAGTGGAGACATTTTGCGAGTAATATATTTCATTACTTTCCGCCCGCGACTTCGTCCGCGTGGCTGATAGCTACTTTGACGCGTGATGATCGAAAAAAAATATTTTTTTCTTCCCTCTTAGATAGGGGGGCCCCTTATCTTACTAAAAAAAGCCTGTCCGTCTCCAGGGTCCCAACTATCTCTGTACCAAAATTTATCAACATCGGTTTGGCCATTTAGGTGTGGAGACGTAACAAATAAACAACTCAACGCTAACTCTTAGTAAGGATTTTGCTACTGAAATAGAATAAAATTGAGACTTCGACAATGTTTATATATTTTTTTTACGTCTTCTATTTTTCTATCCAGCTAGAACCACCTTTTTTGCGCATGGGAAAATATCAAATAACTTCCCCCGCCTTGGGCGGAGCGGGAACGAGTGTCAGACTTGTACAGACTGAAACCCACCCATGTTCCTTCTATTGCCATTAATATTCCATGGCCGCAGTATCTCCTTCGAACAACAAAAAAAGGATTACCGAAACTGGTCATGCCATGACTCATTTTTAGGGTTCAGTACCTACCCCAAAAAAAGGTCTGTCATCATAACTAAGAAGGACGTGAAGGTATCGAGTTGAAATTAAAAACATAAATAGTCTGTGTTCTCTCGGATCTGAAAAAAAATCAACCCTCCAAGGGCCGATTTCACCAATTTAATAAAAACGAGATCAAGTCCCCTGACTTGATCTGGCACACCTTCTAGCACTTTATTGGCTCCACCAGCACCATTGACACCTCAGTTTGACGTTGTATGTCCTCATAATCGGATCAAAGTGTTTGATTGGCTTTCACCAGAACCAATAAGAGCATGGTTGGATGGGTTGAATTTAAACGTCTGAAAACTGATTTCACCAGCTACGTTCGACTTCCGTTCACTGTCCACGCAGACAAAAGATCGTTTAGGTATGTCGCAAGTTTTAGCGGAACCCTAGGTGCGCGAGTCTGACTCGAACTTGGCCGTTTTTTTAAAATGAAAAACAAATGAAAAACAACTGAAATTTAATACAAATAAATTTAAATATACAATTCCCAAAATGGGAAAAGAATTACAGGGCGTCAAAAGGTAAATTATGAAACAAAATTATATGTAATCTGAGCATTTTTGGTACATTTGGCGGGCGAGGACCCATTTTTGCAAATATTTTACTGCTTACATTGAAACCCCAAAATCAACCTTTTTTATAATTTTAGCTACAATTATTTTTTATAGATACTAATTGCGTCGTTTGTTTTGCTGGTAACAGTTTTATCTAAAATTCACAGCATTTGTGTTTTTAAACATGATTTAAAATTTCACGACGCATAAGAAAAGTTAGGGCTTTGACCAAATTTACTATAACTTTTATGAAATATCAATTGCTTGTTAGTTGTTCTTGCCTTAAAGTACTGTACAATAAAGTGAAAGTGAGTTTATTTGATTGTTACGTCTTCACGCCTGTGAATGGCATCAGTTTGAATACTAATTCAAGTATGATTATAAACTTGCTCGTACCCACGTAGGGGGTGCCTTAGCGTGTAGCCGCTCAGTTTGTAAGTTTTTTGCCTTGGGTGGAGGTCTTAGTTTTAAGGCCCGGTTAGGCAGATGACAACCTCCTAGGTTGAACTACGAGATGCCATTCAGAAAAAAAAATGTGGGTCATTCACTATTCAAACTTTGAAGTGAACACACGTGAACAGCTACAGCAAGAAAAATAATCAAAAGATGGATACCACTGCAGATGAAACCGCTCAAGTCATTGCACTACTGCAATCAGGGATGCGGCAATGTGATATTGCACGGCAACTGAACTTAAGTCGTTTTTCCGTTCGACGAGTGTTTCAACGCGTCCAAAAGACTGGTGGCTATACCCGAAGACGTGGATCTGGAAGACAACGGTGCACATCCGAAAGAGACGATCGCTGCATCGTTTCGACGTCTTTACGTAATCGGTTCCCCAATGCTGTTAAGCTGCAACAATCACTTCGCTCAGCTCGCAGAACTTCTGTTAGCGTCTCTTCTATTAGAAGAAGAATGCGGGAGAAGAAAATTGCAGCTCACAGAGCAGAGCAGGAGAGCAAAGAGCAAAAGGAACATGGTTGGGTTTTAGTCAGTACGGGGTAGTTAGTGCCCCTTTCCTGATTTGCAGGTACATGCTACATGTAGTTTTTGCCCTAGCGCCTTATTTATTGTAATAGCAATGCTAAGTTTTCCATTGTCTTCCCTCTTTCTCCCTCATTTTTCACTATTTTTTTTAAACAATTTGCCTATGTCCGTCTGCGGGGTCCCAACTATCTCGTTACAAAAAATCATGAAAATCTGTTTGGCCATTTAGGCGTGAAGACGTAACAAACAAGCAAACAAACTCACTTTCGCTTTTATAATATTATTAGTAAGGATTGATTTAACTGGAAACTTCGATTAACGGTAAATAACTAACTATTAGCTTAAAATGAACTTCAGCTAATAATTATTGTTGTCATTATCCGTTATTGCGCCGTTGCCGTCGAGGGCTACAAACCGCTGAGGATATTTATCAATGGAATGAATGTATTAAATTGAATGAGCTAGGTTGATCGCTCGTTGGCATGATATAATAACTATATAGCCGGGAGAATTAATGGACGCGCTTGTTTATGTTGCTGCGCACGCTAGCAAACCTTTTGGTGTCACACCTCTATTTAACAATCACCAGCGAACCGGTATTGACAGCTGGTAAAACGATTACTGGCACTGGCAACGGTTTATCGGTTTTTTTTATTAAAGTAATTTGATGTTATATTTAGGGGAATGGCTTACTGAGTGAGTTAGTGTCGAGTCATTTTGTATATAGGCTGGAGTGAGTTGTGAGTCAGCGATTCACTCCAGCCTATTTTTAAGCACCTAACTCAAGCAAAAGGATTCATGACATTAACTGATTTAGTACTGGATTCTTAGTGACAAAACATTGTCGACCCAAATACAACAACGTCCTTTAAAAGAAACAAGCGCAAGAACATCTTAACATTGATCCATTTAAAACTAACTTGGCCGCGGCTTCTCCCACGGGATTGTAATACCGGGATAAAAAAGGATCCTTAATGTTAATCCAGGTTTTAAGGTATCTGCGTGCCAAATTTCGTCTAAATCCCATCAGTAGTTTTATTGTGTCAAACTTCCGTACATCCTACATCCTACACAATCTCGCGTAGGTATTTGAATTATAGTAGAACCACTATTCTGGGCAGCAGATATGATATAACATTAAGAGGAAGTACGATAAAAATGCAAGATTATTTAAATTAGGGATGTTACGGAGTGGAATGACGCGGTGGACCCTCCTCCCCTTTATCTCTCAGTAACGATCCGTTACTGTGGTATAAACTGAAAGAAAATACAAACTTCCAATCCTTTGAATCAATTGCCAGCCCATATTTGTTGTCTTTACCAGGGTCATCAGCAACTGGCCTACTTTTTAGTGGTGTTGGCCTAATCTGTGACCCATTATGAAATAATTTGGACATAGACAGAGCTACAACGTCTTTTTTATGTAGATTTATTATTTTAAATTTAAATTAAAGAGGTTGACTGAAAAAATCCTTTACTACTTTATCTTATTACATCTCCGAATCCGACCCCACTCCAGCAAACCAAATTTAAAACCACCTCCGTGACATCCCTAATCTCAACCATTGCATCTGACATTTCTGGATCATAATGAGAACTACCTACCTATTTAATTACACTTTGAAAGCACCATTACAAGATATATAGTTTTGTAATGCGTTTCAAATGATAATGGGACGACATTGTAGCTGTTAAATCGAAGAAGTTGGTTCGTTGTTAATTATTTTATTGTTAAAAAAAAATTGATAGGGTTTAGATTGGCCTCAGAGACTGCGTACTAATGAATGTCCAGAATTCGCCAGTATTCGATTGGTAGCTGACAGGTAGTCTCAACATGGAGCGGGCTCCGTCCCGTTTCTATTTGAAATCGAATGTACCATCTTTAATAAAGTGTATGACCGACAAAGCCGCATCTAGTACAAACAAGACAAGAGGAAATGAATGTCTCTATTGAGGTCGATGTGAACGAGTCAACAACAGATTATTGAAATAGAAGTACCTACTCTTATACACGAAGATGTTAAATTAATGTTTGAACTTTGAAAGATCACTCTTTGTTAAGAACCACTTTGAAAGTTGATTTTAATAGAATGGTAAATTTGTGTGGATTGGAAGAGATTGTCAAAACTACTATAGTTATTTTTAATTAGATGTGGAATAGTCACGAGTAAGACTATTCGACTTTTGAATATGTGAAGTAATGCATTTGGGCGAAAATCCGGTTTATGATGTTATTTATAATTACAATTTCCATATACTAACTTTCAACCCCTATTAGATAAGAATCGATGTCGAACTTTAAAAAATTCTTACTTAATGCAAGAATTTTATTGACGAATCGGGTTTAAGTTTGATATCTAAAAATTATGATATCAAAATTTAGCTTAATCCGTCTGTTATTTGGAGCTGTGCGAGAGGAGATTAGGAATTTGCTAATTAAAAAAAAACAAGATTTTTATGGAAACTAAATCATGGCCACTACAAAATTCCTAATACTCAACGCACTAACTAAACGTACAAATTGTTAGTAAAGTCAGCACAGTTATAGTAAGTACTAACTTCACGATATTGAATTAACTGTCTGACATAGTACAACGTTCGAATTGCCAGTTCGTATTCCCATTGGGTGTCGTGTAAGGGACTGGTATTCACAGATGTTCACAGCTAGTTACAAATGTTGCTAACGACCGCCATAGTCTAAAAATACTCAAATGTTCATGTTGAAACTTATTTATCAACTTCGTCTGCCTCGGGTGACCTGACTGACATTCTATGAGCAATTACAATGGTGGAGAAGTTTGAATAAATGTAACCAACATGAGCTACTGGAAAAGTTTTGTCATTTGTCTAGTTAAATATATTGTTCTAAATAAATTGGACTCAGTTTTACAAAACAAGTATCTGATATGCATGCATAGCCAGTAGGCATATTCAACCGGTACATATTTATTAAGTTTGCCGTTGCAACTATGACATTGTTTTTTCACTATATAAAATCATTTTGCCTTTTAATCATCATCGACATCTGCTTAATCTTTTAACTATTTTTGGGGCTGGGATCCAGTCTAACCGGATGCATCTGAATACCAGTATTTTACATAGTTCGATTGCTTATCTAACCTCCACAACACAGTTACTACTGGGTAATACCTCTTGGTAAGTCTGAAAACCATTCAGACTTTCGGGACGTTGACTATCTGTAACGACTGTCAAAGATCTACAAATGACAGCCGGGACACGCAACAGCAAGAGGCAAGGTGAGAACTAGGTAGGTAACGGGTGGTGACCCATCCACAGACCAACCTAGGTATGCGCGACTTAACCTAAAGGGCTTCTCGGCGGCTGTTGTTACTTAGCCTCTAGTTCATTTTGCCTTTAAATCAGCTTCGAAAATTATTATACCTACGTAATTGGTTTTAACGTAAATACCGTTTCACGGTTACAGTTGGTTGCAATCGCCTGCAGTCGGCGTTATGCCTTTGAAGCGTGAGGACTGCGCTACCTTGTCATCAGACACACGACGTAAAAATGAATAACTTTTTTCGTTGGAAGATATTTCATGTTGTCACTGTTTGCAAAATACCATAGATAAGCTATCACAAAAAAAATGAATGTCGTAGAAGAAATGTGAAAGAAGTTTGAAATAATAAAATTTAAAAGTATTATCCGCAAAATAAATCTAGATTGTTATACTTAGTTAATTTAATAGTTTATTATGTATTACTTCTCTTTCTATTTATTTTGTGTTTATGTTTAAGTTGACATGTACTAGTTTTCTGATTTAAATGCTTAGAATAGCACGTGTATAACTTTTAATATATGTTGTAGAAAATCTCGTAGGTATTACCATACCTACCTATTTATAACTCTTGTTTATGTATAGCTTTGTGTAAGATTCTATGTATAACTGTTTGTTTTCCCGAATAAATAAAATAAAATACGATAAACTTTTACCGACAACATCCAATTGGCTTTAGTTACTTGAGTATTTAACTATATTGTCCGCGGTATTTTTGTCTTTCATTAGAATATTTTAATGTTAATCTACGTGTAGTAGTCCTCTAACTTCTAAAGACTCCATGAACAAGTATCAATTTTTAAATTTTACAGAGGTTGGCCCACTGACCTTCTGGCTTGCATGATTATTAGAGCTCAGGTTTGTAGTACAGAACTGACAATTAACACGCTTGAATAAAGTTTGCGTAAATGTATAGTTAGTGTATTGGGCGAGGGTACTTTTATTTCCTAATAGCAACGCAACTGAATTTGAATACAATCTTTTAAATCTTTCTTTTTTTTTCTTTTTAAAAATCCTTGCCCCACACTAGGAATTTCTCCTGTATCGTGGGTGCGTGTATCGAACAACTATCTGTAGGCCATGCAAATATTTGTTCCGTGCGGGAATCGAACCCATGACACGCTGCGCAGCAGTCAATGGCTCAACCACTACGCCAAACGTGTCGTCAAAAACAATGTGTGTAATGTTTGTGAATTTGGATATAAAACGTAATATTTCATTTAAAAAAAACTTCTACTAATAGAAAGCTACCCTGTTGTCCAGTGCCATAGAAATGTTTATGAAGTAAAGTTGCGGGTAGAAACTAGTTTTATAGACGTAAGAAGAAGTCTTTAATACTGCTAGTATTCCGGCGAGCGCACTATAATTTTTTATGCAGACAGACAGACGCCTTTGTGTCCATTTGACGCAATCACTTAGTCCGTAGGTCGAGTGTTACTGCTCTCATGTGAAGGCGGAATTATTCTAATTTTCTCTGGAACCACATCACAACTGATTATTCACCTGTAGTTTTATTTAGAGCATACAATTTAAAGACAAAGGAAACCCTTTTATTTTATTTTTTAATTTAACTGACGGCAGTTTCAGCAAAACATTTTTGTGAAAAGGCGTTGGCGGGTCGCTAATTGTTCTTACTACATTATAAAGTGAATTCTTAAGAAGTAGTGAATGTCACTGAGACGCCAGAGAAATTTGAACTAAAAATCTTATGAAATATTAAAGGTGTAGAATATTTACATCACTAGAACAAGTGTTTTTGCTTTTATTTAGAAATGTCAGTTTAATCATGTTGCTTTATAAACGACTTTTCAAAAAAAAAAAATAGGAGGTGTTAAGAGACACCCGCATTGAATGAAGTTATTATTTATTATGTACAAAAAACCTGTATATACTCAACAAAAATAATCGACGCGACACCACACATAATTAGTTCGCTTTCTATGAGAGAGAGAGAGAGAGAAAGACAGACAGATAGAGAAACACGCTCGCCGCGTGCGTGCACGGCGTACAACTATAGCAAAAAGTGTCGTTACAACTCTTGGTCTTAATTTTTTCCGTCTAGCCCCCTTTCGCAACGCGCGATAAGGAACTTCGTTCCAATAATGGTGTTCCCAATTTGTCAGTTTTTCAGTTCTGTCCACTGTAGGCCGGTTTTCAAAATTATTTTTATAATCTAAATTGTATCATATGAATTTTATCCAAATTGCTTGGGTAATTTACAATACGTATGTTTTCTTCTAATATACATTATTAGAACCATATCTCTTAGTAGCAATGAAAAATGAACATTTGATAAGAATTTGTGTGAGATATCACAACTGAAAAGGCAGAAATAAATAAACCTAAAAAGAAAGTTTTAGTGATCTTATATAGTCGGTTTTTTTAGACGTACTTAATACTAGTGCGAGTATGACTTAATGAATGTGGACGAGCATGCAAAATGATTATGTAAGCATCGTAACAGGTCTGGGGTTGCGGGTTGTTCGAAAGAAATACCGCGGTCCCGGAACGTAAAGGGCAATGGAACAGGGGTGTTAGTCAATACAAGTCTGACACTTACCCCCTCTCCGCCCAGAGCGGGGGAAGTTATTTGATGATTTCCCACCCCAAAAAAAGCATCGTAACAGGTGGCGTTATTTGGTGTATGTTTACCCCCAGGGGAAAGAGTCGTGAGTTTATTTATGTATGTTTGTTTAGTGCCTGTCTTAAAACTTATTGAACGATAGAAAATGCTTACTTATAATGAAGCTCGAATTATTGTAAGTAGAGTTTATTTCCTATTTAAAATATAATAAAAAGGGAGCAGTTGTTTCAGGTTACGTACAAACCAACTTTTAAAAGTATTTGGTTGTTATTTAAAGTCGTTACAGACAGTAGGTTATCTTTTTATTGATGGACGTTGACTTCGAGTGATATATGATTTTAATGTTATACGAATATTGACAGACGTAATAAATATTGTACACCTTAAAGGTATGTTATAGTGGGCTAATTTGTAATAATAATAATAATGATGTGGCCCGACTGTCAAATTGACGTGACGTTTTTCATCTCCGAAAATTTTTCTATTTAATTTTATTAACAATAATTTTACGCAAGAACGAAGACAAATCAATTAAAATTAACATTAAAAAGCAATAGAATAAAAAAAAATACAAAATGAAACGAAACGAACGAAATTTTCAGAAACATAAAGTTGCTTATACGTCAACCGCCACATGCTAACAAGACGCCGGGCCCAAATACAGCAGGCACTCCCACCATCTCCGGACTCGCCGCTCAGCTCCGCCTCGCAGCCGCCGGGATGCGCTACACGTGTGAGCGCCGTGTCGCCGGTCGCTGCAGTTGCGTCGAGCTCGAGTGACGAGTTTTTCTCCCCGCCATCGTCGCCACCACCATCAACACGACAACGACGAGGAAGAGGACGGCCACCAGCGGGCTTGGGATCTAGGGGCCAACAGGCTCCGATCAGGGTCCCCGCTGCCGGTGGAAATGTGTCGCGCATGCGATGGACTTCGTTTATCAACGCGAATGTCATGCGCGCATATTATGGGTCTACAGAGGGGGGAACTAACCTCACTGCGTACCGTGTTAGGATGCTGTCTCTGTTCCAGGACCTAGAACCAACCATCAACGTTTCGGCCCAACGACTGTCGGATCAGGTGCGGGTCATCCAACGCAATCACTTGTTGGACGATGCTGCGCTTGATAGGCTGCGCTCAGAAGTACTTAACAACCGTGTCATCTTGACTACGCCACAAACCGCGTTGCAAGCGACAGCAATTAGTGTGACGCAGCCGCGGTCCAACCTCGCTGTTGTAGAGGAAGATGATAGGGTTGCTACGGTAAGTAGCCAGTGCAACGACCAATTGAGGAGCGCACTAGAGGATGCGCTTCGCGACTATCGATCCACTCCAGCCGAACTTAGGCCCCGATTACCACGGTTACCCATGCATAAGAAAAATAGGGCGCTGGTGTGTGCCCTGGACTCGCAGCTCAAGAATTTATTTGAGAGTAGCGAGAATCTCGTTGATACACACTCGATCCTGTATTGTGGGGCTGTTGCGGTATGTCGTGTAGCTAACGTCAAATTCCAAAACAGTGACGTAGCTACTCGACCAAAACCATCCGTACCAGCCTGGCAGTGCAGGATCGAGCGCCGTATCGACGAGGCCAGGGTACTCATCGGTAAACTAAACTGCTTCAGGGAGGGTAATACAAGACCACGTGTGATGCGCTTTGTGAGACGGGCATTCTCGGGGACTGGAATCAGACCTCAAGAATATATGTCTCATGCCACAGAGCGCATCGACTTCCTGAAGCAGAAAGTTTATGCATGGGCAAACCGTATTCGGCGGTATAAGCGGCGGGTTGATCGGTATTCGCAGAATCGCATGTTCCGGAGCGATGAGAGGTGGGTATACAGAGCTTGGGAGCGACCCGAACAAAGTGTGACTGACGTGTGCCGCCCGGATGATGTAGCCACAAGTTCTTTCTGGCGCAGCATCTGGTCGGTGCCCGTCTGTCATACTGAGGCTGACTGGATGCGTGATATCGAGCGAGTGTGTGAAACTATACCAGAGATGGAGCCAATTTTAATTACACCATCAGACATAGCCAGAGCTGTCCGTCCGGTCCCGAACTGGAAATCTCCGGGACCGGATGGACTGCATAACTTTTGGTTAAAATGGCTCAGTAGTTCACACACTCGCCTGGCATCGCAATTTCAGTCATGCCTAGAGTCCGGATCTCTGCCACAGTTCTTAACAACAGGCGTTACCCACCTGCTCTATAAGTCAGGTAGTCCCGCGGAACCCAAGAATTATAGGCCGATCACGTGTTTATCGACGGTCTATAAACTTCTTACGTCCATTTTGAGAATGAAAATTAACAAACACATTGACAGTAACTCTATTATGTCTGTCTCTCAAAATGGATGTAAGAACGGGTCCCGCGGTACTAAAGAGCTACTCCTCATCGACATGGCCATTAGCCAACAGGTTCGTCGATCCCGCAAGGATTTGTCGACATGTTGGATTGATTATAAGAAGGCCTACGACTCAGTGCCACATACATGGCTCAAGAGGGTGCTGGAGTTGTACAAGATAGATGCAACCCTACGCGCCTTTCTTAAGTCGTGTATGGGACAATGGAGGACGGTACTTCGATATCCAGGATGTCGACAAATCCAGGGGAGCGATGAGCCTGTATGGATTAATCGGGGAATATTTCAGGGCGACAGTTTGAGTCCACTTTGGTTCTGTCTAGCCCTGAATCCTCTAAGCACATTGCTGGAGGATTCAGGTCTAGGCTATCGGTTGAGAAGAGGTGGTCAGGTCATATCTCATCTCCTTTACATGGATGATCTGAAACTCTTTGCCCCCAACAAATTGCGACTGATGGAGCTACTGAAAGTAACTGAAACTTTTAGTAACGCCATCAGGATGGAATTTGGTGTGGACAAATGTGCAGTCATATATGTGAAGCGAGGGGAGATTATGGAATCCGAGGGAATTCAACTCTCGGATTCCATACACCTCAGATCCCTTTCCTCATCCGAAAGCTATAAGTATTTGGGTATGTCGGAAGCGTTAGGCATTAACGTGGCTGACATGAAGCAACTGTTGAGGGAGCGTTTCTTTGGTCGCCTGAAGAAGGTATTAAAAAGCCTTCTTTCCGGCGGGAACAAGGTGCGCGCCTTCAACAGTTGGGTCATGCCGGTTTTAATGTACTCTTTCGGCATACTCAAATGGACGCAGACTGAACTCGATGCCCTGGATAGGAGAGTCCGTACATTGCTGACTGCAAATCGGATGCATCACCCACGATCATCGGTGATGAGACTGTACATCCCACGGAAGTAATAATAATAATAAATAATAATAATAAATTTATTCAAGTATAAGTAAAAACTATGATTTACATTAAATCATAGTTTTTACTTATACTTGAATAAATTTATTATTATTATTTGAAGATGGGGGTCGAGGCTTTTTAAACGCAAAGACCCTCCACAACCGAGAGGTGTGCAGTCTCAGGGAATATTTCTTAAAAACCGACGTGGGTATGCACCGAGATGTAGTCGCAGTGGACAAGGGACTCACCCCGTTGTCCATGGCTAAAGAGAATTGGCGCAAACCTGTAGTACTTACTACCGATGACCGCAAGGAAGTATGGCAAGGTAAGGAGCTTCACGGGCGCTTCTACAAGGCTCTTCATGGGCCCGATGTAGATTTTCTAGCGTCCGTGTCCTGGCTACGATTCGGTGACCTATTTGGGGAAACTGAAGGTTTTGTCTGTGCGATTATGGATGAAGTTATGTTGACGAACAACTACCGGAAATATATTATGAAGGATGGGACGGTTGACGTGTGTCGGGCATGCCACCGTCCTGGTGAGTCCATCAGACATATTATTTCTGGTTGTTCTCGTCTAGCTAACAGCGAGTATTTGCATAGACACAACCAAGTAGCTAGGATTATTCATCAGCAACTTGCCTTGAAATATAATCTTGTGGAATCTGAGGTACCGTACTACAAGTATGTGCCCGACCCAGTTCTCGACAAAGACCATGTCACGCTGTACTGGGATCGGTCTATCATTACTGACAGGACTATTGTCGCCAATAAGCCTGACATAGTGGTGATAGACCGATCAGCGCGCCGCGTAATGATAATCGATGTTACCATCCCACATGACGAAAACCTCGTGAAAGCTGAGAAAGAAAAACAACTAAAATATCTTGACTTGGCACACGAGGTTGTTGACATGTGGAATGTAAACTCGGCTATCATTGTGCCGATTGTCGTAACGGCCAATGGCTTAATTGCCAAGAGCCTCGACGAACATCTATCGAAGCTCTCCTTAGGTGGTTGGATCAAGGGCCTGATTCAGAAGGCAGTACTCCTCGATACGGCCCGCATTGTGAGGAGGTTCCTCTCTCTGGAGCCCTAACCACCGGTATCTTGGACCCTGCTCCCGATTCTGGTGGACCACTATTTTTATATTTTTAAATATTGTTTTTGTTATTTTTTTTTAAGAAATATGTATTTAAAAAGGAGATAAAAAGATAAATAAAGGGAATAATAATGATTTATTCACAAAAAAAGTTGTACATTATTTCACAAATGATGTGCTTAGTCTACAGGTAATTATTAATTGTACACAAAAGTATTAGCATTTGGAGCCGAACTAGGCATAGCCTGTATTTCGGCCCTCAGCGCCGATTTCATATATGCTTTATATAAGAATTTATATTTCACTTGAAACAAACAATAAACGGATTTGAATTTATAGTTCATTAGTAAAGCCTGTTGTAATGACTATAACAAGGCTTTGCGTGTGATTAAAGGTCATTATAGACAGTAAGTCATGCTTTAGATAGTTTTAACAATAATGAATGACGTAATAGGAAATATCTTGTTAGTTGTTAGTAATATTTTCTGCCGGTCTGGGCCGGTCGGAAGTGAGTGTCAGACTTTGATTGACCCGGATGTTTGAAAGTCACACTGGGGCCCCGGAACTTAGAGGGCAAAAGAAAGAACATGGGTGGATTTTAGTCACTATTAAGTCTGAGAATTCCCCGCTCCACCCAGAGCCAAAAAAAGCGCCCCAGCTATTTGATGATTTCTCAAATATCCTTTTAATGGACTTTAGTTTGGTATGCAAGGAGCTCGTGGCTAAATAATAACAGCCGCTCGGGTCGATCTTAAGGTTAAGCCGCGCTTGCCTAGGTTGGTCTGTGGATGGGTGACCACCCGTTACATACCGAGTTTCCTCCGTGCCTCGGAAAGCACGTTAAGCCGTTGGTCCCGGCTGTCATTTGTAGATCTTTGACAGTCGTTACAGGTAGTCAGTGTTCCGAAAGTCTGACAACCAGTCTTACCAAGGGGTATCGTATTACCCAGTATTAACTGGGTTGTGGAGGTCAGATAGGCAGTCGCTCCATGTAAAATACTGATATTCAGCTGCATCCGGTTAGACTGGAAGCCGACCCTAACATAATTGGGAAAAGGCTAGGCAGATGATGAGTTTGGTATGCAATTAGAATTGTCATGTATATACCCAGCATAAATAACTACCCTGAGACAGTTTCACTATAAGTAATACGAAGTAAAAAGCAATAAAGTAGCCACGAGAGCTGTGAAGGGTCTAAAATATCAATATTAATTCAATTTATTTACGAAAAAAATGAACGAAGATTTTTGTTGACGCTACGGAAAGTTTTCTCTAAACAATCACCCATTGGAAGGGTGGCCTGGGTGGTGCCTTTGTGCTCAAGTCACAACTTTGGTTGCTGTCAGCTTCGGGATAAATAGCTGCCTATTATATGGCGTAGGTAGATTGCTACTTATTTTGAATAGACTTGATTTGCCTTTTTAAAAGTGCAGTCTCGGACTCTTGGAGAATTAGAAAACTCAAGTAAGAAACTTCTGCCGGGGTTGCGGCTTGTTCGAAAGAGATACCGCGGCCTCGGGACGTAAAGGGCAATAGAAGGAACATGGGTGGGTTTCAGTCAGTACAAGTCTGACATGCCCCCCCGCTCCGCCTAGAGCGGAGGAAGTCATTGGATGATTTCCCACCCGAAAAAAAAGTTACAAACTTGTCTGTTTTTAATGTTACGGTTTTTGGAGTATTTGACTTGGAAGTTTTCACTAGAAAAACATAACTGAAATGAGAACAAACTAGTACTTTATAAGCCACAGTCGGGGACTTTTGCTTGATTAATAGATTTTTGTCACCGACTTCCGGAAGTACATTTATTTATCATCTTTATTGTGCTTTTTTGAAAGTCGGTCTTTTGGCAAATAAGTTTTTTATTACACCTGCAGGCCTACTATGACGTCTGAAAGCAGAACTTATTCCACTGAGGGAAAGAGATGGTGCTAGACACCCTGTATAGCTGTCTCTTTCTCTTAGTCGTCTCAGACGTCATGGCAGGGTAGCTGTTTTAGTTGGGTTATGTTGGTATCACACAAATTCTTATCGAGTATTCATTTTTTTAAGAGATATTAGCATATCGTCCACAAACACACATAAGAAAAAAAAATGAAAATCGGCCTACAGTTGACGGAGAAAAAATAAATAAAAATGCAGTCGAATTGAGAAACTCCTCCTTTTTTGTAATGGTTATAAAGTCTGGAGGATGCCTTCACCCGCACTTAAGAAAGAGTTCTTGCATGCATAAACATTGTTATTAAAATATTAGAGATTGCAATATTAACATTACAGAAATTAAAACTAATTATAGAATTGATTAATTAATTAACAACCAATAGTACCTAATAATAAAAAATCGAATCAAATAATAAAACTAAACTAACCATTCTAAGAATAATAAATTACAAACAACAACTTACAGCAACGAAAAACGGATTGAACCAACCATAAGAATAAGAATGTATTTGAAACGTGATTACGCAAGTAATAAAAAGCTTTTTATTTTATTTATTTACTAGCTTTTGCCCGCGGCTTCGCTTGCGTTAAATTCGGGGTATCACAGTTCAGTTATTTATTGTAATAGCAATGCTAAGTTTTCACTTATTTTTCCTCTTTCTTCCTGATATCTACATCTTTTTAAAATAGCCTATGTCCGTCTTCAGGGTCCCAACTATCTCTGTACTAAAATTAATCAAAATCGGTTTAGCTATTGAGGCGTGAAAACATAACAAACAAACAAACTCACTATCGCTTTTATAATATTAGTAAGGATTTCTAATAGTTATATAGATAGCTAACCAAGACTTACGAATCAGAGCATATCTATCTACCCTACTCGAGTGTACGTCACATCTTCTGAATCCTCGCAATTCGCTAGCTGCTGGCTTCATGCCAAGGTTGGCTTGCCTTGCTTAACGAAACTGGTTTGGCCGCTTGTTTGCTCTACCACGTAACGTTTTTCCATCTTTCGTAATAGTTATTATTATGACCAATAGGCAGTAGGCAGCCTGAAAACGACTAGTAATACTCGAACCTAGATATTATATTCTCTAGAGACAGTTAATTAGTCTCTTTAGAAATCTAAATAGTTTCATATTTAACCGTTGAATCGAAAACAAACTGAAAATATATTTTGTTTGTAATATAAAAGCTTATTGAAGACTTTGATCCAGCTCGGATTTTTTCATAAAATATTATGCAGTTCAATAAAAGTGGCGAGACTGAAAAATGGCTGAATATTTAATCGAAATGGAGAGTGGTAACATTGGAAATAAAATCCTGCTTTATTTATATATTCGTCAACATTTAATTCTTGAAATGAAAGCTGCTGAAAGTATTTTGATTTAACAAAAATATGGTTTTGTGGAAATGCTATGAGGATACTCGTAAACGAATAAGTTTCAGATTTATACCTACTGCTGCATATACTCAAGCAACTATTATATTATACCTTAAAAGATTCTTCCCATAAAGCCAACTTTTCTACTCTCAGAACTTTTTCCAGTTTTCTACACTATGAATAGTTTTGGTAGTGTTTGCCAGAATTTTGAATTTCGTGCATAGAACTATCCGGAACTAAAGGCCGCTTTCAAAACCACGCAAAACTATGACGCCGTGGAGAAAAGAAAAAAAAAATCTACTAGGTCTGTGTCGGGGCACGCGGCCGTCGATTTAGCATGAAACGAAATCAGCGAGACGCTTTTAGTATTGGTAGCACGAGAGGTACCCTTAATCTGACGCAATCCTTTGATAGCGGCCGAAAATCATAACAAGAAAATAATTACGTTACAAAAAAAAAAACGTATATATAATAGTAGTAGGTAATGGAAAATTAATACTAGACCAGAATTTTCGTAAGATACCATCAAACCACAAATAAAAAGACTGAAATATCTTTTTTTGCAAAAAACCGACTTCCAAAAAATATGGATTTTTTAAACTTCCGGAAGTCGCAGGTAAAATAAATCGATAATTTATATAAAAGTCCCTCACAGATTTCCGGAAGTTTTCCGTTTTTTTAGTGTTTTTAATTTGCAATAAGCACACTCAATATAAATATAAGTAAATTCTAAAAATATTAAAGATATTTCTACATGACGCAAGTACTTTTAGTTTTTAAAAGTGACGTATTTACTTCACGTTTATACCGCGACCGTGCTCGTGGTAGGTCCCAAGGCTCCCGGTATGGAAATTTTATGAGAAGTAATATTTATAGATTAAAACGTACCTTTTTCGTAATTTCAGCACATTTCACATTGAAATCATGTTAGTGTATAAGTACTTGCATAAAGCCAAAGCAACGTGTTCTGTACACTTCGTATGCTGTACTTTAAGTAAGGCCTAACTTAGGCAAGCTTAACTTTCAAACGCCTAACTTAGAAGCAAATTCCAGTAGTGCATCACAGCCCATATTTTTTTCCAGCTTATGGGCTATCAGGAGCGGTAACAAAGAGGTTTTGATAGAATAACTTTCAACGGTCACAGGATAAGCCATATGGGAATCGGCTTACCAACGAGATCCGGGACGTTATCGGCACCCGAAAGTGCGCAATAGCTGCAGCCGTTAAACCACAAGGGGCCTGCTGAAGTTTGCCATTCAATAAGAACTTCTGAAACAGGCACGTTAAGGTCCAAGAGATAAAGATTATTTAGTCAGTGCGTAGGCGACCGTGGGCGATTACACCAACTTCATAACGACGGTACCTATTTGTTTTTTGCCTTCCAAACATCCCAACTTTCAGCACGATCAAAGGATTCTAATATTTAACTTGCGCAAATAAAATATTAGACTATTATCATTCGTTTCATGATTCTTTATCGTGAGATTACAGTTGTCAGAGTCTCTATGCCGCCCCCTTTCTTTTTCTTTGCGGATGGGTAATCATCAAATAACTTCCCCATCTCTGGGCAGAGCGGGGGGAGCGTCATACTTTTATTTACTAAATTACTAAAATCCACCTATGTTCCTTCTATTACCCTTTACGTTCCGGAGCCTTCTCTATGTCTTTCGAACAACACGTAACCATGCGGTGGCCCTGGCAGGTCCCTCTGCTCTGCATTGCATATTTTTACATAATATCACTAAATCTATTCTGTTAACATCCCAAAGAACATCAAATACGCAGCTACAACTGCTATACCGCCGCCATTTCGTTCTTACAGTTCGTTTTCACATATTATGTGTACCAACAGCACCCTGCCATGACATTCAAAGAACCCTCGTAGCTCTGTGTGCCAATTTATTCGCTCTGTAGTGTATTTAAAATCTAATCGGTACACTGCGTTCCATATGCAGATAGCCGTATGAACTTTCACCCGTTTGATGATCTGATACAAATACATAGTCCGACTATTTGCAGTTCGCTCTATCATTAAGAGAACGCTTTGGATAAACACGACAAAAACAGATTTATATTTTCAATCGGATAAAAACTAACGAAAAAAGTTTTTACGCAAAGGTTCTTTTCGAGGGAGTTCAGAACGAATGAAATATGAATAGTGCCAATTTAGCAATCATAATATTTATTGTTAGGTTTATTTCTATATTTAAATATTTCTACTAGCTGCGCCCTTCCACCAGCGGATATAAATATTATATTATATCTATGTGTAAAGGCTAGGCTAATACCAAAAGTGAGATCCCGTGATAGAACTGATTAATTAACCAAACACATTCTCGTATCCACATTCTAATGAACCAGCTAACATTAAATCTCGGAATACATTTCATCCCTTACGGGGGGAGGACATTTGGCCGTAGGTACAATTGTGAGATAAAATTGTCGACACCCCTCTCAAAGTTGCCGTTTATATGTTAATTCCGAAGGTTTCATTGTTTTCCCGGTACCTACGGGGAAATAAAATGAGAAGCGCGCTCGTATTTTTTTGATTTTACCTTAGTAAGAATTCAATGGTCATTACGTCGTTTTTTAGGCTCGACTTGTACTATAAGAGCTCTTCGCAAAATACAACTGCACTAAATGAACTACTGCTTAGTGCTTAGGTTGATCTCGAGGTTAAGCTGCGCTTACTTAGTGTAGTCCGCAGATGGATGACCACCCATTACTTACCGAGTATTTTCCGTGCCTCGGAAAACTTGTTAAGCCGTTGGTCCCGACTGTAATTTGTAGATCTTTGATAGTCGTAGTAATCAATAGATCTAGATAGATAGATAGACTATTCTTTATTATGTACACCATACAAATGACAAGAATAACAGTATACAACTTATAAATAGGGTAACACAAGGGGCAGTCTTATCGCTAAAAGCGATCTTTTCAAAACAATTTTGGATGCATTTGAAAGAGGAGAGACAGTACTGTAGGTAGTCTGTGGTGTTCTAAAAGTCTGACAACCAGTCTTATCGATGAGTATCGAATTACTTAGTTGTTAACTGAGTTGTGGAGATCATGGAGACAGTCAGTCGCTTCTCCTAAGACTTGAAGCCCACTCCAATATAGTTGTGAACCGTGTCGACGGCGCGGCCACGTTCCACGCACGCCTCAAAGAGATGTCAGTTGTTGTGCGGAAGAGAAACCGCGACCCCGTAACATTAAGGGTAGAAGCTTTCGTTCGGGCTACACAAATTTAGTCTCCGTTGAAATTCATTTCTCCTTAACTTCAGCAAAGTGTTGTGTATGACCCTATTAACATTTTAACAAAACCCTTGGCTCTTAAACGTTTTCACAACAAGTTTCATAAATAACATTTGTTACATGGCCTAATAAATAAAGTCCATAGGCGTGCTATTTTTTTCACGGATGGGAAATTATCGAATAGGTTCCCCCGGTCTGGGCGGAGCGGGGGGGAGTGTCAGACTTATACTGACTAGAACCCACCCATGTTCCTTCTATTGCCCTTTACGTTTCGGGGTCGGGGTATGTCTTTCGAACAACCCGCAACCAGACGGTGGCCCTAGCAGGCCTCTCTTCTTTGCTGACATTTTTTTGAGGCGAGTGGAATACTAACGCGCTAGCGACACGGCCTGTCGTCAATAAACGGACGAACGATGAGCTACCCATTGCTCATCGTTCACAGGTCCGCATCTACGGTGGCCGGGAGTCGTATGAACTTCTTGCAGACCATCTTATCGTCCCGTTTGTACCTATCCAGACATTGAGACTGTCATTGAGGTAAGCCCTAGAAATTCTGCTGTTGTGGGCAGTTGCACCATCTTGTTGAAAAAGGATATTGTTTAGTTCCTTTTCCGGTAGAAGGTTTAATTGATTTTGTAAAGGCTCCAATATTTCAATGTATTTTGCTGTATTTAGATGTCCTTCATAAATGTGAACCAAAACAACTTTTCTATAGAACGCCTCGTATCATGGACGAGGGAAATCTGCATGGAGGTATAATTACCATTAAACGATTTTCTTATTGAAGATTTTAACAAGGGCAAACTAGTTTCACGAAATTTTCAGGGATATCTTGTAAGACCAAATCTTTGTAGGAGATTCTTCTTTCGTCTTTTAAAAAAACGTTTTCCCACACTAGGAATTTCTCCTGTATCGTGGGTGCGTTTACAAACATTTAAACTCACATACACAAACAGCCAGACCCGAAACAACTATTTGCAGGTCACACAAATATTTGTTCCGTGCGGGAATCGAACCCGCGACACGCAGCGCAGCAGTCGATCGCTCAGCCACTGCGCCAACCGTGCCGTCATTCAGATATTTTATCCTGAATCATAAATTCCGTCGATTAGAATAATAAATGTGCCAGTGTGTCTTTTTTAAATTTATTTGGTTCAAGTCTCGGGCGAGGCAAATAAGTTTCAGAATATCTTCAAATGCAGTTTTGTTTCTTTATAAATAAATAAAGTCTCCTATAAGTAAAATGATCCAGCTTTAAGATCTAAGGTAGTTTATCTCTAAAGTCCGACTTATTTATCACACTGTAGAGTTTTATCAATTTCCAATATGGGTTTAAAGAAATCCTAAATACGCGAATCGAAGGGCAGACCTCGATCGGAAATAGTAGGAACCGCTACCCAATTGCTACGACAAAAAGGTTGATATGACATCAGCGGTTCTTATTCCTGTGTCAGAAAGAGATGGTGCTACACACCCTGTATAGCTCTGTCGCTTTCCGTCAGTGGAATAAATTCTATTTTAAGACGTCATGGTAGAGTAGCTTTTTGCTGTGGTTCGTCAGATTACTATGTCACTCAATGAAAACAAAATGGCACTCAATAAACTTCGATAAGATGCTCTAACATGCAAAGCGGGCCTTTATTCTGGAACGATTCCTTGCTTTAATAGGTTTAACTAAAATAATCTCTACACTAATGGGTTTTAAATTGTTATTCGCTTGACCATGGTACCAGAATATGAATTGCCCTCACAAAAAAGTGAAGGTCTTCAAGAAATCTAGTTTTAAATCGAAGCACACTTGGGCATCGATATTTCAATTTGAAATTCTAAAGGGCCACTTAGGTATGGGACTCATGTCCTCGCGTAGGGTCGTAAACCTCTCAAATGGACGACTTTCTCTTCCGATTTGTGGTGTTACCTACGTGTATGAGTAAAAGAATGACCTATCATTCTTACATTTCCTTTTATACTGAGCCCATGAAGTTACTTGCCCGTACTTCTCCAAAGTAAGTACAGTTCAATCAGGAATTTCGCCTCGTGGTTTGTGGAGGACTGTCTAGAGAATTGCAAATTTTTTGGCAATTCAATGATATAACCTGTATATTTGAAATAAATACTTTACGTTTGACATATAAGCAAACCACGGCCTTGATAGCTATGAGGACGGTATAGTTTTTAATTCCATTCCATTTTATTATTGACTAGCTGTCTTACGCGTTGTCACCCGCATCTTTAGTTGCTGCCCCGCTTCCTTGGGTATCCTGATATCGTATAACCTATGTTATTAACTGATAATGTAGCTTTATTTTTTTTTTGTTAAATCGGCTCAGTAGTTTTGGAGCCTATTCGATACAAACAAACAAACAAATCTTTTCTCTTAATAATATTTATAGTAGTAGTCAGCCGATGGATAAACGGATAGCGGAGCCTTAATAATAGTGTGACATGCCAAACGTAACCCTATTATTTTGGTACAGAACTGTTCTATAAAAGGTAGTTTGAATCAAAATAATTTGCACCATTCCTTTGAGTTTATCCTGCGGTGGATGTTAACCGACTGTTGTGGCATACTATTATGTTTACTGTGACCTAAATGTCAGCCAACGGTACAAGGAAAACGCTTGCAATTATCTCTTTTTCATAAACGTTTTTTTTCCTTTCGACGAGTTATCAAGGAAAAGTTTTAATTTTGTTGTAAAGGTCATGTTGTCGTGAACTTGATCTTTAAAGAAAAGTTTCCAGTCCAGTTCAGGTTGTGTAACTTTTTTTAATTTCTCATTAATTTCACGTACTGTCCTAACCACGTTGAGAGATGTCAGTGTCATATAACACTGATAACTTGTAAACCCTCCTCCTGCCATTTTTTTTACGTGTGGAAATCCTCGATGGATGTCCTCCGCCGTGTCGGAGGGGTCTGTTAGACTCTTACTGACTAAAACCACACGGTGTTTCTTCTCGTCACTTCTGGCTGGGGTGCGGGGACACAATCGCATTCTACACAATCACTCCAGCAATGACAGTTTGCTTGTGGCGAACCCCTTCACAGGTAAAAAGGAGGACTGAGCTACTCCTCTCCCTGTCATTCTATATGAGAACCGCGCGGAAACATCACGCTTAGGTCTATATGCTTGGACAACAGACTTCCCCAAGCCTCCTTTAGCTTCCTGGTTCAGGATCAAAATCTAACACAAGGACTCGGTTCCTCGCAATATTTTCTCTTACTGATTTGAAATCAGTAGTAATGAACTAAATGTCAAGAAAAGAAATGCATGCTTTATCCAACACCTCAGTTGGGGCTGGTATCCTTTAGGGCCACCTCAGCACAGATCAAAATCACGCAGTGAATTAATGATTCGTTTATGGAGGTATCAGGCAGGTGTGATCATATTTAAGGGTTTGATTTAGAACATACAACTACTTTCTCATTTATCATTCAACTGAACTCTTTCCAGAAATCGTAATCGTACCAAACTTTTATTCACAAATGTATAAAAGAGTTTATTATATTTCTTGATTCATGCTTTATTATAACGATCAAATTATAGACACATACAACATCCAAGACTTAATGTTTTAGTAGTACACACAACTGCTCTAACCACATTATTGGAAATTCTTGTGAGAGTGAAAAGGTTCTCGAGCCTATCTCGTTTGGCTTACTTAACACTAGAAGAAAGAAAAAACATTTATTAGGCGCAAATTACGACGAGCACTCAAAATAACAAAAAAATAGAAATAAACATTAAATGTGCAAAGCATCCCAAACACCTACAAATACAAATTTGGGACAAAAAATTAAAAATAGCATCCGGTTAGACTGGAAGCCGACTCCAACAAAGTTAGGAAAAGGCTTGGCAGGTGATGATGTTTTGATTTGATTTGATTCATTAAACGCTGAATACTTATGTTATGATCTAGGAACGCTAAATTAAATCTTTGACCAAATGCAAACCGGTCTAGCCTTAAATCGCAGTCTGTGGCATGAAATTCGATTTTCAGTTCCCCGTAAATTTTCCTCTTGATTCGGTAAATTTACAAAAGGGTGTTCGAATTTCGGAGATCCGGGCTGAAACCTGCATGAAATAGGTATTCGGCATTTCGAGGTAAACCTATTCATGGCGTTGGTTGGTGATTACAAACATTCTGTCACTTTGACAGCCTAGCGCAATCTAGTGTTCATAGTTGGCTAGTTTTAAGTTTGATAACCTATCAGAACTTATGCTCCCAGTTACGGTGCACTATGGACCCAAACATAATATTCTGTGTACACCTTACGTAAGCAGGTATTTATAATATGTACATATCGTGTGGCCCTATTTTCATACACGCTTACATCCAGATTTACTATTAAAAAAAATATGCTTTCAAAAAGAAATGCGCATGGATATATGTGTATAGTATATTCGCATTTTTTTAACAGGTTGGTTATTGCTTGAAAGAGAGTATATTTTTGTACTCGATAAATGGCGCCTACCACGTTCATAAGTATGGTCACTAGTTGTACTTACCTAGAAAGGGTGTAAAACTATCTTTTGCAAAGCTGAAAGGTACATGCTCTCCCCATTATTACGATCATTTTTCCGTCCAAATTATTCCAAGTTTTAGAGCATATTTTATTATTTATTCTAAATAACTCTACGGTCCCGTTCTATATAATACATTCATCAGCACAATGTTTTGAGTGCGTATTGAGTTGAACCTGCATCTACTTTTATATAGTTTTACTAGCTGTGCCCAGCGGATTCACCCGCTGCTCAGTTAGGGGCATGAAAAATAGATGTTAGCCGATTCTCAGACCTACCCGATATGCACACAAAATTTCGTTTAAATCGGTTCAGCCGTTTCGGAGGATTATGGGAACGAAAACAGTGACACGAGAATTTTATATATTAAAAGATAAATTTCTAAATAAGTAAGATTTCTTTGAGAAAATAATAATTTTGATCGTTTTCTAGCAATAATATTTGCGTAGAGCTACTAAGTTTAAGGTATAGAATGTATTGTTGGAGGATTCGTTTACACTAACTATGTCACGTAAACAATAATCTCTAATGTACTGTGTTATCTAACTGAACGACAAATCAAAATTATTGCTAAGCTTTATCCTAAGATTAGGACTTTCGTAAAACCATGAAAATAATAGCTTATCTAAGCTCCACAGATACCCAGATACTCATAAGAGACACTAGTCTGTAGGTGACTTCCCTCAAGATAGTTGAATTAAAACTATTTGAGCTACCCGCGTAACACGTTCACAGTCATTTTTTAATTATTATTAGCAGTTATTTTAACCAAAACATAAGGCTCTAAAAACAAGCTTCGTCAACAATCTTACATCTAAAACTTGTACCAAAATTCAACTGTAATAATGATATTGAATAACGAATTCGTCTCAGTCGCTAAGGTGTCTTGAAATTTATACAGGAGCGCTCGAATGCTAGTGAAGTTTCCTCCCCAGACCACCACAAAAAAGCCCCGCACTACCCCACCATGGAGTAATGGGACTTTTTACGGTTCTGCTCTGTAATCAGAAGGAAGAATGACTGTACGTATTATGGCAAAGTGTAGAAACACAATGCGGATGTTTTCTCGACATTCCTTTTCGCTTTTCCCCGTACGCCATCGATTCCTTTCTTCGGCATTATTGTAGCTGCATTTATGTCCCTATTCATCTTGATTATCGAGGGGTGGAGTGGTTTTAATGCATCTATTTTTCGGTCAAGTTTCATGGTTCACATTGCGGCAACATTTCAACTACTGGACAATTCACACCGAATTCTCATTCCGCTTTTCCAGACTTTTATATTTGTTTAGACATCCCGTTGAGGAAAGTTTGGAATAGGAAATAACTTTTTACCCGAGTTTGTAGAGGTGTGCCCGTGATCTAATGTTGAAAAACAATTTTAAAACTAACAGAAACTTTAACCACGTAACTAAGCGAAAAAGTTCTGACAGACTAATTGATTTTTTGTCGTTAAATTTAGAAAAACCCTAAGTATCTAAAATAGTAGTTAAAGATAAATGCGAAAGATATTGTTATTGGAGGAGCGCAGAGGTGTAATAACAGTATATTTAGGTTTTTGTGAAATAAAATACCCGAATTTTAACGAAATAGGCAATAATTTTTCTTTATAAGATAATATTTTTGCTCTGAAAGAGGCACAGAGGCCTTGTCTAAAATATCTTCAAGCATCTATTTTATGGAAAAAGTACCTATCTGCGTACAAAGGTTTTAAGTTTGATGTATTTTTTATGATTTTTAATAAAATACAAAGCGTCATGATTTTTGTGGTTAGAAGAAAATTTTGTTTCATACGTTTTTTATGCTGCGGTAGGTATATGCAGCGGTAGACCATAAAGCATATGCATAGATGGTAAGCATATGCTTTCACATTTAATAGCAGCGCTATAATAACTGGTTTTGTGCAGGTGCAGTAAACACGTCGTTCCCGTATTTTCACAATCACCACCGGAGTTAAGAGCATGCGATTAAAAATTTCACGTTCGTTTTATTTTTACACGTTCGTGGCAGAGTAAAATCGCTCTAAAAGCCGAGATACAAGATATGTGGTCACGCCGTAAAAAATAATTAATGCCAGCGACAAACTTAGCAATTTACTGAGTGGCTCGTAAAGCCTGAAGTTTAGCCCGTCAACACACTGAGTGGCACACAACTTTGGACAATTCCAACGTTATGTCGACGCGTCAAATGACGCCGGGGGAGTGACGCTGGCCTAATGGAATATCCTACATTAAATGAACATTTCTAGCTACAATACTTCCACACGCTCCTACTACATTATGGTATCGACGAAACCGAACTTTCCATCAATTGTACCGGCTGATTATATATCACATGTACTTTGTATATACCATGACATTTCCTTCAATGTCGTCTAAGGTAAGTCATAAATAACAACATATTGAAACTAATATTAGAGAAAAGCGACGCATAAATAAATGTGACTTTAAATAGTTACTTTAGTCATATTTCTAGTTCCGTTAGTTACAAAACCGCCTCTGGTTAGTTTACATGGTTTTCAACTCTGAAACGAGGCTCTGCCCACGGTTCACACCCTCAGGGAAATACGTTATGTTTTTGCCCAATTTACGGTTTTATTTTTTTGTTCTAACACAACTTTCGTTTCGACACAGTTTTTATGCGTCCTTTTTCAGAGTATTACCCATACTATCGACGGATTCAAGCTTTTAAATAAACTCAGGGATCGAAACGTAAGGAATTTTCGAAGCCTAACACATAAAAGCCTGAGTGAATAATGATCAGCCTTGGTAATAACTCGAATGTTGAGGAGAAGCGTGACGAAATTGAGGCTTTGGTCTGTAATCTTCTTATCGAGTAAAAGTCAGGGGGAGCGGATTGCAAGCTCACGCGGACCCATCTCACTCGTCAGCAGAATCGTGCCACGTTACTCTTGGCGGCATAACTTACGTCACTACAGCTCAAAACTATCGTTTTCTCCTGCCACTGACGTAATAATGTAATAATTTCTTTTGATAATAATGAACACAAATGTTTGTGACGTTATAGCGTATAACTTAAGAGAAGTTTTCATCAAAAAGTAAAATATTTTCCAGACTATCTGATATTCATAAATTCACTTTAAAGTTAGTGAAAAGCAGACAATACAAATACTAGGTAGTTTTTGCAGTCGTATTATAAATGACATATAAATTATGTTTGTTTAGATCACACAATAAGACATGTAGGGTTATTATATAACAGGGGACATTTTTCACATAAAAAATGAAAAAAAGAACTTTGACCTATTGGAACATGTCATGTATTTTTTCTTTTCTTTGGGCAATAAATTATTATTATTATAACGCGATTTATATTTATTTAATTATGGCACTCCAATAACTTACACTCATTAATTTGATTATTAAAATAGCATAAATAATGCATTGGGAATAAAGTCGCTTTCAGAAAATGCAAAAATGGAACTCATTAAAACGTTTTTAGAAGTAACAATCATTCTTAGAATTACCAGTGGTGAATTTGTCACTTACAGGTGTAATACAATACTAATACAATATATCAATACAATTAGGTAAAAAACTGTATACAATGGCTTTTCTTATCACTTTTTTTATTCATTCTAGTCAAACCTTTTCAGCAGTGTCAGTTTATTATATAGCTGACATTAAATGGATAAGGAAAAAAAGTTTAAATGTGTTGGCGTTTTCAACCCCATCGCGAGAACCGACTGCGGGATAGCTACCTACCTAACTTTCCATTGAATACTTACCCTAAAGTAAAAAAGCTTTTATAATGCCTACATATTTTCCCCCTTTTGTTAAACTGACTGATTTGTAGGCTCAGGGCAATTTTTGTTATCTTCAGAATACTTCTGTTTAGTTTGTATGATAATTATAATGCGAATTATGCTGTGTATATTTTTTTTTAAAAAATGCTGTTGTTATAAATATCCACCTCCTTTTTTATGAGTTGGTTGAAAATGACCCGATGTAATGATTATCCCATACAGTTCATTGCTACTATGTTTATTTATAAAAATATGGTTTACGCTCAAAGAAAAGATGAATGGATTGTGTAAGGAACGATATGGAGGAGTAAGGAGTAAATGATGCCGTGACGCCTGATAGGGGAGAATGGGCGAAGAAAACGTGTTGCGCCGACCCCAAAAATATTGGGACAAGGGCAGGAAAATGATGATGGCGCATAATTATTTAGAAGAATTAACGGCATTACTGTTTTTCAAAACAAGCGTTGTAAAGACCTATCTTTAAGTAAAAGAGACAAGAATAACAATGTGAGATAAACAATAGCTAAGTGAATTGAATCGGAGTAGAAAGCGTTTGAGAGTAGCATCGACGAGCGTGAAGTCACGTTCCCCGTCGGACGAGCCACAGAGCGAGCACAGAGACCAGTCGGGACGTCCACGACCTGCTATAACAATGTTCCATACACGTGTCGTGTAATTGGAAAAGCTTTCAATCGTTTCTCAATGTCTTTATGAAGTTACAGCCGTTTTTATATTGGTGTTTCGTAAATTTTCGCATTATCACACTAATAATTATGATAATTCAGAAGGCAGTACTCCTCGATACGGCTTGTATTGTGAGGAGGTTCCTGTCTATGGAGCCCTAACCACTGGTAGCTTGGAGCCTGTTTTCGATACCGGTGAGCTACTATTTTTTGCTACTATTCTTCTTCTTTTTTATTTTCTATGTTTTTATTAAGAAATATTTAAAAAAAATGTATTTAATTGAATAAACGGAAAATGATATGATATTTGATTGTCCTTCACGCTCAAAAACTGGGACCGATTTCGATGAAAATAGGTATTTAGATAGCTCATATTGTTTTTTTTTGGATGGGATAACATCAAATAACTTTCCGCGCTCTGGGCGGAGCAGGGGGGAGTGTCAGACTTTTACTGACTAAAAACCTATCCATGGTACTGCCCTGCTTTGCTGACTTCTCTTAATCGCCAGCATCTTTCGGCCTGTCGGCACTAGGCGGACGGGCGGTGAGCTACCTATTGCTCATCGTCCATATAAACGCGTCTACAATGGCTGCTGCTGTAGCTGTGTTTGTTTGAGGTTAGCTTCATTAGCCTTGACCCTAATTACACGCTCTTTTTATACCGATCCGGGTGCAGTTTGTAAAAGATAAATTCGTAGTGAGTAAAATGTCGTGAGGAAACTTTGAGTCTATCTAGAAGGGAAGGCTTTGGGAAGAGAGTAAGTTAGGGACAGGTTAGATGAACTATATGAAAGGAAAGGAGGTATAGCTAAAAATCTTTACAGAAATGTATGGACTAAGAAGACTGCATGTGCTGACCCTAATTAATATTGGATAGGTAAGGGCAGTAAAATGATTGGTACTTAATTAATTATACATTAAGTGGTTTTTCCACACGTAACAAATAATTCAGGTTTTAACTAACTATATATTTTTTTTAATAACGTTGCGTCACACGGTACGTTTACAAACATTTAAACTCACATACACAAACAGCAAGACGCGGAACAACTATCTGTAGGCCATACAAATATTTGTTCCGGGCGGGGATTGAACCCGCGACACGCAATGCAGCAGTCGATCACTCAGCCACTGCGCCAACCGTGTCGTCGATATATGATTAGGTAATTGCTGGGTTCCTCAGTTCACAACAACTTTCTGGAAATTTAATTAGCAGTTTGTTACTATGAGGTTTCTGCTAATTAGGTGGCATGTATGTGCTTACTGACGGGATTTTATAGACATGGTTCATAAAGATTACAGCAAATAGTCAGAGAGTAAGAGTGTTTCATCTATAGATACTAATTTATACCAAAATTATAAAGAGAAAAGTTTTGTTTGTTTGTTTGGGCTCTACAACTACTAGACCAATTTTAACAATTTTTCACTAATAGGGAGCTACATTGTCAGAAAGTATCATAGGTTATACGACATCACAGCTACTACCCACGGCAGTAATTAAAAACGCAGTTGAAACCGCGCAAGACAAGACAAGAGAAAGGGGGAAGAAAAGGGGAGAAAAAGATAATGTTTTTTGATCTTTACGCGTGTTAAAGTTAGCGTTAGGCCAAAGTAACTATGCCACACGGACGAAATAGCGGGAGGAAGCTAGTTAGATTATAAATGTGGAAGTGAGTCTGTTTGTTCGTTTGTTACATTCGACTATGACTAAACGGCTGACCGGATCGTAATGAAATTTGCCAATGACATGACAAGATATTATTAAATACGTTAATAACTGAGGAGGGTGAGCGATATTGTAATATATGTCCACATTCCTCACGTATTTACTAACTGACAACTGTCACTATATACATTGGAATAGGCTTTCATTATTATTATTTTGTCTAATCTAATGTGTCTTTAATATGGATCGAGTTATCCGAAATAAATGAATTTTATTTATTTATTTATTTATTATCAAATCGCGAACCAAACGCGTGTAAAGATTTTTTTTAAACGTCGCCCCACACTTGGGGCGTATATGCGTGGGTGCGTTTACAAATCTTAAAAGTTTCGTACACAAACAGCCAGACCCGAAACAATTATTTGTAGGCCATACAAATATTTTTTCCGTGCGAAAATGGAACCCGGAACACGTAGCACAGCCAGTCAATCGCTCAGCCACTGCGCCAACAATGCCGTCATGAGCTTAAATACTTGTGAATAAATTTTGCTCGCATAAAGATCGGAAATTAACCCTTTAGAATTTATTACCAGAATAATTCTATGACCTAACCCAGATTACCTCTGCACTGCAAAAGTTTAACGGAATTCGTTCAGTAGCCCTACTATGACATCTTATAGCAATTCTTATTCCACTGAGTGAAAGAGATGGTGCTAGACACCTTGTATAGCTCTGTCTCTTTCCCTCAGCGGAATAAGAATTGCTTTAAGAGGTCATAGTAGGGCTACTGTCGTTAAGACTTGAAAATGTTAAAGAGTAGGTCAGACAGAGTTCTGCCCCGACATATTTTAAAATTCAAGAAGTTAAATCGTCCAATTCGATGGAATTATGAATGCATGTCATGGTCCTAGTGGGCGAGCTCGGGGGACGAACGAGGTCAGACAGCTAATGGCTCGCACCTGTCAAGACTTGTGGCTACTAGTTTTCATTGCCTTAACTGGAAAATGCAATCAGCGTAGATTATCCGCTGAAAACGAAAACGTTGATATAGTAATAAATGCATTATATTTTAATATTAATAATTTAAATTTTTATGTTGTAATTTGTTTGTTTGATGTAATTTTATTGTTTTCGAACATTCAATTTAAATGAATTTGGAATGCTTGTGTTTAATGTTACCTCAAATGAGTCTATGTTACTTGAAATACTTAAATGAATAATATAATATAGTTTCTTACATCTGACATTTTAAGCCGACTTCAAAAAAGATACGCCTTTATATGTTTTTTACTTTAATTTCATTTGTTTCAGAAGTCTATAATTAAAAAAAAACAGAAGGATAGTTAACTTTAGTCATGTTTTCAAAACTAAGGGTATTTTCAAATCATTCTTGTTAGTTCATTTAACCGCATGCACAATTTAAGTTTCACTTCCACCAAAAACCATTTATTTAAGTACTAGCTTTCTCATGCCCGCGGCTTTGCTCGCGTTAAATTCGGGGTAACACAGGTCCCCTTTCCTGATTTGCAGGTATCTGATACCTGCAGTTGCGCCTTATTGATTTGTAATAGCTACTCTAAGCTTTCCCTTTTCTACCCTCTTCCTCTCTCATATCTCACATGAAAAAAAAATTTTGCATATGATCGGCTCCTGGTTCCCAACCATCTGTGTAGCAAAATTCATCAAAATCGGTTTAGCCACTAAAGCGTGAAGAGGTAACAAACAAACAAACTCACTTTCGCTTTTATAATATTAGTAAGGAAGTAAGGATTAATGTTGTAGTAATATATCTACACTGCTCAAATAGAGGTAAGATTGTACATAAATGGATCAGCATTGTTTGAGTATTGCTGTATGTGACGCCATATTTGTCCAACATAACCGTATACCGCCACCCGAAACAGGAGATTAAACGGATATATACATCAGATACGTAGATTGCAACCTGAAGATATCTGACAACGATCACCAGTCGAGATGGGAAGCTGTTCTCTAAGATGTCCTTTGTGGTATCTCGTTGATATTGAATAGAATACGAAATAAATCGTGTTTCAGTATAATAAGTAAATAAATAAATATCTTGGGACAACTCACACACGGCTATCTGATCCAAAACTAGCAGAGCTTGTGTTATGGTAACCAGACAACTGATATACATACTTATATAATTAAATACATACATATTATAGATAAATCACACCCAGACATAGAACAAACAATCATGCTCATCACACAAAGTTTGTCCTGGGTGGAAATCGAACCCACGACCTCCGGCTCAGCAGTCAGGGCCACTAACCACTAGTAAGTAAGTAGTAGGTATATAATTATTCTAGTGAAGGAAGTGGCTGGACGGTTGAGTCGGACTGGTCGTACCAAGTGTCGGGTGCCGCAAGACGACCACCGTCAGTCCGTTTAGTGACGACAGGCTGTGCCTACTGCGTTGATAACAATGTAAAGGGATCTGCCAGGGCCAATACCGGGGTTCTTGGTTGTTCTAAAGAGATACCGCGGCCCCGGAACACAAAGGGCAAGAGAAGGTACATTAATGTTGGTTTTAGTCAATAAAAGTCTGACACTTCCTCCTACTCCGCTCCCAGAGCGGGGGAAGTTAATTGACGAACCTTAAAAAAAAGTTTTTTTATAAGTACAAGAGTTTAAAAATGTGATTTAATAGTGAATATTCAAAATTTGTTGCCTATCGCCAACACATTTGTTGTGTATGTACAATATCAGTTACTATAAATTAAATGAAAAGCAACTCAAAACGCGGTTACAAAACTAAGACGAACAAATTGAAACAAAAAGTTTGGCTCCAAACTGTGAACAACAAATACTTAACAGCGATAATCAATCACTCTCAAACCCACATTGCTCAACAGTACAAAGGAAATAACGTAAAAAAAAACAACTAAAATTACTTTTTTTCGTGTTAGGGGTTAAGTAAGGGCTATTTTGTTGCCAGACTTAATAAACGATCAGAGGCGTCATTGCCTTTTTTTTTTTTTTCGGGTGGGAAATCATCCAATGACTTCCCCCGCTCTGGGCGGAGCGGGAGGGCATGTCAGACTTGTACTGACTAGGCGTCATTGCCTTGGACAATATTAGAGAACGACCCAATAAGATAAGACGCATCGTTAATATTTAGATACTATACAGGCTTTTTCATTCTTACTTTCAGAAGAAATCTCAATCAAAAATTTTTGCCAAATACAAGTCTGACTCGCACACAAAGATCCCATACCACCAAACGGTATATAATAATATTTTTAACACTCATTAATGTGCCAATGCAATGTACATTGCTACGTGCACACAACAACTAATCTATATTTGTTTTTATACTTCAAAACAAAACCAAAAATAGTGGAATTCGCAAAAAGCTGTTAACAGTCTCTGTGTGAAATAGCTGTGACATGCAGGCACGGGCAGGCAAACAAACAGACAGGGCAAATGTTTAAAGGACCTTTACACATTCGTCCGTGTCCGTGTTTTTTGAATTATCGCAATGAAACCCCTAAAAATGTTTCAGTGACGCATTGAAGCAAATTGACATAACTACCAAATGCCAATCTTGACAAATCACGACAGTTTGAGTACTTTTCAAATAAAAAAGGGACACCCGGATGGAATGAAGTTATAATTTATTATGTACAAAAAACCTGTATACACTCAACAATGCAATGCTGTGCAATGCAAAATAGAAGAAAGAAAAGAAACTATTTTTACGAGAGAGAGAGAGACAGACAACACGCGCACGCCGTACTGCTTACAACTGTAGCAAAAAGTGTCTTTACAAGTTTTGGTCTTAATTTTTTCGTCTAGCTAGACGTCTAGTTCCTTATCGCAACGCGCGATAAGGAACTTAGTTCCAAATGTTTCTTTGACATATTATGGACTTTGGCGTCACTACCGGTATTTTATAAACGATGCGATTTGAGTTTGCGTCCCGTTTCACCAAAAACATGCAACATAATATAATTAATTGTAACATCAGCAGGCCTACTATGACGTCTTAAAGCAGAACTTATTCCACTGAGGGAAAGAGCTAGACACCCTGTATAGCTCTGTCTCCTTCTCTCAGCGGTAGCAGTTCTGTATTAGTGTACCAAATTGTTTAATGGTACAGGTCAAAATAATTAAACAACTTTTGCGTAGCTGCAAATTCCCTATTCTGTTCGAATATTCCTTATTATTGCCAATTATTGTTCGTGATGCTTAATTTTAAAATTTTCCTATTGTAGTTTTTAAATATTCCTCTCTGCACGTGAGGACCTTGATGTGTTCAAATTAGTACTCAATACTATTGTTTAAAAGGGTGAGAGCCTGGAGATCTGTTATACAGGTCCCGAACCCATTATAGACTCCAGCTCTCACAACGGTTATAAATCTGATTTGACATAATATGACATGAACCAAAGAATGTACAGACGCCAGCAGGTCAAGCTACCCGAAATTGTCAATTTTTCTCAATGAACCTTGAATCTAATGCTTTAGAAATAAATAAAGTCAAAAATCTATCAAAGAAATCTGACAGATTGTAGCAGCTTGATGTGCAGGCGTCTGTACCTTTTTGAGAGGGATAAGAGGTACATGCAGCGTACGCCTTCTCTTGTCAGATGTCACTGACACTGGTTATACTCTTCAAGTGTAACATTAATTACTGTGCGTTAATCCAACGCAAACACTGTACGCGTGTGTCAATAATAGCTAGCTTGCACACATACATAGCCATACATATTATTGAGAACCGAAGCAAACAACGACAGAATAATCATTAGCTAGGTACATAGGCATCTCCTTGGTCGTAAAAATATAATCTCAACCTTTCATAGTCGCAACCTTGACCAACTGTTTTGTGTTAAAGTCGGTCAAAGTTAAAAAGCCTTTTCGGTGGTTGCGTAAGAAGGGGCGCGGGGGCGGCGTTGGACAGAGATAAGCTTTATAAAATACTAGCGTTTGC
This sequence comes from Ochropleura leucogaster, assembly GCA_958449745.1. NCBI lineage: Eukaryota > Metazoa > Arthropoda > Insecta > Lepidoptera > Noctuidae > Ochropleura > Ochropleura leucogaster. Next base: position 15,164,638 of record OY288200.1, read on the forward strand.
CCGCGACTACGTTCAATATAAACATGAAATTTTATTTGACCTACTTACAAATATATTTTTTAATGTTTACATGGTAAGCTATACCTTTCGCTTTGTCTTTTTTTAAATTCGATACTTATTTCTACGATGGATAAGGTGCGTCGCGAAAGGCGATCAGGAATATTACGTACTCATAGTCTTTTCTCAATTACATTGGGGTCAGCCAGTCTAACCGTATGCTGTTGAATACCAGTATTTTAATGGAGCGACTGTCTATCTTATTATTTACAGGACTTTCGCTCAATTCACAACCAATAAAAACTCTAGAAAAGACAGCCGGGACCGACGCCGTAGGATGCTTGTCGAAGCACGGAAGATATTTGGTCTGCTCGTCTTTGCTACCCATCTACAAACAATTCAGGCAAGCGCGGCTTTACCTGAAGATTGATCCGAGCGACTGTTATTATTTATCCATGTGTTCCTCCCAACGATTACCTACGATTCCTATAATAGAAGCAAATTGAAACTGTACTGTTCGATTATTTAGCTATCTGCACACATCCGGTCAAATTCGTCAGTAGTCAACTCATCATATGTTTTGCCCCGTCTATGATAATTGGCTGCGGTCACCTTTTAATAACTGATACTTCAGTGGTATTTGTGTGAAGGGGTCCAACTCCGGTGCTGTGTTTATAATTCCGTGTTGCTTTGACCGAACCTTCAGTCATAAATCTTTAAAATCAAAATCAAAAGTCATTTATTAAAATTAGCTTGATAATCAGCACTTTTTGAACGACAGATTACAAGAGATACTCCCACAAAAACGCCCTGCCCTTCGCCACTTCCTAGTGTTTTAGCTGGGAAGAAGAAGTGGCGTAACAAACTCCCCAGCAACAAAAATCAAATCAAAGGGTTTATTTTATTGTGTAGGTATCCTTGTCCATCGTTGTGTCAGTCACACATAAATAGGGTCATTATACAAGTATCCTTGATAAAGAACTGAAAGATTTCCAAGTATACACTCAAGGTAGCATCGTGGTTTGGAACCGCCCACAGCCACGTGTACAACCCACGGTTTGTGCAATATTTTTAATGTCATTTCCGGGGTAAATTATATAGCTGTCAATTTAAACTGGTCATTGATGCGACGGTAAGCGTCATACTACGTATGTTTTCTATTTCTTTTCTACGAATAAATTCACACGCTAATGGGCTGCAGCAGGTATTCCGAGCATACTTTTACCAATTATAAAGAACTTCTTTTTTCTATTAAAAGTCTAACCATTCTGCGGGAAATCCCGTGTAGGCAAAGGGACGACACTATTGTTGTCAAATGACTTATGTAGACTTGTTGGACGTATGTGAATAGTCGCATGACTTCCGTACAATCCTAATTACGGTTTTCTCTTTGACAGTTTGTCATTTTGACAGTTTTTGTATGGGCACTCTGTCAAAACGTCACATTTACTCTTTAATGAATAAACTTTATTTCGGGTGCCATTGACCCATAGAAGCTTTAAAACTAGTATAATATTGTTAGATACACACAGACATACATTAAAACAGATTTAATATTCTAATATTCTTACTTAATCATTTTAACTTTGCCCTTCATTAGGTGTGTGTGTCTAAATCTGAAACTTTGTTACTCCTTCACGCAAAAACTACTGACCGCATTTAGTGAAATTAGGCAAACAGATAGTTTTTACCTGGATGAACACAGGAAACTTTTTATCCCGGCATCCCATGAGATAAATCCCGAACTACGCTGGAAAAGCTATCGCATACTCTAGTTGACCATAGATATTAAAACAATGGAACTTCTGTTTAAAAAGCCCTTATTATAAGCGCCTGGTTTAATATAAGCAGATAAAAACTTCTAGTCATGGGAAAATATTGGATCCAACACACAATTTGTGTCCAGGCATGGGGCAGAAATTTATTCAACGCTGTTATCGGTGCCCCATTATTCACGCCGTATGTAAGCCTTTGTATAGTTTTCCAATATGTCCCTACTAAAATTCACTAAACTAGATTGGTTAACAATTACGAAATTAACATAACAATACTTCATATGGCTAATACATGGAAATACCTGCTTTTATTATTTACCAGTTGACCCGCGGCTTCGCCTGCTTGATATCGAAAAAAGTATTCTATGTGTTACTCAGACTATAATCTACCTCTGTGCCAAATTTTATCAAGATCCGTTGACGTGAAAGAGTAACAAACATCCATCCTCACAAAAATTCGCATTTATAATATTATTATTATTGTACAATATTAGTAGGATTCCTCCAATTTGCTTTGAAATTGAACGGCATATCCTCATTTTTATCCAAAGTTCTTTTTTGTGTTTTGTGTTAAATGGAATGATACCTATATACACATATTTCAATCATGAGTTTACGCTGACATTTGCTGAATAAAAGTCAAAACGACCGTGGCTAATACTCGTAGTCAATTAATTTTATGAGGTATGTAAAACTGTCGAATTATCTGAATAATTGGATTTAATATTGTTTTTCATGGTTCTTGTTGGCATTCAACCCTTTGATCGCCCATGGACGTGACAGCAACAGAACAAGCGGCGGGCGAAACTAGTAGCATAGCTTGCAACTGACATTCCTTGCTAACGTGCCTAGTAATTATTCTCCTATCCATGCAATTCTGCCACTCAATGTAGATTGCAGTTTGTCTGTTTGTTGTGTTTAAGTTGTTGTTGTTTTGCTTCTTAACTGGTTGTTAGCATTTTCTTTAAAATATATGTTATAGTTGTTCAGAGACCTTTCTATTTCATTTAACTGCAAACATTATTGTCGCTAGGTTTTCTTTGTAAAAGCTGTTCTTAAAATGTTTACAATAGCTCGGTCACGTTAAAAATAGGATGTCAGCGAGGCGTGGCGACCGGCGGGTCACTGCCGCTTGCCCCCACGATGGCAATTTAGGGTTGAACGCTACCCTCTACGACTATTGCAAGACTATAAGCCTAGCCGACATTTTCGTATAAAATTTTATGATAGGTCATGCAGGGTAATCAATTTTATTCATTTTGATTTATGGCTATTTTAGAAGTGACCTCTCATTTGAGGCGCCCTCTGGCAGCGCTAAACCTTATATGGGACGAATATACTTTGATCTGTTTAACCAGTGCGCCGTTAAGGCCAAGGGGCCTTGTGAAACATGTCCCTCGAAATTGAACGTGCATTTCGATAGCCTTCAGTGTATCAATATTGATTGACACCAGAGACAAAACCGTCTTACGTAATTAAAAACAACTGGGAGCTAATATTGTCATGAGAGCCTTTTTTATATCAATACAAATATTTAGTGCGTCAATTGGTATAAATCTTTTGTTTATATTGCATCTTGATAAAAATGAGTGACAGGGTGCGTGCAGGTGGTATTTAGGGTTGTCAGGTTATCATTTGGAACATGGTTCCTGCGGCGCCGTGGTTGCGCACACATGTTATCGATTTATGACGATAAATAACGGAATCTACGCACTTCTTCAGGCACGCAGCCCAAAATTCCGGGAAACGGGGGACTTACGCAACAAATCCCGATCATTCATACTACGACAAAGTTGTATTAAATTTGTTTTCAAGAGATTTTGTCGGATCATCCGAACATAATGTTTGTTGTTTTTTTTTTTTTTTAATTTAAATTTTGCTCCCGTTTAAAATACCGACATTAAGGGTCATTCACACCGGTGCCTTTAAACGTGGTTATGAAACAATGAACTTAATTAAACACAGGTTCAATCCCCTTTTAATAACAGAATACAGATGAATAAAAAGTGATAAGGTCACGAAACAATGCATGTTTTCATTTGAATGAGGTCGTTATGGCCATTAAAGGAATATGCAGGTACCACGTGATGGGTTGCGGGTTGGTTTGCAAGAGATACCGCAGCCTGGATCACGGAGGGCAAAAGAAGGGACATGAATAAGTTATAGTCAGTACAAGTCTGACACTCCTTTCCCAGAACGTGAGAAATCATTTGATGGTTTGCAATCCGAAAAAAGAGAACTCGACGCGTCATACGCGTCTAGTGGTTTCTCTTTTTATGCTTAGTTCGCACCGGTTTGGCCCGACCTCAAATGACATGCTTATTAGTAATAGTTAAAACTAGACAGATGTCCAGGGTTACGTCACGGTTTTATTCAAAAGCTACAAAGAAAATACTTAAAAAAAATAACTAACTAGTATTTTATACATACGGAACAGTTGTGTTTTGCGAATAGTTTCAATACCTTGTCCTGGAGCTCCGTTATAACCCTGACTTTCCATACCGGCTTCAGGTTCAGTTATTTATTCAGGAGAGTGGTGAAAAGCTACTTTTACGCTATTTATACGACGCGAATGTTCCTTCGAGACACAAGTTTCTTGCCGTAAAACTACGACGTAGGTAAAGACAAGCCGAAGTTATTACGTTCACGTTTCCTTTAAAATATAGAGCTGCAAAAGGTGCACGGAATCAGATGTTCACTTTCCATCTAAAAGAAGGTCATCTTTATTTAAAAATATCACTAGCTTTTGCCCGCGCCTTCGCTTGCGTCCAACATTGTCCCCCTTATCTCACTTTAAAAAAAAATCCCTATGTCCGTCTTTAGGGTCCGGACTATGGCTGTACCAAAATTCATCAAAATCGGTTTTACCATTTAGGCGTGAAGAAGAAACTAACAAACTTAGTAAGGATTCGCATTAATAATATCCACACTTTTAGATAGTACTGTATTGGCAGTAGTCACATAAAGGCGTACCTAATTATTTTCACAAGTTTCACCCTAAATACATATCTTTACACAAAGAAACTCTGAATAGAACATACGCGGTTCTTAAACGTTTAATAAGCAAAGTTACAAATTAAATGCTGCAACAGTAGAATTTTACTTCCGACTCAAATATTCGCCCGCCCGTTCCATCTTTTTGGACGCTGTGCATTTATTTCGTTCAATTATGAACAGATATAAATCTACCTAACCTTCAGCGTAGCTTTGAAACGGTAGGTATGCAAACAAAGGAAATGAAACAAAGATAATCATTTCGATAGAAGTACGTGAAACCCGCCTTGCATACCGTAGCTTTTAATGTTTACTGCAATTATAAAATAATCTCCAATTAGCACAATCAATGTGATCATTGGAACAGAATTTAAAATTTGCAAGTGTTCTGGAAATGGAGCTATAAAAACTATTTAACTTTCCAGATTTGCAGATACATGTAACCTGTAGTTTTTGCCCTTGCGCCTTATTTATTGTAGTAGCAAAGCTAAATTTCTCTTTTCTTCCCCCTTTCTCCCTCAAAATCATATTTTTTTGAAGTTATACTTTTTTGGCGCGATGGAGAAAAATGATGAGAGTGAATTTAGCCAGCGACATCGTGAAGTTAGTTCTAGGTGGCATGAAAATCGATAACTATGTTCAAGTTGTATATTCTAGTATTTTTATATTTAGAACACGTCATCATCTGCCTAGCCTTTTCCCAACTATGTTGGGGTCGGCTTCCAGTCTAACCGGATGCAGCTGAATATCAGTATTTTACATGGAGCGACTATTTAGAACACGTGTTTCATAATAAATAAATATTATTTTGGTGTTCTTATTAACTTAATTTCACATTCCAAGCAACCCTTGCGGAGGTTTGGAAATGGATGGGTAACCACAGGGGGCCAGGTTAAGCAACCTTTGCCAAGGTTTGGATATGGATGGGTTACCACACGGGGACAGGTTAAGCAACCCTTGCCAAGGTTTGGAAATGAATGGGTTACCACACGGAGCCAGGTTAAGCAACCTTTGCCAAGGTTTCGAAATGGATGGGTTACCACACGGGGACAGGTTAAGTAACCCTTTCCGAGGTTTGGAAATAGATGGGTTACCACACAAAGCCAGATTAAGCAACCCTCACCAAGGTTTGGAAATGGATAGGTTACCACAGGGGGCCAAGTTAAGCAGCCCTTGCCAAGGTTTGGAAATGGATGGGCTACCACAGGGGGCCAGGTTAAGCAACCACTGCCAAGGTTTGGAAATGGATGGGTTAGCTCAGGGGGCCAGGTTAAGCAACCCTCACCAAGGTTTGGAAATGGATGGGTTACCACAGGGGGCCAGGTTAAGCAACCTTTGCCAAGGTTTGGAAATGGATGGGTTATCACACAGGGACAGGTTAAGCAACCCTTGCCGAGGTTTAGAAATGGATGGGTTACCACACGGAACCAGGTTAAGCAACCTTTGCCAAGGTTTGGAAATGGATGGGTTACCACACGGGGACAGGTTAAGCAACCCTTGCCGAGGTTTGGAAATGGATGGGTTACCACACAAAGCCAGGTTAAGCAACCCTCAACAAGGTTTGGAAAAGGATGGGTTACCACAGGGGGCCAGGTTAAGCAGCCCTTGCCAAGGTTTGTAAATGGATGGGTTACCACACGGGGACAGGTTAAGTAACCCTTTCCGAGGTTCGGAAATGGATGGGTTACCACACTAAGCCAGGTTAAGCAACCCTCACCAAGGTTTGGAAATGGATAGGTTACCACAGGGGGCCAAGTTAAGCAGCCCTTGCCGAGGCTTGGAAATGGTCGTGTTACCACACGGAGACAGGTTAAGCAACCCTTGCCGAGGTTTGGAAATGGATGGGTTACCACAGATAGTCAGTAATAGAGTTTTTATTCAAAGTGCCTTTGATCCTCGAATTCATAAACGATGATGAACACGAAAACGAAAACGATGTCCTTTTGGTAAGTCCACAATGAAACAGAATAATGATGTTTTCAATGACATATTTAGTTCCTATCACAATCTGTTCGTTTCTGCATACTACTTTTACAAAATAATGTCGATGTTTCACATCTGCCAGGCGTCCCGCGACGGCTCACATTCTTTTGATTATTTTTTATATTTTTATCGTTAATCGCTACAGCATTTTAGTTATTTTTTTTTCTATACGCCAAAGAAGTATAACTTCTAACGCGTGTACATAAGTACACACACCCCTTTTTTTTGATTAACCTATATCCGTCTCTAGGGTCCCGACTATCTCTGTACCAAAATTTACCAAAATCGGTTTAGCCATTTAGGCGTGAAGACGTAACATACATACAAACAAACTCACTTTATAGTATTAGTAAGGATTAGTTTATCTCTATTTGTACATTGCAAATAATGTACATAGATGAGAATAAACAAATTTTATAACTTCGTTATTTTTTACAACTGCACTGCCTCGAAAACTGGCTCTTATTGCTCTTGTTTCAAAAAGTAAAATGTAATGTAATCTAGCAAAGAAGCGAGTGTTTTTAAGGCTTTAGTATTTAATGAATACTTAAACTGTCTATATTCAGAATAAATAGTAAAAACAATATTATCATAAAAAATAACATTTATTAGTGTTCTAATTTAATAAAATTTGATTTAAATTTTAAATACAGTGGAGTCTCGTTAATTCAAAACTGTTATAATTCGAACCTCTCTATAATTCAAAGTTATCACGAGTTCCCTACAAAATCTCTTTATATTTTGAACTAAATCAATATATTTTTATGTACTTGGTAATTCGAACCAAAACATTATTGCTATATAACAAAACGACGAGTTAATTCGAACTCATTGGATGACTTACGCCCGACAAAACGACTCGTTTTGCTTACGGATAGTTGTATTTTGACATAAGTCTCATAGAACTTATGTCAAAATACAACTATCCCTAAGTAAAACGAGTCGTTTTTGTTTATTGGAACCGGGCGTATGATAGTCGTCCAACACTCGATAGTTCAAAGTTGCAGAGAAAGGAGGCTGAAAGATTCTAGAACATTTTGCGAAAAGTTCAAACTTGTATCAACGTACACGAGCCTTTCTTTTTGTAAGATTAGTTTGACTATTTCACTTCTCACTAATGGGTTTGTTTAGTTATTAATTAATTCACATTATGAATACATGTATGTACACGAATGTACCTTTAAACATTTGACGTTGTTATAGAATAGCAGTTAATAAATAATAATTGATTCGAATTTTAATTTTCATAATTCGAAGTTTAATTTATTTTTTCCCAAAAATTACGAACATTTAATATTACAAATACTCGATAATTCGTAATAATTTAAGAGTCCCTCGAGTTTCAAATTGACAGTTTACTGTATTAGGCTATTTTGCAGCTTTATTTTTCTCCTTCAGCGAAGGCTAAAGGCGGGGAAAAAACAACTTGATACATAGTGTATTAAATATTTATCACAAAACATTCACATTAACACAATTCACATTAAAACATTAATTCATTCATTCACATTAAAACATTAATTTTAACACAAAATGTTTTCTCGGTGTCATAACCCGCCTACGGCTTGGGTGTAAATTCCGCCTCGGCTGCAATGGCAAACTTCCCCACTTACCCATATTTTGAAACAAGTGGGGAAAGTTTGTGGAATTAATGGATACCAATTAAGTGATCAACGATTTTTCAATGGGACTAATAATTTCGGTATTTTCGCGAAGAGAATAAGTAATTATTGAAATGATGATAGCTCATTTTATCGACATTGAGGGAACAAACCGAATATTGGAATTTTTTAAAACTGGTTGTTGTCATTAATTCATAGTTGAAAAATAATTACTGTTGAGTGGATTTATTATTTAAACTGGCTAATTACGAAATATACAAACATGAAAATGTCAACTACCATTGAGAATGAGTCCCTGTTTCGTCTCAAATATCAAAAATCAATATTGATTTATTTCTATACACAGAGTAGAAGACAGGAAAAATAAACATATTAAATTTGAGTACAAAAGTACCTACTGCTTATTTATTAATATTGAAAACCATTTAGTCTACCCAGTTAAGTTTACTTATGTGTTTCCTCCGTGCATGTGTAGGGGATAAAATATGGAAACGTATATATTATTTTCACAGAAGCATTTCCAGTATTGCCACGATATTTTCCGGCTTTTTGCGGCGTCTACGTTCGATTACGTATGCCAATTTGAATTTATGTTTGTATTATAGTCTATGAAATATTTTTAGGAGTACCGTATACAATTTAACAGTAAAGTCTGTATTGGATATAAACATTGGCTTCGGCTGTTGATACTTGTGGTAAAATATATCAAGAAAAGGAGACAGAGAGAAGATAGATAACAGAGAAATGAGAGTTGAGAGCATTGAAACATATTTTTTATGCCTTTTTTCGTTTGTCAAATGTCCATCTAATAGCAAATGATCGTGAATTCTCGCCACGTTCCAACGTTCTCATTTAGTTTCAATGCTGCATTCAGTAAACTTTTCATTTAAAATCAATTTCCTTTAGCGAAGATGTGGAAAAATGTTATGAAAATCCAATAGGATTACAATATTTCCTCTTCGCATCAGCGCAAAGAGGAGGATATCGGCTGTAATCCAAAATATTGAATGGATAATCCCGTACTCCGGTACACACTCGAGAGCCGCATTGCACGACGATGATTAGTTTCTACACACAACTCGCATGTTCGAGGGTACTATTTTATTCAGTTGCAAAAAAGTAATTTTAGTTTTGTATTTTTTTTGTTTTTGAAGGCTGTTTGTTGTCGACCCTTTATCTCAGGAACACGTGGAGGAGTCGTGTTGAAATTAAAACCACATACTCAAATGTTTGAAAATTAATTTTGAAAATGTTACGCCACAGACTACCTGTTCTTAAATCCATCCAAAGGTTGTCTTGAGAAGATCGCTTTTAGCGATAAGACCGCCCATTGTGTCACCTTATTTATAAGTTTGTCTAGTGTTATTCTTGTTACTTGTATGGTGTATCTACATAATAAAAAATATTCTATCTATCTATCTACTCAAATTTGTAGTCCCTTGTAGCTGTGAAAAAATCAACCCTCTAAGTATCCGCAATCAAAAGATATGGCCGTTTATGACGCAAGTATGTACGGGACCCTCGGTGCGCTAGTCTGACTCGCTCTTGACCGTTTTTTTTAAACATTGAGTGCTTCGTGTGACTTTGTGACCGTCGTATAGCCTAACTTTGACATGCAATTGATTTGTTGGTATATATGACGAAACGGACGTCCTCTGAACAACAAAATAATTTCATGTATCTGCCAATAGCTTAATTGCCAAGAACCTCGACCAATACCTGAGGAGGCTCTCATTAGGCAAGGGCTAGATACAGAAAGCGGTACTCCTAGACACTACTCGTATTGTTAGGAAGTTCCTTTCTCTGGACCCTGTTCCCGATACCGGTAGACTACTAATTTTTTTTTGGTTTTATTTAGAAATATTTAAAAATGTGAAAAATATGTAAATCAATCAATAAATGAACGAGGAATAAAAATATCAAAAGCCAAGGTATACCCTTTCTGTAACTCGGGTAACTTAATTTCTCACGCATAAGAATTACAAAATCACAAATGTCATGTACCTATAGCTTCTTTTTAATAATAACCATGATTCGTATTGTACGCTTTTTCCAGCGCATAGACTGTAGCTAATTAGCATAACCTAAGAGTACCACAAAGGTAAAGGAACTGGAAAAGTCGTGATTTACCGTTTCCCTGGACAAATGCGAAGAGCAGCTATACGACGGGGCAATAGTAAAATAATTAACTTATTAACTTTTTTACTAAGTTATTACCGGCCCAGATCGGCTTAAAAATGCTCCAAATCGGTTCGAGAAAAGGAGGTAGCCTCTTTTGTTTAGGCTCTTGGTGGGGGTACTACCCACGCCCCCGGATTGGATTGATATAACCAAAGCTTACCTAAGTTATGGCTATCGTGTAGAAAATCGTTTCAGAAATACGACACACTTTGTAGGCGTTTTTTTTATTGGTTTCAGGTGAGCTGAGTCCAATGATCTATATTATATTTTCTGGAAACGTGAAAAAGCTAGGAAATGGCGAAAGTGTGCGTATAATACCTGTCTTTAATATTTTTTGACGATACAAAAAAAAAACAATTTTTTTTTCACATAGGTCTACATGGGTTCTTATAAAACGTCGAGAAAAGATGCACGGTTCGGGTTAGTCGTTTTCTATGGAGAAGAACCGGCAAGAAACTCCATGGTTTCTCTTTTAAAATCATTTGGTTTTACAATGTTGTTGTTACAGCGTTAGTACTTAAGTATGAGAAGACAGCGTAGGCCCGACAATAAGTCAATGCTTACTTTACAGAAAGTAAAATCTATACTAATATTATAAAGCTGAAGAGTTTGTTTGTTTGTTTGAACGCGCTAATCTCAGGGACTACTGGTTGGAATTGGAAAATTCTTTTAGTGTTGGATAGTCCATTTCTTGAGGAAGGCTATAGGCTCTATAACATCACGCTACGACCAATAGGTGCTGAGCAGCGTGGGTGAAACCGTGGGGAACAGCTAGTAAATTATAAATAATCAAATAAGATTTAAAGCGACAATTATTAGTTGAGTTTCACAAAATAAATGTGTGTTTTTAATCAGTGTTATTACATAAAAGCACTGCAAGGAACTGTAACAAAATTATATGTGTCAATGTTATTCTAAACTACCTGTTGGTCGTAGCGTGATCTTATATAGCCTATAGCCTTCCTCAAGAAATGGACTAACCAACACTAAAAGAATTTTCCAATTCCAACCAGTAGTCCCTGAGATTAGCGCGTTCAAACAAACAAACAAACAAACTCTTCAGCTTTATAATATTAAGTATAGATAAGTAAAGAAAATGCTTTGTAGAGAATGTCGTCTAGTCCAAATAGATCTAGCTTGCTTTCCGGTTTATTAGACACCAGATGACCAGATTTCCCTTGGACCGTCTGCAGAAGGGACGTGATTTATCGACCGGCTACGGGAGATAGAAAATTATAGGGTTTGCGATTACAAAAGTGTTTCAAACTAGCTGGCTTGAGAAACTATTTTTACGACGTTGTGAAGATAAAGGAAATTACGTTATAAAAAACGGAGTTAGTAATTTTGTAGTTTGGAATTAATTACATTTTCAATACATACTATGTGGTTGATTAACACTGTTAGAGTAGAGTTTGATATTATGGAAATACTAGCTTTTGCCCCCCCCCCCCCTTTCTTCCCCTCTCCCTCACATCCAACTTTTTTCAAAACATATTAGCCTATGTCCGTCTCCTGGTTCCCAACTATCTCTGTACCAAAATTCATCGAAATCGGTTTAGCCATTACAGCGTGAAGAGGTAACAAACAACCAAACAAACAAACTCACTTTCGCTTTTATAATATTAGTATAGTAAGGATTTATCGCTGTTAGTGGAAAATCACAACAATACTGTAAAGGAGAGAGAAGGTAAGGAGGAAGAAAAGGAAAGTTTGTTTCTGTGTGTTACCTATGTTTACTTCTTCATGCTCAAATGTCTTAACTGACTTTCATGACATTTTGTATGTAGATAGCTTATATCCCGAATGATGAACATATAAGCTCTATTTATCCCTGTAACCGCGGATGAAACCGTGAGCTAGCTGCTAGTATTTTCATAATTTGAGCTTTATGAAAAAAAAAAATATCAAAACAATATTTTCTTGGTATTATCTGTCAATTATTTTAATTATGTTAAAAGGAAAATTGTGTCATCTGGACAGACAAACACTTTCGAGCTAAGTTAAAGAAAATATTTACAAAAATGTTATCGAGTCTTCATATTTAACATTAAGTTTATTAGTAATAGTTAAAATACGTCATTATAAAGTACTATTTCGGTTTTGCATCATCCAATAAGTTCAAGAATAAAATTTCGGTTATTCGAGTTTTTGAAGAAAAGAAAAACAATGTTTTATTAATCTTTCTTTTAAAGGATAATAAAACAGTCAGATTAAACAACTCACTTGTAAGAGTTTAAGTAACTCATTGTTACGAAAAGTAATCGCAAAAAATGTTGCCCCAAAAATATCACTGCTACTCTCAAAGGGGAAAATATCTTATGATTTTGGCTGACGTTATATTTCGGTCCCCTACAACAACCCCGCGTTCGTGTTATATATTTTATTTATTTATTGTTCTACAATAAAGTACATACATAATTCAAATGACACTGAACCCCACAATAGGATACCTTGTGTCGTGGGGTTCAGTCTCTTTCGTCTAAAGTGAGAGCTTGGGCGAAAGTCGTATAAACGATGATAATATTATAAGCTCGGCTACTTTCATATACAATACAATACAGCAACTTAGTACCAAAACAGTGTGAGCAAGCATGTCATGTTAGTATTGTAACCGCAGGCCCAACGATCACCGGCCTGCACCAGCTCACCGTTCATAGATTCTCGACACAGATTCCCTTCCGGCCGGTACATAGGTACATAGGTACAGAGGTACACGACGCAATATAACCGGTATAGCCGCAAACATTGCACAGCATCCGTTGTCTGCTTATCATAGACTATGTAACCAGCAACTTCATAAGCATAAAGTTTGCGATTTGCCTTGTTTTATTGCCGTTCTATTTTAATTTATGGCTGGATAGTTTTTATTTATCAAAACGTTGAGGAATATGGACATAACGCGATATTTCCCATTCCAAGATATAAGCCTGATAGACTATGTCATTTGCCAAGTTAAAATCTATGTCCTTGCCAAATTTATTTACGATTCGAGCAGCCGTTATGTCGAGTAATGGTAACATACAAACAGAAATACAAACATACAGATTTACTTTCACATTTATAATATTAAGGATGGATAAAATGTATAACTTTGCTACAATACCGCATAATGCGACTTCGCACGACAACTCCCGGAACTTTACAAATACTTAAAATTACACAAGTATTTTGTCTGTCGCATTAAAAACTTAAAATGCCGTAACTGCAGCTTTTGACGGCAACTTTCGCTTCCATTATTTGAACATTAATTTTAATACTTGTGGCTTTTATTATGAGCTTGATTTAGAGGCGACTTTGCGAAACATAAAAGTAGATTTCATTTGCGATTTGTATTATTCTTGATTAAAAGTATAAGAATTGTCTCCGTTTGGGCAAGTACTGTCTCAACTTTGCATATCAGATGTGGCTTTATTTAACATACATGAGCATAAGGTATGCATATAAAGTTGTTCTCGAGTATGTAAAAGGTACCAAAATATTTGCAAATATTTCACAATTGCTTTTTTTTTTAGTTGAGAATGTTTTTTTGTTTTAAACTACATCATTTACATAAGAGCATTGACCTAACTTCTATTTATATCTTATCGCAAAAACCCCAAAAATCGTTTCAGTAATTATCTGTAGGCACTGGCCTACACGAAAGCACCAAGTCATTAGGGCTAATGCTTTTTAGGCTGCTTGTTTGAAATATCATTCGTACCTTAGAACTTGCAGGTTGTGAACTGATTTTTATTCAAACTAGTAGTAAGTTAAATAATAGTTGTATAAATAGAGTACGCCTTTTTTTCGGGTGGGAAATCATCCAATGACTTCCCCTGCTCTGGGCGGAGCGGGGGGGCATGTCAGACTTGTACTGACTAAAACCCACCCATGTTCCTTCTATTGCCCTTTACGTTCCGGGGCTGCGGTATCTCATTTGAACAACCCGCAACCCCGGCAGGAATAGAGTACGCCCCCGAATGACTTGTTAAAATGGTGGTAGATTGAAGCGATCACGCGAAGTATGTACATTATATTTAATTGAAACTACATAATGTGTAAAACAGAATCCGATTTAGGTTCTCTTTCGAACAACCCGCAACCCTGGCTGGCATCACGTATATTTCAGAACTTATTTGTATGTGTCCGGAGCGAATGTAACTAGTCGCCCTTACCTATTAAACCAAACCTTAGCACAGTGCAACTTGAAGTTTGTAAACGTTAAATATACACACCGACTGAGTTGCGAAATGAGTGTTTACTTCTATGATTAAAATAGCTTATAAAAGCAAATTCAGCAGTATTAAAGTTCCCCTCATTGAAAGTTAACTGTACACTCGTTTTGAATATGTTACCCAGTAAAGTTACAATTGGACTGCTATGAAAGGACTCGCTCTGAATCAAGCTAACACAACTTAGTTTCACTCAACCACTACCACTAACTTAATTGATGATTAAATAATTTTAAAACTAGCTTTTGCCCGCGGTTTTGCTTGCGTTAAATTCGGGGTAACCCAGTTCCCCTTTCCTGATTTGCAGGTACCTACCTGCTACCTGTAGTTTTTGCCTTTGCGCCTTATTTTTTGTAATAACAAAGCTTTCCCTTTTCTTCTTTCTTTCTCCCTTCTCAACTTCTCACTTTAAAAAAATAGTTTTCCAGGGTCCCAACTATCTCTGTACCAAAATTCATCAAAATCGGTTTAGCCATTTAGGCGTGAAGACGTAACAAACAAACAAACTCACTAAAAAAATTGTTTTATAGGCTAAATATTATCACACTTACAACTTAGGGGATAAGCAATATTACCTATAATCCATATTCCTCATTTGTTTTACTAGTTCTGTCATGACATGAATTAGAATAGAACAACTTTAAGGCAAGACAAATCGTTAACTGAAAATGTCAATGTGGTGAGGCGAACATTGGCTACTACGGCGTAGCGCTACGCTTGCTACGAGAAAATGATCTCGTCGAGTCTTCAAAGTGGGACGACATGTCGACTTTCTGTCTCTGATTGTCTGTTTGGCGATAGTAACAGGAGTAAGTAAAACCTAAGTAATGTTTATAGGCTTGAATCAGAGCAAACGCAGTCTTCTAAAACTGACCTAAAGGACTGCGTATTAGACGAGGAAATTTGCAGATAAGCGAGTTATTTGTCCTCACTTACTACGCTATGATTTTTACTTAATTTGCTCAAGCTAGGTATTCAAATAGAAAATTAACTTTGTCAAAACTTAAATTAGGAACATTCCCCAAGAACAATGACGTTGCTACCAAGTTAATAGCTGTACTTAATCACCAAAAAAACCCATTAAAAGTATTTTCACGTTTGTTTACCTACGTTGTTTTTTTTAAACACCATAGAAAATTAATATAAACAATAGCGGTGACAATCCTATTGTGCGTGATTGAAACATGTTAGCAGAAGCTTTGGCGGATTTAATATTAAAAATAAAAAGGTATTACACAAAGCGCTAGGCAATGAATATTTACCTCTCGCGGTACGTTTTTGTTAGAAACGTTGGTGTAAGTTAAAAAAAATATAAGTATTGAACAGAAAGCGGTATTTTTAAATCTCACAAGGCATTCATTATATTCAAATAAAGAGAAAATGCATGCCCGTTTTCACTTACACTAAGGGGAACCTTAACGAATGCCTAAGCAAAAGCGCTTTGTTGGACCTTCAGAAAGAAAAGCGCTTCGGAGCGCATCGGACCGAATAGAAGCGCATCGCAGCGTGACTACAGACGTCCTACCGCAGTCTTAGCTTCTCTCGGATGACTAAGAGAGAACGAACAGAATGGTGCATAACAATGTATATTTCTCGACTTAAAATGAGGGCTCATTTGCATAACTTGTTAACATAATCATGTCAATTTCATTAGGAAGCGCTCCGATGGTTGGCGCTGCGCTTAGAAGAGTCCCGCCATGCGTATATCGTAAGAACCTACTTCAACTCTTATTTCACATAACGAGCCCAGAAATAGCAGCGATTCATTTGAGTTATGTTAACTACAAGAGGAAGTGTTCAGCAAAGGCGTGGTTTAAAGAAAACCTCGGCATGATCAGGGTTTTGCAACGCTAGGTTGGTTCGTGAATAGATAACCATCCATTCAATACTGAAAAACTGATGTCATTTATATTTGTAGATCTTTCCCTGTCGCTTCAGATAGTAAAATCTCCAAAGGATTTACAACCAAAAGGTAAAGCACCCATAGACACTATTACACTCATCCTAATTCTTCACACACATATTCACACGATCACACACATCATCTTTTCGTCACTTGTATCCTAAATGGTTTTTTGTAAATTTTATTATACACTAGCTGTTTCACCCCACACGGTTTCACCCGCGCTGCTCAGCACCTATTGGTCGTAGCGTGATGTTATATAGCCTATAGCCTTCCTCAAGAAATGGACTATCCAACACTAAAAGAATTTTCCAATTCCAACCAGTAGTCCCTGAGATTAGCGCGTTCAAACAAACAAACAAACGCTTTATAATATTATTTTATTATACATATTGTAAAATGTCGGAATAATATAGTCTAATTACTATCAGTTTCGAATTGTCATACTATTTTTATATCAAGCTCCTCAATTCATTTCGTCTTTGAAAGTGAAGTAAACTGATTTTCAAGATACAGTTTCTTTACCTAGTTTGAAAGTCAGACGCTCATCTAGTATTTAACAGCCTTTTGATATTATAATTTAATGAAATTTTGTACTAGGCTACATTCTACTAAATCCAAAACGCTTTAATTTGATGTATATTTATAACTAAAATAAATATACTAATCACCAGTAAAAAAAATGGTATCATCGTGATACCCAGGTTATGGAGCTCAGATAAGCTGGACACCTCATGTAAGTGTACTCATACCCCAAACAGCACACGCAAACAGCCACACTACCCACAAATATCAGTAACCCTCATCACAACACATCACTCACAACACATCACTGACATCACATTACTCACATCACACCACTCACATCACATCATATCACACCTCTTCTACCCTCACACTTTTCCTACCTTAGACGCGAACACACATACTGTAAAATTATTATTTTTTGTTAAATATGCCGCATCTTGTTATTCACTTGTAGTCTAGTTTATAAATAGCGCCGTCTTCTAACACATGCATTATTTGCTTAAAAGGAGGTGCCCTTAACCAACTAAATGTAAAACTATGGTCACGAAATATATATGCATTTTTTTAATGTAAATTTCTAGTAATCAGCTGCCTGAAAGCCAACTTCAATACGGTTGGGAATAAGAAGATGATAAGGTGTGAAGTTCATAAAATAAATTGGAAACATACTTAGATATGCGAAGGGCACGTTTTAGCAAAGAAACTTTGTCCGCCTCCCGGGTAACGTGGCCCTAAACAGGTCTTCTAAAAACTTTTCGTTGTTCATTACAAGTCAGTCCCTGAAACGCTCGTATGTTTTCACGGCATATAGGATTATAAGTTTCTTTTACCGCAACAGTATTAGATCGTAACTTTTAACCGTCTTATAAAAAATGAGGAGGTTCTCAATGCGATTGTATTTTTTTTTTTGTTACGCTATTTCTCCGTCTTTTTTGGGCTGATTTTCGAATCTCCCGAGGTGGTCTGATATTAATTTTATTTATTGCTTTGGTAGTTTATAAGTTAACTTTTATGATAAATATTATTGCTATATATGGATGTTCTGCTCATAACTGTTGGAAAATGTATACTAAATAAGATTTTTTTAAGCATGATACAATGACTAAAAGGTTTTAATAAAAAACTGATTTGCTTTATCTGATTATTTTTTTTTTTGCAAAAATGTTTTCAAAGAATACACTTTTATCATGCAATCTCTGTTTTGTTATTAAAATACAACAACACAACTACTAAAAGCTACTTAATGACAACATTACACAACTGATAGTACTATCAGTAAATTATTTCAGGACCGATAAAACGTTACCTAACCGGACTGCCTACGTCATTCATATTCGAAAAAGAATAGACTGAGTCATGAGATGCGGCATGATCCTAGAGATAAGATCAGCTTTCCCTCGATATTATAGTCTGGGAGCCCAATTGTCAATAACTTTTGTTCTTCAACTACCCTTTTACGGCAAAAACATGTCAGGCAGCGATCAGATTGGTGGCGGCGCGGTCGATCACCTCCTAAATGAAAGAGACGACATATCTGTTTGCTCCATTACTTATAGAATATGATGCGTCTCTGAGAACACTGTTAAGTATGTAGGTACCTACATCATTTCCAATATCTCCGCAAGTGTACGTTGTTTTGTGATTAAGAAAACAACTATGAGCTACAAAAAATATTTAAAATATTGCCACTGCCTACTGGGATTGCGGGTTGTTAAAATGAGATAACTCGGAACATAAAGGGCAGAAGAAGGAACATGGATGGGTTTTAGTCAGTAAATTTCTGATAGTCTTATCCGCTCCGCCCAGAGTGGGTGAAGTTTTTTGACGATAACCCATCCGAAAAAAAACTACTAGGCCTATAACCTACTTGCTTTGTAGATTATAAGTTTAAGAATTTTAATCGGGCCATTTAGCTCCCTTCAAAATGGTCGAGCTGAATGGGGCTGATCCATACGTCATGTTCGTGAACGGGCGCTGTCAGTTGGGACTGGTCATTTTTTAGCTACCACGGTTCATTTTTAAACTTATTTAGATTTAAAATTAAATTTTGCTGTGCACGCTTCTTGCCCATTCTTCTCCATAGAGATCAACTCTTTGGAATGGGCAACTACAGCACTTTCACAAGTTATTATGCCTTGTGACCGGGATTGTAGATTCATTTTGTTTCTTGACTTTCAAAAGTGCCTGTAATGGTCTAATTGAAATAAATGATTTGATTGATTGATTTAATTGGTACACGGACCTAAACAGTGCTTACGAACTTTTCTATATAATATATTTATACATTATTGTGTCTTTGTTTTAGACAGACTGATGAAACATTATCTCTAAAAACAGTTTCAAAGAAGATGATAATTGAAAGCTCTGTGATGTTTTCATGAGTCATATTCTATACCAATAAAGGGCTTTTAACTTGTCTGAAGATCAGAAAATGTACTCAGAACATACCTACATTATTCGCAGTACAGACTCCTATTGATTGATTTGAACGCAACTTACACTTGAAGATCAGAGTGTCACTTGAACGATCCACATTTCTCGATGCTGAAAGCGAACTAGGGATCGCTTTTTGTGAAAAAACGCGAGATACGCTGTAAAAGGGGAATGAAAGCATGAAGTACGTAAGTCAAAGAGGAGCAGCTCACATGGGAATATGGGAACGTAGTGACAAATACAAGAGTACTCGGGAGTACCTACTCTAGATGCGATTCAATCTGGAATCACGAAGTCAGCCCATTGTATTCGAGGCTGAGCCTGTCACCAGGCCGTGATTGACGACCCTACCGACTACCCTACTGCTGACTGACCAAACCCCTCTGTTACATAATGAATGTAAAAAAACTATATTATTTCCTTGGACTTGACTTAACTTTGTTACAACGTTAAAGACGCAGTTTTTATGACTACTTTATGGTCCTAAAAGTCCAAATAAAATTTATGGGGAATATACTTATGAAATACCTATAAAAGAGGCTTAATTTTGATGAAAAAGACTTCTTTTCTTTACGTTTTCCATGAACTGAATAATCAAAGATTCAAATCATTTTATGAATTTATAAAAGAACATCTTACAATAATAATGTATTGTGCCCGAAGAGACTGCAATTACAAATATAGGTATACGAATTTTGTAAGGCGTCGATTTTACACACACACTCCGCTGTCTTCAATATATTATTGGATATGTTTATTTACAATGATATTGGGAATATCATTAAAACGTATAACTCTAGCTTAATATCATGAGAGGAAATATGGTAAAAGAAGCAAACCAAATAAAAACATAGTTACAAACAATTTTATCGTTTTAATAAACGCTCAAAAATACGAACATATGCGACGTCATTAAATTGTACGAGAATGATCTAAATTAATGACGTTCAGAATTTTTAAATATATCGTGCCCCAGAATTTGAAACATATGTTATGCATGTGTTAAGTGCATATTTAAAAGAAAGTAGGTATATGGTGGGTCAGTTGTCGATCCAGCCAATAATATTTTTATGACGTAATAGATGTTCATTTTTAGAAGGCGACAAATGACAGATATAGACGATTGTCATTCCAAGTAATGTCCGCACTTAACCGGGACGACGTTTTTATTGTTATTTATTTATTTAATGAAGTTATTAACCCACAGAAATAAGACGCAGTTTAGGCTAATGACTAACAATCTTGTCTGTTATGATTTCCTGCTTATTTTCCAACAGAATTTTATTATATAGCGTTTCGTGTTAGCATCGATCTGGGGATTTAGTCTAGACAAATAAAACTTTCAAATTAATCTATTAAGTTTTCAATATTTTATCTAAGTTTTGTTTGAGTGGGAAGGTCGAACAGTCTGAAACGAAGAATAGATATTTCAACAAAGTACTCTCGCACTAACGATAATCAAATATGTTTTGTAAAAGTGAGGTATTACTAAAACAACTTTATTTTCACGAATTGTTAGAAAATTATAAAAAAACGATTTCCCATTGCCTAATAAAACAAACCTAGTCCATTATGAAATTATTTAAACATATAAATAAAGATGAAACAGACGTGCAAGCCATCCAAATGTATGTTATATACGATGCCGAAAACGCACTAGTAATATAAATTTGACAATTTAATAGGTGGGAAAATAGACTTTATTTGGTACGTGTGTCTGACGAGTAAACAAACGTGGTGGGGCTGAATGTGTCAAGACATAAGGGGTACAAACATTGCCAATGTAGGTAAGCTTACTTGCTCCAGAACCGTTGCCGACTTGGCTCGCAGTCAGGTCATTACGCGAGTGTGCATCGATTTTTCAGACGTTAAAAGATACGAGTACTTCAAAGTGCGCGTCATCTCGCGATTTTAGTGTTCTTGATGTTAAGTTGTCATTTTTCTTACAACTTTTATCCTTCATACTTACGAATACGGCACCTGCGCTCGACAAAAGGTTTAAAAGGTCGGTGAGGAGCGATGGCCTTTAACCAGATTAATGTTTGTTGTTTCTCTTGTAATAATGCCAATAAATGGGCCACCCACCTGAGTATACCTGTAATTATTCAGAGTCATAAACAAACCATAATGTAAAGTTCTATTTACATACCAAAACAAAATCGGCATAGGTGAAGCTTAAATATGTAACTATCTATGATCACAACAGAACAGGCATTTAACTGGTGCAAACCGCGTTTATACCCATCGAGGTATACGAGATTAAATCTACATGCAAATGATTTGATGACATTTTGTAAACTTCCCACAGGCCTAGTACTGAATATACACGATCTAGAGTGACGTTATTTTATTCAGAACATCCTTTCATTGGATATCATGGCAATGTTTTTTAAATAACTAGGATAGGTACCAACTAGAGTCCACAATATTTGATTTAGAATGTCGTTACTTAGTGAACTGTGAATTGTCATCTAAACTAAACATGTTACTTTGCAAAAATTTCAGGTCAATAGAAGCTAAAACAAAAATGTGGGTCAAAAAGTTTTTGTAACATAGTAACAGGTATAACAAATTCAATGGTGTTAATGACTGCGGACTGGAACAATAGATTCCTACTCGTTCAGGATTGCGATCCCTATAACCTATACCAGTTCATGTACGTTCTGAAAAGCTGTTGTTGCAATTACGCATGTTCATGTTATTGTTATCAACAACTACTTTATCCCTCGAAGTTGATTGCCCCGTTTGTACATTGCTCAGATCTTTCCATTGTAATGCGTTCTAATAACTCCGTGACAACAATGTGTATCTCTGTACAAATAGACATACATATGAATGGGTTTTGGGAAAATAATTAACAGCATCAAACATAGTCCTCAATATTAGATTATGTCAAAATGTACATCCATTTTGCAAATGAAGATTGCAAAGCGATGACACTAACTAACACAGTTAGCGTCAATCATTTAATAGAAGCATAAATCTAACACCGTAGAGAGCAAAAAAATCAAGCCGAATAAAACTGGAGTTTAATTTAAACATTTGCGTTCGGCTCAGGGCTGTTGATTTTGACAAGAGTTGTTTTGATCTTGTATTGTTGATTTCAATTGAAACATGAAACGGACTGTTTGTTTGTTGAAGGACAAATTGACCCAGCACTCCGCCTCTTTGTTCCTGCTTTTTTTCGCGGGTCGTAATTCATCAAATTACTTCCTATAACTGTGGAGTCGAAGGAAGTGTAACTTTCTGACTAAAACAATGCATGCATGGGACACGAAAGAATAGTCGCACGGACGGCGAGCTACCCATTGCACGCCGTCCACAGACGGATGCTGGAAGTCGTCTCGTGTCCAGACCGTCTTCCGCGGCGGCTGGATTTTGAGGTTCTCTCCCTCAAACATCCAGCCACCTTCTCCGCTAACATAACTGCTTCGTAAAAAGAGATGACTGCTTCCCATCTCTCTCGCTCCGGACTATGGACACCATAGTTCCTGATTGACGAGCAATAATATACGAGCATTTACCTAATGCAAACTGCAGTCTCAATAAATATTTGACTGCCCAAGTGATCTTTCATGAAAATGCTTCAATTTTCCTCCGAACTTACGTAACAACTTGCTCTTCTTTTAAAATAAATAAAACGTAAAGTTTAACTGTGCACGTTGAACTTAAAATGTAACTTGAACTTTCGCTCAAAGACAGCTTAAGCGGCTTTTTGTATTAAAACTTAGTTTTAAGAGAGTTATAGTTTTATAAGAGAGACTTCAGATAACCCATCAATTTCTACGACTTCGGAGGCGGAAGAATCATATTGATATAATATTATCAAGGCGAAAGTTTGTATGTGTGTGTGAATGTTTGTTAGTCCTTCGGGATCTAACATCTAGACCAATTTAGATGAGTTATGTAGACAGTCCTGGATAAACATTATGTATCCGGTTTACGCAGGTAAACCGTGGGGCGCAGCCAGTGAGTTAATAAATAATGTAACGTCTAGCCTTTGACATTTTAAAAAGAAAAACCGGGCAAGTGCAAGTCGGACTGGTACACCGAAGGTAAGGTATATATATATATATATATATCTTTTGACTGCGTAAACTTAGAGATATGATTTTTCGAGAACTCTAAGGTACAGACTTGAGTATATGGTTTTATTTTCAACTCGATACCTCCGCGCGTTTCCGAGGTTTAGGGTTTTGACTGGCCGGCAGACGGACAACAGACTGATCCAATAAATAATAATAAATATCTTGGGACAACTCACACACGGCTATCTGATCCCAAGCTAAGCAGAGCTTGTGTTATGGTAACCAGACAATTGATATACATACTTATATAATTTATAAATACATAAATATTATAGATAAATCACACCCAGACACAGAACAAACAATCATGCTCATCACGCAAAGTTTGTCCTGGGTGGGAATCGAACCCACGACCTCCGGCTCAGCAGTCAGGGCCACTAACCACTGGACCAACAGGCCCGTCCATGATATCCGTTTTTTTTTGTTTTTGACGTAGTTTTAAAGTTCCGTAAACCTTAAAAAGGAACTATAATATTGTTTCATGTATTGAAGGTGTTGTGAACACTTTTTGTTTTACTTTTTACAAAATAAGTAAAAAAAGAAAACAAACCAGGGTAAATCCATGAATTTATCTATGACGGAAGAAGGGGTGAGAAATCCCATCATTCGCCTAGCCGCTTTCCAACTGCGGGATTGTGGTAGCCAGATAAACAGTCGTTCACTGTAAAATATTGGTATTTATCTAAATATGGTTAGACTAGAAGCCAACCTTAATATGATGATGAATATATATTATGATGAGCAGGGAAGTTTAATTGCCAAACCTATCTATAACCCTAAATTGCGCTGTAACACCAACAAAAACTGCATTAATTTCTAAGATACGAATATTTGAACTACTGAAACATTTTAGACACTTCAAAAGTCCTAGTGAAACTCCACTTTTAGAATCTTCTCCAAGAAACTCCACTGTAAACATTGTTAGCCTTTTTAATTGACGTCGAAATGCAGTTGACTCAAGTGTTGTCGTAGTATTGTGTATTGACAATATATTTGGAATACCCGGACTGGCTCGCTGGAATCCAACAAGACTACACTGACTGCTTTTGACTAATTGGAGGCAGCAACCTTTTGTTTTTTTTTTACAAGTTCCCACTTGTAGAAAAATAACTGACTGCAATTTCAGACTCGAGTTTTAACCCCATATGCACGGATTATTTCAATCATTGGCGGTTCGTTATATGTATTGGTCACTTCAAATATGAATTCTAGAAAACTTGCTACCATTTTAAGGGTTTTCAAATAAAAAGAAATATTAATCCTGCGTTCTTTTAATCCCATTGAATGATTATTTCATGAAAGAGTTATTCAACATGATTGAATGAATTTACAGGGTTATGTTGTCGTTTTTAATCCTTACTCCTTACTAATATTATAAAAGCGAAAGTGAGTTTGTTTGTTTGTTTGTTACCTCTTCACGCTTTAATGACTAAACCGATTGTGATGAATTTTCGTACATTTATAGTTGGGAACCAGGAGACGGACATAGGCTAACATAGGTTTAATTAAAAAAAACGGGATGTGAGGGAGAAAGAGGTCAGAAAAGGGAAAACTTAGCGGTGCTATTACAAATCAATGAGGCACAAGGGGAACTGTATTACCCCAAATTTAACGCGGTCGAAGCCGCGCGCGGCGCGCGAAAGCTAGTTGATTAAAAAAAAAAAAAAAAAAATAGCCTTTATTAACAATCTTACATCTAGTTACACAAAATTTACTTAAAAAGAAAAAAATGATAGTATTTATTCGACATCGGTTTCCAGTTATTGTTTTGCTTTCGCATAGGCCTCCCCCATAATCTTCCACGTTTCGCGATCGTGGGTTTTTCTTTGCCACAAAGACCCCGCTGCTGCTTTAATATCGTCGTCCCATCTTCGTATCGGGCGTCCTCTCTTCCTTTTCCCCTCTCTCGGGTACCATTCTACTACCAGCTTTGCCTATTTCTCTTTCTTGTCCCTTATTAAGTGGCCCGCCCATTTCCATTTTAGCTTTTTTATTTTGTGTGATATATCCGCTATTTTTGTTTTCCCTCTAATATGTGTTAAGCTTAGTTTGTCTTTTCTCTTAACATTAAGCATACTTCTTTCCATGTTATGTTGGCATATTTGTAATTTATTACTGTTGTGCTTGGTTAGAGCCCATGTTTGGCAACCGTAAGTCATAATTGGAAGTATACGCTAGTTGATTATAACTGTATAAACCCGTAAATTTATGTTATATTTTCATCCATATACAAACAGACTTGTAAATTGCCTAAAAATATGTCTGCCCTAATCACAGTAAAATTTATCCATTTTTTAATATTAATGCTGGTTAGCTAACCTCTACTGGGGCCTTTACTACTAATCTACCTACCTTAGTAATAGGCCTTTTTTTGGGTAGGAAATCATCAAATTACTTCCCTCGCTCTGGGCGGTTATTTGATATATTTAATTATATTTGACAATGTTTTTTGTATGAGATTTCTCAGTTAATTGTGGGCTGATTTTCAAAACTTTTTTTAATAATCGACAGGGTATAGGTAGGTACTGCCGGATGGGCCCCATATCAATTTTATCTGTATTGCTTTCGTAGTTTATAAGTTATCCACTAATTACAAATGTTTTCTTCTAATGTCTATGGATAGGTATGTTTATATCATTTAGGAGTAATGGAAAATCAATATTACTACGATAAGCATTTGTGTGATAACACAAAAAGGCTGAAATTGAAACCGTTTTTAAAAAATAAAATACCGACTTCCAAAAAAAACACAAAAATACGGAAAATTAGTTTACCACCGATAGTAGGTGTCAATAAAAACGATGAATCAAAACAAAAATCACCAACATCTGGAAGCAAACTCTTTTTCCGTCTTTTTAGTACTTAATTTGGAATGCGGAATAGTTTCAATATATGAATGCACATTTATTGATAATACTGAATGTGCAAATACTGATCTGGATAAAAAAATGGACGTAATGTTATTACCTATACACTAAGCAATTGTCCATTTGTTTGTTATCGGGCCTCATATCCATTTGTTTCCTCGAGCAAATAAGCCACAGGGGTCCACATATATGATTTGCTACTTACTGCCTTTGTCTCACAAAGATGATAAAAACCCTATTTGTGGCAAAAAAAGCTTCGCTACGAGATTGCAATTAGACGTGATTACAACCTCCTTCGCTTCGCCACAGATCTAAAGCCATTTTAAACAACGACAATAGAATCTCAAGCTCTTTGATGCCATTAATGAAGAACCGCGCAATAATTAAAAACGATATGTTACTAACAAATGCTCGTTAAAATATAATCATCAATTTAGGCAACAGGTCGACGTTATTAAATTATACGTCTACGAATTATGAAGCAGACAGACCATCCTTAATAACATTATAAAAACGAAAGTGAGTTTGTTTGATACATCTTAACGCCTATATGACAAGACCGATTTTGATGAATTTTGGTACAGATATAGTTGGGACTCTGGAGACGAACATAGGCTATTATAGACTTCCGTAGATAGAGATATGACGGAGAAAGAGGGAAAACTTAGCACTGCTTTTACAATAAATAAGGCGCAATGGCAAACACTACAGACTCAGACACACATTATTGAATTACTAGCTTCCGCACTCGACTTTGTCCGCGTAGAATAGTTACTTTGGGGTAACGCTAACTTTAACCCGCGTGATGATCAAAAAAAATCTTCCCCTCCCCTTTTCTTACCTCTGTCTCCCGCTTTCCTCACTTAAAAAAAAACGGTTCCATTCAGGCGTGAAGACGTAACAAACAAACAAACTCACTTTTACTTTTATAATATTAGTAAGGATTATTGATTGCGTTACGGTCGACCATTGGAAGTTTTTTTAGGATCTAAGCTTGTATAACTCACTTATCGGTTTCCTCCGCGCCCCGCGCTACTTGCCACTCCTGTTTCAGCGAAACACCTTACCCAACAAGTATGTCAGGTCAAGTTGAACGTAAGAACCATTTTATATAGCTTAAAGAAAAATACCGTCAAACTTAAAAGACTCCATTAAAGTATTTTATTTTCATTGTTATTATTCAGTACAATATATTACGCTTTTAACCCGCTATATAGTTTGCACACTTTAATACGATTTGCGGGAATGACTCCGGTTTATTCTAGTATAAAGAGAAATGCATCCTTCGTGTAGTCGTATATTTGAGCGACTTTTATTTACTTTAGATTTATCTTTATAGGTCATCGTCATCTGCATTTCGGCTTCCAGTCTAACCGGATGCAGCTGGATACCAGTATTTAACCCTATATTTACGACTGCCTATCGGATCTTACCAGACCGGTTGTCAGACTTTCAGGACACTGATTATCTGTAACGACTGTCAAAGATCTACAAATGATAGCCGTGGTCAAAAGCTTAACATGTTATCTGAGGCACGACATATAACGGATGGTCATCCAACCACAGAGAAGACTATGCAAGCACGGTTCCGGGCGGCGGTCATTATACAACGACCTCCTCAGACCTCCCTCATATCTATAGGTACTTACAAAATTATTAGTAACTCGATAAACACACTTACACGAAACCAAGCAAAAATTCGAGGACCCAATGACTCATATCGTCTCTACCCTCTTTTATTTACTTTGGTATTACATTTCAAATTTATACAGTTACGAGTATTTTCTCTATAAATTCTGGAAATGAAAAATGTACGTCTAAACTTTGCAGTCCGATCAGCAATTTCTCGTTTGCAACTTTGTTACAACTGATATTATGGAGTCGATCAAATGACACATGTGTTACAGAAATATCTTTATTCGTAGACATTTCCACAGTATGTTAGGTAAAACAATGGCGCTTACTTTTAGGTGGTTCCTCAATAAACTTTGACCTTTTTAGGGACCCCAAATCAGAATGGCAAAATCTTGAAAATCTACTATTTATAGTTATTTTTTTTTAATACCTTATTTTCTAATATCTTTTTTTTCTGCTATCGCACCTACTGTGTTTTGTCTCTGCATCACCCTAAGGTAGACTGGTAGAAAATGCTTGAAGCATTAATTCCGCCTTTGTACAGTTTTTACTCGTGCATTAAGTTTTAATAATAAAAAAAAATATTCCGTACATAAAGGTTATAAAATTAACACGATCTAGAATGACTGGAAATGGCGTGTTTTTCTTGACGAGGACTAAACAAACTTAGAAATTATATATTGTCCGTCGTTTAATCTAACATACTTTACCAGTCTGCAGCTCGGACCTCAATATTAACGTTGGTTTGCAACCCAGATTTGAAATCCAAGAGGACAGGGACGCATAACAACATTATGTCCTCGTGAGTGATTCCGTGCAACCAGGTCACACATTCATTTTATTCCACAAATACTTTCCGAAAGACAGCATATTATAATTATACCGAGATATTTTTTTTTTTATTAAGAGACTGTTTTGTTTAAAATCTTTCATTCGAAAAATTGTAAGTTAAAAAAGTCCCTGTAAGAAATATTTTGCTGCGGATGTAACTGGATTAGTAGCAAAATATTTCTTGCAGGAATCTCTGCCGGTGAGCTATTTACAACTTCTTTCAGACGTCTGCTTCACCTGCGTGGACGGCGGAAACTAAATTATCCCATGGGATTGTAGATGTATTCCGATAAGTATAATCAACAGGTAAAGTTTTTATTAGAAGATTCTTTATAATATCTTCTTTATTTCTTTCTATTTACAATAAAGTTCTGTACAAAACAAAGTTACTTGGTGAGGCTAAAAAGAGCTGATCAGCTATGAGACAAACACAAACGAATTTACAAAGACAAATGTACAATGGACTATCTTATCGCTCCATTCGAAACTTCAATTGAATTTCTAGACAAAGATCAAACAGTTACTTGGCACACGGATGGAAAACAAAGCGAAGAAAATAAAATGCTCGGAAAAGTATAAAGATCCGTCTTTTCATGGGGGTAACGCAGCAGAGAAGAAGGCGAAAAACATGTTTGACACCTATTTACCACGTTACATCTTTGACAGTAAAAACGGCTCTTTAAAAGATGAATTTTCTTTTAAATTTTCCTTACAAATTAACTTTCTTAAAACTTTAGTAGTTTCATCTTATTTTTTTTTTACCTATTCAGAAACTATAGCACTGTAATAATATTATGTAATTATTTGTGTTAAGCACCGTTACATTGTTCATTGGCTTGAAATTATTGTTCAGGGAGACGTAGACAAACCCTGTGAACTCAATTTATATTCCAGCGAACGAATACAGAATTCCGTGTTTCAATCGGGACAGCACCTGTACAAGATCAAAACGTTTCCACAGCCCAGCTGTTGTTATCAAAGGAAACTTTGCCGCTAATTATTTAATTACCGCGAAAATATCGTAGAGAAATAAAGGATGGAGCAGGGCGAAAACCAAACGTTGCGAGACAAATTAATTAATCCTGTCACTGATTACATGTCTTTATGAATTGACTCTTTGATAAACTTGTTTGTTTGTAATGCTGGTGCTACAATCACGCGGTAAGCTGTAGGTATGAAACACGGCGCGGAAAACAGAGTAACCATTTCGTGCGCTGGTAGAGTGGCAAGTGGCAGTAGGGGAACGTTTCTATGCTATTTGTTCCAAACGAGAGTAAGCCGGTGCAAGCCGTCTCGCGAGCAAAAGGGATTGTAGCTCTAATTGGCAACTGTCCTTAACTACTTCGCTGTGGGCCTAACGAGACGTTTTCTTCAGACGCCTTTTTGCTGTCAACAAGAGTTGCTTTGAACCTGCTAGTAGCAATGAACAAGTGCATTTTGACGCCATTTTTTTTTATAATGCCCCTGTCTAGGAACTTCTCGTTTACCGTAGGTGCGTTTGCAAACATTTACAGTCACACACAAACAGCCAGACTCAAATTTAAACGCTTGATGCCACATTGATAAATAATGCAACAGCATTGAGTTTGCAGGAATTTAATGTTTGCTCTCATTAACATGCATATGGATACATTTTTCAACGCACTGACTGCAATAGCTGCGCTGATAATATTGTCGAATAAAAACAAAAAAAAATTTTTTTAATTAAAACGAAGTATATAAACTGTTTTTAAGCAAATATGTTTTGAATGATGATAGACCTAATGTAGAAAGCGTTATAAACATTAAGTTTTGTGTCCTTTATAGATATGGGAACCACTCACTTACTCGTGAAACTAGACTACACCTGGCGGCAGCTGAGCCTTTAACATTCATCTCATACCGCCTACAAAATATACACTACTAACTGTACCCAGCTGTTTAGCTTCTCAGAGTGATGTTAGTCTATTAATACTAGTAAAGTCTATTATTTTCGCAAGAAATGCCAGTGCAAAATTCCAAGTCGATCTGGCCAAGGATTCCTGTTCTTCCATACAAACTGGTCACCTTGTTTATTTAGGGTTGAATTTTGAAAAACCCCATCTTAGTGAGCACCGACGTCCTAAAAGGGCCATTCCCGAAATTTTAAACTCCTAACACTTGTAGCTTATAAATTTCATGATGATTCAGTAGATTATAATTATCTGTCAAATAAAAACCCACAGTAAAATTATCCTTATTCTAAAGGGAATAGAGGATATTAACCGTGTCAAAAACTGGATTTGGAAACCTACTTCAACAATATCATAATACTTTAATAAATCATTACAGTAACTTGCTTTCCTTTAGTGAATACATATTTGTATTTTTGGCACGCGCTCCATTCGAATAGAAGTTATATTTCAACAAATGGCTTTTCATTTGACAATGTGGACCTTGAATAATACTGTCTGGTTTAGTTATGTCAGACATTATAGTGTAAATCTTGATTCTAATATAATAAAGTCGTTTAGGAAGCTTATTTTATTTATCCGTCTGTTTATGAACACAGAAAAATGCAAAGAAATATCTTAATGAAGGTTTTATTTGAAATTAATATGAAGTGTAATTACTGTTAATTTAACCACGTCAAAGCACTTATTTACAGGCTTAAT
The DNA here is from genome assembly GCA_958449745.1 of Ochropleura leucogaster. NCBI lineage: Eukaryota > Metazoa > Arthropoda > Insecta > Lepidoptera > Noctuidae > Ochropleura > Ochropleura leucogaster. The sequence goes on from OY288200.1 coordinate 15,196,319, forward strand.
TCCGAAAACTACCTCAAAACATGGAAATATTAATTTAGTAATTAGCTCCTGAAGTTGATCATCATTTTACAATAATTGGTAATTAATTGCTGTTCATTAAACAATACATGCTCGGCTGCGGATAATTTTATGAAATACTAGCTTTTGCCCGCGACTTCGTTAAATTCGGTAATTCGGTATAACACAGTACCTGCTACCTGCAGTTTTTGCTCTTGCGCCTTATCGATTTGTAATAACAACGCTAAGTTTGCCCTTTTCTTCCCTCGTTCTACCTCATATCCCACTTTAAAAAAGTATACATATTCTATGTCCAATATTCTCCTGGTTCCCAACTATTTCTGTACCCAAATTCTTCAAAAGCCATTAAAGCCGGTTTAGCCATTAAAGCGTGAAGAGACAAACAAACAAACTCACTTTCGCTTTTATAATATTAGTAAGGATATCTTACTTTATTTGTTTTATGATGATATCACACCTACGCTGAGGTCGCCGATCGGTCCGTAGATGTGTGAGTATCAGTTCGACACCAAGGTCTATCTGTACCTAAGAAAGCATACTAAGCCGTTGGCCACCAGTATATCGAAGATCTGTCAATTTCTCTTCAGCTGACAAAACTACAGCTTCGCACAGTTTTCACCGCTTTTAAAGTGAAACTTTTGTTACATCGTCTCAAACTTTTTCGTCTGTGTGTTGCATGTCGCGTGACGGTCGGTCGCGGAGTAGGGACGTCTAAATGTCTATAATGTGAAAAAAAGTTTCACTTTTACAAAAGGTTTCACAATCCTTTTTTAGTGAATACGGATCTTTTAATAAACACCTCTTTGTCATAGGAATCTAAGACACCCGGTATTCACGAGCTCATAGTGGGATACAATATGGGAATACAGAAACCCCGATCTGGTTGCCGATCTTATCAAGAATGGCCAGAGACACCGCGGCTCCGGAACGTAAAGGGCAATAGAAGGAACATGGGTAGGTTTTAGTCAGTACAAGTCTGACACTCCCCCCGTACCGCCCAGAGCGGGGGAAGTCATTTGATGATTTCCCAGCCCAAAAAAAAACAAAAGAAGACCCTCACACGGGCGCGAGGTGTAAACGTATCATAATTTATTGTTTTATCTATACTATACTATACTTACTTACTAATATTATAAAGCCGAAGAGTTTGTTTGTTTGAACGCGCTAATCTCAGGGACTACTGGTTGGAATTGGAAAATTCTTTTAGTGTTGGATAGTCCATTTCTTGAGGAAGGCTATAAGCTATATAACATCAAGCTACGACCAACAGGTGCTGAGCAGCGCGGGTGAAACCGTGGGGAACAGCTAGTTTGTTAATACATATGAGTGGTTGTGAGTGTACGTCCGGCACGGTCTAAGGTAGAAATTATTTTTAATAAATTCGTGCCCCGTGAGTCCTTGCCATCTGAACGCTAGTAGTGGAATCTGCCAGTAACTTTCACAATATGTTTTGTTTTTCCAAATAAATAGTATTTTTGTACGGTGCTTTGTGGATATGCTGAATGCGAAGCACAGCATTAGGTCTAGGGTGTAATTCCTCAGTCAGAAAAAGTGTTATTGGGCTTTAATTACCAAACATTTCTCATTAGCGGAAGAGTCTAGCTGCCTTTGCTCAACTTGGCACTCAAACATAACTGTCGAGAATGTGAATGTGAGATTAATATTATTAGTATGCCTCTGCCTAACTCTTCAGAAGATACAGGAACTGAGAACCTTCAGAGTATCACATCCTCAATCCTCCAGCCGAAATGGAAACAATGGGTGATCTTTCAAATTTCCGCTCGCACGTAAACCGCAATATAAGTGGGTATGAGCCAAGTGTTGCCAACTTAAATAAAGTCTTGGTGACCTACATGCCATTTCTTATGAACTGTCGTTTTTTTCTTTATTATTTTGTAATCAAAGTTTAGGTTTGTAGGTTATCCAATTTGTTATCCTCCATTATTGATTTATTTATAACTAGGAGAAATAACCGCTACAACCAGTAGGTGAAATATTGAAGTAACCCAGAGCCAACATATAAGAAGAGGTTTTAGGTGAAAATAATAGTCTTGAGTTAAGTTAAACAATGGAAAAAATAGTTTATTTCCCTTTTACACATTCACAAAAACATTAAATTCGCGTGCAAGTAGTAAGCGCGTAAGCAACGGACTGGCGGCGTACACGTTCTCACGAGTAAAAAAACGTAGAATTCTTATGATCACTAACAAGAACTATAAAAAATATTATAAATTAAAAAATGGAAACTAACTCAGGTTCTACGCGCTTTTAAAAAGTTAACGTTCAGCTAAGTGTGTGCGAACTACGTGTTGGTGGTAAATGGAAAATTCTTATAAAGCTATTTTGTACTTTACTTACTAATTCATTGGTCTACTTTTTAATAAAAATAAGTCACGCAGACCACCGGAGTCCTAAGTTATTATAAAACAAGGAGTAATAACTGTAGTCTACAGGAAATTAGCCTATTTGCGGGAGGTCTACGACAAGACTACGGCGTAGCCGTGAAGTCTACGAGAGCTTTGTAGCATAGCATAGATCTCAATTCTTCTACGAGAGTTTATGATTACTCAACATCAGTTGTAATTTACATAGTTTTAATATAAATTCACTACAGATATTTGTTTGTTTGATGTGAGTTTTAGATAATGTTTTTTTTTTAATAAATGTTAGGTTATGGACAGTTTCCCTTAATATCCGACATTCATAAATTATGTCTTACTAGCTGGCACCCACGGCTAGGCCCACGTGATGATAAAAAACGTTTTCTATGTGTTATTCCAGACTTAATCTATCTTTGTGCCAAATGTCATCAAGATCTGTTCAGCCGTTTTGACGTGAAAGAGTAACAAACCTATACACCCATCCGCGCAAACATTAGCGCATATATAGTAGGAATAATCAGTAACATAAAAATCAAGCACATATTTTTTTGGAACCAATTTATGCTGTTATAAGAAAACAAATCACATCGGACAGTAATGAGATCGAACCTTTTAATTATAATTATGTTGTATCCACAAGTTTAATTAACAGGATCATGGTAATGACAACCTGACATCAAAATTAAATTGCGGTTTGAAACATTCCTACTCGTTCTAGTTACTTAGTTAAAATAATTTTCACGTACAGGCACGTTTTTTTATATAAATTACTCATATTTTTTTTGTGTGACAGCCACTACTAAGAAAAAAGGTTTTTTCTAAAAAAATCTGTTATATATTTGACGAGTCGTTATGTTCCACAAATGTACAGTATCCTGACTTATACACGTGTACATTCTAGAGACAAACATTATGCGCGTCGTTATTTTTCATCAAAGAGTATTATGTACTTTGAAGCGGTGAAATCAGAAAAGCGCATCTGATATATATGTAAGATATCGCTTTGAGAAACAGATTTTATTCCAGCAAACTTGTAAGCAGAATTGAAAAACGAAAAGTTACATTTCTAAAAGAAGACATTCAAAGCAAAGGTACCACACTAAGTAGTGCCTTGCGATTCTATTCAGGTTTAATTCAAACATTCTTCGTTTACCTAGTATTCTAGAAAGTTTGTTTTGACCCTGGGCCGCACTCTAGTTGAACTAAGAGATTATATCAAAAAATGATGAAGCAGCTTCAAATTTCTATAAAAAGAAAGAACATATCCTTACTAATATTATAAAAGCGAAAGTGAGTTTGTTTGTTTGTTTGTTTGTTTGTTTGTTTGTTTGTTTGTTACCTCTTCACGCTTTAATGGCTAAACCGATTGTGATGAATTTTGGTACATAGATAGTTGGGAACCAGGAGACGGACATAGGCTTGTGTCTAAGTGGGATGTGAGGGAGAAAGAGGGAAGGGAAAACTTATCGTTGCTATTTACAAATAAGGCGCAAGGGGAACTGTGTTACCCCAAATTTAACGCGGGCGAAGCCCCAGGCGAAAGCTAGTAATAATATAAGTGCACACAGTATTGACTTCGCTTGGAAGGTTGTCGACATGTGGGATGTGGAGTCAGCGATCATTGTGCCGATAGTCGTATTTGCCAATGGCTTAATTGCCAAGAGCCTCGAGCAATACTTAAAAAAAACATAAAACATGTGTAACAATGATTAAACAGGATAACCCGTGTAATCATTTTATATTTTAAGTGCACACAGTTCACGATTGAACATTTAACAAAAAAAAAGGTTAAAATATTGTTTGTTGAATTTTTCATTGAAATGTTGTATTTTTGAAATTTATTATGTAGGTATTGTTTTTAGCTGTTACAAATTAATTGAGGACGGAGGTTGTAAATAGGACTATTATTTACGGTTAATTAATGTAATTCAAACACAATGCAAATTGTTATATGAATAAATAAACCAATAAAAAAGTAACATTGTTCACCTCAAGGCTGTGTCAAATAGACCCAGTTCAGTAAAAAAATATTCTTACTTTATCCTTACTAATATTATAAAAGCGAAAGTGAGTTTGTTTGTTTGTTTGTTTGTTTGTTTGTTTGTTTGTTTGTTTGTTACCTCTTCACGCTTTAATGGCTGAACCGATTTAGATGAATTTTGGTACAGAGATAGTAGGGAACCAGGAGACGGACATAGGCTAATATTTTTTTGAAAAAAGTGGGATGTGAGGGAGAAAGAGGGAAGAGAAGGGAAAACTTAGCGTTGCTATTACAAATCAATAAGGCGCAATGGGAACTGTGTTACCCCAAATTTATCGCGGGCGAAGCCGCGGGCGAAAGCTAGTATACTATAAAAGCGAAAGTGAGTTTGTTTATGTTTGTTACGTCTTCACGCCTTAATGGCCAACCCGATTTTGATGAAAATTGATACAGAGATAGTTGAGACCCTGGAGACGGACATAGGCTAAAAAGTGACTCTTTCTCCCCTTTTTCTTAAAAGATATTTTTTTATAATTATCACGCGGGTTAAAGTTAGCGTTAGTCAAAAGTAACTATGCCACGCGGACGAAGTCGCGGGCGGAAGCTAGTATAAAATAACATCACGCATTAATCCCCGACGGATTTGACAGCGGTGCATTCGATAGGACACTCACATTTTACCAGTTGTTACGTTTAAATCCCACGTAAAATTAAGGTTATTTAACTCTTTTTAATTGTTTTTATAGAGATCGGTTGTATTCTATAGAAAAAAGTGTTTTTATTTAAAACTTGAAACGAGATATTTACCATGTTTCTTATTAATTTCGAGTTTAATAACAAACACAATAACACATTACCTTTTAAATTAGTGTAAAATGAACTAAAAATAGTACCTACAGAATTAGTATCTACTAAATGAAAAAATCACTAGATACTGAATACCAACCCCATTTAAAGCACATGTTAATCTCGTGGCATGTATTCCACAATTAGCAGATTTAATTCAAAGGAATACCAGAGTATCCCATACGCGAACTACAAATAACATAAGGGTCGAAAGAGCACTTGAACAAAATGAACACGGAGAAAGTATTTCGAAGGGGAGAGAAGGGTCTCGTGGCTCGAATACATCGTCGCAAGCTGACCATGGTCATTATCGTGCACGGTGTTATTTTTAGTGTAATGAGAAGCCATAAGACTACGGACTCAATCGTTTTAATTAAAAGATTGTATTTTGTGCAATATTTAAATGACAGTGACTATTTTTACGGGTACTGGACGAATAAATTATATTTATTCGTACATTTACTCTTTCTTTTTAATTAAGAATGAATTGAATGATTAGCTTGTTCTGTTATTTGATCAAATTATCGTTTAGCATAATGTTTAAAACTACTTCGAACTTACAATGGCTTTTAATACAGCAGAATAACATTTAGTATAATTACGATTATTTATGTAGAGTTCAAGTTTCGCATAATATCGTTTAGCATAATTTTTAAAGAAATAAATAATACAAATAAATGACAACAAATAATGACAAAGATGATTCTAATAATAAAAATTAATTAAATATTTTACGGCATTAAAATTGGCATACATTTACCATTTTTGGTTTAAGTAAAAAAAAAAACAAATGGAAACGCATTTTTTTTTCATTTGCACTATTATTGATAAAATAAAATTATTCGTCTGACTTCTGTACGAATAATAATAAATTGTTTGTCTAGTACCCGTATAGTTTGAATAATTATAAATTGTTCGTACAGTAACCGTATTAATAATTATAAATTGTTCGTACGGTAACCGTATTAATAATTATAAATTGTTCGTACAGTACCCATTAATAGCCTCGTATTATCAGCCTATTCCTATTTCCCGAACCATGTTAGGGGTCGTTACTAGCCTTACCAGATTCAGCTTAATCCCAGTATTTTACATATCACGTTACTCGATGGTAAAACCAGCTGACAGACTTTCGAGCCACAGGCTGCCTGCTACGACAACCAAAGTTCTAAAAACCAGCGGCTAAACATGCTTTCCCTGCTATTGAGGAAACCCGATATGTGATGGGTGGTCACCCATCTATGGACCAACTATGGAACGCGCGGCTTAACCTCAAAACCGACCCGAGCGCCTGTTATTATTTAGCAACTAACTGGCGCCCGAGGCTTCGCCCGCATGATATCGAAATAAAAGTTCCGTATGTGTTATTCCAGACTATAATCTACCTTCGTTCAGCCGTTTTGACGTGAAATAGTTTCAAACATCCATACATCCATCACAAACATTCGCATTTATAATATTTGTAAGATAAGACGAGTCTAAAGTATCTCAGTACTAGTATTACGAATACGAAAGTACCTCAGTTAATATTTGTCTGTTTGTTTTCTGAAGTATGAATTTCTATTGAACTTGTTACACAGACCATGAACTTCTTAACCCGGTAATTTGTTTCCGTTTTCATACATATCCGACCCCATCCGGGAAAATGAACCGCCCGGCTTCGCACGGGTGCAATTTACTAATGAAAAACTGCACGTATGTTTCGATATTAATATTTTATTTTATATAAACCTTCTCCTGACAATAAGGAACACGAAAAAAGCAGAAAATCTTTTAGACATTTTCTATTTTTGCGGAGGTAATGCATGACAGTAGATTTTTGTAGTGTTTTGCAAAAATGTTTACGAAAAACTTTTTGTTCGAAGTTAAAACTTACTAAAATCAATTCTTACAGTAAAAAACCAATTCTGAAACAACCAGTAGGTTTCAGAAAAACGTTGTAAATGTAGGATCTGCACAGTAAGCTGGGTATTTGTGGGAATGTCTGTTTCTTTATTACGGACGAAGGATTTAGGAAACTACGTCGAAGTCTACGCCCAGCGGGACGCCTAGGGACCTCCAGTATGGGAATATATGAGGGTACTTTCAAATGTTTGCTATGGGCATGGATAGGACATGCCTAGCTTTAAAAACTAAATGGTAAGTTTGTGACTAGGTACTTACTTACATTATTGTTTTAGTAACTGCTGACCATGTTATAATTTTTGCCTTTCAGGATAAGTTAATAGCAGACTTAACCGCGAACAATTCCAGAATTCAAGAAGCTATTGAGGAACTTGTAAAAAAAATCAAAATCAAAATATTTTTATTTCACATAGGCCTACATGGGCACTTATAAAACGTCGAGAAAAGATGCACGGTTCGGGTTGGTCGTTTTCTATGGAGAAGAACCGGCAAGAAACTCCATAGTTACTCGTAGTCCATGATGAATACGGAAAACAGTTATGCCAATTCATCGGAAATGAAAATTACGTAAAGTATACAAATACACAAATGTCTTATAAATGTTTATTTATGTTAGTAGGTCATTTGATGTGTTGCTTTATATTCAAGAGGGGCATACGCGGAGGTACTAAAACTCCTCCTAAAATATTAAGGCGACTGCTCGTATTGAATTTTATACTCTCAGCGAAATAACACGTCTGACTTTATGTTGGTTGAGAAAAATATGAAATGCGAACTCATTTAAATGAAAGCAATTGATATTTCTGTGTTTCAATATGGTTGAGATATTTTTTCGCAAAGATATAATTATTGACTTTGGTACGTAAAATTCTCTCAACGTGCAATAAATTGATCAATGTCTTTCTCAGTCAACTCATATCTTCTCTTGAAATTAATTTAAAAGAAAAAAACAAATCAAATTTATGGCATCAGAAATCATTGAGATATTCTTATTTTCGAAAGATACATGTGTGTGAGAGATACGCGTAGGAAACATAACAAAAATGTGATAAAATCGAGGTCGACACCATTCGGCCGGATTCGATTCAAATCAACAACCCTTTTTTGATTTCTATTTCAAGTAAAGTGACGGAGTGTGAGACCCGTCCGAGCCTCCAATATATCCTTATATATACACCAATTTGCATGTCCCGGAAGATATTCACGACAATTGACGACCACGGAAATGTAAGACAGAATATATTGTATTGGTGTCCAATTTTCGTTAAACAATTTCTGTTTGCACGGAGTTCAGCAAAATCGTTTACTTTTTTAAGTGACAGATAAATCTCACCAACTTTTAATTAATATCAAATTGAAAACAGCAATTCAGTGTGTTAAATTCCTGTTTTTAATTTTTGTTATGGAAATGATCAAAAAACTTCCCCCGCTCTGGGCGGAGCGGGAAGGAGTGTTAGACTTTTACTAAGTGTTCCTTCTTTTCTTTTGCCCGCGGTATGTCTTTAGGACAACCCGTAACAAGCTGGTGGTCCTGGAAGACCCCTCTGCCTTGCTGACATCTCTTTCAGGCACGCGTGGAAGACGTACGCAGTCGTCGTCACGTCACTGCACGGACGGACGATGAGCTAAATACCAGTACCACTCGGCTTTCAGTCTAACCGGATACAACTAAAACCAGTATTTACATGGAGCAACGGCTTTTCTGACCTCCACAACCCATTGACTACTGTGTAATACGATACCCCAAGGTAAGACTGGCTGTCAAACCTTCTGGACACTGATTATCTGTAACGACTGTCAAAGGTCTGCAAAAGACGGCTGGGGCCAACAGTTTAAATAATTAATATTGGTCACCTATCCACACAAAAACCCTGGCAAATGCAACTTAACCTAAAAATCAACACTAGCAGCTGTTATTATTTAGCCACATACTCCACTAGTACAAAATACCCTTATGGAGGACAAATGACATAATTAGTAAATTGATCGTTTTCTTCCAAAAATGTATTAAATCATTGTCTATACATGACCATACAATTTCATTACAAAATACAGTATACTTTAGTACCAAAGAGGGATTGAATGGGGTCTTAAGATATTCAATACAACAAGTATCGAATACAAAAACGTATTGTATAGTGCAAGAAAAGAGGATAATTCCCGCACATGTCCTGCTTACATTTCTGAACGATTTTATTTACTCTGTAGGCTTTGTGTGTAGAAGATTTATATCACACGAGAAGAAAAGGTACCTAAGCACACCCGTGATAAGGGCGCGTCCACATCGTCACACGCGCGGGTTATTCCAGTCGGCGAATTGAACAGAAGTCGTGAGAACAAACAGGCAGAATATAGATAAGTAGCCACGCTCGTCAGATACAGTTAAAATTTTCTTTAAAATCTACGAATGTCTTCAAATTGGTATAAATTTATTTGATAGAAAACAAACAGTTCATAAAAAAACTGAGTTGAAGTTTTCATCAGTTTCTAAAAAAAAAGTAGGATCTGGTCTTATCTATCTTATCCCTTTTGCTGAATGTAACAATAAACAAAACATTTAGAAATTGGATACCTCATGGTAGTTTCAATTTTATCTGCAACCTAGGATAGGATGGAATCTAGGGCTGGTGATAGTACCCTAATCATGGACATCAGTATGCTTTTCCCCCCACGAAGACAATCCATTATCTATGCGCTTTAAGAAAGAGCTAAATACTATTATATTTTCTTAAAGGTAACTTGGCTGATGAGCTCTTGCTATCAAGCCACGCTTGTGTTTTTGTTGGTCCATAGATGGATGACCCATTACATACAGAATTTCGTCCTTATATTGAAAAGCATGTAAAGCTCTAATGGATCTTGAAGTACCTAAATCACCTGCCGGGGTTGTGGGTTGTTCGAAAGAAATACCGCGGCCCCGGAACGTAAAGGGCAATAGAAGGAACATGGGTGGGATTTAGTCAGTAAAAGTCTAAAACGACCCCCCAGTCCGCCCATAGCGGGGGAAGTTATTTGATGAATTCCAATCCAAAATCCCAAAAAAAAGGACCTAAATCCATCGTCAAGACTAGCAACCAGTCTTCCCGATAGGCATCGTATTAGGAGATGGAGGTCAGATAGGCAGCTACACTTAAGTGCATTGGAAGTGGACCCCAAACTAGTCAGTAAAAACTTTGGCAGTTGCCTATAGGTACATTGGCTTCCAAGTTGGATGTGGCAGAAAATGGCTTGAAAAACTTGTTAAACCCAACCAAACGGTTTAAGAATTTGCTAAACAATTATTTACTAATGCAGAAGCTCATAAAACGAAGAATAGCCAGTTGATTCGTAACAGGAAAAAGTGTAAACTCAAAGTTAGTTAGTTCAAGTAGCTATGTTTATTTGGCTACAACATCGAAAAATAAACTTTCTTGCATTGAAATAAGCCTTAGCAAATTCAATGAACGCCCTTATCGATTCACCATCTAAATTAAATCAACAAAGGCTTCAAGAATTTAAAAATATTCTCGGCCGACAAAAGCAGAAGATCGTTGCATATTCACACAATAAAACAAGGCTTTGCTATTGTTATGAAAAACAAAAGCATACCGGTGAGCAACAGTGAGTGAGGCAAGGAAAGCGCTCACTCTGGCCATTTCCTATCAATCTCCGCCGCTCAAGTGTCAGTACAACGATCATTCCTATCTGAAAAGCCTAATTATCAAACAGTACTGTTCGTGAATGTGATTCTGTACATACGAATCATCATCTGCCTAGCCTTTTCCCAACTGTGTTGGGGTCAGCTTCCAGTCTTACCGGATGCAGCTGAATACTAGTATTTTACATGGAGCGACTACTATATGACTTCCATAACTCAGTTAGTATTGGGTAATACGATACCTCTTGGTAAGACTGGTTGTCAGACTTTCGGGACACTGACTATCTCTAACGACTGTCAAAAATCTATAAATGACAGCCGGGACCAACAGCTTAACGTGCTTTCCGAGGCACGGAAGGAAATCGGTATGTAACGGGTGGTCACCCATCCACAGACCAACCTAGGCAAGCGCGGGTTAGCCTAAAGATTGACCTGAGCGGCTGCTATTATTTAGCCACGAGCTCCTCTGTAAATACGAATCAATATAAGCATATGTATCACCTTGAGCTCTATGACACTCCAGCGACTTGTCTCCCGAAATACATTTCACTTTATAATGATTGTCGTTATTCATTAGGTAGACGGCGTGACATAGGGACATAAGGGGTATAATACTTAATCCATGTATAACTGGGTAAGGGATTATGTCAAGAGAACATGTGCTATATTAATAACTGCTCATGATTTGTGATAGCCTATCTTCAAGTAAAGCATCGCCCGTGACAGATAAGGGACTATTCATCATCTGTCTTTTTCCCAACTTAGTTTGGGGTCAGTCCAGTCTTACCGGATGCAGCTGAATACACTGGCACTCAACTTTACATGGAGCAACTGCTTATCTGACCTCCACAATCCAGTTAGTACTGGGTATTATACTACAGTAACCCTTGGTAAGACTGGCTGTGAGAGTTTCGGGTCAATGACTGTCAAGATGTACAAATGACAGCTAGGACGAATGGCTTAAGCAGGTAATGATGTTCACCTATCCATAGACCGACCTCGGCATAAGCAGCTTAACCTTGAAAACCGCTCGATGCGACTGATATAATAAAACCACGAGCTCCAATACGACACAGACTAATTTTATTTGGGTTAAATAGTAATATTTAATAAGCCAACTGAAAGGTCAAGGGACAAACACCTGTGCTAAATGCTAAGCTAAGATCTCGACCTAATTAAGTGTGCTTTCCAAACTTTATGCTTTGCAAGTGCAAAAAATTATTGACAAGAAATATTGATGCCTATCACAAAGTAACAATTGAAGTGGATTTACAATGACGCTTACTTTTCGGTCTATATTGACGATTCATATTATAATACGCATCTTCAGTTTCCCTTCTCGGAATTGGCCACTCCACCACGTTAAGGGTTGTAAGTGGGGAGCTTAAGAATTATATCGAGTGGGTGTAGAGTAGTCGCTGATATTTCTACAACCCTCCTCTCACATCTGCTTGACATTATTCTTACCAGCGTTATAGGTATATAACTTTTAAGACAGATGTCTTTATTATTATATGCTTCCTACTAAATACATCGTCGTAACGAAAAAAAATTTGGAACGAAGTTTCTTATAGCGAGTTGCAAAAGGGGGCTAGACGGAAAATACAAGACCAAAAGTTGTAACGACACTTTTTGTTATAGTTGTAAGCCGTGCGGCGTGAACGTGTTTTTTGTCTGTCTTTCTCTCTCTCTCTCATTCATAGAAAACAGGCCAGTTATTTTAGTTTCGTCTTTCTATTTTGCATTGAACAGTGTCGCGACAATTATTTTTGTTGACTGTATACAGGTTTTTTGGACATAATAAGTAGGTAATAACTTCGTTATATCCGGGTGTGCCTTGACACCTCTCAAGTTATTTTTCAAAAGTTTCAGCCTTTTTACAGTTTGTAGATTTGTTATAACATCACTTTTTTTAATTTAAAGTTTTTAAATATGTTAATATTGTTACATTAAAAATTCTGTACATTATTTTCGTTCACATTGTATTCTCTTCAATTTCGTTATACATTTTCGTTGGTCCTCTAATTTTATAAATTCCAGACTAAAATAATTTTAATTACGAATCTTTTACATTCAGAGACTACCTCTCCACATTTATAATAGAACGAGGTCGCTGTAATGAATAAAGGAAAGAGACAAGCGAATTAATTGTGTCCCTTTGCGCTTTTTGTGACCTAAATTACTAGCTATTGAAATTGTAAACGTGAAAGCTAGATTAATGCTGCAATAAATTATTGAAAAAAAATACAATCTGTGTCTATTATTGTGTTCACAGCAATAATATCGGATTTATTGCGGGCTTGTAGTTAACCCTTGTCACAAGTTGGTAACAACAATCTTAAGTCTGCAGCGATTTCGCCGCAAGTATGTTGTATCACGTATTAACTATTAATTGAGGCGACTGATAGCACATCGAAATAGTTACCCTTAAATCGGGCGTCGGGGTGCGATCGGAATGTGCGAATACAACGACTTGATTTCAAGGCCCCCGCCTGAGACATGCCAACATTCTACAAAATTATCAAACATTTGATCAAACAAACATTTTGCCCCTAAAAATATAACTGACAGCTCTTCGCGATAAATGCTCGCACAAATATTTGTAACAGAGATTTATATTCAAAATGTAGGCGAAAAACGCCCGTATTTATTGGCTTCTACTAACTATGGACGAGTAAACGTGGCACTCAACAAAATTGTGTTAATAAAACTGGTTTCCCTATAAAAGTAGATATGCTAGGCAAAAATACATAATCCATATTATCATATCTGTACCTACGCATAGTCTTTATGGTAACAAGACTTACGACTAATATCGCTTTCGTTTCATTCATATTCTGTTTTGTCTCATAAGCATGAATCTCTAATCCAGGCGGTGCTTCGCAAAAGGACAACCTCCCTGTGGTATCGGCTAAAGGGTAGCACCAACAGGCTTCTAAGTGTGTTGTCAGACAGAATGGACATCCAAATCCTGGTCGCTCATGCATGTCCAACATAATGATTGTTTTAAATTTGACTAACATAGTTTTTAAGTTTGTTCTATCTGTAACTTTATGTGCCTAGTCTGAAATAAATATACTCAATTTCAATTAAAAGCTAAAATGGATACATACATTTCTAAAGTCATGTCATAAAATAGCCTTCCCGCGTTCCAGTGATAAAATAAGGTACGCATTTAAAAATGTATGTACATTTCCTGGCGCTGCAGTAAAAACGTCGGCCCTTACGCGCCGTGGAGTTGTGGTGCCGTGGAGCCGTAAGAGCACCGCGAGTAAAGCTTAACGTCAAGTCGCTTTCAATACGACGCTTTTATACGTAAAGCTTCGTTATTTTTAAACATAAAAACGTAGGCCTCTGCAGATAATGAGTTGGAGTGCAGACTGAACCTTCAGCCGCTCTTTTGAAAGCAGACAACTCTCAGCCATATTTCTTAATTAAACACTGATTTGAGTTATGATGTAGATGCTTTTGCTTTGTTTCGTGGAACCTCCAAGGAATACCTTTAATTTAGAAAACGCGAAACATTCCGCCATCTTGAAGAGAGTTTCATTTCTGATAAAATTTAGATATATATTGTTTTAGATCTGGTACAAAAGGGCGTGATAAAAGATAAGGTCTTTTGGGATGTACAGAGAACAAGGGAGCATCGGGAGGCGTGATGGTCCATGTAATTAGGCCGTGACTTGGTCGACCTTTCGGCCATCTGCGCGGAAGGTCGTTACTCTACTTTTGTTTCAACTTTCAATCTCTTTTCAACACTTACCCTTTGCCTAAACAAACATTATGACTTCCAAATTGAATGGGTTATATTTCATCCGTATTTAAATAAGAACGGCTAGCCTTTAAAAGTTTCGGAGCAACTTTGTTTCTTCGCGAACTATAAAAAGCACTTTAAGTCATCTGTACCATTTATAAGTCGGAAAGGGTCTATAAGTGTATTTATGGACATTATGGGAGTATTTTGTAGTGTAATGAAACTGTTTTAGTTTACTTCTGATATACGGTATACCATAGCAACATTTATGAAGATTGGAGGTGTTGAAAGTAGATAGAACTCCCTCACATCATGCAATCGTTTCATAACTGCACGCAAGCTGCCTAACTTGGCCTTTACATGTTTCGTGCTCAATTAAATAATGAAGCCTTGAAGATTTCTATTGAAACCGCGGCGAAGCATCGACGATGCTTGATTAGATAGTTAGTGCTTAATTAGTAAAGACTTATGTTTTTGTGTCACTTTTTGTGTGGCTTGTAAGTCACTTTTGTATAATGGTTTTAAAAATATCACCTTTAAAGTTAAAGAAGCATTTTTTTTAAATCTCTGAAACTCAAATTATTAAGTTGAATATTAAAACAAGTTAAAATATTGATTATCTTTCAGAATCATTATATATTATTTATGTACATATTTTCTTTATTTTTGTTTCATTTAATATTTCTTTAAAAAGGCAGATATATTATTGTGAAAAAACTGTCTCATGACTAAAGGAATATTCCGTAATATGAAAAAAAGTGTCCAATGTCTCATACATTGGACACTTTTTTTCATATTACGGAATAAGAAATTTAAATCCATGATAAAAGGAATTGGAAAATATGAAAAACTGGAGAGGGGAGGGGTAATCATTGCAGTTTTATGACCGGAGCCATGTGCGACCCCCGGACTGTGATTTACTAGTAATTCATGACCGGGTGAAGATACAAGTCCCGGTCGAGAGCGGGTGAACTTCTATATAAAACGAAGCTGAGTTTACGCAAGATATATTTAGCGAGGAGCCTGTAAGAATAGGTCCAGAATATCCTGAATGCTAACTAAGTTTCTCTGACTTTAGTTAAAAGTTCTTGTCGCTTGGCACTTAGTTTCTTCGTTTGCACTAAGTTAAAGTAAGGTTAGAGTAGAGTAATAAAAATCCACTAGACACTTTTACCGTCCCATCACCAAACTCGTCCCGTATAAAGATACCAATTCGATTCAAAACCACAGGTGACCAATGACAGTCGTTACAGGTATTCAGTGCCCCGAAAGTCTGACAACCAGCCTTACCAAGGGTTATCGCATTACCCAGTACTAACTGGTTTGTGGCGGTCAGATAGGCAGTCGCTCCATGTAAAATACTGATATTCAGCTGCATCCGGTTAGACTGTAAGCCGACCCCAACTTAGTTCGAAAAAGGCTAGGCAGATGATGAGGCAGGTGATCAAGCATCCAAGATTTTCTTCAACAACCTAAAGATTAAATTAAAACTTAGAACACGCAATTTTAGACATTCTTTGTACAAATTTAGACCAACGATTCTACTCCAAATAAATCCGAAAATATAAATTGGATAAGTATCTACATTCATATTTGGGTCATACACAAAACGGGTTATAAAAATGTTCGAAATAAAAAGTCGTTGTTTTTTTTTTAAATCAGTCTCATTTATTAGGTAATGTTACAAGTAATTAGAAATTAATCAAAAACCAGATCGTTATTCGATTTTCAGCAAGTTATTTCACTTCAAAATTTTTTTACGTCTACAGAAAAGACCCGTTTCCACAGAAGAGAGGTTAATATAATATAATCACTGTGGATATTGACATTTACTTGCCATTTAAACTCGTAATTATTAACAAAAGTTATCCTGTCAAGAATAGGTAGGTACTTTGGTAAATACAAACAAAAAAATCTTAGCAACAATCTTTTTCTTTGATGATATCTATACTTAATATTATAAAGCTGAAGAGTTTGTTTGAACGCGCTAATCTCAGGGACTACTGGTTGGAATTGGAAAATTCTTTTAGTGTTGGATAGTCCATTTCTTGAGGAAGGCTATAGGCTATATAACATCACGCTACGACCAACAGGTGCTGAGCAGCGTGGGTGTAGCCGCGTGGAACAGCTAGTTAGTAATAAAATGTAATTTTTCAAGGGTCAAATATTGAAATTATACCATTTTTTATTTATTTTAGCCTCTTATCTTTATTTATTTTATTTTTGATTAATAATTCAAATGTCAAACCAAAAAAAAAACCATAAGAATACCTTTCAAAAATGTTTTTCATCACTATAATCATTTTCAAAGAATGAAGGTCTTTTTTTGGGGTGGGAAATTAAGAAAATAAATGAGTGGAGCGGGGAGTGTTGTCAGACTTGTACTGACTAAAACCCACCCATGTTTCTAAAGGACAATAGATTGTCCTTTACGTTCCGGGGCCGGTATCTCTTTCGAACAACCCGCAACCCCGGCAGGCGGAGGCTGTGGCAAGCCCCTCTGCTTTTCTGACATCTCTTTGAGGCGCACGTGAAACCTGGCCTGTCGTCAATAGACGGACGGACGGTAAGCTACCCATTGCTCCCTCAAACGCCCGGCCACCTCCTTTGCTAGCATTACTGCTTCACAGAAGGAGGTGTGGTGCTTCCCATTCCCTTTCGCTCCGGACCATGGATTGAACCAGGGCCGGACGCGAGAGATCGCCACTGCCGATCGCCAATACGAGGGCACGGCGGTGTTTCGCCCAAGCTGGGCAGACCGCCACTGTGTGCTCCACCGTGTCCTTCGGGCGATAGTCACAATGGTGACACCCGGGCGTTTCCTTTCGCCCGATTATTTGCAGGAACCTACCAAAACTTCCGTGTCCGATGAGGACCTGTGTCAGGTGGTAGGTGAGGACGCCATGACGCCTCTCCAGTCACTCCTCAAAGAGGGGACTTACCGCCACTATTGTGGCGTGTTCTTCATTGTGGCGTGCCTTTAAGAAGAACGAATGTCTTACTCTAGTTTTTTTCATGTGGTTAACTGAGTCATCAGAATAGTTACTCTCACATAGAATGCTCTTTCGCTGAGTACCCGGTTGATTAGTCACATTGTTTAGAAGTTCTGGAGAAGGTATTAACTACAATGGCGAAGGAGTTCTTGGTCCAGTGACAATTGATACAGATGCTGTTCTATGAGAAGATGGTGAACTAGTCACAGAAATACTTGACGAAGGCCTTGAATAACCTACTGATGAATCTTCTAAATAGGATCTGAGACACATTCAATATGAATTTGTCTTATTTCAAAATTAGGACAAGGAACATGAGTGGCGCTGGTGGCGCATAAAATACAGCTTAATCTCCTGGCGTGCAGTAAATTAGGTTCAGTGTTTCATACAACTTGGTGGATTTGGAAGGTACCTTTAAACGGACGACATTTATTTGCATCCGCTATTCTCTGTGTTTCAGGAACATGATTATCATCAACAGGAACAATCTCGATACCTTTACAATTGTTAATTGGGTTCTAGACCGACTGGATCGAGGCATTGTACCTGAAACAAACTGAAACATGCTAAGCACCCAACATTTTGCAAAAAATTAATCAGGCTCCTTTTTTGGAAGCCGATACCAATGATGCAGTTTTTAAATCATGCTGTCTCAGCCCGCCTGCTTGTTTTACCAACATTGTAGCTTTATTAACATAGGAAACTATTAAAATGTTATTTTTTGTGGACATGCATCTTTCCAGTGGACATTTATGTTCACACGAAAGATGTCCACAGGAGAGATTTTTCAAACTAAAATCAAAGCAGCCATTTTATTTTTAAGGTTAGTAAAACAACAAAAGAAACTTTGAAAATACTCCTCAAAAGGCATATCGCCGCAATATTTACTAAATTATAAAATAATAACTTACCAAATTATAACCCAAGCAGGAAAGACGCACTGAACTTTGACAAAAACACTTAATTTTATTTTAAAAAATCGTTAATTAGAAAATGGCACGTAGCTGTACTAACAAGGACTCCAACAAATGGCGGCTATCCAGTGTTGTCAAAATAAAAAATATTCGATACAAGGTAGCTTTAGCAGAAATTAAAATGTGGTTGATTTTTAGGTCCACCAAAAAGACCTAAATCCGTATAACAGCATGTTTATTGGAAATAAATAAATATATCTTGCGCAATTATTAACAAGTACCCAATAAATATAATATTCATTATATATAACGTAAATGCGACAATGATGTTTTAACAAAAATGTACAAAATAATTAACTACATCTATCCAACCACTCATACCCCAAATCTGAACAGTCCACACGAAGAGACTTTTGAAACATTTTGTTTTTTTTTTTAAATAAAGACATATCATTTCAAAGCTTGAAATATTATGAGCAAACAGAAAAGTAACAATGATTTAACTAAAAAATAAAAGACTTCAGTTATTGTCGTAAATTTTTAAGTTATTTTGTCCGAACACCCATATGTGTATGACCCATTTGGAATTCGTGTCTCAGGAAAGTTTCAGTTTTTGTTGAAATAACCGATGTTGGCTACATTATTCATGTGCATCATGAAAATAGGAACAACTTGTAGTTATCAATTTCTTGATAAAAATGTAGAAAGTTTCATGTTCGAAGTATTATATATTTGGTTTTATTGTCAGCAAGTTTTTATCTATACGTACGTACGATAAGGTTGTTTAGATTTGCATGACCCACAAATGTAGTTAATCAATATCTTAGGTTTTATTTAAGATTATATTATATGTGGATCAATAGCAATAAATATGTAAGCTCGTAATCTTTACTTATATATTAGATAATATTATAAAAGCAAAAGTTAGTTTGTTAGTTTGTAACGTCTTCACGCCTAAATGGCTAAACCAATTTTGATAAATTTTGGTACAGAGATTGTTGGACCCGGGAGATGGATATAGGTTAGTTTTTTTTTAAAAAGTGAGAAATGAGGGAGAAAGGGAAGAAAAAAAATAACGCTTTTTTATTACACAAAATAAGGCGCAAGGGCAAAACCTACAGGTAGCAGGTACCTGCAAATCAGGAGAGGGGTACTGTGAAGCCGCGGGCAAAAGTTAGTCCTCCATAACTTAACAATCGTTTGTATCCGGTTTAACAATTCTTAGCAAAAATTTGATTCTTTTGAAAATGATTTTAAACGTTTTCATATTCCACTTCCACCATTATACATTTTAAATTTTCATGTTTAAACCATTATCTATGCTTATTTCCTTTTGCTCTTTACCTAGAAGTCACTTAAACTGTTCTGTAGAAATTATACTAACGGCATTTTGTGCTTGATATAATTTCAAAGAAATGCTATTTTCGCTGTCGTTAGTCATTTCTTTTAATTATGGGAATTAGGTTTGTACCGTATTGCATGGGACTTAAACATTGCTTTTTTTTGTGTGGGAAATTATCAAATTTCTTCCCCCGCTCTGGGCTGGAGCGGGGGATATTTAAAAAAGTTTATAATAGGGACACCATGCGACACTAAGTACCTTACCGCAAGCGCACAAAACACCCGGCCGTACCTCGGCAAATAAAAATGCGCGCGAGTCACAGTCGCGGCGCAGGGACGCCATGCGCTGTTTGTGACAGTGTATTTGTACGGATATACAGGTAACATAACAAGCTTATAACTTTGTGGTTTTTCGTGATACAGTTTTGAAATTTTGTGCATAGATTCTTTTTATAAAAATACTGAACAGGTGTTTCGGCTTTCGCATAAACTAAAAATAATGTTGTATATGGCTTATCTGTTAATCTATTAGTTACAATGGAAAATGAATACTCGATAAAAATTAACGATCAATCTAGTTTTTCATAAATTAAAAAAAAGGACTTGGCGCATCTATTCCGGGCTACTTGTAAAAGCTTTGTGACATTTAATAAAAATAAATACCCTAAGGTATTTGATAAAGTTATCATATTTAAAGATTCCGTATGTCAAAAGGAAAACGGTTAAGGAAAAGTCTGTCAATACTCTTTATCTCAAGAACACGTCGAGGAATCAAGTTGAAATTATATTTTAACCATACGAGTATACTCAAGTCTGTAGTCCCTTGAAGCTGTAAAACAAATAAATCCTCTAAGTTATCGCAATCAAACGATGTGGGCGTATATGTCGCAGGTTTGTACAGAACCTTCGGTGCGCGAGTCCGACTCGCACTTGACCGGTTTTGTTTCTAACGTTTTAAGATACAAAAGTAAAGCACAGTAATCAAATGATCTTAAGTTAACAGAATTATATTTAAGGTGCTAGGAAATTGAGGGCCAACGTCTGCCGGGGTTGCGGGTTGTTCGAAAGAGAAACCGCGGCCCCGGAACATAAAGGGCAATGGAAGGAACATGGGTGGGTTTTAGTCAGTACTAGTCTGACACTCCTCCCCGCTCCGCCCAGAGCGGGGGAAGTTAAGGAAAAATAAGGAGCTAGAAAACCTTTTGACCTCTATGACCATTTATGACATCTTGCCAATAGTAAATGTTTTAGAAATCCCCTTTTTGGTGTCATTATGGTGCGTAATAGAAACACAATGTTATCTACACGAAATTAAATAACACAAGACAAACAAAACCATTCTCCTGGCTCAGATTTAAAGTCCGATACCAATATTTTCTTTTCCTCAACTTTGCCCTCGCCTCATTTAACTACTGTTTTAGTCTTTGTCCCTTTTTCCTTCCCTATGGATCGTAAACTCCCACGTTCGACGTTTAAATTGTGTGAACAGCGAGGTAGAAAAACAGCTTGACATGACTGCTCAAATATCGTGACATTCAACATCCTCCTTATCTCGTAAATATATTATAATATATATTATAAACTAAACTGAAACTAATTCTATACTGAAATTGCCCATAGTTACAACTTACCTCACAGTATATTTTTTTAAACATCATTATCTGCCTAGCCTTTTCCCAACTATGTTGGGGTCGGCATCTAGTCTTACCGGATGCAGCTGAATATCAGTATTTTACATGGATCGACTACTATCTAACTTCCACAACCCATTTAGTACTGGGTAATGCGATGTTCCTTGATAAGACTGGTTGTCAGACTTTAGAGATACTGACTACCTGTAACGACTGTCAAAGATCTACAATTGACAGCCGGGACCAACAACTTAACGTGCTTTCCGACGCACGGAGGAAACTCGGTATGTAACGGGTGGTCACCCATCCACAGACCAATCCAGGCAAGCGCGGCTTAACCTAAAGATCGACCCGAGCGACTGCTATTATTTAGCCAAAAGCTCCTCGAGTATATTTTTTTTCAACGTTTATATTCAACATCAAAATTGAATAAAAATTACATTTATCGACACAAAATTTAAGAAATTGTCAAACATTTTGTGTAAAAATAATAATGAAAGCTACTAAAACCTAACTAAAAAGCAAATATTTACGAATACGTTTCTTTTCCAAAACCTGGTTAAACTGGAGCGCATGCTCAAAACTTCTCCATATTCCGTCCGGTGGGATATTTGCAGTACTCACGTAATAGAGCACATTTTAAAGGAAATATTAAGTCGAAAATACTGTAAATAAACATTAATTTACGAGGCAAGAATTGCATGTTACTCCGCGCTCGCTCCCCTATGGGAGTACCTACTTCCTTTGTGTTTAGAAAGTCTGAGTTTAATTGGGTCCATAATTTTGGTCGTTCTGCTGCTATGCATGTAGATCGGACCAATTAGTTGAATTAAATGTAAATTTTGTACCACTTCCTTAAAATCTCCCATCTGGACACGAGATGCTTGACCTGGAAGTATTTCAATAGTTTCCGGACACAGCTTAACCGAAGCAAGGAAAACCTTATCAGGTAATTCATAGATGACTTTGCCCTGAAGCTCAAATGTGATGTTGCCGCACAAACGATGGGGCACTTGTCTTGCGTGTCCTGTTGTTGCTCATTATAGGAGCCGCCAAATTTTGGGCTGACTCAATTAAGATTGTCAACCGTAGACTAAGAAGAATAATTAATTGAATTTCAGAAAACCGCTTGGTAGGTAATGACCCTGAGCAACCTTTTTTAAATGTAAATAAGCACAATTTTGTTCTTCCTCAGAGGAAAACGCGGCAATATATCATTTATATGACATCGTGTCGGTAAAGTAAGACGCAAAGAAGCTCAAATCCCTAGATTGACAAACAAAAAACCTCATTCAAACGTTGGTAGTAGCTCGTACACAAAAAATACGCGTGTCGTCGACAGGTCGGTTTCAATACGTGTAGGAGACGAACGCGACCGTCTCCGGCCTAATGCGGTGATTTGTATGCAAGTCTGTTTGTTTTAGACCTGTTCCTAGACCTCCCCATAAGCCGTCAGCCGACTCTAGTACTCCCTTTACGTACAAGAAAAAATATAACTTACTGCCTCACTGAAACTACTAATTTGATGTCAAACTGTGAACACCGTTGTTCTGTAAACGGCATACATTTTCATTATTTACTCGACACTACTTTTTCCACCCGGCCAAACTTCTATCTCAAGATTAAGAAATAACTTATAGTCGTTCCGCGTGCGTGACGCTAACATTATTTATGGTTAATTCTGGATTCACGAAAAACAACTTTCTTTTGTTATTATTCCAACACACAATAAAAGTATAGGCTTTCGGTGTCAACTTATATAACGATCGTATATTTCTGACGCCATATTCTCCGATACTATTGCAGAAACTATTTATCTGTATATTTATGTTGTACTTGTAACACTTTCAATGCGCATCTTTCAGGGCCACCTGTTTGCCTGAAGATCCCTAGCTTGCCAATTATCGTGATAAAAATAACTGGCTACTGATAAAATAACATAAATTCACGTACCTATATAAAACGTACAAAAGTTGGTTTGTATTCGGGTATCCGATGCAGACAGCCACTATCGTTAACAAACCTAAATATTCTACTCTGCTATCCTCTAGGTTAAACATCCTTTGTAACGTTAGTTTCTCTTGGCTTTCCAGAGCTACTTCTCAAGATTGCCATACGTTGCAACTATACAAGCCCCACTTCGTACGCCATTACGTAATTAACTATTTGACCGACCTTTTGCAAGTGAAGAGTACCCAGAAGACACCTAGAGTGGTTTGCAAACTTAAGTTTCCAAATTCAAAGGTTTGATACTAAAATAACAAAGTACTAAACTAAGAACATTTCTAATGTAAAGATTGTTTTCAATTTTGTACATGGTCAAAGCATTTTGAATATTAATATTCAACGTGATTAACATTATCCACATTTATGCATGAATTTCGAGTTTCAAATTAGCGTGCATAAGGTAAATATTTAAACTGATACATTAGGTTTGCCCCAGCGATGATGAACTAAACGGTCGACTAGCTCATTTAATTTATCATAGGTTTTCGGAGTCTAGTATCAAAATTACAGTATGATTTGTTCACGCTATCGTCATAATGTTGCCATTGTTGGTGATTACATTAGAAAAAAAAAACTTCTTTATGTAAAAAAAACGTTGCACCACACTAGGAATTACTCCTGTTTCGTGGGTGCGTTTACAAACATTTAAACTCACATAGTTATCTACAGTTACAGTTGTTCCAAACCCGCCTGACCCGGAACAACTATCTGTATGCTATACAAATACATATTAGTACCGTGCGCGAATCTAACCCGCGACACGCAGCGCGGCAGTCGATCGCTCAGAAACGCAGTTTCGTGCAACAGTTTACAGTGCAACCGTGTCGTCAGCAGCATTTTTAGAAACTAGTAATAAGATTTAACTAGCAAACCGCCTCGGTTTTGCACGAGTAGCAGAATAACTCTTCCAGTTTTTCCCACATTTTCAACAATAATCACCTTATTTCAGCTAATTTACACTAAATATTAATGGATTATAAATTTAAACCTTTCTCATGAAACACTCCGTCCATTGGAAACCGTATGAAAATACGTTCGATAGTTTTTGAGATAACCGCGTTCAGATAGATACACAGAGAATAACTTTGTTTTGTAAAATGTCATGTGTCATATCACTAGGTATATACCAATTTTCTATAAAAGTCTTTTGTCTAATAGGATATTTTTTGTTGAAACTATAATGAAACAAAAACTGTTATATAGTTGAAACTATGTCAAGTACCACTTAGTGTCTCCCAAACATACAGTTGATTTAGTGTTTCTAATACTCCGGTACGTTGCTAATAATTCATTGCTGGCAATAAACGTCACTGATGCCCATTGGCTTCCCCATAAACTGTATCTTGGCTGTATAGCCCTTGAAGGGATTATACTATAATCAGGAAGAGATATCTAGCAGGCTGATATGAGTTTCCAGACAAGTGACCATCGTTTTGAAAGAATTTCGTATCTCTACTACTTTTGATAGGATCTAGATTAAAACACAGGATCTGTTTTTTTTTTGACAGGACGTTTTACTATATAAAATAGCGGAACATGCTGCGGGCTAAAAAAAATCTAGTACATAAAACAAGAACAAAATGATAGACCACGTGTGCACAAGCTTTGACGAGTGTAAATTGTTTGGAATTTCTACCAGTACCTACTTCCATGGAGGAAAATACCGTTCGAATTCTACCAGCATTCAACGTTCAATGTCAAGTTAGACAATACTGCTACCCGTTGCAAGGACCACGACATTTTTACAACAAACGGTTTATTGAAAACAAACAAAGCAAAATACGCTAGAAAATGCCTCATGTCTGCATTCCGATAGAATTATTTAAGGAAGTCAGTTGATATGTCTCATAGAGTTTCTTTAAAACAATTTCTTTCTTTCTATAAATAGCTTCCAAGGCGGAATTTAGGTGCACATTAAAGTAAAGTTAATCTTCTCCCCAGGCTTTTCCGCTTTTCAGTCTTCTCGGTGTGATTTTTTCTATAACTAGATGCGTCTGTTTATCGGTCATGTTGTGAAATCTTGTTATGTAAACCATAATCTTTTTGGACTTAGGCACTAACCAGACGAAACAGAAAGAAAAAGGAAAATGACAACATCCGACACATAAACTTTAATGTGGCATCAATTGGATTGATTACTTTCGTTACTGAAGCAACGTGCTCTTTTATTTTGATAAGAGGGAAACCTACGACTGGTTTGATATTGAAGCCAATTTTATGAAGATCAACATGAGAAGCATTTTAGTCTAAATATCCAAGTCATGATGTAATATGATGTGTGTTTTGTCCAGCTATACTACTAATATCTACAATTAATGCGAAAGTTTGTGGGATGGATGGATGTTTATTATTCTTTCACGTAAAATCGACTGAACAGATTTCAATGAAATTTGGCACAGAGAGTTTGTTTATAACCAGAATTAATATATAGGCCTTTTTATCCCGGTCAACGCGGGTAAATACGTGGGACGCAGCTAGTCAGCAATAAAAATGTTGTTTAAGTCAAAAATGTTTCATTATCATAAATTTAGAATTCTAAAAATATTTGACTCTACAGTTTGCAAATAAAAACTATATTACAATTCTACTCAGATAATATATAACATATCGATTAAACATAAACAAGCTAAAGTACTCAATTATGTTAATAATTTACGAGATAATTCAATATTCAGTATGTTATGTGAGATTGCTATTAGCAAAGAAATCAGCCGCGACAGGCATGGTAGATAATATTTTGTTGTTCAAACATTTAGATATAGTTGAAACCGCACTGTTTTTGTCAGAAGGAAATGTAGGGATAAATAAATATTTATTAATCTTGCTACTACTCCACAGCACTTATATAAATAAGGCGAACATTTGTATAAACCTATCTAAAATGGTAGCTTAAGCAAAATTATATCAGGTTAATAATATGAATTACGTTAACATTCGTAATATGGTCACAAAGTGGAAATTCACGACATTAACTACGTCTGCAACCATTTTAGAATTTAGTTGCTGGTTCATTTTAAATTCTGCATAACTGACCATTTCAGATCCCCTGGAACATCCTATCCAGCCGTTTTCACGCACATCTTGCTTAAACAACACCAGCAGAAAGTTTGTATAGTCGATTCAAACTGATGACACGGTTGGCGCAGTGGCTAAGCGTTTGACTGCTACGCTACGTGTCGCACGTTCGAACCCCGCACGCAACATGATCTACAGTTAGTTGTTTCGGGTCTGGCTGTCTCTGTATGTGATTTTAAATGTTTGTAGTCGCATCCATCGCACCCCACAACGTGATAAAAATAACCATCATCTGCTTAACCTTGTTCCTAAGTTGTTAACTAGCTATTTAGCTTTAAGTCTAACCGAATGCGTTTTTTACATGGAGCGACTGCTTATCTGGCATCCACAACTCACTTAGAACTGGATCATTAAATACTTCTTGCAGGATTCGGTCAAAATTTCGCCCTTCTTTAGTTTTAAGACCAAAAGGAAGCCGAAGTGAATGCATCGGTCAGAGCCTAGTTATCAATATACCATCTGTTCCCCACGGTTTCACCCGCGCTGCTCAGCACCTGTTGGTCGTAGCGTGATGTTATATGGCCTATAGCCTTCCTCAAGAAATGGACTATCCAACACTAAAAGAATTTTCCAATTCCAACCAGTAGTCCCTGAGATTAGCGCGTTCAAACAAACAAACTCTTCAGCTTTATAATATTAGTATAGATTATTTCACAAGCCTACTATGGATGAAAGTCACAATTTTCTTTAATGCCACCTGGTGATGACTGTTCGAATAAAATAACAGTAAAGAAACATGACGAGAGAGATTGTTTAACCTTTTCGTTATGTCAAAAAGGAGTTTATATTTTTAGTCATGTGTCGCGTGAGTACGTAGGTCTAAAAATAAAATATAATGCTAAGGATCTTAACGCTGAAAAGTGATTCAATTTATTTGAACATCTGTTTGTTTTTAACACATGATGAAAATTTTAACCGACTTCAAAAAAAGGAGGAGGTTATCAATTCGAATGTATGTTTTTTTATGTTATTTGTTACCTCAGAACTTTTGACTGGGTAAACCGATCATAATACCATAACAAAAAATATGAAATAATAAATCTTTTTTGTAAAAAATAATACCGTCTTAAAAACTAAAAATAACTGAAGTGCGTGGCAAAAAAGTCTAAGAAATCAACAAAAGTCACCGATTTCCGGATTAAACGTTATCTTTCACTTGTTAGTTTTATTTTTGGAAGTCGGTTGTATTTTTTAAACACTAGAGTGAATTTCGAATGACGTGTTTATTTACGCTACAGCAAAATTAAAAAAACCGAAGTCTTCTTTGCAATACAAAATTAAGCTTCCCTCTCCTCCTTTTTTGGAAGTTCCAAAGTTAGAACTTGATGTTTAATTAGAATGCTTGATATGTATGTATGCTAACGTCATTTGTATTAGAATGGAGTACACAATGGACATAATTGCTAGTGTTGTATTAATAATCAGAATGGTCAAGTACGTAATACGTATCATTGGGCACATCCCACATCTAGCGAGATGAGAAAGGAGCTATACAGATGTCATGTCACATTTACCCCCGCACTGGGCCAGCAAGCTAGATTATAGTTAATTTCTTCTCATAGAAAAGGTGCCTATGTTAGAAATAGCAACATTTAGACCCATTTGAGTTTTGCTAAGAACGAGTTTTTGGAACGAAGTTCCTTATCGCGCGTTTCGAAAGGGGCTAGACGGAAAAAAATAAGACCAAAAGGTGTAACGACACTTTTTGCTATAGTTGTAAGCCGTGTGGCGTGTGCGTGTCTCTTTGTCTCTCTCTCTCTCTCTCTCTCATAAAAAGCCCGTTATTTCCGTTTCGTCTTTCTATTTCGCATTGAACAGTGTGGTGTCGCGACGATTATTTTTGTTGAGTGTTCGTTCTATCCGGGTGTCCCTTGGCACCTCTCAAGTTTTTTATTCTAACAGAATTCTAGCAAAAAACACAGCAATCAACTATTAAAATACGTATTTTATCATATACATAAAGGACCTGCGATCTTTTATACACATGGCGACACATCATTTCAAGTATGGCCTCGCTTAATACAGATTTCCCGTACAACAGGAGATCCGCATAAACTGGTTTTGTTTAACTTGATAGAACGCCGTTTGCAGGTTTATTGGACGAGAGAATATACGATAGTTAGTTGCTTCCTCGCCTGTGGTAGACGGCTTTGGTGATAGGTTGTTATTAGGAACTGCGAATGATATGCTCACACACGAGACGAGTTAATCTGATTAACATGTAATTGATTTGCGTTTCCTGGCACTTCGGCACTTGGGGCCAATTATATGCATAATCTATTACTCAGGACTACTTACTCATCTCAATAACTAGTACGTTGGTAGCTAGCAGCTGACTAGGTTATGTACGCGGTTTTGCCCGCGATGGGAAATAAGACTATAGTAACTTGCTACCAGAATTAAAACCTTATTTTGAGTTAGCACGTCCTATCATCGACTACTTACGTCATTATCAGGAGTAAACCTAAAATCTAAAAAAAGTATTTTCTTATCCTTACCCAGACCGCAATCTACCTCTATGTTGCATTTCAATTCGTTCTGCAGTTAAAACACTACAAAAATAGCCATTATAATCTCTTCGTTCTGCTATTTTGTTCTGATAACCTAAATATCTTATCAGTTCCTTTGTATAGGCAACGTAGAATTCTCATTCCTAGATTGAGCGCGGGGACAAAGGCTAGGAGAGCGGCCAGAGATAAGTAAGTACCGAGTACGTACGCATCCAGCACTCTTTAAAATAATTAAAGTCTGGAATCGACTGCGGAAATACGCGGCAACGAAATAAATTTGCCAACGGTACTTTTGCTTCGCACTAATATTTAGCTTATTTTAAATTAAATGCAACTTAAGAGGATATAATGTATGTACACTCGGTTGTAGTTAATAGCATACGTTGACAAACTGGGTCAAACATAATTATTATTATGTCTCAGTCACCGCTAAAATAAATGAAATTCGGCTGCTTCACCACATTCTGGCTCCTGTCCAGACTAGGAGCTCAACATGTGAATTAAAACTATTTCAACTTGAGTAGGTCCATTACGAAATTAATGTTGTGTTCTAGCTACGTGATCATTTTATCAGGGTCTAAAAAGGCAGCTTTAGCAAAATCATAATCCTTACTAATATTATAAAAGCGAAAGTAAGTTTGTTTGTTTATTTGCTTCGTCTTCAAGCCTTAATGGCTAAACCGATTTCGATGAATTTTGGTACATATCTCTGTGTGTGTTGAGACCCTGGAGACTGACATAGGCTAAAAAAGTGGGACAAAGAGGGAAGAAAAGGGAAAATTTAGCTTTGCTATTACAATCAGTAAGGCGCAAGGGCAAAAAGTACAGGTAGCAAGTACCTGTAAATCAGGAAAGAGGATCTGTGTTTGGTCGAACTATGGAAGATAGTAGGATAATAATATAATTTACGTTAAAATTCTTAATGGTAAAGTAATTTATATAAATTTATACTCTCTAGGCATTACAACGATTTGGCAAAACTATTTAGCTGGAACATAACCCCCCCCCATTACTAAATACAAAAAGAATTTGACCACTACAACAATTGTACAACAACCATTATGATTATATTTTTAATGTGAATCAATTCTTTTAAATTTTAATTTATTTTAATTTTTAATTTCTATATCTTGTTTTTAATTGACATTATGTTTTCTTTTTCCGATTTGTTATAATTTTAAAATAGTTTTCATTTTTCACTTCTACAAATATTTTTGTGTTAACACCTAGTTATATGTGCATGCTGTGGTCTCCCATAATTGAAGGAACACAGTTAAAACAACCTATTTTTTGGGGTGGTAAATCGTCAAATAACTTCCCCCGCTCTGGGTGAAGCGGGGGGAAGTGTCAGACTTTTATTGACTAAAATCAACCCATGTTCCTTCTATTGCCCCTTACGTTCTGGGGCCGCGGTATCTCAACCCATTGTTTTATGTTTTATAATATATCTGTGTATCCTTTTTTTGTGGATTCAAATAAATAAAAATTAATAACCTATTATGATTCTGCTAAAGCTGCCTTTTTAGACCCCCTGCCCGTAAATAACATTTTAAAGTTTCCCATCATCGTTGTCCACAGCTTGAATATCACTTTGTATCAGCTCTAAGGTCACAATCCGATCAAAAATGAACGTATAACAAATAAGCCGAGATATGGATGAGCGGTTAAAACCAGACAAGCAATGATCGACAGGCGTGGAGAAACAAAGCCTGGAAAATAAATCGAAATTGATTGAAACCAAGCGATCATTCAGGAGAGCAACAATGTTAACGTTATTTTTGTTTTCCATTCTAAAATCTAAGCTTGCCTTATTGAGTGTATGTTTAAAGCAAGTGACTTTTAAATGTCTCTCCTTGTTTGACCCCACACCCCCTAGTCGTTGTTTGTCGTGATTTGCATAATCAATATGCAAAAACAAGCTATCTAAAGATTTATGACGTCCTGAGTAGTGTTGCCTGCAATAAATAAGATGCTATTCATATCGAGCGCCCATTATCACGATGGATGACTACCGGATAACATAACCGATAAAAATGCCAAGGAGCCCTACGTTGGCAAATACGCCACAAAGATTCGTTTAAATATTTGATATTTTAGGAAAGACCTCTAATTTTGGAAATAAAATCTATATCAGCTTGCTCTTTTGTATAGATTGCAGTCAAACA
Organism: Ochropleura leucogaster; assembly: GCA_958449745.1. Lineage (NCBI taxonomy): Eukaryota > Metazoa > Arthropoda > Insecta > Lepidoptera > Noctuidae > Ochropleura > Ochropleura leucogaster. Next base: position 15,227,477 of record OY288200.1, read on the forward strand.
CAATACTTGATATACTTTCCTACCTACGTTTGTAACAAATTAAAATACAAGGTGCGCCCCGGAGTTTTACCCGAAAATACCAGCTTAATGTACTAATCCAAGGTATAAGTTATCTACATACCAAATTTCATTTAAATTGGTCCAGACATTTGAGCATGAAGGAGTTACGAATACACACACACATAGTAAATGTCGCTTTTAAAATATTAGTGTAATTAATGAAAATTTGATAACTTACAAAACAAAAACCTATTGACATAAGAGTGATTTAAAAATCAGCCGCCTTATTACAAGCCTAACGAAATGATCATACGACACTAGTAAAAGGGCCCAGAATCAAAGGCCAAAGCGCGGGTCGCAGCCATAATCGTGACGACCAAGCAAGAAAAACTCACGAAGCACCGTTAAAAACACACGGCAAGTAACAACTCAATTTTAAACTGCTCGAGGAACATAAAAGTTAGTATTATTGCATAATATCTCATGCTTAAATATTACGGGATCAGCTTTAAGACAATACCAACAACGAAATACGTGCCTATTAACACGAACTACCTACAAGCTGTCATCCGTTTTCTAACCCACCCACTCCCTCTGGCTGTGGGACGTACATTTCTATTACTTACTTTAAAAGCATTCCTTCAATTTAATACTAACGTACATCTGGACTTTAAAAGAGACTATGACCTCTGAGTTTGTTTCGGCTGTTTCTTCTCAGAGTAGTCGGGTACGAAACACCGGCCTCATCTAGTTTTTAAAAAAAATTACGTGTAAAAGTGTTTGTGAAAACCTACTTGCAAAATAAACATCATTTATCATCTTGATTTCAGTACGTTACCTAGTCTGCGGTATATTTCCCGGAAAATTAATATCTACTAGTTAATAAACGTGAAATCAACATCTCTAATTGTCTAGTGCTGCGCTTCTGACCCGGTCAAGGCTAAACGTCCAATTAATATCGAATGCGACGACAATTTATCCGACCGAATAACGATGCAATTTTGATCGTTAGCTCTTATAATATTCAGTTACTTTCGAAAACTTCTTTCATTTTATATTCATTTTATTCCAAGTTCAATAGTTAGTGTTGAAATCAAGATATTGTGGTTATTTGTTTGTTCGATGGCAGCGCGGTATCCCGATTAATTGCTACGTGATCATTTGTATCAATCTATCAATACATCCTTTTAATTTCAATTCTTGAACGTTATTAAAATAATAAGGATGTATTACTACATCCACTTATAAAAATGTCACAATTCCTTCCACGTTTATAGATTTGCAATGAATTCGTCATCATGGCTTTTAATGGTGCAAAAACCACGTAATTAGAAATATATAACCATGTAATAATTATACATTTATGTAATTAAACAGATATCAAATATTCAAAACAATGTTAATTACAAGGGTAAACGTTTAAATCGAACCAGCAAATTACATTAAAATAAAATGAGGGAATACGGTTTGGCCACTGGTTAATTGCACGAAAAAGCAAAACATCGACGTAAATTTAATTGGAATCTTGCATCGGGATTCGATTTATAAAATAGAGGGAGTTTTAGAAGCAGTGCCCGTAAGGCAAACAGTCATGAAGAGACCTAAACTAACAGCGTCTAGCGCAGCGCGAGGTTCACTTCCACAAGAATAAACTTAAAGCGATCCCAAGTGCAGACCTTTCTGGCAACCCGTATTAACCAATCCGCGCAATTTAATTTTGTTCCTTATACATTAATGTATTTGTACAATTTTAACCTTCTTCTCGAAGGTTATTGCGACCCCAAATTACAATATTATGTTATTATGTAAACACCACAACTCTCGGTGTTAGTTTGAACGTATTCATACGTGTGCGCACTTTAAGATGGCGCCAGCGGGAATGCAATTTACTGCCCTCTGCGGAGAAGTAGCGAACTTCTTACAACAAATATTCATTACTAACTTTTGTGTGGCATGTGATCCACACACACGCACGTGTTACTGTGTCGCCACTAAACGTCTGGCTCAGTTTGCTGAGTCGTAAACTGTGTATGTTCATGCCAGCCTCTCCAAGTGCTCAACCGACATCTACAATATTACGAGGCACCAACAACCTATACAAAATGCTAAACCTGAATCTATTTACGCCCATAAGTGCTACAAATCCTTACTAATATTATAATAGCGAAAGTGAGTTTGTTTGTTTGTTACCTCTTCACGCTTTAATGGCTAAACCGATTTTGATGAATTTTGGTACAGAGATAGTTGGGAACCAGGAGACGGACATAGGCTAATATATTTTTTTTAAAGTGGGATGTGAGGGAGAAAGAGGGAAGAAAAGGGAAAACTTAGCGTTGCTATTACAAATCAATAAGGCGCAAGGGGAACTGCGTTACCCCGAATTTAACGCGAGCGAAGCCGCGGGCAAAAGCTAGTATTTTATAATTCACTAAATCTAAATCAAGGCTGCAAATGTATGAATTAAACAATGAAATGAAAACTCAAAAGTATTTTTCGCTTTGAATTTTCATAAGTAGGTAAATTTTCCTATGAGCACTTTCCCAATTTAGAAATTCATGTAGCACGTAATTACTTGAGACGAATCTGCTGTGATGCTGGATTTCCGAATTTGAATCGTTTAACTTTGATTCAGGGTTGCTTGGAATAATCCGACTGTTTAATGAAGCGGCGTTGTCTGTATGATTGCGACACGCAAGTTCCGCAGCCGATAATCCTGACTTAGTTTTTTTTTTATCTCCATGTTATCAACTTTTGAGCGAAATTAATATTAATAAACTGTAACGAAGGCTGCAGTGGACTGCGGTTGTGGTTACTAGCCGCCTAAATCCGGACCAAGCGATTGGCTACCCTCAAATCTCTGTAAGCCTGTTGTGGTTGAAACCATTGGAGCGACACGAGTAGTTTTAAACTCAAATTCTGTAAGGTAATAAGCGTAATACAGTATTGCGGTTTACAAGTGGGAGTCCAGCCTAAATATCAAATGATGCTTAACAAAACGGAATGAAACAGGAAACTCTTGAGAAATAAATCAACATTCTATAGTACATTATGGAGACAGATAATATATAAAAATATTTCTTTGAAATGGAACCTATTTAGGACTGTAAGTGTTTCCGTGCGTTTCACAAATGTCCTAAAACAGCTGGTAATTCACTCATTATTTTATTTTTTCCTTTTTTTATTCTCTTTAGATTACGCTGTTAAACAAAAACGTAGAACTGAAAGGTGACTTTAGTACAGAAATGTTTAAAATATTAAAGCAAATAAAGTTGCGTTGCTTTACATAAAATGCAATGTCTGGCTGGGGGACTGAAGCGTATAACGGCCACTCTGCGTCGCGTGTTATCTCACTGTATCTCATTCCAACGAAAACAAAAGAACAAAGAACTGTTAATTCAATAAACTGTAATCCACAAAAGTGAATACCTACGCGTTTGATGTTCGTGATAAGCAACCATCGATGCGCTGCACTCACGATTACTGATCAGATATCATTCGATAACTAAAAGCATGTTTATCAGAGAAGCTACAACATTTTTACTAAGTTATTTCCATATGCGTAAACAAAATCACATATGGATATCCTCGTATTCATGTCGCCTATTGATGGATTATCTTGACTTAAGACAAAACTGTGGTTCCAAAGCCTACGTGATATAAGCAATCGAATAAAATCCTTTACGCTAAAAAGGGTTTTGTTCCGTAAATAACAAAGCTTAAAACCCTTTCTTAAATGGTACCGTTCAAAGAATATGAAAGCTGTAGCGCAATGTTAATCTAGTTTTCATTTGAACAGACGAAAATAATTTAAAGAGTCTAGAACTAACAATTCCTTTTAGTTAATTATCTAGTTCTGAGCACGGTTGGTTTAAACGTTTACACTGGCAGAATTCCGAATGAATACCCCAGTAGCTTTGTTGCTCCTCTCGGATCAGCATTGAATGTATGCAAGCACTAGGCGGGCCCTCAATTCTACTCGCAACTTTCTCCCCGTTAAGAGAACATCTGTGCTCCGAATTGAAATTCTTTGTCTATTGCAAATAAAACACAGTACAGTCGGATTGTTTCCAAGTTTGCTATCAAAGTTTTATAAAATGGAGATCATACTGGATACGCACACAGAATAAAATTATTTCAGTTGTATTACGGAGGCAAAATACGACGTTAATATGTATTTATTTACGTTCACATTTTAGTCCGCGAAAGTATCGTAATATGAAGCATTTTTCTCTTCGGTTTCTACTTTGTTGGTGTCGTTTTTCCCTAAAGAATTTCTTTGGTGCCCGGGAAAATTTTAAAGAATTTCGCGATAAAACATTACTCTCTTTCTAAATATATTTTTACCAAACGCTTTGCTACTTTTTTTTAATAAATTAGATACTTACTTTTTCTTTATTTTGTTGATATATAGAGACGATATCTTATAGTATAAGACAAATTTTCTTGGACATTAGGATAACAATGGTCGTAACGCCCACATAGCTCCGACTACGTACAAAGAGCCGTGTATCTCACTAACAATAACTGTTGCCTGACGAGATAATATGTCGTAGATAGATCAGTGAGCAGCCGACAGGCTCGCAGCGGAGCATTAATCACGGGCTGCCTCCATAACCGAGCCACGCAAAAATGATAGCTGCTTTATTAGACCTCTACGAATTTAGTACGGCGCTACGAAACTCCGTAGGCTCGCGACTTTCATCAAGTTTTTCAAATATTTACACAATTCTAATCTTCCGCTTTTCTTTACTTTCAGAAAACGTGACTTCTAAATCATTTTAAATTCACAAAGTTTTTCGCGAAAATGTAGGGATATTATTTCTTTCAGAGTTTCGGAGTTTAATATACAGTTAAACTTAAGGGCGCCAAAGAGTTATCGCCAAGCGTCTTAAATATTTTTGCTCATTTTGAAATTATGTAAATAATAAAAAGCTTATTTACTTCTATTATGTAATTATTAATCGTAATTCGTACGAGTTGAAAGAAAACATGAAAAAAATCTAACGCGCGTAATTTAAATTAAAAATTGAGCACTCGATTTCCACAAATTTAAATTATTTTGATGTCAAAATATATACAACACTAAAATATATCCTTTCGCTGCCAGCTGCAAATTCTGAAGAAGATGAAACAAAGATGAGAGCAAAAAAAAGCGATGTCAAAATGTTATATAACAAAAGATGATGCAGAGCTGGTGAGAAAACAAAACAGTAACAAATGAACGTAAGTAAACAAATGGCTTACCGCCTTAGCTGGGAAGTTTGGAGCCAACTGCCGACGATTAAAGTTTAGGATCTAGACTCGGAAAGTGTTGAGAACAAAGATAGCTAAGTCGGAGTAGGTCGGTAACGCGGTTCGGCGACGGTCGGCGCTACAGCGGCAGCGGTAGTACGCGGCACGCGCGCGCTCGGGGTAAGTGCGAGTGCGGCGAGGGTGCGAGTTCGTGTGAGGCGCGCAACCACGGCAGGTCCGCTCTCCAGGGCGGCTCTACTTGGAATCGGCGTCGCCCTCCGCCACGGTTATGTAACACGCGCGGCGTAGCGCAGCGCGGCCCGGACCCCGCTCACCCCGCTTTTAGGGAAAAGATGAATGAGTAAAGTTTCCTAACGGACGTTAGTCCATGGATCGCGCTCGGTTTCAGATCGGCCCGCGGTTACATAAAGCCTCCCGGCACATGCGCTCTGGCTGCTGAGCACCGCATCATGACCACGCGAGTAACATCGCCCGCGCCGGTACTCCAGCCGCTCCTGAACCTTCGCTTTATGGGCGACGCATACATCACCCGCCCACCTACCCTCGCTGGGAATAACGTATCCTTCCCGTCTATGCACAGTTTTATAACGTACTACGAACGTACCGTCATATTTCTCTACAGCAACGTAACTATGACAGTTCATTCGAATTCGTACCTAACGATATTTTATGGTCGCCAGGAGCCATCCAGAGGGGACCCGTAACCCGCAGCGTCATAATAAAAGTATTATTAATTAATGTCCTTTTCCCGAGGAAAGCCACCTTTATTACAGTTTATATGGATCCCATAGGTTTTTACTTCATAGGACTTATGTAAATCCGCTATTAGACCTTTAAAACATTAAATAGATAAAACGCGGCATTATTTTTGCTAGGGATTAATGGAATAATTAGTAAACTAGTAAATTATTCCCCGTAGCCTAATAAAGCAGGGAATTTATCTGGTTGACGCGTACATATAATGAAAAAGCTTTGCTAAAGTTTTATACATAGTTATGTATGGCACTATAATTAAATTTAAACAATTGTCGATAATCTTGAACCAACAAGCTAAATAAACTTGCAACATTTCCTATATTTACTGCAAAAGCGTTCGCTGGCAAACTATAAGATATCGTTTCGAATGTTACATTACATTTTTTTTTTAATGTAACTTCTTTGAAAGTATTGAAACTGTCTCCGTCGGGTTTTTATGGGGTTGAATCCCCAGGTAAAGAAGTTTATTAGGTTCTTCCATTAAGGATATCTTGGAAACCGTCCTAGCCTTATGTATAGTTATTACAGGTGATAATCATAGTGTCTCGCATTTCATGGGATTTTAAATTTAATTGTATCAAAATGACTGTGTGCCATAGTTACACATCTGTCTATCTGTCCTAAGAATACTATAGCTATATGTACATATATCATTATCATCTATACACGATGATACAATTCCACATTCGGAAACAGCCGCTTGGCTCAAATTGGGACTCAAATAATACCTAAATAACTGATGTGATGGATATCATCGTCATTTGTTTCTTATTTCATTTTTGTTTTTTTGACCGCATTGTTCTTCAAAAAATGTACGTAGGTAACAGATTTTAGTGTGGTTTTAATAATAAATTAGATATTTCAATCCGTAAGCTACAAGATCATTATTACTATTTAAAAAAACACAGTATAATAGCATGTTCGTTTTTAAATAATATTCGTAACCACTATTTAAGTCAGATTTAATAGCTCTCAATTAGAACACTAGTCATAATAGATCGAAATCCGTTCAGTGGTTTTTGGGTTAACTACTTGCAAATTTTTAAGAAAACCCAATTGTCTGTTAAGCTCGCCGTTGTACATTATTATTGTAATTAGAAATTACTCGTATACGTCGGAAAGCACAAATGATATAATCAACTAAAGATCTTTATATAGTAAAACTAGCTGTGCCCAGCGGTTTCACCCGCTGCTCACTTAGGGTTATGAAAAATAGATGTTGGCCGATTCTCAGACCTACCCGATAAATACACAAAATTTCGTTTAGATCGGTCCAGCCGTTTCGGAGGAGTATGGGAACGACAACTGTGACACGAAAATTTTATATATTAGATGAAATCGCTGCCGAAAGGATTTTAATGCAATTTTGATTCAAGAGGAAAGTTGGTATGTATAATATTCCAGTCTACGTGAGTGAAATCGCGGGGTGCAGCCCGTATTGAAATAAAAAACAAATACCCGGACTAAGTCACGGGCATGTTGTAATCTCAAGCTGCATAGCCTCGTGAGCAACTCGTTCCACGTGCGCCAAGTACTTGTTTAGAAAAGGGTGTGGGCGGGTAACATGAGTTTAATTTTCGCGTTGCCATTGAGAAATAATTGTAGAGGTGGCACTTAGTTGTGTGTCTAAATACGGGTTGTAGAAATATTGTTATGAAAGCCTTTCCTAAAGTCCTTGTTTGTCTATGTTTCTGTTTTTTTTATCTTCTAAGATTACGATAACTATGTGTTTATAATGTGTAAAAGCACGTCTTCTCTCTGTGATAAGGTTAATTTGTTAGTTCCAGACCATAACGGGGAACCGTTCGTGTTGAGATATTAGGGGTCAAAATTCCAACTGTTTTTAAATTTAAAACTTTATGTTATATTTTAAAATAATATAATTAAATAACATAATGTAATTTATTTATAACTTTTTTATAATATTGTTTTAAGTTTGATTTTAAATTGTAAATTTCAATTAAGTATTATTTGTATATTTGGTTTTAAATATTTTTGAGGTTATTTTAATATTAAGTCTGAACTATGGATATCCATAGTTAATGTCCGAAACAAATGATTTTTATTTTATTCATATATTATATCTTTACGTTAAATACCTCCCCGACCCCGTACTATTTAATGCATTTAAAATCACAATATCTTGATTGTGTAACATAGGGTTCTACCGTGATTCACTAAACTTGATTTTTATTAACTCCAAAAAGATTTTTAAATTACTTTATTTTAATTAATTAAATGTACAGAATGCATGGATGACGGTTTCGTACAGTCCGCAGGAGCCCCCTGGACGTCAGGCCCCGCGAGACGACTCACGGCCACCGTAGATGCGGTGTACAATGGGTAGCTCACCATCCGTCCGTATATTGACGACCAGGCAATGTCGACGGCGCGTTAGTGTTCCACGCGCGAGGCAATGAGATGTCAGCAAAGCAAAGGTGCCTGCCAGGGCCACCGTCTGCTAGGTGGTAACTAGGTTTAAACCGCTCGACGTAAAACTTGCAAATCATACACTACTGTAATTAAATGCAGGCACTTGTACCCTACAAAATTGAAGGTACAAATGATTTAATTTTAAAATTACAGATGAGAAAATTTGAATGTTCGGAATAACGTACTGAATATATGGAAACCGTTTGTGCTTCGATTTCCTTTCCATCCCGTATACATGTTACACTTGCATGGATGCTAATTTCCGGCGTATTGATGGCATTGGGAAAATGTTTGTGTCTACATGAAAGAACCAATTGGTTAATATTGTTACAAGTGAGGGAAGCAGAGTGTCTTTTTGAGGAACGTTTTTTGCGTCATTTTTTTTTTATTAAACGTACCCCACACTATTAATTTCTCCTGTATCGTGGGTGCGTTTACAAACATTTAAAATCACATACACAAACAGCCAGACCCGAAACAACTATCTGTAAGTCATAAAAATATTTGTTCCGTGCGGAGATTGAACCCGCGACACGTAGCGGAACAGTCAATCGCTTAGCCACTGCGCCAACTTGGTCATTCCTGGTCATTGGTCCATATTTTTCCACGATATTGATGATGATTTTCTAGAACTTTAAATACATTAGACAATATAAAATAGATTATTTAAATACAAGGTGAAAACGGACCCTTCACGAATCCGTCAACCAAACATTCTACACATCAAAGTAAGTAACTCTATGCAAACATTGATGCTGGCAAACAACACTGTTTTTGGGGTAAACTGAGTCCTACCGAAAAATGCATTTTTGAACCGAACTCCATGGAACCCAACATATTGTGCTAGTGGATACATTGAATAGAATGGGGTCGTTGAGATAGTCAATGTAAATTTTACACATCCTTTTTTTGGTATTGTTCGTCGTGTCGTTGAGCTCCTTGGGTTATGAGTTGAGCTACACGATAACTGACAAATGCTTGCACTGACTGAACAGGTCCACTCAAGCTGTGTGGTGCTTTCTTAAAAAGACCATTTCAGACACTATCTGCATAGTCCTCATGTAAGTTGACCAAGATTATTTTGTCTGGACGTTAAAAGAGACTATGACCTCTGAGTTTGTTACGGGTGTTTCTTCTTAGAGTAGTAGGTTACGAAACACCGGCCTCATCTAGTTTTTAAAAAAAAAGACGTGTAAAAGTGTTTGTGAAAACCTACTTGCAAAATAAACATCATTTATCATACAAAAGCTTTTTGTTTATTCATTTTTACACAATTCATTTTTTTCTACATATTTCGTAAAAAAACATTTCAATATATAAATAATAGTTCCCCACCAGTATCGGGAACAGGGTCCAAGCTATGGACGTTCAGAGCTACAGAGAAAGGAACCTTCTAACAGTAACCTTCTTCAATATCAAAGCAGATACTATCGACATATTGATCGCTGACTCCACATCCCACATGTCGACAACCTCGCGAGCCAAGTCAATATACTTGATTAGCTTGTCTTTCCCGGCTTTCACGAGGTTCACGTAAGGCTGGACCGTTATGTCAACAAGAATTGCCGATGCCAGCAATGATCGATCTAGCACCAGTGATGATGATGGATTCACAGATTCATCCCAGTTCAATGTGATATTGCCATGTTTGAAAAGTGGAATGTGCAGCAGCTGGTTAGTACCACGAAACCCCGTACATCATGATATAATTATCATTAACTAGCTTTTTCCGCGGCTTTGCTTGCGTTAAATTCGGGGTAACACAGTTCCCTTTTCCTGATTTGTAGGTACCTGCTACCTGTAGTTTTTGTCCTTGTGCCTTATTTATTGTAATAGCAATGCTAAGTTTTCCCTTTTCTTCCCTCTTTCTCCCTCACATCTTAATTTCTTTTAAAAAAATGCCTATATCCGTCTCCAGAGTCCCAACTATCTCTGTACCAAAATTCATCAAAATCGGTTTAGCCATTTAGGCGTGAAGACATAACAATCAAACTCACTTTCACTTGTATAATATTAGTAAGGAATGTACTTTAATCATATTTATACAGAGACGGACTGAATACCAAAGGCCTTCTCTACCAGTCAACCTATGGGCGATTCAGAGACAAAATTGATATATCTAAACATTGAGTGTACTATGTTCACCGGCACAATCTGCACCAAACAAAAGCACAAACCAGATATTCATCTGCATACCATAAATTCCGTAGCGGAGTAAACTCAGAAATTGAAGTGTAGGCCACGAGCTAAACTAACGTAACGTAGCTATTTTAGTTTAGCTCGCGGTGTTGCCTGCGATACTGGGCATGGCATGAGCATAGGCGTTACGCCGTAGCAAACGGAGAACAATGTGCTACGGCGTAGCATGTTCCTATGGTGAAGTCTTTTTTGGAACTTACACCATCCGTGTATTGTCAAATAAGCTTTATTCTTTTTTTTGTAGGTGATCCAGATTTGGTAACCCGGTACTCCCGTTAGACAGAGGAAGATGGCTGAATATTATCCAAACCACATAATTTTTTTTTTTTTTATTGGAAGGTTTAGTTAGGGCCAAGTGTGATTGGATATTTACATCAGATAGTTCTTCAACCATGAATAGATAGTCTAGATTTGTGAATTCAAATCTAATCAATCAAATCATTTATTTCAATGAGACCATTACAGCCACTTTTGAATGTCAAGAAACAAAATGAATCTACAGTCCCGGTCACAAGACATAATACCTTGTGAAAGTACTGTAGTTGCCCATTCCAAAACGTTGATCTCTGTGGAGAAGAATGGGCGAGAAACTCCATGGACACTCTTTTAAATTATAATATTTTTACAAAATCGTATTTACATCATGCATACACATCAAACATAGCTATCAAAATGTTGTTGTACTACATATTAGATACTCTTCTACCTAATCCTCTGGGGGTAAGACGTGTTTTTTTGAAGTTTCGATCTACCATAAGTCTAATAACAGACCTACTACAGTTCAAAATTGTGCGACACAGTTGTGTGTTAACAAAACGGATCGACAACGATTTGGGGCCGGAGCTCATCAATACGGAAACGGTATGACTTGGCAAATCGCTGGAAAATTCATGTACCATAGCGTTCGATGCTGCCGAGTTGTGAACCGTCGATGTGTAGAGGTCGAAATCTCTATAAAAATGGACGGTAGACTTTGTCAAAAACCTGGAGCGGTAGACCGTTACTCTTGTGAGTGTAAGCGCCTTACAAAACTGAAAAGGGATTATTTTACAACAACTTGTTATAATAACAGAAATGTTATTACAAAACTATGTTTAAACGACAACTGGAGTATATTAAACGTACTCTAATATAAAAATAATCGTTGACATTATTTTTTTAAATTTAATTTGCCTACTGTGGACTTCTACCAGAAAAGTTAAAGTATATATTTCATAAGAGTTCCTTAACATACAAAATTTACTAAGAGATTACATATTTTTTGCCGATGGACTAAAATCTTGTCAACGATAAATGAATTAGCGAAGAAATCTGTATTGGCTCGTTGGTGTATTGCGAACTTCTGTCGCTTCAGACAGATGTCCATCTCGAAATGTGTTTAGTCCTGGCTGGAAACAGTACCCGCGTCACGCACTAATTACACTAAACTGAACGTGATCAGCTACCATACCATGACGTCTTAAAGCAGAACTTATTCCACTGAGGAAAAGGGACAGACCTATACAGGGTGTCTAGCACCATCTCTTTCTCACACAGGAATAAGAACTGCTATAAGATATCATGATTGCCCTACAGCATTTCTTAACGCGTTCAAGAGCTACCTGTGTCACAAAGATTACTGTGTGTGAATATTGATACTAGAAGCTTGAAACTTTTAACGCAAAACATTTTAGAGGATATTCATAGTTTTTTCCGTAACATTGAAATTTTCGACTAAATAATAAGGTTTAAAAACTAACATTGGTAATATAGGAAATTTGCAATAAATAACAAACATTGTAAATATTTTGAATAATTTTTTTAGTAAAATTATTATAATGTATGATATAAATAATTTAATCATCATTTAAATTCAAGGATACGTACGTCTTTTTTGCTGTAATAAATGTATTTTCTTTCTTTCAATTATATAAGTTACCTATATGGTAAAAATACGAGAGGCATTGCCATTGTAAGTAAGTTACGCAAACAGGCTGAAAGGTAGTGATCTTCCAGCTAAGAGTAAATAGAAGACAACCTGGCAATATTGTCATAACTACGAAATATGCTACAAGCTCTGCTACGCTGTATGTTACGGCGTAGTACCTATCTATGTAGTAGTGTCTTCAATCCTGGAAATAGTTATACAAATTAATTGAATGAATTTCGAATTATTGGGTGATCCACTGCAATCCTTACTTCCTTACTTATATTATAAAAGCGAAAGTGAGTTTGTTTGTTTGTTTGTTTGTTACCTCTTCACGCTCTAATGGCTAAACCGATGTTGATGAATTTTGGTACAGAGATAGTTGGGAACCAGGAGACGGACATAGGCTAGGATTTTTATTTAAAGAAAGTGGGATAACAGGGAGAACGAGGGAAGAAATGGGAAAACTCAGCGTTGCTATTACAAATCAATAAGGCGCAAGGGCAAAAACTGCAGGTAGCAGGTACTGTGTTATATCGAATTTAACGCGAGCGAAGCCGCGGGAAAAAGCTAATTAATCATATTTCTACGTCGTAAACACGCATGTGTACTAATTACATATTATCGAGTTATTGATCTACCTATGAATAGATAAAAGTTGTCAGACTATTAAAATCAGCCCTATTTGAAGCTTATGAGAGGCAATCTGAAATCCAATTTAGAGCCGGTTTGAGCCGGTTGGAATAAACCCGAAGAACAAATAAAAGTCAAATAATTATTAGATAGTTATTCATACGTAATGTTATGTTTACGTTGCAAAAAGTTTTACTTAGTTATTAGGAGTTTATGGGATTAGTCTAGACTCTAGGTCAAACTATTTTACCACAAATCACGTGAATTTATAACAAAGCCATTGTAGATTTTAATAGACGTACATGATTTTATTTATTTATGTGCAGTTTTCCGCAATGCGGATTACCCTTAATTTATACAAGTTTTCATTGATTGCTTTAATTTTATTTTATTTTATTTATTAGGGAAAATTAACAGTTGCACAATACAGTAACAAATAAAAAAAAATGACACAAAGAGAAAAGACAAATGCACAACTAACGACATTTTCCACAGAATACAAAAAAAAAATACAAATCAGAACGACGACGTGCGCTTACAAGTTAAAAGAAAAAGAAACAAATAAATGCAAAAAAAAAAATATAACAATGAATAATTAATTTACAATGAATATTTAAAAAAAAGAATGATAATAGTAGCATTTTGATAAATTTGAACAGGCTTCCAAGAATTAAAAATAAGAATCTAATAAAGTACTGAATATAGAAACTAAACAATTCATATATCAGAATTAAAGTTGGAATTATCAATAGTTTCACAAACAAGTCGTCTAAATTGTCCTGATGGAACAGCGAATATATCAATATCAATAAAAAGTTTATTATATTGATCAGCCAGGCGTCGCAAGGGTGCTCGTAAACCTGCATTCGTACGTGTAGATGACACGGCAAACAAGGGCCGCATACGTACCCCACGGCATATGGTTGTTCTTGGTACTACGTAGCTGATCTTATTGATAATGTTAGTACAATCAAGTGTGTTTTTGCATAATTGATATAGAAGCATTGTTTCCAAAAAGATACGTCTTGCTTTGAGGTTTTGAAGCTTATACTTATTCAAAAGATCACCGTAAGATGCGTAAGTGCGAAAACAACGGCAATGCACGGCTTTCAAAAACTTTCTTTGAACGTTTTCAATTGCGTCTGAGTACTTACTGTACATGGGACTCCAAACTGCAACCGCATACTCTAACTGGGACCTGATTAACGATTTATAGAGATATATATATGTAAAAGGACGGACAAATTCAGTGGCTGATCTCATTACAAAACCGTACATGCGGAAGGCATTATTTACAATTTTTGCTATATGAGAGTCAAGGTGTAATTTATCATCTAACATAACTCCGAGATCGCGAACAATTGTTTCTCTCGTTAAAATGACGTTATTTAAAGCGTAAGGAAATTTTTTAACATTTTTGTTTTTCGTAAAACTTATACAGCAGCATTTGGACACACTAAGTTGGAGCTTATTTTTTGAGCAGTATGAAGAAAACCTATTTAGATCTTCTTGTAAAAGGAGACAATCATTCATGTCTTTGATAGGCCTAAAAATTTTGAGATCATCTGCGTACAGCAACAATTTGGAATGTTTGAAACATGTGGTGATATCATTAATAAACATAATGAATAAAAGGGGACCTAAAATGGAGCCCTGGGGCACTCCAGATGTTACACTTAAAGTGCTGGAAGTGAAACCGTTTATCACTACCCTCTGAGTTCTATTTGACACGTAAGAAGCGAACCATCTTAAAAGATCGCCACGTATACCATTGAACGCAATCTTTTTTAAGAGCAGCTGATGATCTACTTTGTCAAAGGCCTTCCGGAAATCAGTGTAAATAGTGTCCACCTGAACACGAGAGTCCATGTTGTTAAACAGGTAGTCAACAAAGGTAACCAGGTTGGTTGTAGTTGACCTCCTTTTGACGAATCCATGCTGTTGTTGCACAATGATATTGTGCAACAAAGGGTATATTTTATTATGTACTAACCTTTCGAAAACCTTTGACAAAGCAGATAGTATAGATATAGGGCGATAGTTCTCTACGTCATCCTTAGATCCCGATTTGTGTACTGGGGTTATGTTTGCGAGTTTCCATGCTTGAGGAAAACATCCTTGGGAAATGGATAAGTTGAATATTTTATGCAACGGTACACATAGATTTACGGCTGTCTGTTTTATGAAAATTACCGGAATTCCATCCGATCCTGGCCCTTTAGAAGGGTCCAATGTGTTAAGCGCACTCAGTACTTCATCAATAGTAAATTCGATGTCATTCATCAGAGTGCAGCTTTCAGAGCAGTCATCGTACGTAAATGATATATTAGTAGAGGTCGATGGTTCATAAACCGAATTAAAATAATTTGAAAAAAGGTCACAAATGTTTTCTGGGCTGTTAGTGGAGTTGTTGTTATACGTCATAGTGGACGGAATACCGGTCGATTTCTTTCTGTTGGACATGAATGTCCAAAAATGCTTAACATTGCTTCGTATACCATCCTCAACGGAATTCATATATTTTTTGTAGCAGATTTTACATTCATCTTGGAATCTAGAACGGTACAGCGAAAACTGCTCATAATCGGAGATATTGTGATACAATTTCCACCTAACCCAGGCCTTGGTTTTATTTTTATAAATATGTTTAAGTGGTTTTGAGAACCACACGGGAAACTTAGAAGATCTGGAATTAGTCAATGGCACATGTCTTTTAATAATTTCATAAATGATATTATAGAACGTATCAAGAGAAGTGTCAACAGATTGATTACATAAGATGTCATTCCAATTTATTTCCTTTAAGTCGTCATTAATTTTGTCATAATTTGCCTTATAATAATTAAACCTTTTGTTTGTCTTGTGTGTCATTGGCATATGAGGCAAATGTCGCGAGATGAGAATACAGAATGGAGGATGGTGGTTGTCAAGCTGTAATAAATAATCGGTGGGTGTAGAAATCGAGCAATTATCGTTGCTTATCACTAAGTCCAATATTCTCCCGTTCAGATTTTTAATAGTGTTATATTGATAAGCGTTTAGAAGGGACATAAAAACACTCATGTGAATACATACGGGCGTGTGGCCCCTGCAGATCTGGGCATTAAGAGAATTACTATCAGAGCTGGCAACCCAATCGACTTCAGGTAAATTATAGTCACCAAACAAGTAAAATTTTTCGGAGTTGTTATCCTCAAGTAGCGCGTGCAATAGGTCAAAATATTCAGAATAAATGAATTCAGGTGTATTAGGCGGTATGTACACTGCCCCAATAACTTGATATTTGCTTGTAACTGAGTTTGGTAACTGTACAACGACTTGTTCAATGTACGCGTGCGCAGATGAACGCAGAGTTACTCTGATCGATCGCACCCCCTTTAAAATCGCTATGAGGACACCACCTCCATCCCTCTTATTAGTCGCCGCGCGATCACGGTCACATCTATGTACTTCGTAACGCTCATCAATGAACTCTGTGTTATATATCTCTGGCGTCAACCAGGTCTCAGTCAAAACTATAATGTCATAGCAGTTAGCTAAAATATTCATATAAAGAATATGCAATTTGGTACGAATTCCCCTGCAGTTTTGGTAGTATATGACTAATTTATCAGTCATTATGACACTTTAGTCTACAGAGAAGTGTAGTCATCCATGCATTACCCGTTATTAACGCAATCACAATTTTTATAAATAAAAGGGCAAGATTGTTTGATAATAAAACAACAAATTGAAAGATACCAACAGATGCAAGAAACAAGCAGGCTACAAGAAACAGATCAATTATAGTAAAAATAATCAAAATATCAGCCAGATCACAAAGTGTTAGATTTAAACAAGTATAAACACACATAAAAAATAAAAGCATACGAACGTTACCGCCTATCAAAAAACTCATAGCAATTGTTAGCAAAAAATCGCATTTATGGTTAGCTATTACACAGGTAGGACAATATTTTATAGAAGTTAATTCCAGCTTATTGTAATGGTTTATGACATAAATATAAGTACATGTACGCAGGAAATTTGAGAAAAATATACTCGCGAACTCAAAAAGCCGTGTAGATCCATTGCCAACGAGCACGCCATTAAGGGAAGCTAGCAGCACTCTGGCTGTCAATTGTCGGCGCCGCAGCAGCGCTCTGGTTGTCAATCGGTTGCTCCTCGGCAGCGTTCTGATTATAAATTGGCGGCGCTGCAAAACCAGGCTTGATTCTAGCGATGTCTTGCAAAGTACGGACAGCATAAGCCCTTGCCCCTTCCCTTTCACGAACAAGAATAGTTCCGTTCTTAACCCAGACGAACTTATAATTGTGCTTTCTGGCAAAATCGCGAGACTCACGAAATAAGTGCTTATTTTTTAAAGTAAGATGCTCATGCATATATATTGGCAACGATATTCCAGATATGCCAAGTTGGTCGGTGGCAAGACCCTTACTTAAGCGATGAGCACTAAGGATATTGTCACGCAATATACGTGAAGCCAATTTTACGACTATATTTTTGGGTCTATTATTCTGTTGGTGTGCGTGTGGTACGCGGTGAACTGAAATGATTTCATTATGATGAACATTGCACTTTATTGCAGACCCGATGTTTTGCATCAACGACAAAAGATTTTCATTTCGTCTCTCCGGGACATTGCATATCTCTATGTTGCAATTCCGAGCATTTTGCTCCAGATTGTCAATCTTTGCCACAAGTTCTACGACTATAGGCTTTAAATCAATGGTCTCTTGTAATCGCCTGTCAATGTTGTCGATTTTTGTGCTGAGATCAGTGTTCTCGGCAGTAACAAAATTGATCGAAGTCTTGAGGGAATCAATATCTTTCGTCGTACTTTTATACCGTGCGTCTAACTCGGAGACTCTCTGTTGTATCAACAATTGTTCAGAGCGAAGAGAATTAATGTCGTTTCTGATTTCTGTCGTGATTTGAGTGAGCGATGCAAGTTCATTTTTCATCAATAGCACATTCTCGGATATTTTGTTGACACTTGATTCCATATCCAGTCGCCATTCATTTAAGGTAGTTTTAAATTCAATGGACATTTGTTTAAACGCCATCTCCCACTCAGATTCCGGTTGTTTGCGCTTACGTACTGATACGTTTTGTTCGGCGCTCATTTCCGAACTCGATGCTAGGTCTGTGTCCGAATGGAATTTTTTTTTGTCTGGTGAGCAGAACATTTGTAATTATTATTTCTTTACGGACTGTTAGCGCTATATTTTGTTCAAATTAAGTGATTTGAAAATAGAAAAAGAGTTGCGTTTGGTCAGATCCGAACCGGCGACTCGCTGTGTAGCCGCAAGAAATCAAAAAGCTACAGCAATGCCACTCGACCACGGTGTCTTGATCGCTGCTGACGAAATTTCGAAGTAGTATTTAGAGCTTAATTTATCCAATGACTTGCAATATTATCGTGAGTAATGAGGTCCTTTGTTCTTAAATACACAAGTCACTTTGAACACTTAAAAACGTTGAATTTTTGAACTGTTTTTAGTTAATTTTGAATATTAAACTGTGTTTTTCGCACAACAACTGTTGATTATGGTTCCACAATAGTCACTGTATATAGCACAACGAAAATTTTACGTATTTAGCAGATATTTGCCACTTATTTCTAATTATTATATTGGACTGATATAAACACACTGTGTACAGAGCAAAGGTCGCACGTCTTTTGTTAATGTATCCAATGAATGATACCTATGTATATAAATCGGTGTGAAACAACCCTCATTTCAACGTTTATATCTCACAACACCCTCCTTTTTAACAAGAAATTATCTTTAAAAGTTTTTTTTAAAGTTTTTCAGAAAAATGTTGATTAACTTAAATGAAGCCATACTGTCATTAAAGGAAATTAATCTATACTAACATTATAAAGCTGAAGAGTTTGTTTGTTTGTTTGTTTGAACGCGCTAATCTCAGGAACTACTGGTTGGAATTGGAAAATTCTTTTAGTGTTGGATAGTCCACTTCTTGATGAAGGCTATAGGCTATATAACATCACGCTACGACCAACAGGTGCTGAGCAGCGCGGGTGAAACCGTGGGGAACAGCTAGTATTAAAATAAATATTGAAATTGATTCGTGGTAACGAGTTGCAGAAGTTAGCAATTAGTTACGTATACTCGCACTTGGTGGGATTTTCTATAAACGGCGCTCTTTCAACTTGAATACAGCTACCTTGCAGGTTGTGTAATACTCAGTTTTCAAAACCTGGTTTTAACAAGGTCACTGTCCAGGCTCCAGAGTTCCCACTCTGGACCCTGGAGTCCAGTTACGTTTTTAGTAAAAGTTGTTGAATTTCTGGTTAATTTGTATACATAAATGTTTTTAATTTTCTTTATTGGTAAGAAAAGAAGAGTTATTAAAAGTTGTTGAATTTCTGGTTAATTTGTATACATAAATGTTTTTAATTTTCTTTATTGGTAAGAAAAGAAGAGTTATTAAAAGTTGTTGAATTTCTGACACAAAATTAAAAACAGTTATGTATACAAATTAACCAGAAATTCAACAACTTTTATTAAAAACGATTATGTCCTGCCAAATACGCATTAAATTACATACTTTCTACTGATGTCCATAGTGTCAGATGGCTTCGAACTTATACCGGGGAACAGACCACATTCGGTCTGTGGATTGGTATGGAAGTCTCTTTTCAGACCGTATGTGGTCTGGGCAGTGAACCTGTTAATATAACAACAAAAACATAATATGTAAGAATTATGAAAACCACAAGTAGGACAAAAGAGACAACTTCCACTAAATATTAAGATCTGATGGTTTCAAACGTAACATATGTACACCAAACACAAATAATAATGGTTACTATATAGGGATGTATAACGTCAATCTAATACAAAGCATTGCGTCAGTGCAAAGGGCGGGTTGTTCCACATCTACATACTTAACTCACACGTATACGTCAAAAATCTAACTAGCACCAAGTGTTTGTTTTTACAAAACTATAGCCTTTTTTGTGGTTGTAAATCGTCAAGTAACTTCGCCCCATTTACGAGGAGCGGGGGGGATATTCCGTCTTGTACTCACTAAAACCCACCCATGTTCCTTCTATTGCCCTTTATGTTCCGGGGCCGCGGTATCTCTGTCGAACAACCCGCAATCCCGGCAGGCGGTAGCCTTGGGAGGCCATTACGTAAGTTAAAAAATATAATAGACAACCAGTGCCCGGCTTGCCCTATCATTTTTTTATTTCTAACCTATCTACCTTTCTATATATTTTTTGGTTTATGTTATTTTTTAATCCATTGCATTCGACTTTTTCGACGAAAGTTTACTAGATGATAATTTATTTATTTATTAAAACGTAATGCACAAGTAAAAACTGTACAAAGAAGGACTTAATGCCTTAGGTATTTTCTTCCAATCTACCTTAGAAATTGACATTTTCTACCAATCTACCTTAGAAATTGTGTAAATATAGTTAAAACATAATCCTAATTCAAGTCTGTGCGATAACAAAGAATTGATTGCAAATAACGAGTATAAAAGAAACAGAAATAAAATGGCTGATGTGAAACCTCAGGTGGTCACCAGTGTCATTGAATTTCACATGAATGGCAGTCCATTCATAATGTTAAAGAAAAACGTTTTTATTGGAAAATAAAGACGCAGTTGTTTAACAACAACATGACATTTCCACTGGTACCTCGGCTATGTATAGTACTTATTCATTATTTCATAACGTTAGGGACATAATCCTATAAAACATATTTTTTTGACATGGTGATAGTTCATTTTGACGTATACACGTGCGTTAAGTAAACGTTAAACAACACACTCTATTTTCACGGATGGGAAATTATCGAATAATTATAGTCATGTCAGACTTTTACTGATCAAAACCCCCTCAAGTTCTTTCTTTTGCCCTTTATGTTAAAGGGCCGTGATATCTTTTTCGAACAATCAGTTACCCCGGCAGGCAACAACGCGGTCTAAATTTATCTTAACAAACTAATACTTCAAAGTAGTCCCGTATAACGCAGTTCAAAAATCGGTTCGTAACAACAAAACATTCAACAAATTAAAACAATGAGGAAAATAAACAACCAATAATTGAAGGCGTAAATACGCCACTGGTTTGGTTACGAGTGCCCGCCAATCAGTCGATTTTACAATTAACGATAGCCTTACACACTTGGATAGGTAAATTAATTGTAGGTCCTGTTTAATAAGCAGTTCAAAAGTAGATTCCTTTTTCGGAAAAGGAATCATCAAATAACTTCCCGCGCTCTGGTCGGACCAGGAGGTGGAGTGTCACACTATTACTGACTAAATCCCAATAATGTTTTAAATAATTTCCTCATTAAGTCTTATAATCGAAGCTATTACTTATTGTACAAGTACGGCAGTAGTTACAACCAACTTGCACTTAAAAAGGTTTCTATAAACATCAACTAGTCCTGCTCTGCTCCCAAAACCTAGGAAAAGCCGAAGTCAAAGGATTTTTTTTCGCAAAATTTTGCGAATTTTAAGTTCAGCGATCTATATGTTTTGCTATCAATGGAGTACAATTATTGAAACAAAATAATATTTTGGCAAATTTTGGTAGCAGTTTTCGTATTTCTACATTATATTTCTATGTAGATATTACATTAAATTTTTCATGGCTTATTCAATAAAAAACAACTATCACTAATAATGATTTTGTAGAAAATTACATTTGCTCATAACTACGACGGTACCGAACTTTGGAATGTGCGCATTTCAGCCCTGAAAACCTTTTATAGGACGTCCAACGCCATCTATTATCATATATAGCAAACTAAAGTGCCATCTAGTGCTGATTACAGTACGAGCCATTGTAGGTACTTTCAACTCGCTTAAAAATTAAAGATGAAACTGAAAGGTGGCGCTACCTCAAACCTGACGGAGAGATACGCCACAACTTAATTTATCCCGTCCCGGAAGTTTGGATTTTTAATGAAGAACGTAAATTCTCCCAACTGTGAAACGTGTGGAACGGTTGAAGATGTTCATCATATACTTGTAGAGTGTCCTAAGAAAAAGAAAGAAAGAGAAAAACTGTGGAGTAACTTAAAATTAAAAGAATACGATATCGGTCCATTTGTCTAAATTTTAGCACAACCCTCACTGGAAATAGCAATCCTTGCTGATTTGTTTGGTGTAGAATAATAATTTATTTCATAAGTGTGTACTTAAGTTATAACTAAGTTTAAGTTATGATGAGGCTGACTTGCCTCAAACTTAATTATTTTATCCTGTAATTACATACATACTTACCCAAATAACAGCCGTACAACAAAAAGAAGCCAAGATTATACTTACAGTTGACTAACTAATAATTCCAGTGTCATAAATTCATTAATTTACTGACAAACAAGAACCACCCTTAAAACTGAAACTTTGCACTCAAAAGGAATTTTTGAAAATTCATCCCAGATTTTTTACTGATAGGAAATTCGTAGGATCAGAAGCACGGCTTCTTTAGGTAAAACCTGAGTAGGTTATATAAAAGGTTAATCATAAAAATCTCGAACTAATCCTAGTTACTTGAATCATTATACACACTAAGTGGAACAAATGATTTAAAGTTACAAAGGAATGTAACACGCGAAGTCACGAACTTACCAATCCACGTTAACTTGTTGTTTGCAACAATAAAACGCGTATTTATAATAATATGACAATGTATTTCCCGAATGGTTGGGCAGAGCGCATATAAAATTAAATAGGAGCAAAATTATTACGACACTTTATGTACCTACACATTTTTATTGGAAAGGTAGCCAGAGCCAAAATATTTAAATAAAGCCTCTTAGTGTGAGGGGTTCGCATCGGCGTCGGGTCGACGATGTATCCGGGAATTGTCATCGACAGCCGTTTGAATTTCGTGTAGCATTTCCGACGTTTGGCTTCCAAACTCGAGCGGATGAGGGCTGCTTTCAAACGGCTCCTGCCCAATATGAAGGGGCCAAACGCCTCTTGCCGTAGGCTCTATGCCGGAGTCGTGCGGTCCATGGCCCTTTACGGCGCACCGGTTCGGGCGCGTTCTTTAGTGCGGCGCGCCGCCCACTACCTGAACGCGCCCCAAAAGGTGGTAACCATACGGCTGATCCGTGGCTACCGCACGATCTCCGGCGAGGCAGCGAGCCTCCTTGGCGGATTGCCACCGTGGGAACTAGAGGCGAAAGTCCTCGCGCGCCTGTTTCAGTGGCGCTCGGAGGCACTACACCCGGGGGAAACTCCGCTGCCGCGGCAAATTGCCGCTCAGCGTAAAGACCTCCGGTGCGATCTCATGGTGGCATGGAGAGAGCGACTGCCGCAACCCCGTGCAGGGCACGCCACAATAGTGGCGGTAAGTCCTCTCTTTGAGAAGTACCTGGAGAAGCGTCATGGCGTCTTCACCTACCGCCTGACGCAGGTCCTCACCTGACACGGAAGTTTCGGGAGGTTCCTGCCCATAATCGGGCGGGAGGAAACGCCCGGGCGGCTGGAGGTGACCCAACACAGTGGCGGTCTGCCTAGCTTGGGCGGAGCACCGCCGTGCTTTCGTAAGGGCGATCGGTGGCGGCGATCTCTCGCGTGTGGCCCTGGTAAGTCCATGGTCCGGAGCGAGAGAGAATGGGAAGCGGTCACATCCATCTGCGAAGCAGCCACCGTAGATGCGGGCCTGTGGACGGTGAGCAATGGGTAGCTCACCGTCCATCCGTCGATTGAGATACCGCGGCCCCGGAACGTAAAGGGCAATAGAAGGAACATGGGTGGGTTTTAGTCAGTAAAGTCTGACATGCCCCCCGGCTCCGCCCAGAGCAGGGGAAATCATTTGATGTCTTCCCACCCGAAAAAAAAAAGACAGTGTTCTCCACAAGGTAACATATTATCATTGTACTGGCGCCCGCGGCGATGAAAAAAAGTCTTATGTGTTATTCCAGACTATAATTTACCTCTGCGGCAAAAATCAACAAGATCCGTCCAGCCGTTTTGACGTGAAAGAGTAACAAACATTCATACATCCCTCTATCCATCCTCACAAACATTCGCATTTATAATCTTAGTAGGATTTACTTACCTGTAATAAAATACTAGACAATCGGCAACCCTATATAGAAGAAATAGGGGAACAATTTGTGGGGTTTTTCTACCGAATCGTAATTGGGGTATCCACTAATAAATTTACCACTCGAAATGTAGAACAATTGACGACTAGGGATAGCCACGATCGCAAGCGTGGAGCGAACTGGGCCAAGGGACACACTCTTATTTGTCTTTGTACAGATTCGATCTGAATAATTTGGACGGTTTAATTAAAAGCGGTGTGATCTAGTGGCGAGAGTCGGGCTTCGGATCCTTAGGTACTGTTCCGATTACCTAATTGTATTTTTGTTTTCAAAATACTTGACGAATGAAATGACGTCGTGAGGAATGAAAACTAATGAGTAATTTGGTTACCAATAAAATAAATAATAATTCTACACACTACATTCACAAACCCAAAAAGATTTGAAAAAGCAACATTGAAATATCATACCCTACCTTTATTTGATAACGCCTTAGGAGTTGCATCTTTAGACCAACAAAGTCCAAAATTTCAAGTAGGCACGAGGAAGTACCTAAACGTTGATTTACCAACTGCGAAACATAGATAAACTGGAGCACTAACAACTTAGAAACTACTAAACGGAAGGCGGGCATCCAATTCGACGCATCACTTGAGACTAATCACTAACGCGTCACCGACCGATTACGACCTGAACTCTATTCAGATATTAGTGACGGAGGTTGGGGCTACCAATCATTAGAACGGCCTTAACAGTCTTACCTAGGGGTACCTATCGTATTAACTAATTGGGCTGTGAAAGTCAGATAGGCAGTCAGTCCTTGTAAAATTCTGGTATTCAGCTGCATCCGGTTAGACATGAACTCAAAACTAACATAGTTGGGATAAGATTAGGCCAATGATGACTCTTTAGGGACAAAGCTTTCTACACTAAAATGTGGTGAATTTTGCAATTATGCACTGTGAAGTACAATATATTTTATGTCTGTCCGAAATAGGTAAATGTTGTTGTGTTGGACGGAGCGTTCTTCCTTTGTTCATAGCTAAAGCAAACTGGCGCATATTAATCACCGGCAACATACTTTGAAATAAGTATAAACGTATGGCATGTCAGGTACCGTATTACATGTATGGACGCGCACCTGGGTGTCGACAGGGTAGGGGTATTACCTCGGCGTAGACTTCCGCTTGGACTGCTAATACCGCGATGTAAACCGAATACCAGCGCATACCGTCAAGTGTCTTGGCGTACCTCGCTTCCCGTCACGTGCTTGCTCTGTGTAGTGTAATCCCCCTTAATGCTTTGACTGACCCAAAAGGGAAACGGGATCTCTTGATATTTAGTTTGTACCTTATCATCACTAAGTATGACTTTTTTTTTGGATGGTCTGTCCTACCGTGTCCGGTATGCGCTTACCTTAATATGTTCTTAGTTCTCTAAATGCCATGTCATATTGTACTGGGATCGGTCTATCATCACGGACGAGGCTATGGTCGCATGGGGAGAACCTGAAAGCTAAGCAAGGGAAATAATACATGAAGTATTTTGACAAGGTTCGTCACGTCGAATATGAGCGACCCAATAGTTCCCGTAAGTGTCATAGCTAGAGGCAGTCAAAAGAAACATCCCAGGCGAGATACTAAAGTTTTCGATTTCATTTCCCTCGTATTTGCTTCCTCTAACCTTATGGAGCTATCATTTCAATAAGTAAAAGGTAGTTATTTAAGAGGCGAGGTTCTTTCGCAATTTTGCCGTATTCTAGATTCCAATGTGTACTTACGCGCCAGTCGCGATGTGTGCGTTCGCGCAGCGGAATGTTGTTGAATTTAAAGAGAATTTAAAGAGAAAAGGATCCTTCGGCATCATACATGCAAGGGCACACTGTCGGAAATTATGATTTGGCTTGCTGCAACGTTCTTAGGGATGACGAGGCATCCTTAAGCATGCCGCACCGTCCTGTAGCTGGCCGAAACGTCTCATATCGTATTACCTCGATTGTGTTGTGTGTGAGTCAAATGATGCCGGCGGCGTACCGAAGGATGCCGAAGCATACCGAAGCATTCTCAAGGCTGCCGATACAGCAGCCTCAAGCATACCGAAGCGGTATTTTTGCTATTACGACCATATATAATGGAAATTTTACTTTATTGCCATTATGTTAATGTGTATTGCTATTTGCCACCTAAAATCCTCAGTCGTGCCGAAGCCGATATTGGGCGCCGGGCCTAAGAAGGTTGACTTCTTCACAGCACGAAGAAACCAGACTTGAGTATTTGGTTTTCTATTTCATCTCTTATTGAGTTTAAATAGCTTTCTACGCATTCCTAACTTAAAAAAATATATTATTTATCAATCTTTCATTGAATTTCAGTGTGTACCTAGATGATAAATTAAACCAATGAGAGCATTACGAACGATGGGTGTCTATTTGTCAGCAAATAAAAGTCATGCGTTCGAATCAAAGATTTTATTTAATTCACATACATTTGCTAATAATTGCATGAAGCAAACAATTCGTACCTGCAACAAATTTCCTAAAAATAATTAATATTAAATAAACATAAACCTAAAATGTACAGAATATTAATAAAATTCAGAGTTTATACACAAAGAAAAATCAAGAAGTAAAATATTAATTCAATAGAATTTAACCTAAATCATGGTTGAGCTTGATTTACATTCTGAAATAGCTCTTTCGTATACAAACAATATGTCAAGAACTTTAAAAAAAGCGCCATGGAAAATGATCCGCGGTGGGTGGGTAGAGACCCGGAGGGGGGGGGGGGGTTATCGCGCGAAGCGCTAACAGTTCACCAGTATCATTTGAATCGATGCGCTCGCGTCCTTGTGAATATAAGATTGTTATTTTTTTACGTGGTTTGCATTGTCTAAAGCACGGCCAACGAGAAGCGATACCAAATGTAAACAAAACCCATGCTAAAACCCCATCTAAAATGGCCGCCCGAATGTTGGCGAACCCGTCTTAACGTTGTCCTGTTTTTGCCGGGAGAACGAGACGACAAAGGCACAAGATGGAAAGAGCTAAATATTAGATTGTCAACGCCACAGTTGTTCTTTAGGTTAATGACCTTTCGTATCGCTTCTCGTTGGCCGTACTATACATACTGCAAATACGCTGCCGCAGCGTGCATCATGGGTTGTTATGTAGTTTGAAGCTTTATGGATATGAATAATTCTGGAATCACTTATCATAAGAGATTAAATAACCATTTTGAAATCTGCGACTGGAAAGTGTTATTAAACACGAACGCAACATTAAACTTATTTTACACGGTTTGAAAATTCACATGAACTTGGCAGTTTATAGTTAGTTTAGTGCAAACATACATTATTTTTATTAAGACATGGCAACATTTTCCACACATCTGCCACTGCACCAGATGTGTGAACCAATAACATCTTTCCTGTCGAGAATTAATCACCAGTTGATTCTGATTAGATTAGATACGCTTTACATCAGACGAATTACGGCCAAATGCAAGACTATTTATTATTTTATAAAAGCTCATTGGCTAATTTGCATGTATGTGTGTTCTTACAAACGATTTCTCGTGAAATTTTTGTCAATGTTTTAATTATTGGTAGTATTTTATGAAGTTGTAGCTTGTAATAAACATTTACTTAAAAGCGCGTTTTTTAATGCATAGGTATTTAACGTTAAATAATGTGGGACTACTAGACATGGTTAAAATTACACATTTAACAATGTTTTCACATGAAATACAAAACACTGATAATATAATAGAATAACGATCAATATTATGAAAATTATGTATTTATTTTAATAGAATAAATACATTGTATAATACTTTTTTTATATTATAAATAGCAATATATACCTAAACTATGAATGCTGCCTGCTGCATACTATGAAGTCCGTGACTTCTTTCTATTTCTCAATGTAAATAAGGACAGAACGATATCACAATTTTGCAATCAGACTCATTTCCTAATTTCTTGCATTAACTGCAAGAAGCACATCTAAACAGGAACAAAGTGTCATCACTTGAATTCTTATATCTCAGTATTTTTTGTACTTTTTGTGTAATCTTAAATACAACAGGCAACAGATATAAAATACCATATCATATATGTTTTAAATTTAGCAACACTACAATTACAATTGCATAAAAGTAGGCCACTTTTCAATCACGCATTTTTTACGTCTCTAAGACGTAAAAAAATCTTATCGTTTTTATCTCTCTTACTAACATATATAATATGGAATACATATAAAAAACATTGATAAATATTAATATTAATAATGTTTACATTTTTGTATAACTTCTGCAAGCGAGCAGACTCGTTATTATATATATATTACTAGCTGTGCCCCGGCATGCGTTGCAATGCAATTTTCTACCTTTCTACCTACCCTACATATCCTACCTACCCTACATACCCTACTCACCCTACATACCCTACATACCCTACCTACCCTATCTCTCAAGTTGGATCGAACTGCACATGGTGTGCGAATTTTATTATAATCGGTTAAGTGGTTTAGGAGTCCATTGAGGACAAACATTGTGACACGAGATTTATATATATTAAGATATATAAATACATATAATTTTCCTAACTATAACAATGTTATAATTATAGTAAAAATGGTAAGTTCGGTTTCAAATTAACTTTTATAATATTTGTCGACTGACTTCTGCCTTGTTCAAACGCGAGTTTCAAAAACGGCGTTCTCACAAATAAGTCAGTGTCGATACACATTTGTGGATCACTTAACGATATATCCCAGAACATGAACGTCATGACAGATATTTCCGAAGAAATAAGTTCCGATTCTTATTTTAAATGGTTTCTTATCATTTATTTGTCAATACTTTCGTGACACATCACTAGTGACTATTGTTTATCATCTCTCGACTAAAACAAACTTACCAGATATAAATACGATTTATCTTCTTCACTTTTATTTAATTAGTGTTCCAATATATTGAATAATTATATAAGTTCTTAAGGAACACTAGACTTACAAGTATGTGATAATAATACTAAATAGTGATCAAATATAATATTGAATATATACGTTCCTAAGGAACGTTTAAGTTAGAAGAATGTCAGTAATAATACTAATTAGTGAGTTTAATTTATATAAGGTTCTTAAGGAACGTAAGTATGTTATATAATACTAATACTGTTAACAGCGTTTTTTTTATATTGGTATATGGTTATTTTAAATTTAAGTTTATGTTTTACCTACCATTTAATTTCATGGTTGGTATCTACCAACTGTCTGTAATAGTATGTGGAAGACTATGAAAACTGTGCGTGTTTTTTACCATAATTATATAATTGATTACATAAGTTATTAAAAAAGGCAACACCAATTACCTCTTTTTCAATTTGTATGAGCATGTCGTTACATTAATAAGATAAAATACTACGACTTAATGTAATTCTTTAGCTTTGTTAAATATCGTTATGTTTACCACCTTATATTTAAATTCTCTAAGTTTACAAGATAAGATGTTTGCTTAAAATTGAAGTATGGCGTCATACTGTGAATAAAACGGTGACAAATTTTATAAAGCGAAATATGTGCAGAAAGAAACTATGACTAGTTTAATAACGAGTAATATTACGTTTTTATGTCTTTGTTTAAAGTAAGCATTCGTACTTTCTACAACTTTTAAAAATCTTATAATCTATTTACAACGTCAATTTATAAAGCA
The DNA here is from genome assembly GCA_958449745.1 of Ochropleura leucogaster. Classification (NCBI taxonomy): domain Eukaryota; kingdom Metazoa; phylum Arthropoda; class Insecta; order Lepidoptera; family Noctuidae; genus Ochropleura; species Ochropleura leucogaster. The sequence goes on from OY288200.1 coordinate 15,257,419, forward strand.
ACTGTGCTTTCTAATAATATTAATAATGGTAACATATTAAAATTACACTAGCAAGGTAGAAATGTCATGATATAAAGCGAAACGCATCATATTTTAATGCTATTAAGTACACAAATACAATACTCAATTCACATAATTACATTTTCGTAAAATAATAAATATATTTATACTGTTAAAACCATTTATAATAACTGCAACAAAACCGGTTTGTGACAGTTTATCTAATAATAAACAAGAGTAGAAAAGAAATATATTTACAGAAAGATTTCATTCTATTTTTTTTTTACAAGAAATGAACATTGATTACTAAAATGCCAGGAGCAACAATCAACTTTTAGGTTGAATAGCTCTAATATGATGCCTTAGATTAGCGAGTTCAATGATTAAAATTACGATAAGAATACTGTCCTTATTGTTATGAATAACATGTAATATAATACTATAAAGTTAGCCGTCATTCAACGGACGGGTTTGTCTACAACGACTAACCACAAGACCCTAACACATTTAATATTTTAAAGATAAAAGTCTGTTAAAGCTTTCAAAAGTCTTGCTTTAGTTATTTTTTTAAATGCTGTATATTTTTTTCACTTGGAATTATATATCGTGGGTTTTTGAAACTGGGTTGTTTTCCTTATAATCACTGGATAAGCTTATCTTGAGCTTACTATTTTATCTCTGCTTCTCCGCTGGTGTGTCCTAGTGTTTGAAGCCCCGAGAAGCCTCAGCATCCTGGCGGGTAATGTTGAAAGCCTCCGTTTTGAGGAAATCAACAGTTTTATATGCATCAGTATCGACGGCAGATATAGATTTTCCGTGAGCAACCTCATCCTTCTTGTTAGGCTTACAAGGTTCTGGGCCCTGAAATTTAAAAAATAATTGTGTTTGTTAATACAAGGCAGTAAGTACTTGATTCTTAATAATTTTTTTTTAGAATCAAGTGATACGGGCGATCAAAACTTTCTCACTTCTGTTGGACCATTTTTTTTAAAGCTTAAGCAATTATTTTTTTGTTAAGTTGGTACTTTGCATGATCAGATTTACAATACAATAGTTCTATTAAGTTAACAGTACCTTCACTTGGGGTGGTTTTGTAGTAGTGTGAAGATCCAGATCTAAATACTGGAGCACATCTGGTTTATCCTCGCTTTGTCCTATTTTTAGGCCACTCTGAAAATCAACAAAAAGACATGAGTCCATGATTACTTTGGCGGCGGTCACTAACCCAACCAAGGACAACGTATAATCTGACGTAATATTATGGAATACAGTTGAAATTCAGAAGTAAACGTGGCGCGTGGCTATCGAAACGAACACCGCCATTTCCTCTCTTTACATAATTGACGGTATGTTAATTAAAACGCCACGGACTAATAGGACTTAAAGAACATCGTTCTTGACATTAACTTTAATATATCTATTATCATTTTCATCGTCTTCTATTGTTCTGTGAGTGAAGACCAAACTTTATACGGAGGGAAGAAGCCTCTTTTTCACACGTTCGTGCTGGTCACCTAGTGTAGGCCATGAAATGGATGACTTAAGAAGTTTTCACACAATATTATGTGTTTATCTGTAACTGTGTTAACTTTTTCTTTTCTATCTTTTTCTTTTAAAAAAAATCGTTGGTCCACACTAGGAATTTCTCCTGTATTGTGAGTGCGTTTCCAAACATTTAAACTCACATACACAAACAGCCAGACACGGAACAACTATCAGTATGTCATACAAGTATTTGTTCCGTGCGGGAATTGAACCCACCACACGCAGCGCAGCAGTCCATCGCTCAGCCACTGCGCCAACCGTGTCGTCACTAGCCACTGGGTTACCGTTTGAATGCCAGAAATGTCTCAAAATAGCGGACCGTCAAAGTAAAACTGACCAAACAACTTCAAATATATGTTTTGACATACTTTAAACGGATAAAGTACATAATTGTCATTCTTTATTCAGGTAATCAAACTTAACTAGTTATTGTTTTATTTTACATTGGACTGTTTATCTGTTACATTTTTTTTTTCTAATTTATTTTTAGTATAGTGTTCATCGAGTAAGTCACCTTTTTCCTGGCACGTCTGAAAAGCCACAATAAAGAATGACTGAACATTCAGAATAATAATTTAACAACAAATAACGTTTACTTTAACAATATCAATCTAACAATAAAATAATTTAAAAGCCTTCTTTTTCAGCTGATACATGCATGCGAATTTATTACAAGTGACAAGAATGTTTAAAGTAAGGAATGAGTATATTAGAGGAAGTTTGAGAGTTGGACCTGTTACAGAAAAAATTAAAGGAAGTCGTTTGTTTTGTGTTTGAGGGGGGGACGAAGCACATGTGAATAAAAGAGTGATGGATCTGTATGTTAATGGATGGAGAGGGAGACGAACGCCAAAGAAAAAATGGATAGATTGTGTAAAAAAATGATTTGAAGGAGAACGGAATAAATGATGTCGTGAAGTCTCCCCAAATAAAATGGGACAAGGGCAGGAAAATGATGATGATTCCCCTAAATTAACCAGTAAACTGAATTTAGAAATAAACGTAGAATACGAAAAAAATTACAGTTTAAAAAACTTAATTACATAGTTAAATTGTTAGTTAATTACAGATGAATTTACAAAAGTGTAATTAAATGAATAAGATGATAAAATAAATATGTGTGATTATCTAATGCAAATAAAAAACTAAACCAGCGATCATGACAATTTCATGCTTTCTTTATACAAACTATTGTTTATTTCGAAAGAGTGATTAAATGCAGGAAATGTAATGGAATTAAAAAAGCCGAATTAAATTTTTATGGCGTATACAACTGCGCCGAAATATCGGAAATTCAAAATAAATATGGTTAATATCCCGTTACAAATAAAGTTAGTGACCATGTCAATTAAAAAACTCTAATTCATATGTTGTTTTAAGATGATAATTGTGTTATTTTTTCAAAACTTTTCCGAGAAATGTATATTTCAGAAATCTGACGCTTTAGAGGGGGGGACGAAGCACATGTGAATAAAAGAGTGATGGATCTGTATGTTAATGGATGGAGAGGGAGACGAACGCCAAAGAAAAAATGGATAGATTGTGTAAAAAAATGATTTGAAGGAGAACGGAATAAATGATGTCGTGAAGTCTCCCCAAATAAAATGGGACAAGGGCAGGAAAATGATGATGATTCCCCTAAATTAACCAGTAAACTGAATTTAGAAATAAACGTAGAATACGAAAAAAATTACAGTTTAAAAAACTTAATTACATAGTTAAATTGTTAGTTAATTACAGATGAATTTACAAAAGTGTAATTAAATGAATAAGATGATAAAATAAATATGTGTGATTATCTAATGCAAATAAAAAACTAAACCAGCGATCATGACAATTTCATGCTTTCTTTATACAAACTATTGTTTATTTCGAAAGAGTGATTAAATGCAGGAAATGTAATGGAATTAAAAAAGCCGAATTAAATTTTTATGGCGTATACAACTGCGCCGAAATATCGGAAATTCAAAATAAATATGGTTAATATCCCGTTACAAATAAAGTTAGTGACCATGTCAATTAAAAAACTCTAATTCATATGTTGTTTTAAGATGATAATTGTGTTATTTTTTCAAAACTTTTCCGAGAAATGTATATTTCAGAAATCTGACGCTTTAGAAGACTTTGTCTCATACAATACTTGTTTGTATAGATGCCAGCTTTTCATTTATACAGGTTTTATTGCTGGCCACTATTTTATAGAATATCGCTAGTCCGTGACCGGACACATTGTATATGTATATAGGTTTGATTCGAGTTTCGTCCACGACGAATTTCTGTTCACTGCACGGACGAAGCAGTGGGCAAGATCCCTTCAAAGTAGGCAGGATATCCTGCACTTTATCACTCTCTTCAACATCAAAAGTAAAACAGACACGTATAATATATATACCATTTCACTAACATATTGAATAATTATAGACAACGATTTGTTCTTTTGTTTACCGGCTCTGCTTCACCGGGCGTGTTTTGCTGGGATACTTCGTTTTCTAGCTGTGCAGCCGATATTTGAGGCCCAGTAGGGAACTCCAAATTTGCGTATGTTATTACGTTTGAATATATTGGGATTGTGTCTGTGTTTGGATGTTTATATACCGAGATGTTGCCATATGTGGGAACTGTTCCGAATGTGGGGATTGCGATTACTGGTATATTGGGTAAAGCGTACGTGTATGTGTAAGTATTCTCCTTATATTTCGGCATTTCATAGATATGATCGGGTTCCGCGAGGGAGTCAAGCGGTTGCATATCCGGTAATGGACATTCAAGCAGCGGTATGGGTGGAAGCGGTCGTTGAGCAAACGGTCCCGGAGTAGTACTTTTTGGTGGTGCCTCGGAAGATTTAGCACGAGTAAGTAGCGTGTGTGATAGCGCGCGAGCCATATCGCTCGCCGCCTCCGTCTGTGTCTCTATAGGGGGCAAGCTTTGACTGCGTGTACGGCATGTTTGGTAAAGATCGGTATCACAAGCGTAGATGATCTGATGCACCGTTACAGTTTGAAGATATACATGAATAGCCTATAAAAAATAAAGAAAAAATGGTGTTAGTCATGTTAAAGTCTATCTTAAATGATTTCAAGTTAGAACGTCAGTTACCTATCTATATACAAAAATGGCAGCCTGTTTAAAAGAAAGAAGAGCATGCTATTTATTTCTATTAATTTTAAATTATTGTTATTATGAACTTAGTATTTATTTACACACACACATGATCGTAAAACACGTTTAACCGAACGCTTATTACGCAATCGATAGCTACGCTTTATAAGTAACCACAAAACAAAATTAACTTTGTTTATACAAGGAAGTTTGAAATTCAAAATTTGTCTTGGTGAAAACATATTTGGCATGTAGCAAAAAGCGTGCAGTGTTTGGTACAGTGCCCTGTTAATTCCAGCTGACTAGGTGGTATTGTATACTGTAAATTTATATAAAAATATCGATTGAAACTTTAAGACCAGGCCTAAATACTTCACAATCTTTTAGGTTTTAGAACACTATGTTTGGAACAACATAAAACTACAACGAAACCCGTAAGAGAAAGTCAGTATAAGTGCTACGTATACATATTAGTACCCGTGACTTCAGCGCACTAATGCCCAGTATCTTCGCTGGTATTCCCATTCTCCTATTGATTGACTCGACTTTTTGGGAACAATTTAAATCGTTCAAGTCATGAAGACGTGGTCTCGTCTCTACCGTTGCTCTTAAGGTAAGGATCTTCTATTTAAAACCGACTTTCTGAAGAGAAGAGCGCTTCTTGGTAGATGGAGCAATCTTTCTTTTTCTTACACTAGAGCGTGGTAAAGGACAGGCATTGTGGGAGCTATATATTGAAACTTTAAATACAGAACTCTGGATATCAGAAAAGCGTGAACGTCATGCACAACCCTGTCGAGTTCTAACGGGTCTTGGTTGTGGTTATTACACTCTGTATTTCGGCAGTATTTGAACACCCAAGCCGACTCGAACCGATGCTGAGACGAATTCGAGTTATGCTAACGGCAAACTACGTTTCTACGGCATCTACTAAATTAGAGTTAATTAATTAGCCGCCTGGTTGTTTCTAATTATTTCTATCCATCGCATCATATAAAATCTAGTCCAAGTCTTCTATTAATTCTCAAGTTACATTTAATCATACAAGCAGACCGATCAACACGCTGACTCTCGATCTTATTAATTTATTGAAATCTATTTTTTTTTTGTGGATAAGAAGGGTTACAGATTTTACAGTTGTTTTAGTTTTCTAAATAGATTAACGTACATACCTGTGGTATACCGGAGTTAAGATGGCCGATGCTGTGGCTTGAATGGCGAGGTTTCAGATTGCGATCGACAGCCGGAGGAAGAGATGGCATATTGCAATACTGCATTGACTGTAAACAAATATTATATATATATACAATGTGTTCGGTCCCGGACTTGCGATATTATATGTACTTATATAACAAACATTCTATTACTCAAATTTGATGATTTTCAAAACAAAAACTGCCATTTTTTAAATAGTTTACAAAACTTTCGTTGTTTTGCATATTTTTTGGACTTTTATTTTGTTATCTGAAGTTACGAAAATGTAAGCTCATCATTTCTTAATTTAAACGATAGACAATATTGATGCCCTCTAAACAAACTTATTGTCGTCTCAGTAAGACCAACACTTAGAGAGATATGATTATTTTTGTACACGCATAGAGAATATCTCAAAATGGCTGCCAAAATGCAAGGAAGTGAAATAGACCCAAGTGTGTGGCGTAATAGTATATTAAAACACTCGTTACATAAGTATCTAGAATATCACTAGTTCATGATCGGACACATTGTATATGAATACAGTGTGTTAAAAAAACTACATCCGAAAAACGCATAAAGGCATTCTAATGACATTACTAAATAAATTATTTGTCTTAAATTACCATCATTCCCCTAAATTCTAACTTTAAAACAATGACAGCTCAATCGACGGCATCTGTATGTATACTCGTCAATTATTAGTCACCGCCCGCCGCAGAGTAGATTCTATTTATGTAATCCATTTTGAATAACAAGTATATACTGTATTTCGAAATTCGGTATTACTAAATAAGAAACAAATGGTCTACACAGAATATAAAGGCTACGTACGACAGAAACAAATAGTCTACACAGAATATAAAGGCTACGACAGACTGCAGCTACACGACTAAGTTTTATATAACTCTGTCGATAACAATATTTACAAATATTGCCAGTGTAGTTTGCAACTGCTGTGGAATTTGATGGTTGATTTATTATCCAATTCCTTGCACTCATTTACAAAGTTTGTGACCACGAGATGAAAACTATTTGTTTGCATAAAGGTTAAATGTTTCATAAAACATAGCAAAAAAATGCTGAAAGTAAATTTACTTTCAAAAGAAAAGTTAGTTACCACTATCTCGGTCCGCCTAAGTAAGTAGGTACTGTAAGAATTACTGTTTTTTTTTTACTTCTAATATATGTTTATTAGTTTATTTGATATGAATATGTGTATAAGCATCTAGTTTTTAAGTTTTCTAAAACAAATAGTTTTTACATAATTATGTTATTTTTTTATACAATACTAGCTGTGCCCAGCGGTTTCACCCGCTACTCAGTTAGGGGCATGAAAAATAGATGTCGGCCGACTCTCAGACCTACCCGATATGTACACAAAATTTCGTTTAAATCGGTCCAGCTGTTTCGGAGGAATATGGGAACGAAAACTGTGACACGAGAATTTTATATATAAGATTTGTACCTTCTATCACAAATCACAATATTGTCGTATTTCACACAAAGGTTGTCTGGTGGAGAATGCCTTTTGGCATTGAATCCGCCACTATTGTACATTGGAGTTAAAATAAAAATAGCATTTCATGTTTAAAAAAATATATTTTAACGTGTAAGTACTAGTACAGCCAGTTAAGTTTGCGCTGTTTTATATTCTGATTTGTATCAGTGTCCCTTTAAGTGTACCAACAGAAGTGTGATAATCAGACACGTGGAGAACAATATACAACGGTTCATTTTTTCCATTTAAGATACGAGAACCCTGGTCGGTTTTGATTAAAATCGGTCCTATTGGATCGATTTTGGAACTTATTCTGTACAAAAATATTTTTTCTCTTTATAAAATATATGAAAAGATTGTTTTTTTTTAGTTCTATTCTTACCGCATGACCAGGCGAGAACTCCTCCTCCTCCTCTGTGCATCGTACGACGGGTATCAGTAGCTGTCGCGGCGATGAAGGCGCCCCCTGAGACATGCGGCGTGGAACCCTTAACCTTGAGTGCTGGCCCTGAAAATTTATTCAAAGTCGACCTTATTTTAATGTTCATATCCTTACTAATATTATAAATGCGACAGTGAGTTTGTTGGTTTGTTTGTTACGTCTTCACGCCTAAATGGCTAAACCGATTTTTAAAATTTTGATAACTTCTTATCTTATTTTACGTTTCATAAAGTAAGCAATGACATGTTAGGCCTACGCTGTTCTCTCATACTTAAGTTGTAACGCTGTAACAAAAACATTGTAAAACCTTTACAAGACTTGACTTTAAAAGAGTAACCATGGAGTTTCTTGCCGGTTCTTCGCCATAGGAAACAACCAAGCCGTACCTTGTATGCCTATGTGAAATATATATTACTAGCTGTGCCCGGCACGCGTTGCAATGTATTTTTTCTACTCTACCTACCCTATCGTTTTTTTCTCGCCGTAAAAACCATCTTTGGACTTCAGCGAATATTAAAAATGAATCGCAAAATGTGTTGGTAAGCGCATAACTGAACAACGCATGGACAAATCTTCACTTCTTTTACACTTTATTTTAAAAACCATTAAGGGTTTTTTTTAATATTTACTCTCTCCATACGTTTACAGCTCCCCTTCCCCCTCCCCGTGTCTCCCTACTCCTCTCTCGCCCTTATTGTTCGAGCGTTAAATGTTCTTTCGGCCAATGATAAAATTGAAAAAATAATGTTTTACAGTTGCCAAAGATTTCTCTATGTGAAGAGGTATATTCACTGTCTATTCCAACCCTGGTATTTTAAACCTATGAGCTATGTGGTGATGAACACTAATGTATGGCGAATTCTAAAGAATCTTTGTATATTGATTATTAATATTTTGCTAGCTTGGAGAAGTGTTACAACGGCTCGGCTTTATTCGGCATGAGCCTCTAAGCAACCCAGCTGCCGCGGTAAACGTTCCGGGCGTCGGGCGCCGCGAGACGACTCCCGGTCACGGTAGATGCGGATATGTGGACGCTGTGCAATGCGCAGCTCACCGTCTGTACGCCTAGTAACAAAAGGCCGTGTCGACGGCACGTTCGTGTTCCACGAGCGCCTCAAAGAGATGTCAGCAAAGCAGCCTGCGTCCGCCAACGCCCACCGGGGTTGCGGGTTGTTTCAAAGAGATACCGTGACCCGTAAAATAAAAGGCTTCCCACCCGCAAAAAGAAAAACGTCATTTAACTAAACATCAGGCCTGTATTTCCGTAAAGAAATAGGCAGAGGTTTTTTGCTTTTTTTAGCTATCTCATCATCTGCCTAGCCTTTTCCCAACTATGTTGGGTCGGTTTCCAGTCTAACCGGATGCAGCTGAATATCAGTATTTTACATGGACCGACTGCTTATCTGATATCCACAACAACCCAGTTACTACTGGGTAATACGATACCCCTTGGTAAGACTGTTTGTCAGACTTTCGGAACATTGACTACCTGTAACGACTGTCAAAGATCTACAATTGACAGCCGGGACCAACAGCTTAACGTGCTTTCCGAGGCACGGAGAAAACTCGGTATGTAACGGGTGGTCACCCATCCACAGACCAACCTAGGCAAGCGCGGCTTGACATAAAGATCGACCCGAGTGACTGCTATTATTTAGCCACCAGCTCCTCCACGATGTTTAGAAGTACGCATGAAATTAAAAAGTCACATTGGTACTAGCCCAAATTAACCCACAGCCACATGAATGAGAATCGAGCCCTTAACATCTGTGCCATAACGGCGTACATCAGAAATCAAACGTTAAAAATACCGCCGAATTGAGAACCTCGGCCTTTTTACAAGTCGGTTGAAAAGTATCCTATATGCTATTTATGATCCTCACTGGGATAAGCAGACGTTTACCTAATAGTAAAAATTATGCCATTATATTTAAGGGTAAATAATACGACAAAAAGGGTACGAAAATATTGGCATTGACAGGGCAATAATCCAAATTTTTGACAACAATTGATAAAATCCGATAGTAAAAGAGAAATAATTTAAGAATTCCGATGGAAATGTGTAGTAACACTTTGCCATAACCTGGAAGCCCTGGAACTCCAAAGTCTCATGTTAACACGGCCCGTCGCTAATACCGATTGAATGATTTAGTGAGACCTTCTGACCGACACGCGATGGCTTCACAGCCGTCGGCATTGCTGGGAAGTTCACCAAACTTGATCATTTAGAAGTAATACGGTTTTCGTGGGGCAAACTTGAACAGGCGCGCTTCTAATACTCAGATCAATGAGTCGATGAATTTATTCGACTGTGTTCGACGACACTGTTGACGCAGCGGCTGAGCAATCGATTGCTGCGCTGCGTATCGTGGGTTCGATTCCCGCACGGAACAAATATTTGTATGACCTACAGGTGGCTGTTTGTGTATGTGAGTATAAATGTTTGTAAACGCACCCACGATGCAGGAGAAATTCCTGGCAAAACGAAAAAAAGAATTATAGTAAACATACACATTGGTCATGGACATACCATCCATCCTTTTATATATGAGTTAAAGGTAACTGGCGAAATATGGATCTACTATTAGGTACACCTCTGCTTAACCCTGCGGCGATTGGGTGATGTAAAGTAATATTATTAACATCTTAACATAGCATAAACTGAAGTCACTTCTGCCGTCTGTTCGCTTTGGTCTTTTAAACTACTCAATAGATTTTCATGAATTTTTCAGCAATAGATAAGAGTGATTCAAGGCTTGTTTAGGTATACGTAAATATCTCAGACTACGTAGGTGAAAACGTGGAATTCAGCTAGTATATACGACGGCGGGTCAAGCTATTCTACTACGGGTGGCACACCGTAGTAAAGAGATCAGGTTAAAATGGTTTTGTGTAGGTTGATGTGCCGTCGTGTGTACAATATTATAAACATTAGCAAAATGGAACTTAAGGCGCGGCCTACTGGCATGGTCTGACACAAGTACACGACAGTATTGCATCGAAAGAATAGAAGGTAGAAAATATTTTGGTGTTTGATTTTATTTGAATATCATGTCCGCCAAAATGTAGGTCATTTTGCAGTTTTTATTGAATATAAAAAAATACAGCTCCGTGTTTGAAAAAATTTAGATATCTCTTTAGTCTATAAAATTTTCTTTGTTATAGATATAAAAAATATGATGGTTGTCGCTGAAAAAATTGAGAATTTCAAACATTTTTTTTTTCGTAGTACTAGACATCTTTTGTAAACTTATTTTGTTTAACTCTTTACTTTATGTATTGAACTATACACGGTAATTTTGGGCTAGTGGCATGTACAGATACGGCTAACTTTGCGACGAAAACCTAGACGTTTTACGAAGTGTTTGCTTTGCACAGCGCCTTAAACATAACTTATTCGATATTTTGCGTATGGATACCTCTTCATCAAAGTATATTGGGGTGTCCCATGATCCTGATCGGACAGTATGATCTATAATCTGTGACGTTAAGGAAACTGTTTTCGAAAGTCACGTGGCATCATTCAGTGTTACCCGAATGAAAAAGCATAATGTGTGTGTGTTGTAAAGGAAACGTACATTGTCATAGACTTCTACAGGTTCTTGAATTTTCGGGCCTTGGAATGGATCCTTCTGTGGAGCTTCCCTGTTACGTCCAGCAAAAGTCTTTGGTGGACGCGGTGGGACAGGCGGTCCTGAAATAATTATATGTATTTTAATGATTTCATATATTATAGTTCTAATATGGTTTGATTCGCGATTCAAACTTGACCGTCCCGGTAGGACGTGTTTTTTTTTTGTAATTTATAATCAATGATGGTATTATGTGCTTTTAAAGATTGTCTTAAACAAAACTCGTTTGTATATATACCATATACCAGCTATTGATATTAATCAATAAAACTGGCTGGCTTAAAACTCATATTAATGAGTTTTAAGCGTGTACGCTATTTAAAAAAGAAAATATAAAATGGCGGAAATGAGGCAGGCCATGCTACGTAAAAAAAGCTTTCCCTTTGTCTGTGGTACAAAATAATATTAGAAATATTACACTGTACTTGCGCGATTCAAATATTAAGTCATTAGTTAACTTTCGAGCTACCATTAAGCTAGAATCAAACTGTACCACTATCTTGCCAATTACGACTGAGGAAAAACTACTTATTGAAATGATTATGATTATAGATGAAATGATAGCCTATTCAAAACGCTACATACCGTCTTCAGAACCATTTTGACTTGGAGCGACGGACAACTTGGTGAAAGTTTTGGTCACAGCCCAGTCTGCTAAAAGAAAAATTATCATGAAAGAGAAATTGCATTTTGTACTCCATTAAACACGAATTTCTGAAAGCCTGTTCAATGTTTATAAATACCTAATATGATAAGTTAGCCGTTGTTTTATTTGGTAAAGAATTTAAGCAATTCCTTACATGCGATTTAGAGTATGAATACATGTTACGATAGATGTATTTTTAACCAATATCGAGTGTTTATATGGTTGTTACTACACATTGATCTGACTTTCAGAAGCAGAATGTGAATTTTAAAAATAAAACTCTTACGTAAGTTCTGGTGACTAGCATGGAGCGAGTGATCATCCGCCTCGTCGCTGCAGTTAGAGTCGTTCTCTGACAGTTCCGAGTTGATCCGAATGTGGGGCTGGCTGGTGTACTGCTGTCCCTGCTGCCGTGTATGACTAGCAATGCTTTTAGGCTCAAAAGAGAAATGACTCTGGTCGTCCTGTAAACAACGGATCGATTTAAACCCGATGTTTCTTAAAAGAATTTAACCACTTCCTCAATAAACACGAACCTTAATAACTAATGATGAATTATAACTAACAGAGTGTAAATGGCCTTTTCAAGGAGCCGTGAACCAAGTATTCTGTATGTTAATTACGCAAAAAATATTGTTGAAATACGATTTTTTTCAAAGCGAATAATTATGGTTATGGTAGAACTTTATGTACTGCACTGAAAAGTTTGTGCTGATGTCGTTTAAGGTAGGTTAAGCTTAGGGTTGACCCACGTCAGCATGTTCCACACATGTCTGAAACTATAGCTCAGTAAGCAGAATGCAGGGGAATTCTAAAATGTCCATATACCTCTAAAATTGGGAGAATTAAAATAGTACTACATCTAAATAAAATTATTTTCTCTATATATTTTTTGTTGGGTTGAGTCCATTTAAAATATAATTTCAACAGCACCATTTTATAAAAGTATCATAAGTAAGAGCAGCTGTCAATCGAGAACCAACAACGTTTTTTTTTATTTTTTATAAGCGCTTCTTCGATTCAGAAACAAAGAGGAGTTAGCACAAAGTTAGGTCAGCCCCCCTAGACGCTGTGTCGACGTCGCGTTCGTATTACACGCGCGCCTCAAAGAGATGTCAGCAAAGCAGAGGGCCGCCAAGCCACTGTTTGTCGGGGTTGCCAGTTGTGCGAAAGCGATACCGCGGCCTCGGAACAGTAATGGCAAAAGAAGGAACATGCATGGGTTTTTGTCAGATAATTCTGACACTCCCCTCGCTCCGTCCAAAGCAGGAGAAATGATTTTGATGAGTGGAAAACCAAAGACAACTGGACCCTTTCAGCTTTCAACCAGCACAAACCTAGAAGCCAAAACGCTAATGCAAAATAAATATATATATAAACTTGACTCGCGTAAATTCAACTTATCATAAAGGTAGCAGTAGTCCTTGATTGACCTCACAACTACAAGATCAATAAATAGTAGCAGATAAACAACTAACTGCAGACAAATCGCCGACAGGAAACAATGTAATCGATACCGACAAAACAGCGTCGCGAAAAACATTTTCCATTTTATTTGCCCCTACGGTTAATTAAACGTAGACATTTCTTAGAAAATACAATGTAACAGAATACTTTGTCGACGCATTTAGACACAATACACAATCTCTTCAACAAAGCAAGTATTCCTATATGTCCTTGGTGTAGGTACAGACATCTATTGCATCATAATATGAGGGATATTACTATCTTCGTCTTTTATCTATCAGTAAATCTAAATTTTATTGAAGCGCCAACTCACATATGTTATAACATTTAAATTCTTTTAAAATAATAATCTTTGAATTTCCTATTCCCTAACTGAGAATCGAACCTTCATATTCAGCGACCACTAGAACCTATAACCCTGTATGTATATTCGGTTTCAATTTCTACACCCAGACTTTGCGAAAATGATGCCGACCGCCGCATCTTTATAGAGTTGAAATGTTCGACCAGTCTCTTAGTGTGATCCATCTCTAGCCAAACCTTCGGTTTCGGGGAAAAATCGACCTTCTTTCGGTCACGAATAACCATTAGCATAGCCACCTATTCCCATAGATGTAATAATATGCCCTGGAATTGAAGGTGCCGCGTACGGTTCTATATATACAAAGAGTGGGTTCATATCGATAGCGTAAGCGTAGTAAAACCCGCTAGCTTTACGTCCGTGCCCGCGCGATCAAATCATTCAGGCATTGATATCGCATACGAAAATTAACAATTTCAATCTGTAAACGGTCGATTTGAGTGAACAATTTAACGGAATCCATTAAAAACTGCAAGACAACGGTATCTAGTACTTTGCAATGTGCATATTAGATGCAAGAGTTTTAAACAATGCAAATCAACCCCGAAATTAATCAAGAATATCCTATCTACGAAGTTCGATGAAAGAACGGATTCGATTACCTTACGTAATTTACAGTAGACTCCATTATAAAGTACCCGTGAGTTCATATAATTTTCAGCCACTATAAAAAAAGCTATGCATTTTTTACCTTATTACAACTTTTTTGTTCTTAAACGCATTCAAATTACAAGCTATTTTTAAACGACTCCAAAAAAACGGGTATTTTTTTTGTATGTTTGTTACGCGATTTCACCGTCGTTCATGAACAGATTTTCAAAATTCCTTTTTTAATTGAGAGGGCAAATACTCTCTTTTTCATATTGCTTGGGAAGTTAAGTTACATTTTTTTTCTTCTTCTATTATATTTGGGCGATATGCTAATATTTGTTGGTAACAAGGGAAAATGAATAATCGATAAGAATTTGTCAGATACCATCACACCACAACTAAATGAGCCAAAATAAAACTAAAAAAAAAACGAAGAAAAAGCGACTTAAGTAAAAAAACACGGTTTTTAATACTCAATATCAAAAGAAAATTTTCAAATCAAGGTAAGTCCTGCGCAAACAATGAATTATACCTAGTTCGGTAGATCCCACACAGTCTGAATTAACCCAACGTAAACACGCTGGCTAAAAAAAACGATAAATGCTACCAACAGTTCGCCGATAAGAACTATGCAACACGAAGGATTGTTAGAAATGGAACTGATTGTAATCCCTAAAACACACACGGAAATGTTGATTTCGAAGGCCGTATTTTAAAAAGCAGAAAAAATATTTCCATTATAATATGCCCACGTAAACTCATCCTTGACCTTTATCACAAATTTCAATACAGGCAAACTGAACTGATCCGTTTATTTCATGAATTCACGTGATTTAACATTTTGTTGCAAAATATAACGGATAAAAATAACATGTCAATTTCTTGGAACGCAGCAAACAGATCTTTACTGCAGACATAATTTCCTGTTGACTCCAAGGTACACATAAATAGAACTTAACTTAACCTCTTGTGACATTGCAGATCTATACTAATATTATAAAGCTGAAGAGTTTGTTTGTTTGTTTGTTTGAACGCGCTAATCTCAGGGACTGGAGGGATACTAGTTGGAATTGGAAAATTCTTTTAGTGTTTGATAGTCCATTTCTAGAGGAAGGCTATAGGCTATATAACATCACGCTACGACCAACAGGTGCTGAGCAGCGTGGGTGAAACCGCGTGGAACAGCTAGTATAATATAAAGGTTGTAACTTACCGGAGCTCGAACGCCTGTGATGCATTCCGATATGGGAATGTATGGGCCGGTCCCTTCAACAGCTTCATAGTTTTTATTGCTCATTGCTGACGCGGCCGTTAAATTGTTTTGATATGTATCTGTAAAGCAAAAAAAATACTATGTAAATAAAACAGTCTGAGTAGTAATGTTGTAATATAAGAATAATCTTTTTTTTAATTTACGAGGTAACAATAACGCATGAAACCTCATAATTCCAAACTATTAAAAAAACCTGTATAGTCACGAATCGTTATTATACACTACTGGGAAAAATTAAACGATGAAAAACAAAACATTTTTTTTAATTTTTTACAGGCCGTAACTTCGAGAGAAATGGTCATACGGGCTATAAAATAAAAAAAAGAAAATTGTAGCTCCAAGTGTCTGGTGTTTTGGATTAAAACTTAAAAACTTTGCACCCTCCGCGGTTTTCTAGTAATCTTAGAAAAAACAATTGTTTTTTAGTTTATGTTTTTGGTCTACAGTCGTGGAAAAAAAGTAGTTTGCTTTACCACTATAAGAATCGGATACTTTGTTAATTTAACTTCAATTTCTTTTTTTATTCACCTTGTTACGTGCACTTCACGCCGAGATATCGGTCTTCAAATGGAAAAGGATATTTTTGTCTTTGACTGTCAAAATCTCAACAACCAATTATCGCACAGAAAGTATAAGGTAGGTTTTAAGAACTCGAATTTATGGACTAGCAATTGCTTTCTAATTTTTTTTTTGTCACTTGAATTTGAAAATGCAACAAAAAAACAGCAAAGTTAGTGTTCCACAAAAACCCTAATTAATCCAGCCAGCCGTTTTTTTGATTAACACTTAAGGAGTCGCTAATGGGTCCAACGGACCCAGTCCTTCATATTTTGCTTCTTAAATATTATAATTCGACGAATGCGACGTTGCCGCTCTTAGTACCTTTTAACGATAGTGTAGCACAGCAAATGACGACGTCGGCAGCCAGTTGGCGCGCTGCAAGTGAGTGCTACGGACGTAAAAGGTGTGTGTGGGTCCGCCGGACCCGGTAGCGACTAAATACGTAAGTGAATTTTGCATTTTGTTATTACTATTTATTTTCTTTATTTCTTTCGTAGAAAATGGCAACCAATAGGGTTTTAAGGCCTGAAGAGATAGATGAATATCTAAATGAAGAAATAGAAAACGAAGACTACTCTGAAACTGAATACTGCTTAGATGTAAGTGAACATGAATCGGATTCCGAACAAGAAGGCGAAGTATTCAACTTCCCAAGGTCATCAGCATCAAATATACAATCTGAACATGAACTAAACTCAGAGCCAAGGCAAGGCATCCGTCGACCGGCGCCTGATATCCGACGTCCGGATTTAGATTGTGTTCCATTGTTGATTTTACAAAATGGCTATTATATTGGTAAAGACAAAACTACTTTATGGAGTATTGAAGAACCCGCAAGAAATGTAAGAACTCGGAGTCATAATATCATGCGTGAAGTTCCTGGGCCTTGTCAAGAAATGTTGAACTCAACTACACCGTTGGAAAAGTTTTGTCTTTTTTTCCCCGATGAAATGTTGACGAAAATTACGGATTTTTCTGATAACTTCACACGAAGAGATTTTATCAAAACATTGGCTATTTCTCTGATTGCACCACACCTTTATGAAAGAATTTCTATTACAAACATTCCTCAGCACATCAAAAATCGTATCAGAAATATAATACCAGAAGTAGAACCAACTGCTGCATCCAACCCACCTGTGAGTGGACGAAAAGTGCGTTGCGGCCTATGCAATTGGAAGAAAGATAGGAAAACCAAAGTTTTTTGCACAAAGTGCAGTGTACCAATTTGTGGAGAACACATAAAGCATGTTTGTACAAATTGTTATAACTAAATTTTATGTACAAGTGTCTGAAGAATGTTGACAAGTGTGATTTTACTCCAAAGAAGATATAATTTTTTTTGTAATTTTTTTTAATACTTCTGTGATGATTGATCTCTCATTGCTATTCCGTTTATATAAGTATATTATAGTTGTGTAAGTAAATACAGAAAATTTTGTTTATATTAAGTAAATATAAAAAAACCCTAAATCTTGTCACAAAACTAAGGGGAAATTAAGTATATTTTTGTAATAGCCTTTGTTTAAGTAAAATAAATAAATATTAATATTTGATTCAATAATATCTTTTATTATACATATAGAATCCGTATAAAAAAGTAAACATTTACGTTTATCATACAGTTCTGGAAAAAACTTATGACATTATACTGGGTCCAGCGGACCCGGTAGCGAGTACTTGTGCGACAAATTAGGACGCGAGTCCTTAAGTGTTAACTCTATCGAATTTTTGAAAAAAATAAAGGATCATAATTTTTGCTCTGAAAAGTTACGGATTGACTTACATCCATCTGGACCTTCGTCAATAAAAGTCACTAACCAAGCAACTTCCACCTCCGATAAATGTCTTCTTTTTATTTCCTGTACGACCATTTCTCTCGAAGTTACGGCCTGTTGGAAATTCACCAAAAATTTTGAATTTTTTTATACCTTAATTTTTTCCAGTGGTATACATACACGTAGCAACTTTTAAAAATTATTTTCTCAAAATGTATTGATTAACGTTTTATATATAGTATTTTGGAAGCTATACTATTACGAAATAGGTCCTCAAAGTAGAAATCTTTTTGTAACGGGAAAATCGCTTTTGAGTTTTTAAATACTAAGTGTATTTATTTACTGTGTGTGTACGTTATATTGCTCGTGAGTGTATTTCAAGAATCAGCGTATTTCTTATTTATATTTTTACTTGTTAATTAAATCTTACAGCGTATATATAAGGTAAAACATATCTCTTAAAATAAAAAGCTATTTCGAAAATGAGAACACAGAAATTAAAATTAAATAGATTAAACTAATATGTATTGCATTTTGGCAGCATATCAGTAGAAATCAAATAATATACTACCTGTGCCCAGCGGTTTTATCCGCTGCTCTTTTAGGGTTATGAAAAATAGATGTTGACCGATTCTCAGACCTACCCGATATGTACACAAAATTTCGTTTAAATCGATCCAGCCGTTTCGGAGGAGTATGGGAACGAAAACTGTGACACGAGAATTTTATATATTAGATTTGATTTATTATATTTGGCTGATTGTCATGGCATTATTGTTTTTAACAAATTGCCAAATAGTATTAAGGAATAGTCCTTACAAAAAATTAAGAAAGTCCTGGCGTCGTTGCTGATAGAGAAATGTTACTACTCTGTTACCGATTTTATAAATGATGAATTGTAATATTTACTACACTTCCTGTCATTTATTATGTATATTTTAAACTTAACTATTTTAAGATATTTTTTTTTATTTTTGTACCTAGATTCTTAAATTTGCTGTGAGTCTACGACTGTATTTTTGTATGCCAGCAGCCACAATGGACTGGGAATATATCTCAACCTAACAGAATAATAAAATTGTAACACCTACATTCTATACAAATAAAAAAAAAACATGCAAAGACGTCATCCCGGTGAAAGCATCAGAGAAATTATCGAAATTCAAATTACACAAACTCCATAAGATGTAAGTGTTGTTTACTATTTCAGGAAATCGAAAAACCGTTACAAAAACAAAAGTTGAGACGTATTGTGTTACAGGCCATGTAACCTATGAAAAACGAAGGTAAACCTTTATCTCGCAACGGAAACAGGTTTAAAAATAACTTATATCAATATGATTGAGAAAAGTGACAATGAGAGTATTGGCATTGAAATAACGGTGTTGACCGTTGATACAAAATTATATTAATGTAATCTGCTGAAAACGCGCAGTAGATTATTAACGTAAAATGTGTCAGAGGGAAATTAATTGTCCACGACGTGTATGTCACGTCACATAAGGTACTTCTATACAAAAAGTTTCAGCTTTTATAAAATGGTGTCTGCCTGGCAGCTAATGGTCCATCACATACATAACTAATGGCTGACTAGATAGAAATAACGTTTAAAAAAAACTTTAGCAACTAAATCGCATTTGCTAATTGCACAGCATTAAAGTACTACACCAAAACTACTGCAAATTATACAAATAAAGCACAGCTAATGGGATAATGTGTTCGCATAAAAATTGAGCAAAAAATCACAATAATGTTTTCAATGAGTATTCCATCATAAGCTTACTATTCTACATTTAGCTGAAACAGCTATACAAAAACCACGATAATAGAATTTATGTAGTGTTGTAGTTGCATTCGAAAATTTAAATTTTACATTAAAATTTTTAGGAATACACAATAATATGATAGAGAATTTCGCAAAATTTACTTTTTTTTATCTAATTTTTAGAACTTCACATTAATATTCTTATGTGGTTTATGTGTAGGTTCCTAAACAAAATACAAAAAAATAGGTCTACGATATTGGACAAAGACAAATACAATATTCACTATCTACAACAGAAAACATTCAGTTTAAATATATTGCTGTGTTTTGCCATGCGTTAACAAAATGCAGTGCATCACGATATAACTACTTAGTACCTGATTCCGAGCTAGGTCCTGGACAAACCAATCTAGGTTGAAAGACTACTACGGAATCTAGGACAAAAGAATTCAAATAATTATTTAAAGAAAAATGGAAAAATCTATTTATAAATAGCGCTATTATCGTCTTTACACCGAAAGATCCAAAAATCAGTAAGTATAACTTTAATAATAAATAGCTCCTAAAAATTGTAAAAGTAGTTTTAATTCTTAAATATGACAGAACACTAAACTATTTTTTTTTAATTTGTATCTTATGTGTCTTATGTGCAGGTTAAATGTAAAACAGTCGCTACACAACTAAGGTTTTCTAGAAAACCCGCGCGCCGCGTTTGTATTGCCGAGGCCGGACTAAAAGTCAACGTGGCTCAAAAGGGAGGGAAAGTACACAAACGTATTTTTTTAGATTGTTATTGGAGCAGTTACTTACTCTCAGTAAATAAATAATAGTACAATATAAAAATAAAATATCTCAGAAACTCGTAAAAATTTAAAAGAAAATTTATGTTTTCGCCGCAATAGTTCTATGTTTTTCAGAGTAACAATCAATACGAAAGGATATTTCAGTATTTATTTTAGTCTATGAGAATTTATCAAGTATTGTATGTCAAACTTAAACGCACAGTTTATAATTCCATTACAACATTATTTTTTTATTTTAACATCATCAGACTAATTTACAATTAATGCAATTTGTCTATGATTCAAATTTCAAGTATATGTAACAAGTACCTTAAAATAACTCTTATTCCCACATCATACGCAAAAACCTCGCAAGGCGACTTAAAGAATATTTTAAACATATTTTCATTTATCAACATACCGTGAACGTTGTACTTAGTAGCAGTATTATTCTCTGCCTCTTCAGTAGCCCGCAGGCCGCAAACTCGGCAAATGGCGTCCACCCAACGTTCCATTTCTGCTTCGCACTCTGCTTCCAGGTGATAAGTTCTACGTTGGGTTTGTATTGTGAACACGGACCCACGGATGTTCGGCTTTAAAGGCGCCTGACCATGGCGTTCCATATGAAGCCCAGCATCCACCTACAAAATATCATTAAATGAATGGTGTTTGGTTGTTTCGAAACAGAACTTTTCTTAACAACTAATCACCATTCATTAGACACTACATAGACAAAAGTGAACACCAATTGCGTGAGGCGTTGTCCTATGTGGCTATCGACCGTTCGATGACACGATGCGGTTTAATCGCAGAAACATACAATTTTCTTCAGAGTGAAGTTTGCAAGCCTATCGAGCGAACTCCGGCTATGTTTTCATGGACCATTTCCATAGCACGAGGAGAAGGCGTCAAGGCGTGAACGATCGTTTTGAATTAGGACGACACCTATATTTTTTTTTCTATTGTGCCCCGAAGTATTAACATATATTTCTTTTTCGTTTGGTTAGCGCCTATCCTGGTGGCGGAGTTTTATGCCGCCCTTACTAAGGGAATATATTTCAATAGTAACCTTATTTAAATATATTGTCAAACTAAATTTGATTGACATGTGTTTTTATTTGAATGACGTGACCTAGTCAAGCATGCATTGTCATCAAAACTAAACATGTATGCAAAAGATCAGCTAAATCGGAAGTCTTGGTATTGGGTCAAATTTAACTTCTATGATTTATTTACATACTACTAGTTAAGTTAATAAAAAGCGTGTCAATAATAAATCCTTAATAACTATGTTAGTAGCACTTCACTATGTCACTGCGCGTTCATAGGGCACTTGTCCGTGGAAGCGCCGGAACACCACTCCCTGCGGCCATAAGTCCTCTTACAAGACGAGGTGTAGATAACACGTCGGTACTCGCAGCATAAACGCCTTATAGTTGACGTTGCGACGCGAGTCCAACAACTGCACTCTCACTACGTACTTGAGCTTTTGGCGTACGTACTAAACGATGCCCTCCGCCGTAGTGGTGTAGTGTAGGCGGGAGATGTACACAGGAGTGTTCGGCTTAGCGGCTTTAGCAGGCTTATGGTCACATTTGGCTCCGATGGACCCGTGCCCCAGCGGTTCTTGTTGGTACGTTGACGACGCTTCCTTCTCAACACCGTCACGAAACCATCATCAGCCCGAATCGGTGCCTCTTAAGGCATGCTTCTCAACTCGAGCCATTCCCACAAATTCGACGTCATTCTGCCGACATTGCGAAAACGGGCAGCGGTCGTGTGGCGGCAGAGGAAGAAGCCACAGGGAAGGGAGCGGGACAGCGGGGCGCACAAGGAGCGCACACTGCAGGCTCAGCATTCCTTGGTGACGACTACTCATCGATATAATGTCTACTCATGAAGAATTGGCTTAATATGATATCAATTCTTGAAATTTAGATAGTAGTTTTTGAAATGTATTATATGTCACAACTATGTGACGAATGGTGATCCTTTGTTGGATAAGGAGCTGGTTAATAGCCACCACCAATGCCTTTTGTCATAATTTTTTTAAACTTTGACCCCACACTATGAATTTCTCCTGGATCGTGGGTGCGTTTACAATCACTTAAACTCACATACACAAACAGCCAGACCCAGAAAAACTATCTGTTGGTCATACAAATATTTGTTCCGTGCAGGGATCAAACCCACGATCGAAGCCCATAAGTTCTATGAAACGTATGTCAAAATCTTACTATCCGTAAGCAATACGACTCGTTTTTGTTTATTGGAACCGAGCGTTAGTTAAATTTGACCAATTTCCCGGTTTCTAACTGATCTGAAATTTTTGTATGCAAATTTAGTTTGCATAACAATGCATGTTTAGCTAGGACACAACGATCTGGAGTTCTAATTAATAAAAAGAAAAGTGTGATTTATTATTTTTTAACACGATCTGACTATTATTACAAATGCGATAATTTTGATTTGTGAATGTTTGTCATCGGATTGGATCGGGTCGGATCTAGATGTTTGGCAGAGACGTACCATTATAGTCTCGAAAAGGCTACTTGAATTCCCGAACGCAGGCAACAAATAGTATCATCAAAAAAAGCCTGTGTAATTTTAAAGTTTTTTCAAATACGTGAAAGAGGCACTGACATCAATCTATGCGTCCATACTCACCGCATTTAGAATAAGTAGTAAGATTTGTTAATAAAGTATTATTATGTAGACACATTCTTAACAAAATGACAACGAAATGTCATCAATACCTGTCGTAGTTTAGTAGAACAAGACTCACTCAGATAGACATGAAAAGCGACTTACGTTTTAAATAATAAATTACAAATGTCCTACGTGCCATTTCCTCAGCATAAACAATATTAAGGATATCTATTATTTAGCGGGTCAATGAGTACAGGTAAATGTGTCTCGAAAAGCAGGAAAACTAAACATAAACTCAGTATACAGAACTTATTATTAGAATTATTGCTGACATTCTTTCAATTATTTTTATTTGGAATGTCCATATTACCTACTAGTGGCTCTATGGGAAGCGGTCACATCCTTCTGCAAAGCAGTCATGCTAGCGAAGGAGGTGGCCGGGCGTTTGAGGGAGAGAACCCCAAACCAACCCAGCCGCCGCAGAAAACGCGGGCCTGTGGACGGTGAGCAATGGGTAGCTCACATCTATTGACGACAGGCCGTGTCGACGGCGCGTTAGTGTTCCACGCGCGCCTCAAAGACATGTCAGCAAAACATAGGGGCCTACCAGGGCCATCGCCTGCCGGGGTTGTGGGTCGTTCGAAAGATACTATAATAGGAATCGAAACCGTTTCATAACAAAACCACCGACCCCGTTTTATTGCAGTAACTGATAGTGTAGGGCTGTTGTTGATCTAGATCAAATACTTTTAATTTTTGTTGTTTTTTGGTATAACATTTCAGGAACAACGAGGAAATGCATTGTGAAACATAATGACTGCAGAAAAAGACCTTTTGTTTTTACACAAACAATTCCTTTGAATAATAAAGAATGCTTTTTTACAGAAGGTATCGGGGTTTGAATCCAGGCTTATCTCTCTTCACTTTGTCGTAAAAATTATACATTCGAATTTTGCCAAATGTGGCATTGAAAATTTAAATTTCACTTATGCAGCTGATGTATATCACTACACTTATACAGTTGATTATTTTTTAGGTTTCAACGCTTTCAGCCGGTATAATAAGAACACATCGAATAATAGGCTAGTTTTTAGCCATTGTCAAAAATGAAAGAGGGCTTGTGCATGGACGGTTGGATCTATACTTCATTACATTTGAGACATTAAATTTCTTTCTAGACTATATCTTGTAATGAGTCTAGACTATGTTATGACTAATCCACGCTATTGATAAAGTGCCTATTCTGTCATACTATTGCATCAGGTTGTATAAAAAAAAAGATAAGATTTTGATCACATTGTACTTACAAAAGTAGTTAACCCACACCACACAGCTGCATAAGGCATGTAAAAAGCGACTAAGGAAAGCCATGTCCGATCCCAACAAATTATAGGGTGTAACTATCTGATCCATGTGTATTTAGTTTTTTTTTTTAATATCTAATTTTGTCTTGTGCTAAGCCAAATTTCAATAAAAATTTGCCTACATGCAAAAAAAATACACCTTAAACAGTGGAGTCTGTGTCCACAATAAGTTGTGGCAATAAGATTGATACCCTAAATGTGTGTTTAATGATAAAACATCTATGTCATCATAGCATTACTATCCCTGAACATGTGTTGAGTCATCATAAGTTACAGAATTTTGATTCACACCTAACTTTTAAAAGACATTTTAATCGGGGATGAAAAAAAGAATGGGAATTTTTGTATGGTGAAGTACAAAAACACCCATTCTCTTTTGAAAAGTTGCTGTTTGTTGATAATTTATACATACATAAATTGATAAATGGGTATAATAAACACAGAGAACAGTCTTACAATTGTAAGACTGGCAATAAAATTTTAATTAACCTACAACCGGGCACTAACAAATTCTAAAAAAATTAAGTATATGCTACCCAAGCTTTTCACTTTAAATGTTTTTTGGGTGTAGTTATTTTAGGAGGAGCTCATGGCTAATAGCAGAAACTCAGGTTGATCTTTGGGTTAAGCCACTCTGCCTAGTTTAAACTGAGGATAGGCACCAACCAACATACCACATTTCCTGTATGCCTAGGAAAGCACATTAAGCTGTCAGTCCCGGTTATCGTTTGTGGATTTTTGACAGTTATTACAGGTAGTTAGTGTCCCAATAGTCTGACAACCAGCCTTACCAAAGGGTAACACATAATACTGTACTAACTGGGTTGTGGAGGTCAGACAGGCAGTTGCCTCATGATAAATACTGGTATTCAGCTGCAACTGGTAAGACTGGAAACCAACCCCAACATAGAAACAACTTCAGTGTGTAATGTTTAGTCAGTTCCTTATTGATTCCTGATCAACCATGGAAGATTATAAAATTTAAGTGATAATTAAGTCATACTGTCATAAAATGTTAATCTTATATATTGCTTTTGACTGTAAATTATTGTGATATAGATACTTTTATAAATACATATTTAACATTCACTTTATTGCACATACTTGCTCACAAAGGTCCAGATCTATGGTGCCCTTGAAGCGGCGGCAGTTGCGATCAGCATAATAATCTAGAAAATATTGGCCAGGCAGCTCTCCCGACTGCCGTAAGGCAAACCAGCGCCTGCGCCATCTCTGTGGTAAAAAAAAACACTACAAATATTTGTCGAAGTTATTGGTACAAAGAGCTATCAAGCTGCTTCGAATCTGCAAATATTAAGAGCCAATTTTGTCTTAAACCCATATATTCACTTACTCTGTCAACAAAGGTAAAATGCCAAGCTAAAGTTGAGCTCACCGTTCGCCAAATACGCCTGTTTGGTGGAGATTTTGTTAACCACCCTTCGAAAACAATATTCCTTGACATTGTTTTTAGCAACTATCAAACTTTTACTATCAATTTTTAATGCGTCACATATTATTGGTGTTTTGCGATTATGAAGTACATTCACAAACGTTGAAAGTTCACCTCGCCACTAATATTTTTCTATTTTTTTCGCTATTGAATACAGTGCGTGAGTGTTGCCAAACTTATAAGCGCTATTCCTGCCACAGATGTCGTACTGGTCAAATTATCACATTTCCTAATAATCGCCTAAAGTGACGCTTTGAATTTATATGAATACCTCTACATGGCATGTTCTTAGATACAAATAAAAGTAACTAATCATAATTTTGACAAAAATGCTATAAATAAACTGCCTGATGCTGTATGGCCAAAGGATCTACGTTAGTAATAATGTGATGCAGATATTTCGATTTATTTTGAGTTTGAGATAAATATCCTGATGTCTACTGCAGCCAGGTCATATACATCTAAAATCGGGCTGTTCTTTAATTTAATTTATGGTACTGTTAATGAATGAGATCTGTGCCCTTATTTAAATTATAGTTCAAAGCTTTACTAAAAGCATTTTAAAACACTTCCTCGTAAAATTAGCTCTAGTACTGCTGTTCGGGGCTCGAGGGACGCTCCGGGCGTCGGGAGCCACGTGATGACTCCCGGCCACGCGGGTCTGTGGACGGTGAGCAATGGATAGCTTACCATCCGTCTTAGTGACGAGAACCCGTGTCCACGCAACGGCGCGATTGTGTTCCACGCACGCTTCAATGAGATATTATGGCCTATCAGAGCCATTATCAACCGAGGCTGCAGCTTACTCCGACAGAGATACCGCTACTTGAACACAAGGCGCAAAAGAAGAAAGACAGAAGAGAGGTTTTAGGCAGTACACACACACTCCCTTTCACTCCGCTCAGAGAGCCGAAAAGTCATTTAATAATATCACTTTCCCAAAAAGGTTTATAATAAACTGATAGGTACTGATTAAATGTATTGTATATGATAGTATTAATTTAACACGATTGCCTTGACGTGCGGGATAAATAAATTAAATTAGGTAATCTTTATCGTGTAAGACCCTTGAATGCGTTGTTTTCTTGAAAAACAATCGAACAGTGAGCTCAAGTCAGCTTGGCATTTTACTAAGGGCGTAGCTCCTGCCGTATCTGCAGTATCAGCCGTATCAATGAAACGGGCCCCTCTGCTAATAGTTGACGGCCAAAGTAAAATAATTTCAAATTTTCGTGTCAAGGGCCTCCATGGCCTGTTTATTTTCAGATCAAAAGCAGCTGTTGTTGCTTTTTGCGGCAGTTCCTTGATGTGTTTGCGAAGCCTTTCTTTTTTACCACAAATATTGCACGGAGTCTGGTTCTTCTTGCGGCAGTCTAGGCTGCTGCTTAGATGTGCAGCAGCCTAGCCAATATTTTTGGGCCTTTGTTTGTTGAGACCAAGCTATTATGTATGTGCATTAAAGTGAATGTTGAATATCCATATTGCTTAACACTTGAAATCTCGTGAGACTTTTATTATAAGAGAAAAATATTAATAATGTTTAATTGAAGAAAGGAATAACTTCGAATCTTATATATTTACTAGCTGGGCCCAGCGGTTTCACCCGCTGCTAACTTAGGGGCATGAAAAATAGATGTTGGCCGATTCTCAGACCTACCCGATATGTACACAAAATTTCTTTTAAATCGGTGCAGCCGTTTCGGAGGAGTATGGGAACGAAAACTGTGACACGAGAATTTTATATATTAGAAAACAACCTGTAACTGTTAACAATAATATGTGCACAATTATTAACAATATAAGTAGCTATATAAGCAAGTAATATAAGCAACTTCATTACAATCGGACCTTTAAATATTATTTAATAAATCTTTTAAAAATCAACCAGTCGCCGGCAACAAATTTTACCCAATAGTCGGCTGTACGAATTAGTCGGTGGTTCGGTACACCTCTTAAAAGAATTCGTGTTGGTATTCGTATCGTCCATTATTATTCTTATAAATAAATAGTAATGTTTATTTAAGAATATTTAGATTCCATATTTTGTTAGTTATACTAGTACTAGCCAAATTGAGAAACGATGTATAATCTAAAGCTGGATGAGGTATACTAAACCTGGGGAATGTCTGTTTGACTACGTATTACGTTTTTACGTATTTACCCACCTTTCAGCTAACGTTCTAAGAATGAAGTTGGGGCTGTCGTGTATTGGGCAATAACAACACTCATCTTTTATTTATATTAATAAATATACTTTATTTATGACCGAAAAAGAGTCGATGTTAGCATCGGCAAACACGCCAAAGAAACTACAGAAATGCGAGAGCCCCACTAGCATCCAACATAAATAAATGCAAAAAAAAAATATTTTTAATTTTAATGAAATATCGATTCATAAAATTATATTTTCCGAGAAAAATCATGGAACTACTAATATCAGAAGAGGCAATGGGTCAATCGAAATTCTCAAAATTAGTTAGAAAGTTACCTATTGGAACAGAAGAGTTCTCGAACGAAGTCCGCGTATGCAAATAATTGGTCAAACGTTAAATATCCATCGACGAATCACAGACACAGACTTCTTTTAAACGTTGGCCCATTGGCTTTTTTCGTAAGCTACTGTAGCAGTGATACTAGGTGGCAATTTCAATCTCATTGACTGGTATGGTAGTAATTCCAATGCTTCAACATTCGCCTTTGGAATTGTACTTAGAGTTGTTAACTTTTTAACGAGAGATTTAAAAGAATTAACTAAATAAACTACAAAACATCACGCCGGTAATCTTCAAAGGGCTAGGCAGAAATATACCTAATAGAATACCCACATTTCGACGGTAATGTTTAAGTTCAACCAATGCAATAGGGGGCTAGCCTATTGCTATCAACTGGGCACGATTCCAGACCATTAGGCCTATGAAACAGGTAAGGTAAGTTGTTAATGTCTACATTTTATTTTGTAGTAATGTCCGTAATATGATAAATCACTACAAAAAACCACTACTTACATAATATAGCTTCTCATGACCGAACCACTCGAATTTAGTACCAAGTAATTCACTGCAGTTTGGTTTATGAACTGTTTCCACCGGCTTTCAAACTTGAACTACGAAGCTCTCCCATTCCCATATAAGTCTGAACTTGCGCGCAAATCAGTATGAACGTCTTTGCTTCGTAGTGTCACTGTCACAATCTACTACGCTACGACCGACGGTGACAATAGAATAACTATATTCTTTAAAGAGTGACACTACGACCGCGACGCTACGAATCCACAGATGGTATAAACTTGAAATCCAGTAAAAGTTAACTGTACGTCTCGATACCTACTACTTTGAGGAGACCTGTTGCGCAAAGTCTTAAACGGATCTTATTTCAATATATTATTTTATCAATACAATTCAAATCACTTAAATACATTTTTACTCCAACCAACTCAACGTTTCAGGCGAAAACGCGCCATGCTCAAAAAGAAACGCGGTGACATGGACTCAATAAACGTAAGCAGAGCGTTGAATAACGTCAATAATTTGGTATCGTTGCCTACATCGGACATAGAAAGATAGAATAGAATATACTTGACTGACCTTTTACTGTTAATTGACTTTTAAGGTTATCAATGATTAGTTTGTGCCCGCGGCTTTGCTCGCGTAAAATTCGGTATAACATGGTACCTGCTACCTGCAGTTTTTGCCGTTGCGCCTTATTAATTTGTAATAGCAATGCTAAGTTTTCCCTTTTCTTCCCTCTCTTCCTCATACCCCAATTTAAAAAAAATTGCCTATGTGCGTTTCCTGGTTCCCAACTATCTCTGTATCAAAATTCATCCAAATCGGTTAAGCCATTTAGGCGTGAAAAGGTAATAAACATACAACTTTAACGGGAAATGGGAAATGCATACTGTGAGTACCGTTATTTTGTTTATTTTTTTTTCTTTCGTCTAGATAAATGAAGTACTGGTTTGATCACGTATTCAAAAACATTTGCGCTGAGCCACATTTTTCAATACTATCTGGTTATTGAATCAAGGTTTTCCAAAGTGTCAATTTTCCATCGTCAATGAGTAGCGGTTCTGGCGACAGATTGGTGCAATGGTGTCATGGAGCACCTGGTTTTGTGAACTTGTGTACCCTTCAACGGTCAAAAATCTAGACAAAGTTGTCTAGATTTCATTACTTTTAGATACAAACAAGCAGCATCATCGAGACTTGGCTAGTTTTTTACAGAATGTTTTTGGTGGGATTTATTCTATTTATAATATCAAATCATAATGCACAGGTACACTTATGAAGTTAATTGTTTTCATTATTTTAATAGATGTGGGACCAATTTGTGTTACCGTTAAATTATAACTTTATGAAAATATTGTTACATAACGATAATATAGTACGAATTTGGTATCGTTAACAAGCCAGATCGCTAACGTCTTGTTATTCCGAACGCTCCCTTTGTTGATCAGTGGTTTGTGTCCATAGAGGAAACTGAGGAAAGTAATATATCGTGTGTCTATGGTTTGATTGGTTTGGTTTGTTTGATTGTGTCAATTGTGTGTTTTGTGTTTATCTATCAAATGCCGCCGCTTATTTTGTTTTCATTTAGTATATTCTTTGCTTTCGAGGTCAGTTGAGTACCAAAATATACCACATCTACCCAGTGACTACGAATGAATTTTCGGCAACATAAGGCATTTCGCAAATGTTTTAGAGGTGGCAAATTGACGAGCCAAACTCATCGCAAGAACAGTAAGTGACCAAACGTGTTTGCCAAATCAAACAATTCGATAGTGCAATAAACTGAATTTACGACGGCTTATTTTCTTCAAAACAATTATGTCTTTTGTTAGGAAACATTAAACATTGGCATTTATTTTAATGTTTCATTTACAAACTTGTATCAATAGAAATAGTCACAGGCTAAGGTTATCATTAGTTTGTTTTGATTTAGAGGGTCACCTCTTTCCTGTGCACTAAGGGCTCAGCTTAATAAGACTTGAGATTAAAGGTTAATACTATGAAACTATATAGAGTGATAGTAAAACATGTTTATTAAAATTAATCAGTTGTTTCAAATCCTCCCCAATTTACAATACTTACTGCCATAGGCAGTTGTCTTTTAATTCCTTGTTTAGGGGTCTAAAACCCCTGTACACTGCTAGGACTGCGTGTGGGACTTAATTGGAGAAAAATGGGTGTAATACAAGGTGAAATGATCACATGGGGATAACAAGTCTGATGTTAAGTGTTTTGTTTATTTAGAGTTAAAAAAATTGCAGACATAAGTACTTAATGTTTCCTTTAAAGTCAATAATACTGCTCACCATTGAAAATGTAACATATTAATGCTTCCGACTGTACATTATGTAGAAACATCATTTTTTTTTTCATTATATGTTTTGATTCAATTATACTCTATGGAACTGAATCCTAAATAATAAAATGTTTCAGTTGGAGACTACATAAGTGACTACAACAACTTGAAAATGGTCCCCTGAAGATGCCACTGAAGAAGAAGAACAGTTACTATTATCATTGATGGTTGGTATAGTACCTGGTTAAAAATTAGTTCATTTTGTAAACTCTTAAATATGAAGTAGTTTAAATTAGAAAAAGAATAAAATGTGGTGAAAAGTAAAAATAAAATATGTTTCATTCATGAGCATTTTGGATTTCAAGAGCCCGAACCCAAATAAAATGGCCTCTAATAATATTGCAGGATTGATGGTATCTGAATCAATAAGTAACACCATTTACTTCTTCTTTTTAGCCTTTTTCGACCATTATGGTGTAGGCCTCCTTCAAATTCCTCCATTCCTCTCTGTGTTGCGCTCTTTGTGCCCAGTTCGATCCAGCGACTTTCCTCACGTCATCTTTGCAGCACATTTGTGGTTGTCCTGGAGGGCGGTGTAAATTACTTATGACTTAAATTACTTATGACTTATGACACTAATGGATTGGCGAGAATAAAAGAAGACATCACACTTATATTATGAAGGCAAAAGTTTGTGTCTGTTACTACTTCGCACTCAAAAGGCTTAACAGATTTGTATGAAATTTGCTATCAAAATAGCTTATATTCTGCATTAAAATATAAGATAGATTTTGATGCCAGAAAAACGAATGTTTCAGTGGGATGATCAAATAACTAAAATATGGTGGGGTACCTTTTTAATCGGAAGAATCAAGAGTAATTATTAATTCCAATTTGTCTTCATTTCAGACACTTCAAAGATTTTGGAACGAGATGTACAATGAAACTAATGAATATGTCTTGTGAAAGGAAGTTGATAAGTTAACAATTTTCATCTTATACTACTAACAGTTAGCACTAACATACTGGCTCTCTTATCTCTTTTGATTTTAAATATTAACACTTTTATTGATTAACTTTTCTCAAGTAAATTTATTATATACTATGCAATATGTTTTGCAGCAAAGAAATTCATCAAGATCACCCCACCTCACCAGTTCATTGATGATGAATGAGATGGCAACAGGTCACAAGAACAACTTGAGATTCACACATAGCCTTCAAGTTAACGGGGTATACACGCTTACTTTTTTATCGTTTTAATCCCGTGGAGGGTCGAACCAGTGCATGAAACACTATCGATTTGTAAAGATAAAATTAAAAAATAAAATAGTTTTTTTTTAACAACTCGAATTAATTTACGCATGAGTGAATAAATAATGCGAACCATTAGTAGGCAGATTTCGATAATAACATTAATGATGCGTTCGCCTAGTCAACGTGGACTCACAAAAAATAGCCAATGCTAGACCAAACCCCGCCCACAAACCCCATTTGATTGGTAATAAGAAAGGCGCGCGCCCGCGCACCCCGCGCGCTTAGGGCAGCGCAGGAGTGGTGACATGTCAAGGAATAATTCAAATTCAGTTTCTCTAAGACGTTATCGGTGTGTTGTTGCGCAAAAATAATGACGTCTCGGAATTACGAGTACTCCAACCTGGAGTTCGTTGCCATGGTGCAATTTTACGCAATCGCGGGTTTTGATGCGCAGGCAGCTCGACGTCTCTACGGTGAACCAAACCACTTGCAATCTTTGCGACTGCGTGGTATACCTAACCCGCAAATTCCGTCTGGGCAGACAATTTAAATTCCGTGTTTGGAGATCACTGGATTGGACGGGGTGGTCCAGTTGCATGGCCAGCAAGGAGTCCGGACCTGACCCCACTGGATTTTTATTTGTGGAGTGAAGTGAAGCGGTTAGTGTACAAAAACGAACATCAAACTCGTGAACAAATGAAACGCGCGATAGAGGACGCATTCGAAATTTTAAAAAGTGACAGGGACACGTTAATGAAATTAAAAGACAATTTAACCGTATAGTTCGGTACGGACCCCTTCGGGGGCTCGACATTCAAACCTCCGCTGGCTCGGTACTGGCCCCGAAAGGGGCCGGACATTTAAGTCATATGACCTCCTCATTATTTTTGTAAATATTTTATTTTCTGGTTAATAAATAATATGGGTGTGCATTCATTAAGATAGTAGAATAAAAAACTCATATGTAAACGTCATTAGAAGTTCTTTAATTATTGAGGAAGTTTCTTAATTAAGTCTTATAAAATCCAAATGCGTAAATTACGATCATCGCCATTTTGATGGCAGTGTAGGTCGACGCTAAAAATCATAAAAAAATAGGTTTTCGAACATTTAAACTCCACATTATTGGGCATGATTAACGTGTCCTTTTATTACGTGAAGAAATCATTCGTAATTTAACTTATATTAGTAGTGGTGATGATACATTTTGAAATCTAAAGTCGAAGTTTCGCGCCAATCTTGCTTGTTTACATTTTTAATTCCACATTATATCATATATTCACGAATAGATTCTATAACAACTGACACAAATATCATTTCAAATATTATAAATAACATGACAATGCCCAGATCTTATCGTAATTTGCAATAATAGGAACAATAACACCGAATATTCATAACCACTACTAAATTCACTTTCGAAATTGACGTCCATTTCTTTTTTTTTTTAATTTTGTGATGTGTAAATACGATTATTTCAATCGATTATTTTCTTGTAAATCAATCAACTCGAATAATTAAATTAAGGAATATCAGAAATTGATAGATGAAATTAAAAATTAATTTTGTAATAAGTGTGAAATACTATAAATATTGATTATAATATTTTTTACGCCACTAAAACCGATTAAAAAACAAACAGTACAAACTGATCTATGGCTAAATTCGCGCCAATTTTATTTTTAGATAAAAATTCAAAAAAGGAATGCGCTCGCTGTTCAAATTTATATTAAAATGTTTATTTGCTATTTTATTAATAATTTCGTTTTGTACCTACTATTTGAATGTGAATTGCAAATAGAAATAAATAAGGTTGAATATAGAACGCGCCAATTATGATCTTGGCAAGCACATTAAAAAAATCAGCTAAGATAAATTACATTTGTTCGACAAAATTGTTTGGTTGGATTGGTTATTTGAAAAGCGTATTCATTCTTTCCTAAAACATGGCTCGTAGGCCAAAGTATTCTTGGAGTGGAAGCCTTGGGGTAAAAATGGCCTATAGTGGCACAATTGAGATGGAAACACGACACCAAGAAAACTCCTGGTTCAAAATGAGTCCATTTTGAACCCGGGTTTTTCTTGATGTCGTGTACTGAGGTTTTTTTGGGTGGGAAATCGTCAAATAACTTCCCCCGCTCTGGGCAAAACGGGGGGGAGTGTCAGACTAGTACTACTAAAACCCACCCATGCTCCTTCTATTGCATAACCCTGACACTCCCCCCCGCTTCGTCTAGAGCGGGGGGGAGTGTGAAGTGAGGCGCTCCTCAAACCAAGCCAGCCACCGCGGGAGACGCTACAGGCATCGGGCACACATCGGGGCCCTAAAATAATGATATAGACACCCGACGTGTCTATATCATTATTTTAGGGCCCCGATGTGTGCGGAGTCCCTGTCCGTCTAAAACAAGGCTTTACTGCGGAGGCATGGCTTTCTAGGTGCGGTACGGTATGGTTGTGCCGGCTGGGGTGCCTGACTAGTTACCTACAGAATTAGCATGACCTCCTACAAAAATGGCCGCCATTTTCATTCATCGTCATTCAAGAAAACAGCCAAAATCTTAAACTACAGCAAAATGTATGTAGGGTCATTTCGCCTGTTTGCGTCCATTTAGTGCAGTTGCCAAGTTTGAAGGAGAAAATAAAAATGTCCCAGCACTAGTTTCAATGAAAAAATCAACGTAATGCGTTCATTATATAGTCTATTTTAAGATTAGCTTTCAGTTTTGTTCGAAACTCCTTGTGTTTTTATTTAAAATAGACAAATTCCAAAATTAGGCTTTTTACCCACTTTGCGTCCACAAAATCCAAATTGCGTCCACCAGTGGACCATTTGGCGTCCACCAGTTTAAAGAAGGAATATAGGGGTGATATTGTTAATACAATTTGAAGAAAGACTGGATTTTAACAATTTATTTATTTAAGATTAAAGTATAATAAATCAACATTAATTAGCATTATAAAAATACAATAAAAAACATGTTTATTCTTCTCAACTCTCACTAGTAATAATTGAATTTTAAACTCACAGTCTTAATCAAAACTGTACTATACATTTTAAATTATTAAAAAAATATAAATAAAATATATTTATGCTATCATTTGTATTAAATGAAAAAATGGACGCAATTTGCTATTCAATATTATGCCTGTAGGTCTAGTTTGCGTCCACGTGTAATCGATTAAATCGATATTGTCTGTCTTTTACTACAATCATAATAATGTGGACGCAAATTGGTTATTTCAATTGCACACTATAAGTGTTAAAATAAACCAAAATCCAATTTCTCTTTCATATTTTAATCACATAAAAATAAACAACTAAAGAAAACATAATTAGACGAGTTCGCGTCCACTGCGGACGCAAAGTGCACGTTTTATAAATTCGGTGTTGTAATTCGCGTCCACCTTATTTTAACTGTTAACTTTAAAAAAAACAAACAAATTAATAATTCACAGTATTCGTTTTTCCATTATTAATGTCTATACACAGCTATGTTTCGTAAAAATCACATAAAATAATAAAATACTTACCGTTAAACGCACCGCTGCACACTATTTTTTTATCTACATCCCGTGGGTCCGCACTCTGCTGTTGAACAACCGTGACAAAATATTTTTTCTAGACAGGATTAGCGGGGCGGGTGGAACTTTTGTCTATATGTGCATATCTCTTATACGTTGAGGTATTAGCGGTCATTTTTTTCCATATTATTATTGTGTGATTATACTTATTTTCGAGCATTTTCAAAGGGAGATCCGTAAAATGGACGCGAACCGGGCGATGGACGCGAAAGGGCGAACTTACCCGTCATTTCGCCTGTTTGCGTCCATTTAGTGCAGTTGGCAAGTTTGAAGGAGAAAATAAAAATGTCCCAGAACTAGTTTCAATGAAAAAATCAACGTAATGCGTTCATTATATAGTCTATTTTAAGATTAGCTTTCAGTTTTGTTCAAAACTCCTTGTGTTTTTATTTAAAAATAGACAAATTCCAAAATTAGGCTTTTAACCCACTTTGCGTCCACAAAATCCAAATTGCGTCCACCAGTGGACCATTTGGCGTCCACCAGTTTAAAGAAGGAATATAGGGGTGATATTGTTAATACAATTTGAAGAAAGACTGGATTTTAACAATTTATTTATTTAAGATTAAAGTTATAATAAATCAACATTAATTAGCATTTTAAAAATACAATAAAAAACATGTTTATTCTTCTCAACATCGATGTGTTAAGAAGCCATTGAACTACCTTTTTTCACCATCTACCCCTAGTGGTGGTTCTGGTCTTATCGATTTCTTCTTTTCAAGAATCTCACTTATACGCTTTCTTTATTTTTTTTCTGTATAGGTTTTCTTTTCCTTCTTCTTTCTTATCTCCGAAGAACTCATCTTAAATAGGAAAACATAAAGAATTATTACGCACTTCATTGCACTAGTAAAAATTGAATTTTAAACTCACAGTCTTAGTCAAAACTGTACTATACATTTTAAATTATCAAAAAAATATAAATAAAATATATTTAAGCTATCATTTTTATTAAATGAAAAAATGGACGCAATTTGCTATACAATATTATCCCTGTAGGTTTAGTTTGCGTCCACGTGTAATCGATTAAATCGATATTGTCTATCTTTTACTACAATCATAATAATGTGGACGCAAATTGGTTATTACAATTGCATACTATAAGTGTTAAAATAAACCGAAATCCAATTTCTCTTTCATATTTTAATCACATAAAAATGAACAACTAAAGAAAACATAATTAGACGAGTTCGCGTCCACTGCGGACGCAAAGTGCACGTTTTATAAATTCGGTGTTGTAATTCGCGTCCACCTTATTTTAACTGTTAACTTTAAAAAAAAACAAACAAATTAATAATTCACAGTATTCGTTTTTTCATTATTAATGTCTAGACACAGCTATGTTTCGTAAAAATCACATAAAACAATAAAATACTTAACGTTAAACGCACCGCTGCACACTATTTTTTTATCAAAATCCCGCGAGTCCGCACTCTGCTGTTGAACAACCGTGACAAAATATTTTTTTTAGACAGGATTAGCGGGGCAGGTGGAACTTTTGTCTATATGTGCATATCTCTTATACGTTGAAGTATTAGTGGTAATTTTTTTCCATATTATTATTGTGTGATTTTACTTATTTTCTAGTATTTTTAAAGGGAGATTCGTAAAATGGACGCGAACCGGGCGATGGACGCGAAAGGGCGAACTTACCCTATCTCTATAGGAAGTAGAGGATACTGCGATCAGACGGGTGTCATGTCTGGACTTGCGGATAACTCATTTTATATATTAATCTATGGGATAACTGCTTGCGAGATGTAGAAATTCGCAGTTTGTTCTTTAGTGTTCGCATAGATGGCGCTGTAGTACTTTTTGCCGTTCATATTTGTGTCGCTATATCGGAAAATAGATAACCTATACAAAATCAATCACCAAGGTGCAAACATTCCTTTGGTGTAAGTAGTTATACTCTTTGCCAAAATATATAGGTACCTACTCTACTCTTTGTGTCATACCCGCTTGACAGGTAGCATTCAAGTTGTAGTGTCAAAATCGAAAATGTTTGGGATGAAAATTATTGTATAACAAAATTCCCAATGTCTGCTCCACAAATCTTTTAAATCTCTTTGACCGCAAACAAGTCTTGAACTTGTAAATAAATTTCTACCAGTGCGTAAAATGAAAAAAGTAGGCCACCCAAGCTGTCCCCCAAGTAATGTCGCCAAATTCGCTGATTACGATCCAGCCAAGTAAATATAAGCCTACAAAATTGTTTTGTACCTAGCTTTGACGAGGAAAAACATTTGGCTTCACAACCGGGCGTCCGTCCAGATGTTCGGGATAGCGGCTGGTTATGTACCTACCTACCCATCTTCTTAATATATATAAATCACGTGTCACGTTGTTTGTCCGCGATGGACTTCTAAACTACTTAACCAATTTAAATTAAATTGCACACCGTGTGCAGTTTGATCCAACTTAAAAGATAGGGTAGGCAGAAAGGTATAAAATTGCATTGCAACGCATGCCGGCCGGGGCACAGCTAGTACCTATACCTACTATATATCACACTAATGCTAAAAAGGCGATAGTTTATACCTCCACGTTACTCCGTGTTGTTACTCCTTTACGGTCAATCGGCTTAACTGATTTCAGTGAAATTTGGTCTGGATCTACATAGCTAAGTATACCCTGGATTAACATATAGGTTTATTTTTTATTCCGGTCTACACGAATAATACTGCTGCACCCAGTTAGTGTAAATATATTTACTAATTGCTGTGCCCAGTAGTTTCACTCGCTACTCAGATTTTAAGTTTTGTAGCATGATACCTATCTATCGCATAGCTTATGTTATTACCTGATGATTTTGCTTTCTATTGACTAAAAATGGTTAAAATCGATCCAGTAGTTTCGAAGCCTTCTTGGTACAAACATGAAAGCAAAACAATATTTCTTCTTAAGAACATTGGTAGCTATCGATAACAAGTTATCGTAGCCGCGTAATGCTCGAGGTTTTTTCCTTGACTTTAGGTAGATTTAAAAGTTAAACTTGCAAGTAGTGTAGGTATTGGCTGTTCTAGCTCTAGCTTTGAAAAAATAACCTTAATTGAGCGACCCCAGAGCAACTCCTAATCATGGTGGCTTCTTCACATACTCCGGCTGGTGTGCACTCCTGACAGCTGCGTCACAGCTTGCTAGCATGGTAGCTCATTGAGACTACTACCTGTGAACTATTTACCACAATTAATTCAAATGTAGTTCGTAACTACACTTATAAAATTATTATTAATATTATTGAATAATTTCCAAGTAAGTGCATACAAATTGGATCAGAAATACTTAGATAATGAATCTACAGGACTTGTAGACCATCATATCCTCTGGAAGTCAAAATTACTTTTGATTCTTCACAAACAAATGACTAGACTAATATTTACACTCGGATTTGCAGTTTTGCCATAACCAATGTGTCCCGAACTGTGACCACGAATGAAGCCTTGCAGCCTGGCACCGCTCCCCACTTGACCCAGCAAAGCATTGCCAAATATCTTTCACCTCTTACCAGAGAACTCAATGAAGTTCCAGCAAGGTGCTTATTTCGTACATTTTAATAATGGTAAATAATCAATGAATGCATGCATAAATCACTACTAGGTACTTTGAGAACATTTTTGTCAGAACAAGTTTTGTATGACAGTTTTGTTCTACCCCATTGAATTTAATTGATTTGGTAAGTATTTTCAATAGGTATTGTTTTTGCTAAGCGTACAGTACTGCTCTGGGTTTCATTACCAGTTAAGTAAAGCGTTACAGAAAGCAAGATGTGTGCAGGTTCTGCGATATTTGACAGTTTTTAAGGAAGCTAAAAGCTCGACAGTTTCACAACCAGTTTTGTCGTATTACCCAGTAGCTGGGTTGCGGTGTGGATGTCAGATTGCAGTTAACTCATGTATAATACTAAGGAAAGGACAACATATTTTAATTGCCAGTGCCACTGCATTTAAAGTCCTACAGAAAATCTGTGAATGCATTTCCGAATCTTGGTAGTATCTACTACTTATTCATGGTACGGAACTACGGACTACGGTGTACATAATATTCATCGGGTAACCCTGTTGGTGACTATCAAACACCCCGACTATATCATTTATAACTATCTTTACTGTATCCTATCATAATCTGTTATTTTCTGACGTGAAGGCCAACGATAAACGAACTGCCTGATGCAGTCATTGATCAGATGGTAAAACGAGACAAGGCCTTCTGGGTAGACAAACCGGGCGTCAACGACTATGTTATTCACGACTCCTATCATCATTACGGATTAAGCACAGAGGTTGCAAAACCAGGTAAATCATGAATTTTATATCAAACTAGGTTGCGCATGTCAAAAGATCCAATAGGTACCCAGCCTAGACTTAAGTGGTTGTATTTCTTGCTATCATGACAATAAATAGCAGTTATTAAAACTGCTTCGAGTTTGCAAAGTTTTTGACTACAACGCAAGGGGCGTTGTAATCGAAAACTTTGCTAACTCTCCTTGTCATTGCATTAAATAAAACATTTTTACGGCACTTCACCTAAAAATCGACTAAACTGAAATGCCTCAATATTTATATTCCACTAGCACATTTGTTGGTAGGTAAGCACAGTTATCCAAGACGTTGGACCAGTAGGTAAGTATACAATTGAGCTCTTGAGTAGGTGGAGACTGGAGAGTTTTGGGTGTTCTTTGTTGGTTAAATTTTACTAAAGTACGGTCGCGAAGCAGAAATAATTACGAACGTTGACCTGTTAATAACCTGTCTCTGTCACTCCCACGTAAATATAATGCATCTCGCTTGCACAGTTGCAATGACGGCCGTTCTCAGGGATTGTAAACCTTTTACCTGTGACGGTTAGGTTTTTAAGAACAAACCTTACAGTCAGTCTGAAACAAGAGTTTGCAAGTGGTTTTTTGGTTGGCCTCGAGTCACGACAAAAAGTCCTTACTTGACATAATTTTTAAATAACGAACAAATGACATTCCATCTTGGGGTGCGTTAGTGATAGCTCAGTTTTCGGACAGTAATCTATTCCTAGTTTGTTGTTAAGTAAAAATGCTCAGTCCTTTGAGTTTCGTTATAAAGAGTTTACACTGTACATAATTGATTTATTAACTTGGTTATTTTTTTGCTTCAAATATTTCCTGTAAATCACACGTAATACAAAAGTGTTTGTAAATACTGGCAGTAAGTAAAGAGGTCATTGTACGAAATTCTTCCTGTTCCGCGATTGTACTTTAGGTACTTTATTTGTGCAATAGTAATTAAAACGACTGTGGCAATGGCAAGACTGAATTAATTTTATTGACATGATCTATTGATATGTTTACTTATGTTCTACAAATAAATTATTTGAATTTAATGAATCTAAAACTTATTCACAGTACATCAGGATCCATTTCCTCGTTCATACCAGTATGACCTTGACTGTGTCCGCTACAGACGTACTCATGCGTGTGACGGTCTGAAGCAAAAACCTGGAGAAAAGCAGGTGAGGAATAGGGATCTCTTTATAATAAGGGTAGTCTGCGGGTTTTGTACTTAGAAATACAGTTAAAGATTTTCTGTAAGCTGATGAGGCCATCAGCTTACAGAAAATCTTTAAACGCACGCCACAAAACTCGATTTTCGGTAAGTCTCATCTATTTGCTACCAGCCGACTTGTGAATCTCGTCGCCCCATCGATCCTGAGCGCATCCCACCTTGCGCTTGCCGAGTCGTGGTGTCCAGTCAACATCACACCTACCCTAAAAAGCTCTGGTTTCCTATATTGGCGGTGCTGTCATGTAGAGGCCGTAATACAGCGAATTACGTCACAAGAACGTTGTCTATGTAAAAATACGGCATGGTTTCCTAGAGAGTATTTGTCACCGTAAAGGCGGTAACCCAACGTGGCATTTTAGCTGCATGCATTCATGTGTTTGACAACGTGGGTCTACGGTTCCATTTCAGGATTCGCTATACAGGAACATTAACTCACAACCATGTGCCTACAACTGTAGCGCACCACAGTTTTCACGTAGGTCAACACCTACGTGACGGCTATATTCGAGCAAGCCACGACTATACCTACCTACCTACATCATACATAAAATATCCTAAATGCCCTACCGTTTATTATGCACTTTTGTTACTAAATGTATTTCATACTTAAACGGCTGCGCGTGAACGTGTTTGCCGCCTAATGTCCACTCTTTTATTTTAAACAGAAACCTATAAGCGTTCATTGTCGAGACTGTTCTGACTTACGCAAACCGGCCCTGACTGCCTTTGAACTGGCTTGGATCAAGGACCCTGGACAGAAGAGGTGGAAGTATTATCCTGACCTAAATGCTACATTGACCCGAGAAGAAATACGAGATTCCATGGATGAGTATGATCACATAATATTATGAGTGCTGATCCAAATAAGCGAAAACAGTTCTTTTGATTTAGTCCAATAATAATATCTGCATAACTACCGGAGATTTACTGTGAAGGATGGCACGGTAGACGTATGTCGGGCATGCCACCGTCCTCCGGGTGAATCAATTCGTCATATTATCTCTGGTTGTTCCCGTGTTACTAACGGAGAGTTCTTGCATAGGC
This sequence comes from Ochropleura leucogaster, assembly GCA_958449745.1. NCBI lineage: Eukaryota > Metazoa > Arthropoda > Insecta > Lepidoptera > Noctuidae > Ochropleura > Ochropleura leucogaster. The sequence continues at coordinate 15,300,249 of OY288200.1, forward strand.
ACAACTAAGGTTGTGCCTATGCAAGAATATAAGATACCAACATGGCCATATCAAATTGTACTGGGATAGATCCATCCGTGGTGGATCGATCAGAACGGCGCGCAGTGACATACTGGTTCCGCATTGCGAGAACCTCGTAAAAACCGAGAAAGTTAAAAAATCCAGTAGGTATATTGACACGCGAGGTTGTCGGCATGTGGGATGTTCACTCAGCGATCATTGTGCCGATAGTCGTTACAGGCAATGGTTTAATTGCTAAGAATCTCGACCAACATCTAAGGAGACTTTCATTGGCCAGCTAGATCAAGAGCTTGACACTATAGCTAGACACAAACATTACCAATGTGTAATGTAAATACAAGTTTGTGTGGGAGAACGCGATTGCTTGGCCGGATTGTTTATAATAAAACTACTAAGATTATATGAAGTTTTCGGTGGTATTCATTTCAGCAGTTTGGTCTGTACAAGTTCTGCAGGTATCTCTTTCGAACAACCGGCAAAACTTATATCTGCTGTAAACAGCTGAAACCGCAGCCCAACTAGTGGTACCTATTTAAATTATCTGACAATAAATATTTTCATTTTATTTACTGTTGTTTCAGTGTTGGACGACCATTTCGAAACGAAGCATGCAATTGGTACTATGAGAATTACCCCCCTGTTAAATACGATTGTATAGTTCGCAAATTTTCAAAATGAATACTATCCATTGTCGATAATACAAGGAACAATGTAATATAACTGTTTACAATGAAAAATTAAAACACTTTATTATCCTTGCACCCCACTCTAGCCTTTTCCCAACATTATTAGGGTTGTGCGACTATTGGAATTGACTGTAGGACTTAGTTTACAAAGAAAGAAATAAAGCATTTAGTGTGAAATATCTGGGGGCACGGCAGTGCCCCCACTAAGTCGAGCAAAAAGCGTCACGGCAGTACCATCCTTTTCTCGAAGCAACTCAGACCATTTTCGACCTACTGCTTTCTGGACCTGACCTGACCTGAGTAAGTTGTATCAGAGCCTGCTTTTTTAAGTAGAGGAAAATATTTTAACTGTAAATAAAATGTATACCTAAATATGAAGTGTTTTCTTCTAAGCTAACGCTTTGTTCACTTTTACCAGAATCCTTACTTTTGATTAATAGGTATCAAAAGTAAGGATTCTAAAAAAGACAAACAAACAAACTCACTTTCGCTTTTATAATTTAAAGCCAAAGTGAATTTGTTTGTTTGTCTACGTCTTAACGCCTAAATGGCTAAACTTTTTTGATGAATTTTGGTACAGGTAGTTGGGTTACTGGAGACGGACATAGGCTAATTTTTATAAAAAAAATGAGAAATTAGGGAGAAAGAGGGAAGAAAGGGGAAAGCTTTGCTATTACAATAAATAAGGCGCAAGGGCAAACCTACAGGTAGCATGTAGGTACCTACAAATCAGGAAAGGGGAACTGTGTTACCCCGAATTTAACTCGAACGAAGTCGCGGGCGAAAGCTAGTTCTGCAATAATTCAAACTTAAGATGTGCATTGTTCTCAGCTTCTCTTTCAGAAATTAAGACATTTGGAAACAAAAAGGGGTGTGTGTACTTATGTACACGCGTTAGAAGTTATACTTCTTTGGTGTAAAGAAAAAAAACTTTGGTAACCCATCCATTTCCAAACATTGGTGAGAGTTGCTTAACCACGCTCCGTGTGCTAACCCATCCATTTCCAAACCTCGGCAAGGGTTGCTTAACCTGGCCCCCTGTGGTAACCCATCCATTTCCAAACCTTCGCAAGGGTTGCTTAACCTGGCCTCCTGTGGTAGCCCATCCATTTCCAAACTTGGTAAGGGTTGCTTAACCTAGCCCCCTGTGGTAACCCATCCATTTCCAAACCTTGGCAAGGGTTGCTTAACCTGTCCCCGTGTGCTAACCCATCCATATCCAAACCTCGGCTAGGGTTGCTTAACCTGGCCCCCTGTGGTAACCCATCCATTTCCAAACCTCGGCAAGGGTTGCTTAACCTGGCCCCCTGTGGTAACCCATCCATTTCGAAACCTTGGCAAGGGTTGCTTAACCTGGCCCCCTGTGGTAACCCATCCATTTCCGAACCTTGGTGAGGGTTGCTTAACCTGGCCCACTGTGGTAACCCATCCATTTCGAAACCTTGGCAAGGGTTGCTTAACCTGGCCCCCTGTGGTAACCCATCCATTTCCAAACCTTGGTGAGGGTTGCTTAACCTGGCCCACTGTGGTAACCCATCCATTTCGAAGCCTTGGCAAAGGTTGCTTAACCTGGCCCCCTGTGGTTACCCATCCATTTCCAAACCTCGGCAAGGGTTGCTTAACCTGTCCCCGTGTGGTAATCCATCCATTTCCAAACCTTGGCAAGGGTTGCTTAACCTGTCCCCGTGTGGTAACCCATCCATTTCCAAATATTGGCAAAGGTTGCTTAACCTGGCTCCGTGTGGTAACCCATCTATTTCCAAACCTTGGTGAAGGTTTCTTAACCTGGCCCCCTGTGGTAACCCATCCATTTCTAAACCTTGGTGAGGGTTGCTTAACCTGGCCCACTGTGGTAACCCATCCATTTCCAAACCTTGGCAAAGGTTGCTTAACCTGGCCCCCTGTGGTTACCCATCCATTTCTAAACCTCGGCAAGGGTTGCTTAACCTGTCCCCGTGTGGTAACCCTGGCCATCCATTTCCAAACCTTGGCAAAGGTTGCTTAACCTGGCTCCGTGTGGTAACCCATCCATTTCCAAACTTAATTTTAAGCTTAATAAAACACACCAAAAGAATATTTATTTATTAGGAAACACGTGTTCTAAATATAAAAATACTAGAATATACAACATGAACATAGTTACTAGAACACCTATAACTAACTCCACGATGTCGCTGTGCGCGCGCAAATCACTCTCATCATTATTCTCCATCACGCCAAAAGAAGTATAACTTCAATAAAAAAAAACATCACGCCCGTAAGTAATCCCGAGGCGGATTTAACGTGCGGGGCCATTAGGCGAGGGCGTTAGAGCCGAGAACAGTAGTGATAAATTCTCACGTGATTAATTCACAACATATTTAAATACATTTCGGAGAAATTATATACTTAACAGAACAAAAAGTAATTTGGTCATAAATCCATATGAAATTATGATTTATAGCAACCCCAAGAGGTACGTCGCGACCAATAAGAGCGTCCCGCGGTCGCGTTCCGCGAAGATACCAATAGGAGGTATTCGCGCGCTCCTTTCCCGCGTTCAAGAACGCGTTGCATGCGCCGGGCGTCTGCGCCGGGAGTCCGTTGCTTACGCGCCTACTACTCGCACGCGAATTATTAAATCCGAACTTATTGTTTCTTTCTGTGAAATACTGTGAATGTGTAAAAAGGGGATTAAACTATTGTTTCCATTGTTCAACTTAACTCAAGACTATTATTTTCCCGTTCCCCCTGAAACCTCTTCTCATAGATTTTATTTGTTTTTCCCCCGCGTTTTGTCACTCGCTGTAGTAAGAAGATTGGATAGATCTAGCAAACAATATATTTCTGTTGGTCACTCATGTTGTCGGTATGTCGGTATCTGTTTCGAACAACCCGCAACCCCGGCAGGCGATGGCCCTGGCAGACCCCTCTGCTTTGCTGACACCTCTTAAAGGCGCTCGTCGACACGGCCTGTCGTCATTCGACGGACGGCGGTGAGCTACTACCGTCCACAGACGTGCATCTACGGTGGCTGGGAGACGGCGGTGCCCGACGTTTGGAGCATCTCCCGCGGCGGTTGGGTTGGTTTGAGGTCCTCTCACTCAAACACCGGTCGTCTCCTTCGCTAGCATGACTGCTTCGCAGGAGGTAGTGACCGCTTCCCATTCCCTCTCGCTCCGGACCATGGACCGAACCAGAGTCGGACGCGAGACATCGCCGCCGCCGATCGCCTCTACGAGGGCGCGGTGATGCTCCACTCAAGCTGGGCAGACCGCCACAGAGTGCTCCAACGAGTCCTCCGGGCGATCATCACAATAGTGACATCCGAGCCTTTTCTCCCGCCTGATTATTTGCAGGGACCTTCTGAAACTTCTGTGTCCGGTGGACGGAGGACTTGCGTCAGGCGGTAGGTGGCCTTCAGTGCCTTGACCGACGCTATCGCATGCCTATATTTTCCTTGCACATTATATATTTTTTCCTTAAAAAAGACACCTCGGGATATATTTCGATTTAATTTTTAATCGAAATATAACCCGAGGTTTATATCAGTCAAAAGATATGGCTGTTTATATCGCAACCTCGGTGCGCGAGTCCGACTCGAATTTGGTCGGTTATTTTATTTTTGAAATACGGAGTAGTTTATAGAGGCGGTTCGCATTTGTAACATTTTGTGCGATTTATTTCAACCAAGATACTCTGATACAAACACAAAATGGTGATAGAGGAAGGCACAGATGGAAGGTCCACGGTATGCCCCTGTCACGTCTCCCGTCAAACGTGTGGTGATTGCGATTCTCTGGTCTACATATAAACCTTCCTGGTGTACGACTAGCTTCGTTCAAATGAGTGTCAATCTAGAAGAAAACATAATTTCATGTCATTTTACCATTCCATCTTCTTTTGTTTGTGTAAAATGTCAAAATTATAAATAGCAAAATCTTTTGAAAAAAAATCAAACTTATGTTAACCATCCCCTAACCAAAACTCACGATGACGAACGACGGTGGCCTTTTCCTCATGGAGGTACTCATCGACAAGGTTTCATTTTTGAAGAGTCCCTGTTTCTCCGACAAGGACTTCAGGACCTGTGTAACTATAACAGCCCCATCAGTAGAGCCGCTTGAAATATGTGACGATGATCCTGGACAATGTGTCGCTAAAAGTGGAGGACCCTTTGTGAAAACGTTCAACAGCGGAAAGTCATGCCTGTTTTCACTAAAAGACCAAGATATTACAAAAGCCATGAGTAACTTCCCTATACAGGTAGTAGTACACAAATCACTGCCATGTGGATGTCTACCTACTAAAATAATAATGGGGCAAGCGACTATAGATATGACGAAAGAATTTATCCAGTCACGTAATAAGTATTTGGAAGATCCTGCGAATGTTAGCTGCCAAGCTTTGAAAGATTCATTTCAACTGGTTTCCCCAGAAGGCGTGCCAACGGGAACAATAGCCGTCTTTTTACGCATTTCTTGTTTTGGGAAATTAATAATTACAAAATTCCAAGGTGCAGGCCCACCAACTTTGGGAGCTGATCGAGAGCCAGCTATCATAGATCGATCATGTAACCCACAAAGGCAATATCAAACTGTTGATGATCCATGTGTTTGTGGCGCTGCCCGAGTAGCTGGAGCTGGCAAGGGAATTCCTGGCACTGGTCCTCCCTGCCAGCACGGTGGTGGCAGAGGAGGTGGTCCCTGTCCGATAGGTATGGATTTATAATTAAAATGTCTCATAGCATTTCCTCTAAAACTGGCTCAATAATTAGTTTTAGTCACCGTGCAATGTATCTCAACGTCTTAATCACAGCAAAGAGGTACATGAGATTTAATGCAGAAATATTTAAGGAAAACAAATGATTATAATATTCTACTAATTTTGATGATATTATCAAAACATAATTAATACATAATAAATAAAAAAAAACTTTTATCAACAAATATAATATAATGTACGTACCCTAAATTCAAAAATTTTCGGGTCCGTACACTATACCAGTGGTCAGGGCTCTTGACAGAGGAACCACCTAACAATACGCGCCAGAAGAAAGAAGTAACTTTCTGAACTAAGCGAGAGCCTCCTTAGATGTTGGTTAGTCGTGGCGGCCGAGGGCTTAATAGCAATCTATTAAGCCATCGGCCGCCACGACTATCGGCACAATGACTGCTGCATTCACGTGACATGTTTACAAACTCGCGAGCCAGATTTAGATAATTAAATAGCCTTTCTTACTCTGCTCTCTCGAGGTTCGTCATGCGGGACCGATTCATCAACAATCATTGCATGACGCTCCAATCGAACCATAACTATATTTTTTATTTTATTATTAATCTCAGTTTCTTCATTAACCCGACAAGGCAAAAAACGAGGAGTAAAGTAAATTATAAACGATAGCTTCTTAATTATTAATGACGAAAATATACCTTTCATTGTGGTATCTTATTTTCCAGTTTCCTAGTATGTTTGTTGAATTGTCGTTTGATTCACGTGGGTATTTCTCATCTCAGTTTTCAGCTAGCACCCTCATCTACGGCTCGGGTGTGAGTGACAAAGTTTCTCCGCTTGTGTCAAAATATAATATTGTGTTATTCTTGTTTATGGTTGCTTTAAAACATAATAGACATAAATCCTTTCAGCTCAAGATCTTTACAACACTAAGCCATGTGAAGACCCAGACGACGTTTGTTATTGCTCTGGCCCTAGGCCACCTCTCAAAACACCAATGGTCTGCAGAAATATGGATCAGTATTGTTTGCACGTTCCCAAAGGTGAGAATGAACACTTTCATTATGCTAATTTATAATTATTGGACCAAAGTTAAGCATTATCATTGTTATCATAGTAACTCAAATTTTGATCCAATAATTATAGAGGTTAATTGAATGTTAGTATGTTCCCTATAGCAGTAGGCCCCGCATAGTATAAGAAATATTTTCTAACAATATGTAGTTAGGGTCAAAGAATGTTCAGGCTGAATTTGTTTAACGTAAGTATATATTTTACTTATGCAAGTTTACGAAATCTGAATGCATGAGAATCAATTTGTTGATGGCCAGGTCCCAGTAAACATTTTGAAGAGATAGGATCGGTTTTGGGCGGCAACGAACTAAAGATAAAAGTACCAGCCAGCTCATCCGTCATCAAGAAGATCAGTCAGACTCATTGTGCAATGCAAAGCCCATATATGAAAACGGACACAGATGGACCCTGTTTACCACCTTGCGGAAAAAACAATATCAGTTTAGCTTTACCGAGCGAGGCTATATGCTGCCACGGCTTGCGAGCGCAAGGCACGCAGTTCACTTGCACCACTGAGGGATGCGTACAGACACCGAAGCATGGGTTGCAGGCTATGCTTGCGCGCGGAGATACGAAAAACGAGTACCCCGCCAATAAAGATGTTTTTGTACTAAAAGTAGCAAAAACTGCTGTGGAGGATGATAAAAAGATAAAACTGGAATTGGAGCTTGTAACGCCTAAGGGTCCAGACAAGATGCCACCTGTCCGTAAAGTGAACATGAGAATCGCAACCGATCCGGATTGTTATTGTTGCGGAAGAAAACCGTCTATGAAGGGGAAATACAGGCGATAAATTTGGATAGACTAAAACTGTTGCACTATAATTGTTGTTTAGTTTATGCTTTCCAAATTTTTTGAATAACTTTTGTAATGTCTATTTATTTTAATAACAATTTCATTCCCCTGATAAATCACCAAATTGTGCAGATTGCTGCCCGACGGGGAACAAGGTGATATTCCAAATGCCTTCGGACACCTGCGGCATGAACCACAAGCAGCGAGCTCACTTTCACTTCACATCTGAGGGCGTGGGTGACGTGTCCCGGGATGAACCCGGTCAGCTAGTGCCCACCACGGCAGAGGATTACCCGGGGGTTGTGTATGACTTACCGCAACAAGTGATAAAACTACGCATTGGAAAAGTCATAGAGCAGCCAGGGCGAAAATCTAAATTTGATTACCAATTCATCACACCTGCTGTCCCTCAACGAAAAGTTATACCCGTGATAGACACTCGCACTGCGCAATGTTTACCCACCTGTCCATACTGTTGTCCACCTCATACTCCTAAACGTAAACTTTAGCATTTCAAATTTACGTTTTGTAACAATCTATTAATTAAATGTTTGTTCAAGTTAAGACGGGTTGTTTCTTTTTTTGATGTTGTAGTAATCTTGAGGTAACCTACTAAAATATTAAGGCTAGTGCCTGTATCTATAACTTGCTTGTTTTTAATTCATTACTAACATAAATAAAATGTAGTCAACTCGTCCTAGGTGTCCTGCCGAGCTTGCCGATTTATCAAGATTTGACGGAAGAGCAAATAACTGAAATTAATTCTACAAACAAGGAATTGAAACTACTTCATGTAGAAGACGATTTTAACGCCAATAGTTCCGTAGCCGGGTCATCGATACCATGGTCTGAAACAGCGACACCGTTAGTCGATGAGTATTTACAATCATTTACGGATATAATAGAATTCTCATCAGAATCAATTCAAGCCGAGTTAGATCAATCAACCTCACTGGGTGCCATCAGATCTAAAAGGCGTAGCGTATCGTTTTCTGACAACGTAGATTACGTTTCCAAATGTTACAGCCGTTTCCCAAACTACCGAAAAAAATACACCAATTATGTGCCTAAGAGTGTTTTTGGCAAAAATGAAACGACCGTTTATGTGACGCTGTTTGATGATCTCTGCCGCCGTCGCACATCTGGAACACAAGCCACAGGTTCTGTAAACAAATGCTTACAAGCTTGCCGAAGTCGATTTACCATCAATTACAGTAATAATAATTTGGGCAGCGATATAAATAGTAATAGTTCTTCAGGCTATACATCGACATTCGATAGTAGCAAATTATATTTACATGATAACAGAGTCGTATACTCTGACATTTACCGTTTTGGGACAAAAAAAGACGAAAAGGGGATGGGATCTAAAAATAGACAACATGAGATATGCAAAAAATCGTCCAAATCATGTCAACGACCGACAGAAAGTAACTCTGCAACACAAACTGCTTGCAAAGCATCGAATAGGGTTAGACTGCCTGATGATATTATTAAATGCAACAAGTGTCCGGGGAAGAATCTTTCAGCAAAAACCTGTCCAAATACAGTTGGCGCCATCAAGGGAGATATGGTTGCGACTATTTCGCATATTAAAATCGGACCCAGAGAACCATGTCCCGTGCACGGGAAAGAACCATGTCAAGGGCCTAAATGTATCATTGCTGCGTCAGGAGCAAATGAACATGCACCTGTTAAGGTTACTACAGTGACGAATTCTCGACGGGGTGTATTTGAATTAGTAATTCGTAGACTGAACGGAGCTCCACTTGCAACGAATGAACTAATGCTGGAGTGGACACCGCCGCCATGCCGCACACTTTCTTGCGGATCGCCATGTGCGACACCTTGTGTGGTTGGACCTACCTGCCGGCCATCTAAGTGCAGGATGATAGTTTGCCGGCGACCTCGATGTAGCAGAGTTTCATGCGGATCGCCATGTAATAGATGTTGTGGTAAGCCCTGTCGACCTTGCAAGCCTTGCAGACCTTGCGTCCCAGCGTCGTCACTAATATGCAGACCATGCCCGCCATCGCCTCGTTGCAGGCCATGCCCGCCATTACCGGGATGCAGTATACGATGTGCTCATCCACCTAGGTGCCGACCGTGCCGACCGTGCCCTCCGTTCCCACGATGCAGACCTTGCCCTCCGTTCCCACGATGTAGACCTTGCCCTCCACGACCGCGGTGCAGGCCATGTCCTCCACGTCGGTGCAGGCCAGCTTGTCTACCATTACCATGCAATGCTCCGTGTGGACTACCTTGCGGGCCACCTAGTTGTGGTTCGCCTTGCGACGGACCTTGCAAAAGTTCCCCATGTTTACGGCCTTGTCCCGTTGGATATAGGAGACGTCGTAAGATCCGCTGCCAACCAAAAGTGAGACCGCATCGCAAGTTAACATCTCCCTGCGCAAATAAATCAAAAACGTGCGCCATGGTACGCTGTCGTAGCTTTCCCAGCCCGTGTATTGGATGTTGCACTGTGCCTCCCTGCCCACCTAGAAAGTGCTGCTCGGTCGTTCCTAGGCGGATCCGATGCCCGGTGTACTTGTGTTCATCACGAAAATGCAGCTTATTACCCTGCGCGCCCTCACCCTGCGCACCTTTGCCATGCTCGCCGGGGCCATGCGCGCCTGCGCCATGCGCGCCGTTGATCTGCGCCCCTACACCCTGCCCGCCACGGAAGTGCTGCTCTAAGTCTCGCTATAAACTTACAAGTTGTTGCAGAACCAGCTGCTCAAATTGCTGCGCTTAAATTAAATAATACAGAAGTACTTAGCTATAAGACAGTATGTACAATCACTATAAATATTAAAATAAACGAATACGGCAGGCATAGTGTTGTTTAAAGTATTACGACGTTGAGTTCGGATTACTCCTAATCATTGCATATTAGCTAAATAGAAGAAACAACATGTAGGTTTTATTACACTTAGCACGGCAAGCATGGGCTCACCGTCCGAAGTTCTGCCAGTCTGTTTACAGCCGCGCGTTTAAGATAGGTAGTTAAACAATGTGATTGTGATATTGTGCAGCCCGGCCGCGGTGCTAGTGCTATAACAAGCTATATAGCCGAACGGATACGTATACGTTCTAAGATTAATGGAGCAAGATTCGAGAACCGAGAATTTTATTTATTTACTGATTACTTACTTAAATATCGAGAGTTGTTAGTTAGTATGTACCCACGGTGAACTTTTGCATATCTTAATAGGTAAGTAGGTACCTATATATTAATTTTTATTCACAGTACACTTGTTCATCAGGTGTTCACAATTAATCAGGCTATATAAAAAAGTGCTGTTCTTAAAGCCTTCTGATTTCTCAGATTTCTGTTACCTATATATTTTTGTTACGTTGTAAAAATAATAAATAAAACTGTCTGAAATCATCCGTTGACAGAAAATCTGCCCCACATTTTGGTAATCAGAGTATAAGTTACCCTATGTCTGGTGGCGCTTGCCGATCTAAGACTCGTTCAACAAAGTTGGATGGAAATTGATACAAAAATTATTTTTCAATGCACTCCTTTAATTCTGTCTTTTATTGCAGTACCTACAATTAAGTTCAAGTTCAACATACTTCAACTTGCAATAATGTTGCACCCGCGTATTTTGTTCTCATTTATCGCAACGAGGGCTTTTTTCTGATTTCATCACATATAACACTAAACAACTATTCAAAATAAAAAATTCGACAATTAATTGAAAAAAATGAATAAACGGAGTGAAATAAAAAAAAATACACGGAACTGTTCAAATCTCTATAATAGTGGGTCGGTGGTATATGTAGCAATGAATTCGAATATTATGTATAAGTACTTTCCTATTGAAAAATGTGTTTATCAACAGAATGTCACATATAAGCAGATATGTATAAAATAATGTGCTTAACAACAAATTAAACATTATTTATAACAAATGATATTCATTAGAGTAGATACTAAATTCAAAATTTCTATTTCTTTTTTTGAATATTAGGCTGATATGATGCGCCAGCATGAAAAGACAAAGCGAGAAGAAAAAAACAAATTCAATCATAATTTAATTGTGATTCCTATAACTTTGGCCCTGAAATATTAAAAATAATTCATACAAGTAGCTAACTTTTTTAAGATAGTGAGCGTACCAAAGAAGAACACTACTTTGAATTAAAATTCTCAGTTTCTTTTTATATCATTCTAACTCCTAGTATATCTACGCCAAAATAGAGACGAAAAATTTCAGGATCAGAAATGGGTAGAAATATACGGATATTAGATTTTTTTATAGATAGTGCATAGTGGATATAAATAAATGGCTAATGCTACGTGTTAGGCCAAAATCAGGTTCAAAATATCACCAATTAAATATGTTTTTTTATAACTTCACACACTTTATGGAATATCCACCGTAAACTAGTTACAATATATACTCAACGCATATTTTTCAATCAGGCACTTTTTAATGTCATAACACAAAAAAAGATGCTGCTACAGTCCCAGTCGCAAGACATAATAACTTGCGAAAGTACTGTTGATAAATTATCCTACTGTTTCCTCCAACGGGGCAAGGCTATAGCGTGTTAACGGGAACCACGTCTGCGTCCACATAAACCTTGACGAAGCATCCGGCTTAGAGCAGAAAAGCCAACGTAAAAAGGGTTGGCGAGTGTGCACTTTTCTCAAGACCTAACAATGAATATGCATGTCCTGTCCAAAGAAACATCAAGATATTTTTGTAAAGTTGTTATTGCTCGATTGACTCCAGGATTCCTTTTACGGTAAAATCCTTGCGTTAACGCTATTGCTTATTTTCCGAAGAATGTGTGGATTCGAGTAGTGGTAGTATGTACATGGCCATCGATCCAAGCTAGCAGGTATACAATACGCATACCATATACCTGCTAGCTTGGATCGATGGCCAATTTATAGGTACCAACGGCTAAAAGAGAGGAGTCAGTTGTTTTTTGTAAGGACATTACAAGCAGGTCTAACAAGTTTAGAACATGGGAGTTGAGGGCAAAGTCGTCTGCATAGAGGAAGCGGTAGGTTTCTCCGGTCTTACTTACCTGTCCTTCTCTTTTTTTTCATCGACTTGTTTTCCAAATTCAGAGTAAGACCTGAAAACGGCGGTTTTATAAAGCTCTCTGTTTATTACACAAAATTTTGATCGCTAATCATAGTCTCAAGCAGTAAGCTAGAACAGCCGTTAATGCTTTTGGAACTAACTTCGTTGGTAACTGATAGTACAAGACTTATTCACTTCACTTATATAAAATTCGTATACATGTAACTGATGGTTACAAAACTTATTCATTTCACTTATTTATTTATTGGCGCTTGTGAAAAAAGGCACCATAATTTTGCCAAAATCATGTAGATAATATGGTACAGTTATTAATTATGTAAGGCATCAAATCTTCAATCAAAGTGACACAACTTTCCGAAATAAGTATATGTAAAATCTGGATAGTGAAGTAAGTCTGTCGAAATTAAATTCCGGATCAAGAAATCGATGCCATTTTGCCTAATGCAGAGAGAATACAAGACTAAAATAACCTCGCAGTTGGATCGTTCAAATTGCAAAGCTGATATACTATTTAAGCTTTGTAAATAAGTATAAACGGCTCGGAAGCATTGATGTATTGCAAAATATTGATGTCTGACAGCGCTAATTTTTAGATTGGGATTTATTTTTTAGAACAGAACTATTTGGCGCCGTGATATCGCAACAAAAATCCTATGTGTTATACCACACTATAATCTCCCTCTGCCAAATTTCATCAAGATCCGTTCAGCCGTTTTGACGTGACAGATTAACAGATTCATATATCCACCCATCCTCACAAACATTCGCATTTATAATATTAGTAGGAGTTTTTCCTAATTGGTTTTGTTAAACTGCCGCGCTTTCTTAGGTTGATGTGTGTATGGGTGACCACCCGTTACATATCGAGTTTCCTTCGTGCCTTGGAAAGCACGTTAAACTGTTGGTACCAGCTGTCATTGTTAGATCTTTTACAGTCGTTAGAGATAGTCAGTTTCCCGAAAGTCTAACAACTAGTCTTACCGAGGGGTATCGTATTACCCAGTACCTACTAAGTGGGCTGTGGAGGCCAGATTGGCAGTTGCTCCTTGTAAAATAAAATACTGGTATTCGTTTGCATCTAGTTAGACTGGAAAAACCTAGGCAGACGATGATGACCTTTTTACATATGTAACGATCACATTTTATATATCGAATAAATACTAACATAAACAGAATAGAATAGATGTCAGCATAGCAGAGAGGCCTGCCAGGGCCACCGTCTGCCGGGGTTGCGGGTTGTTCGAAAGAAATACGGCGCCGGAACGTAAAGGGCAGTACAAGGAACATGGGCGGGATTTGAATAAAAAAAATACATTAACACAACTCGATTGATTAGAAGTTTTTGTATTTTGATTTTCTGATGTTTACCAAGCCTGGTATTTTGTTTCCGAGCCGTATAAACAACTGCTTTGCGAGCTTTGCGATCTAAGCTAAACAAACTTGGCTTAGCTCTTGGTCTGCAACCGCGTAACTTAGGCAGTGTGCGAGCGAGGTGCTTATTGCCGTGATACTGCATGGCAACGCAACGTAGGTATAGAGGCGTGGTTTGATCATTTTACCAATCGGGGGTTGGTACGGTCTTCTTATCCCGAATCTATAACGTTCATGGGAGCGTGGTTGCCAAGAAGTTTTTGTATACACATCTTGCCGAAGCTAACAAAAAGTTTCGTTACAGGTTGACGACATAAAAAGAAATTAGAAAAGAAACCTTCTTTGCTTTGACCATTGTTGACATAAAAGTTGTTTTGATAAAACTGCGCATGTATGGTGCATCCAAATTTTTAGGATAAATTCTTGTGAACATAAAATGCCTCCGAAAAATATACAAGGACAAGGCACGCAAGCGAATCCAGGCACTGGAAAACCATCTGCAAATAAAAAGATTCCTAAAGGTCCTTGCCCATGGCTGTGTAACTTAGTGCCGAACAACGTGCCTCCCCCGGCACCTGCTCAAACTGTTTTGCATCCTAGAAAAGATGTTTTCGTTCTAAAGGTAAGATAAAAACATTGGTATTCATTTTGAAAATAACTTTTCATTCAATCACACAAATACTTAAATGTCTTTAAAGTGCAGTGGTGTTTCTAAATGTTGAGGGATTCAAACCCATTGCCTTGAACAAAATGGTTTAAATACTAATAATGCCATGATTAATAACCCAAAAAAAACATAAAAGTTTATATTTTGCACATAATTCTCAGATTGCAAAAGTGGGAGCTGCTGGAGACCGGCGCTGTAAGATGGAACTTGAGCTGGTCACGCCGAAGTACCCCGAGAAGAAACCGCTCTGTCGCATAGATACGAGAGAAACACAATGTGAGCCTGACCCTCCACCATGCATTTGCTGTCGCCGATCAAAAAAAGGAAAATCTAGAACTGCCCTAAAATAATACGCTACAATACTATTTCAGAACATAAAAATGACTGGCATTTCATCATTATCTCTTCAACAAAATGTTAATATCATGTTGTTCAAAAGCATACAATGTATAATTTTTTTTTTAAGTTTATCCATTAAAATATTGATGTTACTGGATAAATTTAAAAGAACGAACCCAATGACAAAATGAGATCTTTCATTATCATATCTACAAATGTAACGCTCCCTATATAGTGAACTAACTATGCTCAATGGTTTCACCCGCTGCTCAGCCCCAAGTATTGTAGTGTAATGTTATACCGCCTATAGCATCGCCCTGTGGTGTCACTCTAGTAGATTGGGATATAAAGTGAGTAGTTTACATCCAGAACTTGTTGGAAGTCTGACACCCAGTTTTACCAAGAGGTCTTACCCAGTTCCAACTGGGCTGTGGAGGTCAGATAGGCAGTCGCTCCACGTAAAATACTGGTATTTTGCTGCATCCAGTTAGACTAGAAACAGAAACCGACCATTGAGGTCGGTTTCTGTTTCTAGTATTAGGGATAAGGGGAGATAGTAATATTTGGGATAAGGCTGGACAAATGATGAGTCCTGTTATTCCATACTGCGACTACACGTTTCGGCGCCTAATCCTTACAAATATTATAAAACCGAAAGTGTGCTTGTTTGTTACGTCTTCACGCTACATGGCTCGACCGAATTTGATGAATTTTGGTTTAGAGATAGTTGTTAGTAGTGGACGCTGGAGACAGACACATAACTTTTGTTATAAAAAAGTGAGAAATGAGGGAGAAAGAGGGAAGAAAGGGAAAACTTAGCATTGCTATTACAATAAATAAGGCGCTAGGGCAAAAAATACAAGAAGCAGGTACCAGCAAATCAGGAAAGGGGAACTGTGTTACTCCGAATTAAACGCGAGCGAAGCCGCGGACAAAAGCTAGTCATATCTTAATTCTGAATGGACTCTGCTCGTGGTTAACATCAAGAACGGCAAATCAAGGATTAATAAAGCACATCCGAAGGAATTTCATGAATATCTACTCACCTACTACTCGTATCTAATTCACCAATTGACATCATCGATTGTCGAATATTGATCTGTTCGAGACAATCAATTGCTCTCGATTGATGCATCAGTGTAACTAGTGCAAGAGCCTAAATTGTAACTGCAGGACTAATAAGTGGTTAGATAGCTGATGTAAATTATAGATTG
Organism: Ochropleura leucogaster; assembly: GCA_958449745.1. Classification (NCBI taxonomy): domain Eukaryota; kingdom Metazoa; phylum Arthropoda; class Insecta; order Lepidoptera; family Noctuidae; genus Ochropleura; species Ochropleura leucogaster. The sequence goes on from OY288200.1 coordinate 15,316,198, forward strand.
GCCTTCACCCCTAATATCGCTAGAAATAGTGCTTTAAGGGTATGAAGAACAGGGTGTTAAGCTCGATAAGGGTGTGTCGTGGGCCACTGCCCAACAGTTCAATCGTTCAATCCTCCGGTCAGGTGGCGCGGCAGGCGGTCACGGGTTAAGCCCCTTAGCTGTAGTGGCTCTCCTGGCCCCGTTAGCAATGGAGCCCTCTCGGTTGGGTTGTCTGAAATTAGACTATTATAGTAAAATGGCGCGAGCATATTACTCGCGCCTATGTGAGTTGATGCAGTGTGTGTTACTGCAGGGGCGCTACGGCGCTATGCGACAGCGCATTTTTCTTCACCACACCTGGTCAGTCCCTGGCGGTCAGTCCCCGCCAGGTGAGACCTTCAGTTGCCCGGGGGAGGCTCGGCGGAGGACGACCAGCGACGGAGGTGGCGATTCGGCGCACCTGCAAGCCCGATAGTTGCTGTTGGGTTCGCGTATATAGTCCTAATTGGCGGATAATTCCGCTTGCGAGATAGTTCTTCGGTGGTTCCATAGATAGCGCTGGATTACTTTTTGCCTTGTACAATTCGCCTTGTAAATGTGTATTTTGTGTGAGTGAGTGTATACTGAGCGAGCGCATCCTTCAAGCAAAGATACAGAAGACAAGAGTCGGTGGGGAATACTTACCATTACAATCTATTCAAGTCAACAAAATATAATCGTGCACATTTTGCGCAGTACGACGGATCAGATGCAGGTTTCAACGGCGTGATTGGCGTAATGGCTGAGTGATTGCGGCGCAGAGGCACGATTGCTTCCTTAACTACTATTAAGCAGGGAGCTGGACGCCTGTACTGTCACTACATCCAGTGTCTAGAGAATATGTTGCGGCATACGCTTGCTGAACTTGCCGCGGCGCGCTTAGAGGTAGCCTGTCGTTGTCGACCGTTGTTTCCTTGATGGTCGGCTGTGCAGAGTCCTGGGATGCTGTGATGTCTTTTTACGGAACAGTCGTGTCCCGGCTGCGGAAAGGGAGAGGTAATTGACGACCTCTCGCCCATCTCGCAACAGACGCACCCGGCGTCGTCAGAGGGTGTTTTGCGATACACGTCCAGGGGAGATGGATTTGGAGAGATCCCTCGCCCCACATTACACTAGATCCTAACTAGAGTGTTCGTGGTAACGGTATTCAACGTAGGTAGGCATTCTGCTTATGACTGTACTATAAACCAATGTTAGAGCGAGTTCACATTAGTCCGGCAGTTTTACCGGAACCGGTGTTGGATGCGTACTGGCATATATGGCGACCCGATAAAACTGTCGGCGAGGACCCGGCCACGATTTCTGACGAGACAATGGTGGAGAATATAGACATACTGCTTTGTATAGGGCGGCTATAGCTTCTTGTGTAAACAGTAAGATCCGGTGGTCGGCCAACGGCAAAACTGTCGGTCCGACCTAATGTGAATCTAGCCTTAGAGTCTGATATCTAAGCTTATTACTGTTAGAGGCAATTTAGAATTATGGAGACGTGTGGTATTGTTATATTTTTGTAACGTACGAAAGTAAGTAGGTTGCATAGTTTTTATTGTTTTATGCTGAGTTCATCGACTAAGATTCCTAGCTAGTGATATCCTATGCTCCATGACTAACTACTGATAGCTCACTATCGCGTGACGGAATAGTCTTAGGATAACGTACTGTAATCTTACCCTGAAGCTGTAGACTACACACTTGTCGAATAATCCAGTTTGCATCATATTTAGTTGCAAATATCCAGTCTCCGCCTCATATTATAACTATTCAAATTATAAAGGCTTCGAAAACACGCACACCACAGTTCTTACACATAGTAAAAACACGAGTAATCATTGAAAGGTAAGTCTACACACAAGTAGCCCGCGAAATTTTAAGATTCATGTTGATTAAAATATGATTCGTAACCGTAATAAATATAGTCAATCATAAGTAAAAAACAACTCAAAATACCTATTCTGAAAAAAAATTCACAATCAAATAGGCTAGTTAAAAAAAAGAGTATTAGTCCGTCTTTTAGATTGTTCAAAAACAAGGGACACGTATTTTTTATTTGTAAATTAGAATCAAACCGCATGTATCGCAACCGGTGTCCCTTATTTTTGAATAATCTAAAAGACGGACTAAATAGAATGTAATTAATGACCTTGGAAAGTCCCCGTCAAAGGATCCTTATTAAGTATTGTTCTCTTTTTTTCGGATTTAATTCATCAAATAACATCTCTCGCTCTAGGCGGAGCTGGGTGTGTCAGACTTTTACTGACTAAAAGCCATCCATGTTCTTTCTTGCCCTTTGTGTTTCGGGGCCGCGTGATCTCCTTTGAACAACTCGTAATACCGCCAGGACGGAATTTTGGCTGAAGCTACCACCAGTTAGAATTCTAATACTACTAATCTACATTTTATAAAATTGTTCCAAGTAGCGTAAAGTCACTTGGTAAATTCCAAAAAAGGGTCTATGTCCAAATATTTTGATATCATAAAGAAAAGAAGAAAACGGTATAGAGGATGACATCTATCAAAGCTCGTTTTGGTATATGTATTTAATCTTTGGTTCTAGTAATTGCTGCAGACAGCAAAAGCCTTTCATCCGGGCTTTCAAAAATTCTCATGAAATTATTCTTTCAAAATTTTTGTTGCAACAAGATAGTCTAAAGTATGCCGCCGGCGCCCAATAAAGAGACACCAAATAAACCAAAACCCAAGCCTAAACCTATTAAACCTTACGAAGAAATAAGTGCTATTTTTAATGGCAATGAGGTATGTCATCAGTTTCATGGTTTTTACGATATTCTTCAGCATGTGGCAATCGAATGCACATCTAAAATGGCCCGGTATTCTTAATTATAAGCAATTAGCTAGAGCATTCGACGTGGCTTATTCCCTGGGCCATGAAAAATAGTGATTGTGACTTTTAAATTACGTCTTCAGACAGATAAACAATAGTTTAATATAATATGTTATGGTCATTATTGATCAGAGGCCCTACCTAGCACAAGTTCACAACTAAACAGGGCAATTTTATAATTAAAAATACCCGCTTCTAATGGAATATTTTTAGAATTTATTACACGGATGATACTGGGTGTGCTTGTAGCAAATTTAACTAAAATGCAACAGGATAATTGTATGTACAATTCAAAAATTAAAGTATTTCCGAGAACTCGTGGTAGGGCCTCAAAATGTTCTTTATTTGCAGTTAGCTGGTTTCTCATAACGAGACGCGATCCGATCTAATACTTTAGATCAGCGTCTTAACTTTTGTTAGAATACGGACCGCTAAAAAATCAAAGTACAGTGTTAATGCCCCCTCATAAAAAAAACACAGAATTCAATTTCGGACAATTTATTTTAGTGCTGTAAGAATAGATTTAATCCTTAGTGAGTGAGTTTGTTTGTTTATTACGTCTTCATGCCAAATGGCTAAACCGATTTTGATGAATTTTGGTACAGAGATAGTTGAGACCCTCGAGACGGACATAGGCTACTTTAAAAAAAGAGTTAGAAATGAGGGAGAAAGAGGGAAGAAAAGGAAAAACTTAATATTGCTATTACAATAAATCAGGCGTAACGGCAAAATCTACAGGAAGCAGGTACCTGCAAATCACGAAAGGGGAACTGTGTTACCTGAATTTAACGAGTGAAGCCGCGGGCAAAAGCTAGTTATAAATAAAACCAAAATACTGTGTTAATGTGAAGGTAATATTTGGGTTGATGAAGTAAGCTTAGAGATTACAAGAGTTGCTGTCATTTGTTTATTAATTCAAATGTCCATAGATCAGACGGTGGAAATCTATCCTCACGCTTGTACATGTACACGTTAAAAAACAATTTAGAGTATCAATCCAACATGATGTGATTCTTCGATAGTTAGGATGCTTGCTCCAGCCTACAATGCCGGCAGAGGGGCCTGCAAGGGATTTGCGAATTGTTCGAAAGAGATACCACTGCCCCGGAGCACGAAGGGCAAAACAAGGAACATAGATGGGTTCCAGTCAGTAGTAGTATGACACTCCCTTCTGCTTCTCCCAGAGCGGGAGAAGTTATACGAAGATTTCCCAACCGGAACAAAAACCTACAATGATTGGAACCATACTACCTCTACCTTCTTATCTTAAGCTTCCCCAAGTGTTCCCACACTGGGCCGGGGTTGTGGGTTATTTGCAAGAGATACCGCGGCCCCGGAACGTGAAGGGCAATAGAAGGAACATGGGTGGGTTTTAGTCAGTACAAGTCTGACACTCCCCCCCACTCCGCCCAGAGTGGAGGAAGATATTTGATGATTTCACATCCGCAAAAAAAAGTGCCACACAATTTTAGCAGCAGTCGACTAACTTCTACAATTTAATGATTCTTTTTAAATTGTCAGGTAAAAATACGAGTGCCAAAGAGCACGCACAAGCCGCCTAGGCTGACTCCGTCGCAGGTCAAGCTGCAGCAGAGCTGTACCTGTGATGAGGACGAGTCCGTCTGCTCGGAGACCTGCGGCATTGTGTGTGGCGAGCCATCATGCCCCGCGAACAGACTAGACTTCCAGGTAACTTCCAGGATTCTGTAAAAAATAACTCTGTAGGTTTAACAATAAAATTCCTTTTTATTAAATCCGAAATTTTTGAAAATGCCTTTATCGAAATTTGTCTTCGTACCAGCCAAGGTTCTGCCTGTATACATATGTTAACAATGTCGTTTTAAATCATACTTTCTAATAATATAATAAGCTGGTTGCGCCCCGCGGTTTCAGATGCATTAAATGGGATAAGGCGTAAAGTAAGTCCGTTCCATCATCATTCATCAATACATCCACACAAACTTGTACAACTAATAATATAAATAGTAAATGGACAAGATGGCTTATAACCTGGATTAACACATGGAATACTTTCTGTCACGGTATTATATGGGACAATTACCCATCTCTACTCTCGGTGACGCCAGTCACTTGAAAACCCATTGTTTGGAGGTAGCTTACTGGTCAATAAACAACTTCTTTCTTCATCTGCTAAGTTTTTTCCCATCAATATTGGGGTCGGTTTCCAGTCTAACCGGATCCAGCTGAATACCAGAATTTTACGTGCTGCGACTGCCTGACCTCCAAAACCTGGGTAATACGATACTCATTGGTAAGACTGGTTGTCAAACAACCTTAGCCGGAACAGCTTAACGTGCTTTCGGTGGAACGGGGGAAACTCGTGTGGTCACCACAGACCAACCAGGCAAGCGCGGCCCAACCTAAAGATCGACCAAAGCTGCTGTTATTATTTAACCACAAGCTTCTGAAACCACTTCTTTCCTACAAATAATTATTTCCTTTCAGATACCTGACGATATTTGCGAGTCACTCACACACAGGACAGCTCTGAACTCGGAGTTGATCTACGCGAAGACTCAAGGCAATGAAAATTTTTGCAATACATGCAATGTTACGCCTAAAGATGCCCCCAAGGGTGTGCAAGCGCAGAAAGTCCTACATCCAGACAAAGACGTATTTATCCTCAAGATTGGGAAGCAAACTGATGAACCAAACCGTACGGGAAACATTGAGGTGGGAATCGGGTTTTTTATTGTTTTCATGTTAAATGATGTTTATGTGCAAGTAGGTTTTTACAAACACTTTAACACGGAGACGGCTACGAAACAAAGGTCTAGTCTAGTTTAAAAAAAAACTAGACGGTCTGTTTTGTACCCGTCTACTCTGAAAAACAAACAGCCGAAACAAACTCAGAGGTCATAGACTCTTTTAAGGTTCAGACAAAAATCTTGATCAACTTATATGACAACTATTCAGATTATAACCCTCATGTTAATAAGCTGCTTTTTGGGCTAGTTCGTCCCATTGGCGACTTCGTCTCTGTCCACTGGAGGAGAGTGAGCTCAAGAAAGGATCCGATTAAATTTGATAAAAAAAAATGCAGTACTTCAACAAATCCTTAAGCTAGAACTAACATTTAGAACATTCACATAGAATTTTAATATTGTTAATTGTAATTTTATTAGTTTGTTAGTGTTTTAGTCTACGATAAAGTTACATGCGTTATTCGGTTATTTCATATAGTATTTATGTCAAAACATCTGAGAAGGTATCTCCTTCTCAGGTGTTTTGTGGTTCTTACAAATCGCAAACAAGCATGGAAACCAGGTAGGTAGCCATAATCCTTACTAATATTATAAAAGCGTTGTTTGTTTTTGTGTTGTTTGTTACCTCTTCACGCTTTAATGGCTCAACCGATTTTGATGAATTTTGGTACAGAGATAGTTGGGAACCAGGAGACGGAAAAAAAAGAGTGGGATATGAGGGAAGAAACGGGAAAACTTAGCGTTGCTATTACAAATCAATAAGGCGCTACCGAAACTAACGCGAGCGAAGACGTGGGCAAAAGCTAGTTATTTATAAAAACCTCGCGATTTACCTTTTTATTTTTTTGCAAAAAGTGGGATGTGAGGGAGAAAGAGGGAAGAAAAAGGAAATCTTAGCGTTGCTATTATAAATCAATAAGGCGCAAGGGGAACTGTGTTACCCCGAATTTAACGCGATCGAAGCCGCGGGCAAAAGCTAGTCGCTTATAAATATGTACGTTTAAATTTAAGGCTCGTCTGGAAGACGTTGAAAACTAAAATGGTCTTAGCATGTCTTAGTAATGACAGCACGTTCATCCCAGTGGCTAAACGATCGACTGCTGCTCTGCGTGTCGCTGGTACGATTCCCGCACGGAACAAATATTTGTATGACCTGTAGATAATTCTTTCTGGTCTGGCTGTTTGTGTGAGTTTAAATGTTTGTTAATGCACCCACGATACAGGAGAAATTCCTAGTGTGGGGCAACGGTTTTTTTTTAAAGAACGCGTTGTATACAAACCGCGTATTATGTCACAGAAATAAGTGTCATGGCGAAACGGATACTGTTCTAACTGGTCTAATTAATGCTTTACATTGGTGTTACACTGTGTCATTATTTAATGACAAACAGTATGTTATGCATCCTCGGACCTACAGTACCTACTCCGTCTTTCGGTTCAAGATACAATACTTAAATTTAGACAGCATCATAATATACTAGATTTTTCCCGCAGTTTCGCTCGCGTTAAATTCGGGGTAACAGAGTTGCCCTTGCGCCTTATTCATTTGTAATAGCAACGCTAAGTTTTCCATTTTCTTCCCTCTTTCCACTTAAAAAAAAATTAGCCTACATCCGTCTCCTGGTTCCCAAATATCTCTGTACCAAAATTCATCAAAACCGGTTTAGCCATTAAAGCGTGATGAGGTAACAAACAGACAAAGAAACTCCCTTTCGCTTTTATAATATTAGTAAGGATTAAATAAATGGGTGCTAATGCTAGTTACCCATTATATATACTTACAGAGTGAATACGAGAGTAATTGTTTATCTGACGTGTCGAGTAGATGATGAAGTGGCAGAACCTACAAGGCATGACATAATTACTTTGCCATTTCTTTATTTCAGGTGGAACTGGTGACACCTCGAGCGCCAGCCAAAGAGGAGCCGGCGACGCATGCATGCATCCAGATCCAATGCGATGAGGAAGACATACCCTGCTGCTTCCCTTGCAGGACATGCGAAAGACTAGTGCCAAAGAGGCGGAAACCACGAAGAACTCGCAAATGTTGCTACTGAAATAGTGATAGAAACTATTTAATTTCAGATGTTTTGCCCACGTCACATTCAAAGTAATTTTTATCTGGCTATAATTTTTGTGCAACCTGTTCGTAGAAGAATTAAACAACAAAAAAAAATGGGAATACATAAGTGTTTATAATAGAATAGATTAAAATAGGCTTTTGTCACATTAAAGCCTCCACAAGGAAGCTATTAACAGAAATCTAAATTGCGGTTTGTTGTTTTATTCTCAAATAACTAATGCCAAAAAAGTATATATTTTAAAGATACACGTGTTTCTTCTTAAATTCTTTACTTAGTTTAACATTTTGCCAGTTGTTCTAGGGTTAGGCAGAGATTTATCCCCACAATTAATTAACGAGAGTTGAGAGCCAGTTAACGAAAATTTAACACTAAAGCTTACACTTTACTCACATTTACAAACAACACACAACACTTATTTGGTCAGAGGGGCCTGCCCGGGCCACCGCCTGCCGGGGTTGCGGGTTGTTCGAAAGAGATACCGCGGCCCTACGTCTTCACGCTTTAATGGCTAAACCGATTTTGATGAATTTTGGTACAGATATAGTTGGGAACCAGGAGACGGATATAGGCTTTTTTGAAAGTGGGATGTGAGGGAGAAAGAGGGAAGAAAAGGGAAATCTTAGCGTTGCTATTACAAATCAATAAGGCGCAAAGGGAACTGTGTAACCCCGAATTTAACGCGAGCGAAGCCGCGGGCAAAAGCTAGTTTTATTATATTTGCAAAATAGTAGCTACAAGGCTACTATTTTGTGTAAATATAATAAAATTGCGGAGTTAAGGCGGGCCAAATAACTCAAACCCTTTAGTACGAGAGCCAGGTGCAAATTTGGTTAATTATTTCTTCTCGTTAGATAATTGGCGATACGCATCAGACAACAGTATCATAAAGCCCTATGACCGTCAGCTGCGGCGCAGTGGGGGGGATGAGTAGTTGTAACCTCCCACGCTTGAAGAAAAAAAAAATTAATTCACTCATTTCCTCTCGGCTAAAACTTTATCAAGTTATAGCTAACCCAATACCTCAACAAAAAAAATAAGTCAGCTGGCTATAACATAGTGGATTGTACGTCAGCTGATGGCTAGATCTTGGGAAAAAAAATCTTCACTTTCAGTGATATCCTCTCGGCTAAAAATTTACCAGATGATAGCTTGTATGTAACTATATATACGTCAGCTGGCTGTATCTCGGTGGAAAAATCGTCAGCTGATACTTTGAAGGTCGTTACGTAGAAGTTAGCCAGAAGCATTTACTGACTATTTAAAGGCATCAGCTAACCAGGTTTCCCTCGACTTATTGCTAGCTGATTTTTTATATTTATCACAGTACTAGCTTTCGCCCTCGGCTTCGCCCGCGTTAAATTTGGGGTAACACAGTTCTCCTTGCGCCTTATTGATTTTTAATAGCAACGCTAAGTTTTCCCTTTTCTTCCCTCTTTCTCCCTCACATCCTACTTTTTTGAAATAAAAATTAGCCTATGTCCGTCTCCTGGTTCCCAACTATCTATGTACCAAAATTCATCACAATCGGTTTAGCCATTAAAGCGTGAAGAGGTAACCAACAAACAAACTCACTTTCGCTTTTATAATAGTAGTAAGGATAATAAGGATTATATTTAAAATCAGCTCACAAATTTTCGTGTGGGACGAAATGACGTCTTTTTAATTATTCGGCATAGCACTCCAATATGAGTGTTGAGGTGATAAAAATATTCCATATCAATATTTTTTAGACTTATAAGTATATAATCATATAATTTTAGATATATTTCAATATTTCAATAATCAATTTGCTTAGTATAAATTAACTAGTTAGGTACTTGATAAAAAATATTTATTATAAAAAAAATTATGACAAATTACAATTCAAATGACAATGTTATTTAATCATTTTCGGCTCCGCTTTGGCTTGAGTCACAAACATCTCTCTCTGATTCATTGTCCGAGTCACTGTCAGAGCTGTCTGCTGTTATATTTTCATCGTCATCATCTGTAAAAAAAAAAAAAAAATTGAATGCGTTTTTAGCATAATATCATTAATATGATAATAAAATGTTACCTTTTTCGGGCTGGATAGTTAATTTCATCAAACCAAGTTGGTAACTGACTTCCAAAGAACCAGGTAAACTCATATTTATCGATGTTGGTAACTGACTTCTAAAGAACCAGGTAAACTCATGATGCTTATAAAAATCGTAACCTAACAAATAAAAGGAAAAAAAAAAATTTTTGATACATACTGTAATCTTGCAGTAGGTGCGTCTTCTGGTATTATTTTGCGATACTTTGGGGGCAAAGCCGTAAATCGTCTATAACACTCACTGTGATACATCTGAAAATTGTTTTTTTCCGTAGGAAGTACAGCCTCGTGTCCACCGAGTTTATTAGTTTTTCGAACACTCAATATATAGCACTACACTTAACAAGATTTTCTTCACTGTTCGATTTTAAATTAGAAGCAGATTTTGTTTTTTTGCAAAAAACGCAAAAAGGCGTTACATTCGACATTTTGATCGATTTTTCACAGATGCAACAATGTTTCCAGAATATTCTTTTCGTCAGACAACGTTTGCTCGTCTATTCTAAACGTATAATAGTCCCCTTCTTTTCTACTTCTAAAAACATGGTCGATGCCCTCAACAAAAGGGTCTTCATATACCCCGAGCATGCGCACAACTAACCCCCTCCAAGCATACCTTAATACTGTTTATGCTATGCTAGCGTGTGTTGTTTAAATCATAGAAATTACAAGAATAATTAAAGAGGCGTCATTTCCTCCCACACGAAAATTTGTGAGCTGATTTTAAATATAATACTGTGATAAATAAAAAAAATCAGCTAGCAATAAGTCGAGGGAAACCTGGTCAGCTGATGCCTTTAAATAGTCAGAAAATGCTTCTGGCTAACTTCTACGTAACGACATTCAAAGTATCAGCTGACGATTTTTCCACCGAGATACAGCCAGCTGACGTATATATTTATCAATAGTTACATATAAGTTATCATCTGGTAAATTTTTAGCCGAGAGGATATCACTGAAAGTGAAGATTTTTTTTCCCAAGATCTAGCCATCAGCTGACGTACAATCCACTATGTTATAGCCAGCTGACTTATTTTTTTTGTTGAGGTATTGGGTTAGCTATAACTTGATAAAGTTTTAGCCGAGAGGAAATGAGTGAATTATTATTTTTTTCTTCAAGCGTGGGAGGTTACAACTGCTCATCCCCCCCACCGAGCCTCAGCTGACATTCAAGAGGCTTCATAGTTCGATTATCTGATGCGTTTTACTAATTATCACTTGAGAGGAACTTGGTCATATAAATCTGTTACTGGCTCTCGGACTACTTATTCTGCACGGTCTGTCTCAAAAGATTTTAATTTATTGAAATGGCTAGGTATCAGGCTAATAATATTAAACGACCAGCCTTATTGGTCCCAGACCCAGTTTCGTTTAAAATGATTTAGGTCATAGATTGCATTTATCGGGTCGGCTCCGATTCTATTGTGGTTGTCTCGTGAGCTTTTATGACAACGGCTGTTTTTGTCTTTGGAAACGATAGAGGAGTTGAGTTTCAGATGGGCTGAAGCTCTTACGTGCCTAATCTCTATTTTTTCTTCCTTAAAAGATGATAACACACTCAAAATAAAAAAAAATTGCAGCGTTTTTTGTACCTTTACATTATATACAGGGTGGCCAGTTGATAGGCGTCCAAAAAAATTAGATGCCTTATGCTAAGGGGTACCCGAATTACCCCCATGTATGTTCCGCGATTATTTGTAGTTTAGGAGCTAGAATTTTTTTAAGTACAATTTTCAAAATTTTCACCTAACATTGGTTTTTATTTTTTATGTCTTTATTCCTATCATTTTTAGATATTCTTTTTTATGGAATCTATTAGCGATAACAATAGCTACCATGCAAAAAAAATCTGTTTGCCTAGGCATTGTAGAACTTACCACAAAATTAGTCCAAAGTTCAAAATTACCATTACAGTTCAATAATCAAAAATGTTCAGAGCTTAAAAAAAAATAAGTAAGGGGTGCCAGATGTTTCTAAATCATCTTAAAAACTTCTATGGACCTTCAACAGACAAAATCGGTAAAAAAATATAGAGCTTGATCGGGGATTATTTCCTGTAATTAGCGTTGATAGCAATAAAGGTATTTTTACAGTTATTGTTATAATTTGGGATTTCTTTATTTTTGCCACTTTTATGATAAAAAAATACGGTAGATAGTTTACAAATTTTATTAAAACACGTTACAAAAGGTTTTCAAAGTGCCGCCTTACCACAGAAATGCACAATCTACATCTACGGAGGAAATTGTCTTTTAGTTGTCTAAAGTCTAAAGGCTTCTCTGTTACTTCTTACAACATTAAATAAATAAATAAAAAGTATCTTGGGACAACTCACAGACGGCTATCTGATCCCAAGCTAAGCAGAGCTTGTGTTATGGTAACCAGACAAAGTTAAAAAATCACACAAAGTTTGTCCTGGGTGGGAATGGAACCCACGACCTCCGGCTCAGCAGTCAGGGCCACTAACCACTACACCAACAGGCCCGCCACATTTCCCGCTTCTTCAATTTTCCGTTTTAGCTCTTCCTCATTGTTAGTGTCCCGTGCGTTCCATCACGAGCCTGGACGGCAGCTCGAATGGTGGTGGTAAACTAATTGGTAGTTCACCGTTGAGAACGCCGGACCACATGTTCACACTGAAGTGGTGTTGAAAATTTTATGGTCTTACGGAATGAGGATTCTCGATAGCGGACTATGGAAAATCCATAGCCAGACCGCTGTCCAAGCTCGATGAAGCCACCTACAAAGAGTTCTTGAAGAATTACCAATTTTGCTGTCAGACGTTAACTTAACACTGAGACGAGACATGGTTTACAACTAAAAGACAATTTCCTCCGTAGATGTAGATTGTGCATTTCTGTGAAAACCTTTTGTAACGTGTTTTAATAAAATTTGTAAACTATCTACCGTACTTTTTTATCATAAAAGTGGCAAAAATAAAGAAATCCCAAATTATAACAATAACTGTAAAAATACCTTTATTGCTATCAACGCTAATTACAGGAAATAATCCCCGATCAAGCTCTATATTTTTTTACCGATTTTGTCTGTTGAAGGTCCATAGAAGTTTTTAAGATCATTTAGAAACCTCTGGCACCCCTTACTTATTTTTTTTTTAAGCTCTGAACATTTTTGATTATTGAACTCTAATGGTAATTTTGAACTTTGGACTAATTTTGTGGTAAGTTCTACAATGCCTAGGCAAACAGATTTTTTTTGCATGGTAGCTATTGTTATCGCTAATAGATTCCATAAAAAAGAATATCTAAAAATGATAGGAATAAAGACATAAAAAATAAAAACCAATGTTAGGTGAAAATTTTGAAAATTGTACTTAAAAAAATTCTAGCTCCTAAACTACAAATAATCGCGGAACATACATGGGGGTAATTCGGGTACCCCTTAGCATAAGGCATCTAATTTTTTTCTTTGGACGTCTATCAACTGGCCACCCTGTACATAATTATGGAACTATGGTTGTAGACAATTAATGGTTTCTTGTCTATGCTTACATATCGATGGGGCTGATTGTACATGGTTTATATAGATACAGGTAGGTGCTTTTCGACAGGTAAGCTTTTAAGTTTTATTAAACCGTAACGTCAAACAGAATAAAGCTGGGCTGCCTCGTTTGTAACACTGACAGGTAACTAAGCAAATCTTATTTTTAAGAGTGTAAAGTTTGATATAAAGCAGAAGTTTTCGCGGAATTTTATGAAGCAAACACGTTTTGTTGAAAATAAATACATTCAAGTCAACAGAGCTATTGGGACCTGCTAAATATTTTTCTGGTATAATATGGAAGGAAATGTATGTTAATAATGGCGTTAGAGGCATTTTAAGTCCTATGTAATTACTGTAGCACCATTAAACTAAAAAAAATACGTGTGGCACTCGGGGACTGCCGCGGTAAAGCTATTGCATAGCATTTTTTTATCAATTTTGTGAAATAAAATGAAAAATAATATTTAAAAAGTACGTTCAATGAAAAGAAGTCGCAAAAAGAAAAACAAATCCTTGGGTTTAATCCAGCGTTATGTCGATTGACTATCCGCTTCTTTGCCAAACACGCTAATAGAAAATTGGAATCATGATTGAAATAACTGACCGTATTCGTAATGAAAGTGTTAGGTTTTTCGTTACGAAATTTCTGGATTCGGTCTCAACGCTTTAGTTTAGACCCGCGATAGAAGCTATTAGCTTAAAAACAATGACACAAAATATTCTCCAGAAGAGCTCTGTAGAACTATCAAACCGTACCTTCACGTACTGTCTAATTTGAATCAAAGTATTCGTAGCGAATAGTTTCCATCACAAATTGTGTAGCAAGTAAAAGTGTGCATTTAGTGCTGGTCGTGCGCATGCATCTCTAACATATTACGTGCTCTGTGTAATTGATTATTAACCGACAATGCTCAGTAGTTGTCAACAGCCAGTGAATGTTGCATCAGGCGGGCTAGGGTGGGGATGGCGCCCGCGCAGATATGTGGATGGCAATGAACTTGCCCAAACGTGGCCTTAGCACTTAGTCTTAGAACCATTCACTTACGCTAAAGTTGTACAATCGGACCCTAGGGTCTGGCGATAGTAATAATGTTAGACCAGTTTTCGTAACCGGTATTGCAACCTTCGAAGTTAACACTATCAAACAGGTAATGATAATGTTAATTGACACAATTTGAATCTAACCTATTTACCTATATGGTGCTATAGCTAGCTAATTTATTTTTCTAACTTGAATCTCCGTCCATGTGTTTGCAAGTCCATGATGAATGGGTAGATATGTATGCTGTACCTTGAGCGTATCAATGTAAGTTTACAAAGCGTGCTCTGTGTCTACTGTATAAAGCTTTGATTAGTACACAATTTAATTGGATACCTTCGAAGGCATTTCTTTACATTGCACAGTCAGTTAAGTTACTTTGTTACACTGCAAGTTAAATCTAAATCGTGCGTCTATGTGTCGAAATCTAAACAGGTGCTTAATGTACAGCTTGGAAGATTGTTGAAGTACTGTACCTACATGAGAATACGCTGGTGGTCAGTATTTATAGGCCCTGATGTACGAGGCCGCACCATCTCGCACCTTGCCAAAGGCATGACTCCCAGTTTTTTCAATCCAGGGCTTATTGTTGTTAGTGGAGGTCGTCCCGTCATCTGGTACGAGGACTGCCGCGATGCTTTCTGGTTGTGTCACCAAGTGTCAATTTTGGCCCACAGCCCTATGACTCGTTGAGCAAGCAGCAAACGTGGCGGGCCCAGGTTCACATCAGCTTAACGGCTTATAAATAGAGGTCATTTTTGAGTGCGCTTACATACACTCCAATGGCTTTTTTTTTTTTTTTTTTTCGGGTTGGAAATCATCCAATGACTTCCCCCGCTCTGGGCGGAGCGGGAGGGCATGTCAGACTTGTACTGACTAAAACCCACCCATGTTTCTTCTTTTGCCCTTTACGTTCCGAGGCCGCGGTATCTCTTTCGAACAACCCGCAACCCCGGCAGGCAGAGGCTCTGGCAAGCCCCTCTGCTTTGCTGACTCTCTTTGAGGCGCGCGTGAAACACGAACGCGCCGTCGACACGGCCTGTCGTCAATCGACGGACGGGCGGTGAACTACCCATTGCTCACCACCCACAGGCCCGCATCTACGGTGGCCGGAAGTCGTCTCGCGGCGCCCGGCGCCATGGGCGTCACCCGCGGCGGCTGGGTTGGGCAGATGTTCTCTCCCGCAAACGCCCGGCCACCTCCTTCGCTAGCATTACTGCATCGCAGAAGGTGGTGACCGCTTCCCATTCCCTCTCGCTCCGGACCATGGCCTGAACCAGGGCCGGACGCGAGAGATCGCCGCCGCCGATCGCCTCTACGAGGGCACGGCGGTGCTCCGCCCAAGCCGGGCAGATCGCCACTGTGTGCTCCACCGTGTCCTCCGGGCGATCGTCACAATGGTGACACCCGGGCGCTTCCTCCCGCCCGATGATGTGCAGGAACCTCCCGAAACTTCCGTGTCCGGTGAGGACCTGCGTCAGGCGGTAGGTGAGGACGCCATGACGCCTTTCCAGCCACTCCTCAAAGAGGGGACTTACCGCCACTATTGTAGCGTGCCCTGCACGGGGTTGCGACAGTCGCTCTCTCCATGCCACCATGAGATCGCACCGGAGGTCTGCCCGCCGAGCGGCAACTTGCCGCGGCAGTGGGTTTTCCCCCCGGTGTAGTGCCTCCGCGCGCCACTCAAACAGGCGCGCGAGGACTATCGCCTCCAGATCCCACGGTGGCAGTCCGGCAAGGAGGCTTGCTGCCTCGCCGGAGATCGTGCGGTAGCCCCGGACAAGCCGTATGGCCACCACCCTTTGGGGCGCGTTCAGATAGTGGGCGGCGCGCCGCCCTAAAGAACGCGCCCATACTGGGGCCCCGTAAAGGGCCATGGACCGCACGACTCCGGCATAGAGCCTACGGCAGGAGGCGTTTGGCCCCTTGAGATTGGGCAGGAGCCGCTTGAAAGCAGCCCCCGTCCGCTCGAGCTTGGGAGCCAAACGTCGGAAGTGTTCGACGAAGTTCCACCGGCTGTCGAGGACGATTCCCAGGTACTTCATCGTCGACCCGACGCCGATGCGAACCCCTCCTACCGTCAACTGGGATCCCGACGGTGGCGTGTTTCTGCGGCCATGAAAAACCATGGCCTCGGATTTGTGCAAGGCCACCTCGAGACCCAGTAGCCGGATCCTCTCCGCGACTATCGCAACCCCGCGTGTCACATTGTCGGCCGCCGCCTGGTGCGACCCCCCCTGAGCCAGTACGAGCGTGTCGTCAGCGTAACAAACTACACTGACGCCGCTGGGGAGGTCGGCGCGCAGCACCCAGTCGTAGCCGATGTCCCACAGGAGCGGCCCCAAGACCGATCCCTGTGGGACACCGCACGACATCTCTCGCCGGTTCCACTCTCCAGAGCGACCGGGGTATATGACGGCCCTGTCCGTCAGATATGCCCCGACCACACGACGAAGATAGGTCGGCATCCGGTGGTATTGGAGTGCCTCCCTGATGCAGCCCCAGGGCATGGTGTTAAACGCGTTAGCGATGTCGAGAGACACCGCCACGACAACCCCACCCCTGGACACTGCAGCCCCCGTCGTGAGGGCTCTCACGCGCATGATGGCGTCCACCGTCGAGCGCCCCTTGCGGAAACCATACTGGTGATCCGCAAGATCCGGCCCAGTCCCCACAAGGTGCCCGACGAGGCGGTTTGCAATTACTCTTTCAAAGAGCTTGCCCACCTCGTCGAGCAGCACAATGGGCCGGAATGCGGACGGAGGGTCCGCAGGGCGCCCCGGCTTCTGTATGAGGACCAGCTTCCCCGTCTTCCAACGAAGTGGGAACTGGCCTCTCTCCAAGCATGCGCTTAGGAGCCCTAGTAGTCGGGGCCCGAGAGCCTCCAGGGCCAGGACCCAGGCTTTGCCATGCAAGCCGTCGGGTCCCGGGGCGGTGTTTTTGGCTTTCAGCCTGCCCACCGCCGCTCTCAGATCTACCCCAGTCACCTCCGGAATCTACCCCAGTCACCTCCGGAAACACTCCAATGGCTTGACGCATATTTCAGGATGTCTACGACATGATGTAAACATTAATACGAGAATAATAGATTAAGATAAAAAAAAAAAAAAAAAAAAACCGGCTAAGAGCGAGTAGGAGTCGCGCACCGAGGGTTCCGTACAAACTTGCGACAGAAACGGCCATATCATTTCACAACACAAAGGGACACAAGGTTCTGACAGCAACAAAGTGATCATAAGGGTTCCATTTTTTCCTTTTGAAGTACGGAACCCTAAAAACGTGGCTGAGGCGTAAAAAGGTGATAACAAAGTTGCGTGTGGCACTAGGTGAAAGAAAACGAGAAATGGAGTACCTATTTAAGAGACAGCCTTCTATAACTTCTGCTTACCCCCACGAGAAGACGAAATTAGTGCTTGTAGTCTTGTATAAAACCTATTTTGAGAAGCCTTATCGATTTGGTACAACTATTTTTACAGGCTCACGTCATTCCATCACCCAATATGGAATCAGTCGATCGTTCTCGTTTTCCTAATAATATCATAATATAGGTAGGTAATTATTTATAAACGTATGTAGGTATAATACATGGTTGCTATAAAGTAGCAACAAAATAACGCATCAACTAATGTTTTTTTTATATTTATTATAATAACTAGCTGTGCCCAGCGGTTTCACCCGCTGTTCAGGTTCTTAGTTTCCTAGCATGATGTTAGATCTATTAATTTCACAAAAGCTTAATGTAAGGTTCGACTTGACATTTTGCAATCCGGCCAAAGAATAGCGATTGATAATTATTATTATTACTAGCTATCGATTATCGTTATATAGATTATCGTTACAAACAACAACAAACTGCTCTGCAGGATAAAAACGCGCCGGCGACGCGCGTTCCCAAAACGCGCCGTCGACGCGCGTTTGTAGCGATACAGACGCGATACGCACGCAAGTCAGACGCAGCCTGTAGACCTTTGCACACCTGTATAAATACAGACGCGCGTGTGTAGCGATACAGACGCGCGTGTGTAGCGATACAGACGCGATGCAAACGCGCGTGTGTAGCGATACAGACGCGATGCAAACGCGCGTGTGTATCGAATAATCCGGCAATCGTGAATTCCACAATATTGGCCGGTTTTGAATTTCAGTTATGAAGTTTTCTGTGTCGAAAGGCTCCATTTTTTTGTTCCAAAGACGTGCGGTGCACCAAATCGCTCGATTGCTACTAGCGTAGATTCACACTTCCCTTTCCCTCGTTGCGTTTGTATCGATACAGACGCGCCGGTGCCGCGCGTTTGTAGCGATACACACGCGCCGGTGCCGCGCGTTTGTATCGATACACATGCGCCGGTGCCGCGCGTTTGTATCGATGCAAACGACAACAAACTGCTCTGCAGGATAAAAACGCGCCGGCGACGCGCGTTCCCAAAACGCGCGTCGACGGCGCGTGTAAAAAACGTGGTGTGCATAGGCCCTAACACTGCTAGTTTGTGAGATTTCATGATGAGTGAGTTAGTGATTTTCTCCTTTAAACTCTTACTAATATTATCTGTGTAAAAGAGAATGTGAGTTTGTTTGGTTGTTTGTTACGTCTTCACGCCTAAATGGCCAAACCGATTTTGATAAATATTATGGAACAGAAATAGTTGGGACCCTGGAGACGGCCATAGGCTAAAAAAAGTGAAATAAGCGGGAGAAAGAGGAAAAAAATGGGAGAGAAAGATATTTTTTTTGTCATAGCGCGGTTTAAAGTTAGCGTTAGCGTTAGTGGAAGCTAGTACATAGATAAAACCAGCCTATTAATGTCCCACTTCAAAGCAAAGGCCTCTTTATTCTTAAAATATATTGACCTTTTTAAAATTCGGGTATTGCCATTGAATTATTTTTATAAGGAAAATCAAATACCTACTTTATTTTCCTGTACACTGCTACCTACCAATATAGAAAAATATTTAAAACTAGCTTTTGCCCGCGGCTTCGCTTGCGTTAAATTTGGGGTAACACAGTTCCCCTTTCCTGATTTGCAGGTATCTGCTACCTGTAGTTTTTGCCCTTGCGCCTTATTTATTTTAATAGCAATGCTAAGTTTTCCCCGTTTATTCCACCTTTCTCCCTAACATCTCAATCTTTTTAAAAAATAGTCTATATCCGTCTCCAGGGACCCCAATATCTCTGTACTAAAACTCATCATCGGTTTAGCCATTGACGCGTGAAGACGTAACAAACAAACAAACTCACTTTCGCTTTTATAAATATTAGTAAGGATTAACTGAGTATTGATTGTTCTAAAAGTGATACATACTAGGTTAGCCATGTACTTTTTTGTCGTCAACGTTTATGTGGGTAAAAACATAAGTACATGTATCACATATACGATAATCTAATGAGATAATGGTGTACCATTCCTTTCTGTAGAAAGGCCAAAGAAAAGATGGATTGATTGTGTAAGGAGTGATATGAAGGAGAAAAAAGTTAATGAAACCATGACGTCTGACAGTGGAGAATGAAAGAAGAAAACGTGTTGTGCCGACCCCAAATAGAATGGGACAAGGGCAAAATGATGTATGATAATCTAAACTAAAGTGTGAGTATGTGAAAAATTTTAGCTGTTTGCATATGTGAGTTTAAACACAATATAGGAGAAATACCTAGTGTAACAGTCTAGGTTTACATATAAAATAACACATGTTTGCTTGCGTGCAGATTTATATCAATACCCTTGTATGTAATTAAGCAAATGAACTTTCACTACTTACAGTAATAATGGAAAAATACCACGCTTAGACATTTTAAACAATACACCAAATACAACGATAGTTGCTCTCGAAACGCTGTGCATAGCTAAACTGTGATTGATTTCTGGGTAACCACCCAGGAGCCTTCATCCGCCCACAGTATTAAATAAGTTTTTAGCGTTATCAGATTAAAAGTAATGTAAGTTGACTTATTTGCCTCGTGTTTTCCAATGTTGGCGTCGGTTTCGAGTCTAATGCTCTTTATAACTCTGAATTTGAATATTTATGCTCAATCCAATGCGAACGATTAATCCTTTTGTAAGTACTTTTTTTTGGGCTTAGAAATCATCGAATAACTTCCCCCGCTACACCGTACACTCAACCCCGCGGAGCGGGGGTGAGTGTACTTGTGGTGACTACAGCCCACCCATGTTCCTTCTACCGCCCTTGTTCCGGGGCCACGGTACCTCTTTCGAACAACCCGCAACCCCGGCAGGCGGTGGCCCTGGCAGGCCCCTCTACTTATTCTTTAAAAGTACTTTCTTTCTAAACAATGGACATTCACAAAAGATTCCTTGAATAACTCCTGTATATTCGGAATGTGTGAAGCGATTCATTAAAATGCAAGGCAGTTTAGCTTTGGCCATAGATGTAGGCTTCATTCACTAACAACACTTTACATAAGAATGCGAAGCCTTCAAATATTGGCGCCTAATGTTTCTTTAAGTATTTAAATAGGATTTAGGTGAATGTATTTAGCTCGTTCAATGTACTTTGACCTACTTACTGGTAGTTTGACGAGCATAATATACAATAGTAACTGTGAGTAGACCTTATTACTTTCTTAGTACTGTGAAGGCTTTAGGCAAACCTTTAATATTTCAGGCTGGTTTGAAATGAAGTTCGAATAAACGGATTTTTTAAATTGAGAATTAATAAATAGAGAATAGTAAATATGTATTGATGAAATGATATAGGTACTTAAATATATAGTGTATTTTTTTTTTTAAATTACGTAGGTATTAAACCAACTCCTTCCAGTACTTAGAGAATAAATAGATACATATCAATTTTCTATATTGAAATATCAAAATGTTCCTACACATTTTAATGTTTACTAACTAGCTGCACCCCGCGATTTCACTTACTTACGTAGAGTGGGATATTTTACATATAAACCTTCGTCTTGAATTGCTATATCTATTGCTGAAAACTGCATTAATTAGCCTATCAAGGACCGCAATTATTTACGCCAACTATCCGTCAAGCACCGCCGGCCGGGCTCTTAACGTATGCGTAATCCGATTTTAAGACTTATCTTTACTACAAAAACAGTTTTAAATCGGTTGGGGTTTGGTGGCACAAATTTGTGCCAGCGGGGCTCAAAGGTAATACTTGTTTATTGGCACGTTTTTGTGCCGCTGGGGCTCTAGAGGTTAAAGACTTTATTTTATACTATGTGAAGCATTTTTATTACTTGGTAGATAAACAATGAAACGTAACGTACGGCTACTAAAATCAGAAAATAACTGTTTTTAGACATGAATAACCGTCTTGAATAATAAAGAAATACGTGCGAATACATAAAAGTGACTCATTTAGCCTACATTATTTCATTAATATATCTTGCTGTTCCAAAAATAAATACGAGTATGAACAAGGAAGGACAATCAGCTTATAGGCTACATAGTCATTCCTTAATACCTGCAGCATATTATAGGTTTATGTCACATCATCATCTGCCTAGCATTTTCGCAACTATGTTAGGGACGGGTTCCAGTGTAAGACTAGTTGTCAGACTTTTATTATTTTCTAGCTTTTACACGCGGCTTCGCTCGCGCTAAATTCGGGGTAACACAATTCCCCTTTCCTGATTTTCAGGTACCAGCTACCTGTAGTTTTTGCCCTTGCGCCTTATTTATTGTAATAGGAAAACTAAGTTTTACCTTTTTTTCCCTCACTCTCCCTCATTTCCCACATTTCAAAAATTGTCTTTATCCGTTTCCAGGGTCTCAACTATCTCTGTACCAAAATTTATCAAAATCGGTTTAGCCATTTAGGTGTAAAGACGTAACAAACAACTTACTTTCGCTTTTCTAATATTAGTAAGGATTCTGTGAGGATCACGTGGCTAAATAATAGCGGCCGCTCATTAGCAGCTGTTAGTCATTACAAATAGTCTAGTCAATGTTCTGAAAGTCTGAAAACCAGTCTTACCAAGGGATATCGTATGACCCAGTACTAACTGAGTTGTGGAGGTCAGATAGGCAGTCGCTCCATGTAAATTACTGGTATTCAGCTGCATCCGGTAAGACTAGAAGCCAAACCCAAGAGTTGTGAAAAGGCTAGGCAGATGTGGACATCGGAAGACACATGTATCATCTATGACTAAGTAATTACCTATGTGATATTTATAGAAAAACGAGAACGAAGTATCGTCAACTGATTCCATAATGGGACACAAAATGACGTGAGCTTGTAATAAAAACGGTTTATTTACATTAACTTCGTATTGTCATGCAGGTAATCAGTTATCGGATGGGATATCATCAAATAACTTCTCTTGTTCTGAGCGGGTCGGGAGGGACAGATTTGTACCTACTTACATGAACATGGATGGGTTAAAGTTCATCTTCTTTTACCATGTGTTCCGTTGCGCGGTATCTCTTTCGAACAACCCGCAAGCAAGGCATCCCTCAGGGAAGCAGAGAACTTGGCAGGCCCGCCGTCTTCACGGCCTGTCGTCTCTAGAAAGACCGACGGACTGCAACTCATTGCTCACCGTTCACAGATCCGCGTCTACGGTGGCCGGGAGTAATCTTGCGGCTCCCGACACCCGGAGCATCTCCCGCGGCGGCTGGTTTGGTAGGGGAGATCGCCATTGTTAACATATTCACAAATAGATACAAACTCGTTTTGTTTCAACTAGCCCTACAATTACTGCGTTCAGGAGAATGGTTATCGCATTTTTACGCTTCAATCAAGTTTTTATGCAATTTATTACATAATCTTTCGTTTGACTACCTTACGGCCTCGTAGCAACGTCTACTGTCGTCATGATCTTGAAATATGCGTCAAGCCATTCGAGAGTGAAATCGCACATTCTTCATAATAGCCATAGAAAAAACATGTGTTACAAAAAGAAATACTTTCCATATTACTTTGGAGAAGAAAACACTAAAATAATTTCAGTTCTCTTGTCGAATAAATTGTAACTTGAAACTCAAACGAACTAAGCAATTAAACATGCATGAGTCTAATGACAGAAAGCACTTTCTTCTGTCTTCTTTTCAACTCTTTGCTTGTTTTTATCAAAATTGGTCCCACTCCTATCAAATGATGACGATGAACCAACATCAACCCATTTGATAAGGATGTCTTCCCACCCATACGCAAAATACGCGCCTTAGACGTGGAGTTACGGACAGCAGCAAGTTATACAATACAATAAGGATGTCTTGGCTTATGTTAATAAAATTGTGGCTACTAGGCGATTTGGCATTTTGATCACCAAAATGAGAATTAATTGGGCTCTCAAAAAGAGGCATATTTTTTTTATAATATGTCCTTAATATTTTTAAGGGAAAATATGGAACTAATTTGGGCTACAGATTACACATGTAAAAATGTTTTGGGTCCCATTATGGAATCAGTTGACGATACTTCGTTCTCGTTTTTCTATAAATATCACATAGGTAATTACTTAATCATAGATGTCTAAATTCGAATGCCGGGATACATATGACTTCTGATGTCCACATCTGCCTAGCCTTTTCACAACTCTTGGGTTTAGCTTCTAGTCTTACCGGATGCAGCTGAATACCAGTAATTTACATGGAGCGACTGCCTATCTGACCTCCACAACTCAGTTAGTACTGGGTAATACGATATCAGTTTTCAGACTTTCAGAACATTGTCTAGACTATTTGTAATGACTAACAGCTGCTAATGAGCGGCCGCTATTATTTAGCCACGTGATCCTCACAGAATCCTTACTAATATTAGAAAAGCGAAAGTGAGTTGTTTTTTACGTCTTCACACCTAAATGGCTAAACCGATTTTGATGAATTTTGGTACAGAGATAGTTGAGACCCTGGAAACGGATAAAGACTATTTTTTTAATGTGGGAAATGAGGGAGAGTGAGGGAAAAATAGGGAAAACTTAGCTTTCCTATTACAATAAATAAGGCGCAAGGGCAAAAGTGCAGGTACCTGAAAATCAGGAAAGGGGAATTGTGTTACCCCGAATTTAGCGCGAGCAAAACCGCTGGTAAAAGCTAGAAAATAATAAAAGTCTGACAACTAGTCTTACACTGGAAGCCGTCCCCAACATAGTTGCGAAAATGCTAGGGCAGCGTTGGACGGTTCTTGAATAAATTTGGATTGAGATAGGTAGTTAATTAGTGTTATAATTAACTCCTTTAAAGAAGCGTTAGTTAAATTTTCAGAGTCTAAAGATTTAAGAGCACAACCTTTAGAAGAACTTTGCATGTCATAATCTTTGGTTAAAGCTTTATATCCCCTATCCCCATATCCCCCAGAAGGTTTCACGGGAGAACGTGGCTTCAGAAACACTGCTTTTTTGTATGACATTTGTGAAGGTTGTGGATGAGTTTCTCTAGAATGAGTATAATTGCTTTGTGTACTTGACATTACAGGTTTGGAATTTGATGAAATCAAGGCATCAGCATAGGAAATTTTAGAAATAGGGGCATGTTGTTTAGATGCTTCAGCATATGAAATACAGCTCTTAGCCATAGTTTCTTTAATTGACTTTTGTCTTTGAAATTCCAAGCATTTACTACTCGTGGCCAAATGAAAACCTTTACAAAGACAGCAAAAAGTATTCTCCTCCTCAACCGAACAACTATCATCAGTATGGTCCTGACCACATCTGAAACACTTAGGACGAGAGCGGCACTGCATTTTTACATGTCCAAAACGACAGCAATTATAACATTGTATAGTTGGATATATGTACAGATCGACAGACAAGGCAGTGTAAAACATATAAACTTTTTTCGGTAGTATTTGACCATCAAAAGTAATAACTACAGATGCAGTTGATTTTAACTCAGTTATATTATTAACACTTATTTTCCTGTAAGTGTTGATATTCTTTAATATTTTACCACAACCAAAAGGAACATTAATATTATTTAAAATGTCATCCTCATTCCAATCAATGGGGATGCCCCTTACAATACCCATGCGGGTTACAGAAAATGAAGGTATGAATGCTTTGTAATTACCATTTTCTATATGTGGACAGTCCAAAAATAAGTTGGCATCCTGGAAACAATTAAATTCCACAGAAAGTCTATTTCTACCTATACGTTTTAGACTGCCATTAATAATATTTTTAAATGAGTTATTTTTCAAGAAACGACCAAATGTAATTGGGTGTAAAGTTGCGTTATCATCGGGAGAGGAAATTTTCTTTTGAATGTGAACAATAAAAGGAGCCATATCAGAAGATATATAAGATATAAGAATTATATTATCTTTTTGAGGAACTTGAGAACTCTCGCTAACCTTCTGTAGACACTGAGTATCTGAAGATAAACACTGACAATCAGAATCTAATCGGTTTTTTTATCTCCATTTTTTCGTCTACGTTTGTTGCAATGTCTACAAATGTGCTTACGAGATGCAATCCTCTTACGTTTGACACCACCACCAATACTTATTGCCGAACAATCAGTGTCCATTCTACCATCGGTATTTGAAGCATTATTATTAATTGTAACTATATAACCAATGTCGGGGGGTGTTCCTTCTGGATCATCAGGGGGTCCATAATAAATAAATAAAAACTTACCTAAATATCACATTCAATATCTAGGTAAACAAACTGCAAAAATCAAATATACACACTTAAATTTACTATCTACACGCTATAAATTAACCAAACCACATGAAAAAACACAATAATTAAATTAAACACAAAAAATCGCGACCGCCAAATTCAATAATTCCCGTGCTTTTTTTCCTTAAATTTCTTTATTCAGCGTTCCTGATTGTTTTTTTTTTTGTAATCAGCCAATTGTGCATTTTTTAAAAGCCATTTAAAATTGTCTCTGTGAACAACACGCAAAATAATCAAACATAGATTTATTAACGAATCGTCATTTGTTTGTGTTCTAAATTCAAAAATATTTAAATGTATTTTCCTTTTTTTGTGCATTCTCTGATAGTACAGGTGTAGTTCTTATAAATACAGTCATTATGAAGAATCACATGCATACGTTTGAAATATAAATACTATTTATATTTCACATGTATGAATGTGCTTAATTTGTTTATAACATTATCCCGTTATCGTGTAACAACCAAACAGTTGCACTGTCATTAATTATTTATATATTACCCACGCTTTTAGAACAAGGATGATTGAATATTTTGACCAAGTCCCTTGAGGCTGATGCAACACAGTTCGCAGATTTCAAGGCCTCTTTCTAGCAATAACTTTGGTCAATGCCACTAGACTAAAACAATACCAATCGCTAGTTCAACGTAGATTGTATGCCTCTGCATGTTTACTTTTTGTTAAAATTATTTATTAACTGCTACTGAAAATGAAATAAAATTACAAAAAAAACTGTTTGGCACTCGTATCACGTAAGTGAAGATGGTTGCTACGGAACCTTTCCTACGCGAATCCGACTCACGCTTTATTTTTTTTTTAATAGACGTTAAAATTGTGCCAGCTAAATTAGCACTATGAATCATAACCCAAAAATGAATAGTTTCTATAACAACTCTGTGTCAACAAATAAGCCGATTTTAATGGTAAAAAATTGGAACTATTGTTACATCATTTGTGATAAAAACTTATTTACGATTTTTACGTGGCAAAGCTAATTTCGTTTGGCAAAACGTCACGGTGTAACTGTAAACATAATTCTAGCATTTATACGTACATAAATGTCGAAGACGCGTAAGATACACATACGTTTGTGATAACAGGGGGAAATGCAAGAGAACAGTGTGATGTAGGGCGCCACGCAGGCAAGCCAGGCGCCACCACTCGGCCGGGTAGTCGCGGGCGCGTTGGCATTACTCGCACATGAAGACGCCGACGCTCCCCGGTACGCTATGACGCAACAATCGGACTCGCTTGCTTGTACGGTGAACTGCCATGCGTATTGCGTACGTTTGCTCTGGCATCGTTCGTCGGTTCATTCTGATTTTAACTCGCGAGTCGGCTGGTCGCGTTCCGCTCGCTAAATGTAAACCACGTGGCCCAGTGCTTCAGTTGTTTCGCTATAACCTATAACCCGTGGCTCGACAGCCGGCGCAGACACACAGAGGTGAGTACCGTGATACGTTGTTTTATTCACTAAACTGTAACGTGATGCTTTGATTGTGTTGACGCTTTTTTCGATTCCAAGTATTCGTGTGAAATATACCAGAGCTTTTTATCGTCACATATGGATGTATATACATCTTCATGTAATTTTTGTAAAGAATTTAAATGCTGTGTATCTAATTTCAACCAGAGTGTTCGTGTTATTTTTTATGAAACTAGTAACTTTGACATTTGTCGGTAACGTTAGGGTGACACTGAATTTACCATTGTAGTATCCTGGTATGGTAAAAAGCGAAAAATAACAAAATGAAAATGCAAGATCGGACGCGTGTCAAATAATGTAAATAAATGCATTGTGTTCGTACCTACGTTATCTGTACTACCTAAATTCTTATCTGCGTTAAATCACTTTGTAAATATTGAGGGAGAATGTTAAACGGTTTCAAAAGGCGCGAACGTTGTGGGCCGAAGGAGTATTATTGATGAGCATCAAACAAACTTCATTCAGTTTAACTTGACATTCAAAGTAATGTGCAGCCAACCGGTTGTCGGTGTGTGGCAGGCGACCAGTCGCGTGTCGGATAGCCCGTCAGCCCGTCTGGCTGCAAACAGGCCGCGCCGAGCCCGCCGAGCCCACATCTGTCTGCAGTTCCGCGCCACATAAATATGCACGTTTACGAGCTTACTTGCAGCCGGCTGTTCCTTGACATTAATACGATAAACCTATTTAATCTCTTACGTTAGGTACTGTTTTACCTACCACCTCTAAGTTTTCATTCACGATAGGTACCTTGATGGAAGTACTTACCTTTTAGAAATTAGACAACATAATTTCGTTATTTTTCAGACTAGATTTTTGTTCGTATACGCTTTTGCTGCTATAGTTCTGTTGTTCAAGCGAATTTTGAATAATTAAGTAAACTAAGTTCATTGTATCCACCTATTTGTTAAACATATTAGGCACATTCTGTTGAACAGCGTTTGAATTGACTCGTAACATATTTTATTGACACTCACTGTCGTACTACACTTGAGAAAGCCGTTTATTCAGGTGTTTACAGCGACCTCCTGACTTAATCCGTTTGTAGTAAAATCTACTTTATACGTATTACTACGGTATTACTTTATTCGTTTTTACAAATATTTACAAGCAGGCTGGTTGTAAAAAAAATATTGACCGTCCATAACCATGTTTAGTTTATTTTGCCATTATGTACGGGTTTTTGACTAAACAAATCTTTTTTGAAAAAGCAACTATTCAAGCTTCTATGCTACAAGATATTTATAAATCTTGGCAACTCCGTTCTAATTCGTCAACGCAAAATGCAATCTAACATTCTGAACTATCCCCACTCCATTTTTTGTATGTATCGGGTTACCAATAAAGTAACCACAAAACCTGGCAACATTGCTCATTGCAATACTGCAATATTTACTTTTTAAACGAACCTGTTCAACATTTTTTACAACATTAATGACTGTAAGTAGGTATGTTCTTACCTATAGTTTTACACTTCTTGGCCAAAGCGAGGTCATTGCTACTTGGCACAGTACCTACTCGGTCAACTGATTACCTGTCATCATGGCGTGTATACTTTCATTTGTCTACTTTTCACTGTACTAACAAAACCAGATTGAACCGGAAAAATGTGGCGTTATCAAAAAAAGTAAACGCTATTATATACATACCTAAAGTAGTTGTAACGGTATTATACATTTGCTAACTTTTTATAACCCGCAATTAATCCACGTTGTAAGTAATGTTAGTTGTATACAGACTGTACCTATATTATTTGAAGGTAACTTTACACGTATTTTCTGAATCAGTATAATTGGAAGCAGGTCATGATCATTTTTCAGTGCTTATCCCAGTTTATCCTGGGAAGGCGCCTCATATATTATTGAATACTTACCTCTAGAATACTCGTTATATTATAACACTAGCTTTCCCCTTTCTAGCCATTCTGGACTTTTCGTTATATCATATCCATCTACATTTAAGAACCTACTCAAAACTTCCATGTTTCAATTCTCACGGCATGTTCCTAATTCCCCTAAATTATATGATCTGGTCATCATATTTACGTATTAAGTACCTACATGAAAATCTAAAAATATGAATGAAGATTTGGTATAGTGAGGTTTGAGGTGTCGGTTTGGTGTTTGTAATATTCTAATTCAATAATTTAATAGATAACATTCGCATTACACACACGATAATTCGTGTGCAACATAATGCCACTAATTGTAAATGACCACATGGCTAATACCTAAAATGGATGCCGAAAATGGCTTAGGTACGCCATTTTGTTTAATGAAGTCACTGCGCTCGTTCGTGCTCACAAACATTGTATTGTTGTAACATCACCCTGTATACAGCTATTTTATAGTCTGACAAGGCATTCCCGTTACATTATCGTGCCTAGATAGAAAAAAAAAACAGTAAACAAGTTATTGCTGTGTCGTTATTTTTTTGTCTAGCTGAGCAGTAACAAAAATTGCTAGCAAAGTAGGTATGTATTAAAAGTTAGGTAGCCACTCATTGGATTTTAAATATGATGGACCCGGCCAAGCTAAACATCTACGGAACATGATAAGCATGTTATATTAATTTAATTGGGTCCGGATTAAGAGAGACCTACGTACAGGTAGTGTTACCAGGCGTCCGGATAAAGCCGGACATAGGCTTTTTGATTAAATTATTGTTCTAAAGTCGGACATAGGTAGTTAGGCTGTTTTGATTGCGTGTTCGGCCAAAATTAACGTTGTCCGGCTTTTGTTAGGCCTTTGTTAAACTCAAAAGTCCGGACAAACTGGCTGGTTTGTCCAGCTATTAGTTTTGGTGACCTGCCAAACCTAGGGATAGGTTTTCTGAATGTCAACTCGCAGTTCAACCGCAGATTCCTGTAGATGCCTTAAAATTAATACCTCTAGCCAGGGCAAAATAGGTATATAATAGATGACACAGCTTTTTAAATATGTAATAAATTATTGACTACATACCATAATTCAAATTTAGGTGATGTGGTGTCAATGTCCACCTGCCACACCATATCTAGTTGTGTAGTGTACGGTAGCAGAGTAATCGTTTTAGACTATAGACCACCCAATATTCGTGAGCGTCGTATTCGTAAGATGAGAACTAAGTGATACAAGATGTACTTTGTTTACGTACCTACCTCAGCGTTGCTAGATATTTTTTTACAAGTCTGTATTTTGAAACTTTTTGAGTCAAAGTAAAAAAAGAAGGAAATTGCGCACCGTGGTTTCCGTACAAAGTTGCGGCATAAACGGCCATTTGTATTGATTGCGTTGACTTAGAGGGATTTTTTCACAGCACAAAGGGACCACAGATTATATGGTTTAAATTTCAATTCAATAGCGTCACGCGTTCTCGAGATGGACGTTCTTGACAGACAGACAGACAACAAAGCAATCCAATAGGGGTTGCGTTTTTAGCTTTTCAGGTAACTGTAAAAATTTATATAATCACAAGTTTTTAAATATTTTTCTTCTTAATTACTTTTTTATATTTCGTGACATGAAAGCAGTGTTACCATACGGCATATAATGACAATGCCTTTCTGGTTTAGTGGTCGCAATCGCGTCTAACGAGGTCTGAGCATATTCGATCTCTAGGCTCTCCGCGTGCCGTCAACCGTGCTTGCCTTCCTCGTCAAACATGTATGCATTGTCCACGTACGCCATAATAGCCTCTGCATCACCATGTTAAGTATCGTATAAATACGCTCTAATATGATTGATTGACTGATTGATATGTCCCAATTACGGGGATGCGTTGCTGCGTATTTATTAGCACTTGTACATTGAAATTGCATTCAATCATCTGCAACCATGATAATAGGGTGTGCTATCTTTTAGTTGACGTTTTTATAACGTAATCTTAATATTGTTGCAAAAGTAGATAGCAATATGGTTCTTGAAATAAAATTGTATTTGTTTGTTTTTAAGTAAAAAAACCGGACAAGCGAGAGTCGAACTTGCGCACCGAGAGTTGCCTACAAACTTGCGACATAAACGGCCATATCTTTTCACTGCGTAGACATAGAGGGTTGATTTTGAAGCAGCTGCAGCAGCTGTTAGGGCCCACAGATTTTAGTAAATTATTTTAATTTCAACTCGATACCTTCTCGCATTCCAAAGATAAAGGGTCTTGACAGACAGACAGGTGGACAACAAAGTTATCTTTTTTTTTCCTTTTGAGGCACGGAACCTTAATATGCATTGTAGTTCTTTCCACGAAATCATGATTATACCATAACCAGTATTTTAAACTAAGTAACCAATGTTTGCTTGAAAGATTACAATAAAAGTACACTCAACAACCCTGTAATCGTTATCCCATCGCTGTTTGACCCTAAACTGCTACCTGCATTCTTTGCAATAAAAGACCATTCAGTTACTTATTGTTGTACATCGAAATAGTTCCAAGAAGATCGTACACACAAAAAGTCTTAATAATAAATCATATATTCTTTTTATAGTCGTATTGAAAAACATGATTTATAACAACTTTACATGATATTTATGGCGTACAAAGATCTGTGTGACATTTCTGGTCGTTCGAAGAAAACTACTCTAATCTATGTAGTTTTATGTGAAGCTTATGTAATTATTACATATTTCCTTGTGGTCGAGCCAACTAATCCGTAACCAATCGTACCTATACTTAACAACACAATTATTACTTTCCTGCTTTATTAACTTTGAGAAATGCTGAATATTGTGAAATACTCGTTTCAATCGTTTGTCAGTTAGGTTTTGCAAATTATGTATATGACAGCTCAGTTAATGTTAATTAAAGCCTTGTATCTCTTGTTACAACAACTTACAACTTAAAATAATTTCAATAGATTCTTCTTTTTTTAAACGTTGTACTAGCCTTGAAGTTTCTCCTGTATCTTGCGGGTGCGTTTACAAACATTTAAATTCACATATACAAACAGCCAGACTCGGAACAACTGCCTGTAGGTCATACAAATATTTGTTCCGTGCGGGATACGAGCCCGCGACACGCTGCGTAACAGTAGATTGCTCAGCCACTGCGCTAGTCTTCGAATTAATTCCTACACAAAAATAAGTTTATAGGTGCTTCAGTCGTTGTGCCCTGTTGCAGTAAATATCAAGCGATAAAATCTTATCTACAAGCAATTAATAAAACATTGTAATTTCTCCTAATTTTGCCAATTGATACGATATCACATTAAAGGCCACAAGACTAAACGAGTCGGTGAAAACCGTTGACTGTGATAAATGAGGATCAAACGGCCTTGAAATACAGATGTTAATCGCGTTTCGTAGATAAGTATTAGAAACTAGAAAGAAGTGGTTGTTGAAGATCTCGTAAGTACTTGCAAAAACGATGTCTCTTCAGATGTCATATATTTTGTACTATATTCCTTTGGCTAATTGCTCATAGAGAAACAAAGACTGACAGACAGGCTGACCTACTTAGCAAATCGTAGGCAGACATTGCATATTTAAAACATACTTGGTGGGCGAAAAATATTCATTCATTAGTACATTAGAATTACTTTCTAAAGTTTATCCAAACTAAAACAATTGATAGTGAGTTTAAGGTGTATTTTTAGTCGTAGCGTACGCCGTAGCATTTTGCGTAGCATTTAGCGTAGCGTTCGGCGTAGCGTTCTGCGTATGACTTACATCCTCACATACTTATTTAAAACCGAAAACTAACATTTTTGGAAGGTCAATCAAATCTTAAAGAAGAAGACTTATTACATAAATAAGATCACGCTTGTAATAGCCTAAGTGTTAAGCAGAGTTGTAGGTGATAGAGGTAGATGTGTTCCTTTTTACACCCAATGAAATAACTGGGTGTTATATAATACTAGCTTTTGCAAATAAATATGTCCGCTCGCGTTAAATTCGGGGTAACAGATTTCCCCTTTCCTGATTTGCAGGTACCTGTTACCTGTAGTTTTATTTTTAGCCCATGTCTGTCTCCAGGGTCCCAACTATCTATGTACCAAAATTTATCAATATCGGTTTAGCCGTTAAGGTGTGAAGACGTAACAAACAACAAACTCACTTTCGGTTTTATAATATTAGTAAGAATTTCAAGTTAGTACATTTTGAGTAAAGTAAAACAAATGAAGACTGCGTGTCACGGTACTATAATAATAGCTCACTTCTAATAAACTTTCAGAATTATCTCGATCGATACACAAATTGCACTAGCCACTGCGGTTGTTTGCTTAGTCATGGTCCTGCAGTGTTGACCTAGTAGCGTACTGCCAACTAAACGTCAGGAATAAGGGGAGGTAAGACACAATAATCATGGAAATGTTGTTTGATCTGGGTTACTGGGCCCCAAAAAAGGAGTGTTATTGATAGTTTTTTAGGGCTTCCTGCCTCAAAAGGAAAAAAAGGGAACCTTTAGAGGATCACTTTGTTGTCCGTCTGTCTATCGACACACTATATCTCAGAAACGATTATCATATCAAGTTGAAATTAAAACGCGTTCCGCCCACATCGCGGGAACTTATGTGATGATTTAAAATCCGCAAAAAAAATACTAAAGGTAGTAGTTAAAGCAGCCTATCTCGTTTATTTACTACTAGCTGTTCCCCACGGTTTCACCCGCGCTGCTCAGCACCTGTTGGTCGTAGCGTGATGTTATATAGCCTATGTTACTCGGGGATAATGTAGCTTTCCAAAGGTGAAAGAATTTTTGAAATCGGTCCAGGAGTTTCGGAGCCTATTCATTACAAACAAACAAACAAACAAATCTTTCCTCTTTATAATATTAGTATAGAAAACTCTTATGTATTGCTTGGATTACATTTGTTTTAATGTTAACTATAAACTTCATTCGACATAGACAATTGACTACTCAAGTGTTTTAAGTACTCAAACTTAATCCTTTATTCTTAACAACAAAAGTCCTTTTAGCGGTCAACGGCTTTCTCTTATCTTAAGTTTATTTAAGTATGAGACATATAAATATATATACATTGAACATCGATGTCTAGAAATTAAATTATAGCTGTATAAATGAACGTTGATAAGCGTTTTACTGCCTCAGATGTCTTGTACGTTCGATTCCTTGGTCGGGCGATTGTACAACCAGAAATTTCTCAATTGCCGCGAAGTGTTTGAGACCGGGTGATAAATAAAATTTATTGTGTCTTATAATTATTTTACAATAGTTGTGTTCGAAATCTTCTTTTAGACAAATAATGCCTGTAGGTAGAAGACTCCGTTCCTTCATATTTGTATAGCGTGATATTTTTTTTTAAAAAAACGTCCCACACTAGTTGTTTCTCCTATTTCGTGGGTACGTTTACATACATTTAAATTCACATACACAAACAGCCTGACCCGAAACAACTGTCTGTAGGTCATACAAATATTTGTTCGAACCCACGACAGACAGCGCAGCAGTCAATCTCTCAGCCACTGCGCCAACCGTGCTGTCAAATTGATGATGGCAATTGGGTTGCCCCCTATAACTTGGGGCTTTTATACACCTCAACCCAACTCCTCGGGGAATACAGAATTCAGGTGAAGGTGAATATTATGAAGTAGAAATGGTATTTTTTACCAAAATGTTGTCCTTATTTAATTTAAAGGTCGACAGGTTGTAGCATAACATCCGCCAACCATAAATCTACATTAAGTTTATATAAATCTTTACATCGTTTTTAAGTCGCTTCCGCTGTCTGTTCGCTTAGATGTTTGAAACTACTCAACGGATTTTAGTGTATAGTTTTTAGCAATAGATAGTGATTATCCAAGAGGAAGGTTCATCTACATTAGACTCGTGCGAAGCCTGGCTGGTCGCTAGCAAATAATAAATAAAGAAATACAAGGAATAGTAAGAATGATTTCCTAAATACTGGATACCTAGAAAATATGCGTAAGCGTATGTAATTTTGCCGGGGTTGCGGGTTGTTCGAAAGAGATACCGCGGCCCCGGAACATAAAGGGCAACAGAAGGAACATGGGTGGGTTTTAGCCAGTACAAGTCTGACACTCCTCCCCGCTCCGTCCAGAGCGGGGAAATTTAATTGATGATTTCCCACCCCAAAAAAAATATTAAATACCTAATGTAATTTTCCATTTTTATTTGTAGAACATTGGAATTATTAACATCATCAACATCCGTGAAGTAAATAATATAATGCTAACCCAAAAATCTCTCGTCGAAACTTGACCATCACATAAATTACCCATAGGAAGTTAAGAAATGTTAGTCGATAATAATAATTGTCCAATAACTACAATTCACAGTCTCAAATTTGAGCGGAAATCCTTTCGCCCACTTAAACATTGTGGGTGGTCTACTCAATTAACATTAAAGGACCACGCGATTAAAACTTTATTGATTCACTTGACTTATAGCTTAGCTCAACTAACTTAGCGCCTATGAGTCGTAGCATGATTTTATATAACCTTCCTCGATAAATGAGCTATCCAACACTTCAGTTTGTAGTAGTAGTTCTTGAGATTAGCATTCTTCAACCAAATAATCTCGTCAGCTTCATATTATTAAAGTATAGATGCTGTTTATATGCCTCGTTTCTCAAGTGGTCTAGGAAACACGGTTGCTATGGCATCCTGTCAGGGATCGATGTACAGAAGAATTTGAAAGCTATATAAGCTTTTTTTTTAAATAATTATTCAATTATTTTTAATTCAATGTATTAACTTCAAATGCCATCCAACGCACACTTTTCTGTTGACCACGATGCGGACGAATTTTTTGACGCCCTGTAATTTTCAATTTTTTACTTGTATGTACATATTTTTATTATTAGTTTGTGCCTATATTTAGTTTGTATGCTTAGCTAGTTTAATTGATGTAAATAAATTATGTTAATCATCCCAAAAAAAAACTAAAGCCTATGAATTAATATACTAAACGGTTTTGGTTTAGCCTGTAATTAAACACAATTTCGCTTAATTTACATTTACATTTGAGTCCGAACCGTATATATTATTATGTATAAGTATTATAGTTTATGTCAAAATTTCGCTTAATCTTGGCTCTCGAGTCGGCTCTATTTGTTTTTAGAATTTGTCAGATGATCCTTAAAGCAATGGCGTAGCGTAGCTTCAGGCCCTAGGCCATACATACCGAATTGGTATAATGTGCGCGTCCTAATCTATTAATAACACTGCTTACGCCTTCGAAGATAATGGCCGTGATTTCAGTAAAATGCTCGAGCACGTTTACTTTTATGTCCATGAAATTGACAAATCATGCATATATGCATCAATTTGAAAGAACACAATCTCGGTGACGCGATGACTTTGCGAAGGTTAAATCTTAAAGCATTGCTGCTCGAAAATTAGTTTCAGTCAAAGAAATTGAATAGAGTGGCCATTAGGAATAAAATAAAAAAAAATTATCCATAACATTTTTGATTTTGATACACGATTGATCTGACATCGAATTTCGATTTTCTACATCTTATCCCGTCTATCAATCGTAAATATTTGAATTTCTTTAATAACGCAATAACTAAATCTTAAATCTCAATTATTTATTGCAATCTATGCCAATCACATAAATAGCGTTACGTAAAAACAAAATATAATCAATTATGACAATCAAGTAAACAGTCTAGCATTTTAATGACGCTGGCTTGCTTTTGAGGAAAAAAACCTCCAATCAAATAATAAAAAAAAAAAGTTATTAAAAATTCCTTTTTTGAAATCCCCGAAAGAAGGCGCACTGAAATAAAAAAAAACTCATGTTGTTTGTCGTTTTGTTAGTAACGACTATCGACAAGGATAATTTTGTTAATGCTATCTAATGGTGTTCCATTAGATAGAATCCCGGGCAGGCCAGTTACTGGTTTATTTTTTCATTAGTCATTTAGTTGTTTGTACCTAGCAAGTTTATAGAATCATTATTTGCCACGCTTGTTTGTCTAAGTAAAATGTTTGGTTTTTATTCTGCACACGTCATTTGGATAGATCTCTTTATAACTTCATCTCTAAAATTACGTATTACTTCATCTTTTGGAATGTGAGTTACTGTTTATAAAACGCATGACTAGTAAAACACTGATACGTTAGAATGACTTGTACAAAATAAATATAAAACTAAATGTCATGGTTACCGGTAAACCGATAAGTGATAAGAATTTCTATATGTTCCGGAATGCGTGTCATGTGGTTTTCATTATCTATTTTTCATGATAGATAGAATCGTTGTCAGAGTCAACCTACTTTTCGTACAATATAGCTAATATAAAACAAAGATGCAATTTTTCAGAAACAAGTATTCAATTGAGTGCTTTTTTCGAATTAATTGTAAGTACTCTCTATAATTATTTAAAAAAAAAATAAGAACTAAAAATATTCGTATATAATAATAAATATTACCTATACATTATTATATAAATACATAAATGAAATTCATTTAAGTACCTCAAGTAATACACCAATAAAATACTAAATGATAATGAGAATACACATATAATAAATTATTATTTTTAAAACTTAAATCTAAACAAAATAATCTAAAGTAACCAACACAAACACCAGAAAAAAGTTTTAAAACCTACTGGAATCAGTAGGCAGTAATCACATAGATTTTCTAGGCATCTGTCCGACCATCATTTGAAAGGGCCCAAAACCAAATTTTATTAACTAAATATCCAAATATGTTTAAATAAAATAAACGGAAGTAATATAATAAAGAATACAGACAGTCTTCGTTTCTTTTCTTCATATTTCCTCTCGCAGGCCTGCTGATAGAAATATCTTTTGAAATAAACTGTTTCTTTGTACTCTATGTTTTGTTATGATACACATCATCTTGTGTTTTTTTCCTGTGTGTACATACATTATTCAATAAATTAAATAATCTTTACAATAAAATAAAACAAATCTACGCGAATTACTATCGACCATAATACGCTCGATAGACGCGATCAAGCAGGTGGACCGACCAAAATTTGATC
This sequence comes from Ochropleura leucogaster, assembly GCA_958449745.1. Lineage (NCBI taxonomy): Eukaryota > Metazoa > Arthropoda > Insecta > Lepidoptera > Noctuidae > Ochropleura > Ochropleura leucogaster. The sequence continues at coordinate 15,354,493 of OY288200.1, forward strand.
GCTTGGAAGTAGTCTAAAATATCGACCGACCCGAAACGGGTCACTTCGGACGTATGAGTGACGTACATATACAAAGAAAACCAATCTGAAACAACAGAGATTACATTTTATAAATAAAGGAATTAATTTCAAACAAAAGCAGCTCTTTTTCCTCAAGAAATCCTTTGTCACAACTCTGATACATTTATATGCTCAAAATAACCCACTGTTGTGGTTATACACATGTATGTGCAGGTCATGGATAAATATTATAGTGTTCTTAAAGTCCCGCTGGTTGTCAGACACAAATGCTTAACTATATTTTTTACTGATCAAAATTGATGTGATTTTTTTTTATAGTTGGGCATCTTTGATTCTATAAAAAAAAACCTAATGGTGAAATCGCATCAATTTAAAACAAAGACGCTGTTGATAGGAATAAAAAATCTTTTGAATACTTTTTTGAATTCATTGGACTACTTATATAAAACTACCTAGTACGCCCACGTGATATCTAAAAAAATCTTCTATCATCTTATGTGTGTATTCCAGACTATAAACTAGCTCTGTTCCAAATTTCATCAAGATCCTTTCAGCCGTTTTGACGTGAAAGAGTTACAAACATCCATACATCCTCACAAACATTCGCATATAATATTATTAGGATATAGTAGATAATCACACTTTTAGGCAAAAGTTTTGTGTGCGTGTGTGTATGTTTGTTACTCCTTCACGATCAAACGGCTTAATGGATTTGGATGTTTGATATCCAGATAGCTTATATTTTGGATTAACGCATAGGCTACTTTTAAGTTCCGTATGATCAGATAACTCAAATATGTATTTTCACTGCAGGTAACACCACGGTGTGTGGCTAGTTTAATCTATATTTTAATTATTTCTTGGTGGATAACCAGATAGGGGAACTATAACGTTCTAGTGAGCTTGACTAACATGTTATACCGACGTGCTGTAATGTCATATGTATGCATTGCATTTGGTTGTTTTGGCGTAGCGCCCGATACGATATAATTTCAAAAACAAACTTTCTTTGTCTTATCACTTATAAAGTTATAACATTGTCTATGCACCATTCATACCTTGTAACTATAGACATCAAACTATACCTACCTTAGTCGTCCGATGCCTTATTGTGGAAATATGAAAAAAAACTTCTGGAATCCTTATAGCTGCGTCATTCTTCGTAGTACCTAAAAAAACGGCGTAGCACGTGCGTACTTCAGCGAAATATTTCTCTTGTTAATTGGCAGCAACATCAGACTGATTAATACAGACATTCAAATAAAGGGTCTGATAAATTATGCGTTCGCGAATGATCGAGAATGAACGCGGAGGCTTGTAATGATGATTTCAACGCTGTCATGCGTAAGAAAGCTACTTATTGTAGCGTCTGTTAGTGAGAACAGCATCTAAGATTATTGTTGCGAGACCGGTCTCGCCCCGGTCTGCCCCGAGTCACTGAGTGGGAACGAGTCTAAAATAATACCAACCTAATTATTTAAGCACCTAACTAGATAACAATGGACTATCATCATTTTCCTGCCCTTGTCCCATTCTATTTCGGGTCGGCGCAACATGTTTTCTTCTTCCATTCTCCCCTATCAGACGTCACATTCACTCCTTTCTTCTTTATGTCATTCCTTACACAATCCGTCCATCTTTTCTTTTCTTTGGCTTACCTCTCGCTCTCCGTCCATCAAAATTCAGATCCATCACTGTTTTAGTCACATGTGCTTAATTCCTCCTCATTACATGCCCATACCAAGACAAACGACTCACTTTATTTTTTTCTGTAACAGGCGCAACTTTCAAACTTCCTCTAATATTCTCAATAAATAATAATTGACTGAAATAATGGTAATTTTTATTATTCGGGTAAATTCAAAAAAAATGAAATAAAAACATAAATTCAGATTTTTTATTGAATTTATTTATCCATGGGTTAATAATTCTCAATTCAATTCTCTTGTTGAATTATAGCCCATAAATACACATTTTCAGGTATTTTTTTTATTTTTCTCACTCATCTCTATCTCTTGAATTTACAATGCTATTTACTGTATTAAGTAAAAGTCCTGTACCAAACAAAGACAGGCAGGTTTCCAAGATACAGAAACAAAATGTAGTTAAAAACTACAGCTGCAGTTTGTAGCAGAAGGTTCCGTGGTTAACGTCACAATGTTGACAAGTTGCCGATTTCCGAGCACGTGTGTTATCAATAATATTTACGTTAGGCTCTGTCTGAACGTCTTACAGATTTAATAGCTATGATTTGTTAGTTGATTCTTTTTTTCTGTATTGTATGGTAACTGACTAACTTGATGTCAAAGTTTCTATGGCACCCAGAGGTTTTTGACTCGGCTAATATGCCGTGGAGAAAAAATTGACAGACATGCTGGTGTCCTCACAATATTTTCCTCAAGGAAGCAAGTGATAGTTATACAATCCTTGCTAATATTATAAAACCGAACGGCTAAACCGTTTTGATGAATTTTGGTACAGAAGTAGTTGGGACCCTGGAGACGGCAATAGGCATTTTTTTAAAATTGGAAATGTGGGAGAAAGACGGAAGAAAAGGGAAAGCTTAGTTTTGCTAATACAATAAATAAGGCGCTAGGGCAAAAACACAGGTAGCAGGTACCTGGAAATCAAAAAAGAGGAATGGTGTTACCCCGATATCAACGCGAGCGAAGGCAAAAGCACACATAAATCCGCAAAATCGGAGATGCTTGCCTTAGGTTTGAACTCGGGCCCTATTACTTGGCATTTCAAAGGTATAATTAAGAATGGCATGCGGGCTTAATGGTTGATTATGAACAGGCTTATTAATAGAGGCAACACGCGAGGAAAAAGCTTCAAGTATTTATTTCTTAGTAGTATTGTCATCTCTTTAAGATCATTTATTCAATTTTTGGGGCCTCCCCGACCAAAACGCCGCAACAAGCCGTTTTTGTGCAGTTTTCTGGAGCAATCTACTTGTTAGGTATTTAAAACTAAGCAACTAAAAAAATACATTAAATTTCTTTATTATCTCAATTCCATTATTGTAGATTTATTTTTATTGAGTAATTATTTAGTAAATCTCCTTACAACAAAACCCCAGAAAAGAGAAATAATGATCAATAAAAATGATCCTCGTAAAGTTAACATGGCGTAATTTTGCATACTGACACTAATGGATACACAATTTTATAATGAACATTTTGGTATAAATATTTTTTCCAAAAGCCCAATCTTTATTTTATATAGATTTTATTCAAAAAAATGGGCATTATTCATTACTATTTGGTTAGGGTACGGCCTTAATATCCTGCCCTCCTGACGCTAGGGTAGCACAAACTTGCAACAAGCTTCTACAGTAGAAGAAGTAGTTAAGTGGCTTATTTATTTGTAGAAAAGCAAATCGAACTATTTACTTTCTTTATCTTACTAGCTGAAAGGCTGATTGTCGACAGCTACTTAAAGGCCATCGCAAATTGTTTACAATTCATGGCCATCTTCGTTATCAACACTCCAACAATTATTCTTCGGTTGTCTGTCAAATCTTTTATCTAAATTATTTTTGTTATGTTTTATCTGACCCGGTTTTCATCACGCATTAGCCTTGAACAGAGCATTTTATCAGCCTAATCAAATATTTTGTTTTCTTGAGAATTTTATATGTATTTTGAAGAACGATATATTTGTTTTGTTGTGCTTATATGGCTTCTCGTCCATCCTTCCACTTATCTATGCAAGTATAGATTATGTTTATGATCAACCAGACCCAACCAACCTTCTGTTGGGGTCGGCCGCATTTATTGTTTCAGTTGTTTTGGTATCCATTAAGCACATGGTGGTTTTCGCCGATTGCTGGTGATGATGTGTCTAACCGCGATTAGCCTTCATACAAGTTATAAAACAATTATTATTGATACGCTGAACGACTATGTTATCGGAATAGTTCTAAATGAAATTGCAAAGTAAACCGTAAAGTTTTAAAACATTATTGCCATTGAAGCGCAGTTTGTAATATTATGTAAACTTACCTACTCTAAGTCATATGGAAGTTACATCTGAAGGGTTACCATGACATCTTATAGCAGTTCTTATTCCGGTGTGAGAAAAAGATGGTGCTAGACACCCTGTATAGCTCTGTCTCTTCCCTCAGTGGAATAAGTTCTGTTTTAACCCCTTTGCTGCCCAGTCTAATTATACCATACATTTTGGACTTATACGCTGAGTTCTGGGCAGCGAAAGAGTGAAGACGTCATGGTAGGTCAGCTGGGGATAATTTAAAACGTCTGAAGTGGCAGCAGCTGGTGTTTTCGTATTGTGGAACGAATCCTGCGCAGGCCTCAAGATGAATGCAAACTCCTTATGAATACCTGCTGGGGTTGCGGGTTGTTCGAAAGAGATATCGCGGCACATTAATAACAGGAACATGGGTGGGCTTTAGTCAGTACAAGTCTGATACTCGCCTCCGCTACAGGAAAAGCAACTAAAATCAACTTTTTTTTATGGTTGTTACCTACGCGATTTCTCCGTCAATTGTGGGCCGATTTTCAAAATACTTTTTACAGTCGCAAGAATATAACTCCCAAAGCAATGCAGATAAAATTGATATGGGGGGTCCCATATCAATTTTATCTATAGTGGATTATGAGTTATCTTCGAAATTATGATATGCTAATATCTTTTAGTAGCTATGGGAAAACAATACTCGATAAGAATATGTATGAGATACCATCATACCGCTACTGAAAAGGCTGCATAAAAAAAAACCTGACTTCCAAAAAATCACCAAAACGACGGCAAATAAGTTTACTTCCAGAAATCGGTGGCAAAAAACAATCGTAATTTAAACACAAGTCACCGACTTCAGCAAGTAAACATAATAAACCTCTTTTTAGTGTTTTCTGGAAATCGAATTTTTCCATAAGTACAGACTACTGCAGGTCAAGCTACCCAAAACTGTCAATTTTTCCCAATGAACCTTGAACCTAATACTTTAGAAATAAAGTCGAAAATCTATCAAAGAAATCTGAGATTGTAGTAGCTTTATGTGCAGGCGTCTGTACTATATTTTTATTTTATCTTCTTAATATATATAAATCACGTGTCACGTTGTTTGTCCGCGATGGACTTCTAAACTACTTAACCAATTTAAATTAAATTTGCACACCGTGTGCAGTTTGATCCAACTTAAAAGATAGGGTAGGTAGGGTATGTAGGGTAGGTAGGGTATGTAGGGTAGGTAGGGTATGTAGGATAGGTAGGGTATGTAGGGAAGGTAGGGTATGTAGGATAGGTAGGGTAGGTAGGGTATGTAGGGTAGGTAGGGAAGGCAGGTAGGTAGAAAGGTAGAAAATTGCATTGCAACGCATGCCGGGGCACAGCTAGTAATATTATATAGGAAAGATTTGTACATTTATTATGATTAAACTCGAAATCTACTGGACTGATTTCAAAAAATGTTTCACTTATGGTGAAAGATTTTTTGCGGGTGCAACTGAGCACACCTATTTATTTATATGTAAGACCTATGCCCAGCGGTTTCTCCGCTATTCATTTTCTACTGATTATAGCCTATATGATAATTAAGCTTACTTTTGGTGTAAAAATAAAATCGATCCAGTAGTTTCGGAGCCTATTCGGTACAGACAAACAAAAATATCTTTTCTTAAAAGAAAAAAAAAGTTGCCTCACACTAGGAATTTCTCCTGTATCGTGGGTGCGTTTACAAACATTTAAACTCACTTACACAAACAGCCACACCCGAAACAACTACCTATAGACAAATATTTGTTCCGTACGGGGATCGAACCCGCGGCACGTAGCGCAACAGTCGATCGCTCAACCACTACGCCAACCGTGCGTCTTTATATGTACAGACGCCTGCAGGTCAAGCTACCCGAAACTTTCAATTTTTCCCAATGAACCTTGAACCTTAACGCTTTAGAAATAAAGTCGAAAATCTATCAAAGAAATCTGTAAGATTGTAGTAGCTTGATGTGCAGGCGTCTGTACATTGGCATGACGTATGGGTAGATTTGAGTGTTCTGTTTTGTAACGATAGTTCAATATTGAGAAACAACATTGTGATAATGCCACAACGTAAATAACGTTTTGTAAAAATGTGAATGCAATTGACATAAACGATAACACTGTCTGTTGTCACTATACTTTCTCGGTTACAAAACATAATTATTATTGTACATAATCTATGTATTTATCTACTTAATAATATCATTCATTGCCTTCTATTTTCTCGACAAAGCCACACCAACTTATTAATCAATACTTTAAAAGAAAATGCGTGGCCAGGAATAAACGATAGTGACTAAATTATAAGTTTAGTTATGTACCATTCTTTATGTATAAACCAGGCTGATTGTACTCCCAAATTACCTAATAACGGTGATAAAGATAAAACGGTACTCACTTTTTTACGTGCAAAACTCGCCACCTCGTTCACGATATCTTTTTTGGGTTCGTTAAACTGGTTAGCTTCTAAGTAATGATTGATATTCGTAGCACGGTTCGTTTACCGTGTCATTCGATAGTAACGTAAGTAGCGGTACCTACACGTATTTGCATGGCTTCCCTTCGGTGCAGGGTATAAGCGTCACCCAGTGTCGGATTTCGCCTCGCTAAGTGTATCGTAGAACCGTGACAAATATTGTGTACGTCGTTACTTCATTAGCCAAGAAATCCTCACTAATATTATAAAAGCGATAGTGAATTTGTTTGTTACGTCTTCATGCCTTAATGGATACCCCGATTTTGATGAATTTTGGTACTGAGATAGTTGGGACCCTGAAGACGGATTATATACATGATCCCTCATGTATGTAGCCTATGTCCGTCTCATCGTTCTTTCATGCATCAGTGCCGTGCTCTGCTTAACTATTTCTTACCTGTTATTATCACGCCGACTGCGAATGTATTTTACATAGAGCGATCACCTATCTGACCTCCAGAATCCAGTTAACTTTAAATATATAAGTATGTAAAATAAAAAATACATGAGCATTATATTCATAAACTAGCTGTGCCCAGCGGTTTCACCCGCTGTTCACATAATGGTATGAAAAATAGATGTTGGCCGATTCTCACTACCCGATATGTACACAAAATTTCGTTTAAATCGGTCCAGCCGTTTCGGAGGAGTATGGGAACGAAAACTGTGACACGAGAATTTTACTATATATATTAGATTACACCAAAACATAATTCATGTGTTGTTTCCGATTTTATTTTATTCTGAAACACTAACTAATATTTAACGTACGAGCATCTTTTGATTGAATTTGAGATACCTACTTATTATTTTCAGTAATATCTGTACCTAATGTATTATTCAATATACATGTTATGCAGACTGTTGATGATAAAAATTGACATGGAAATCATTTTAAATCGAAGATTGATTGATATATTTTTTGTTAATATAACTCAGAATTCAATTACGGTTCACTGGGTTTTCCTTTAGTTCTTGCCCGATAAAGGTTATCAGAATCGTACTAATACAATAAATGCGAATGTTTGTGAGTATGGATGGATGGATGTATGGATGTTTGTTACTCTCTCACGTCAAAACGGCTAAACAGATCTTAATGAAATTTGGCACAGAGGTAGATTAAAGTCTGGAATAACACATAGGATACTTTTTTTTCGATATCAAAAACTTTTTTTTTTATTAAAACCTTATCATTCGATTATACTAGTTCAAGCTCGCAGGTTTGCCTGCTTAGAGTTTCGAAGTCGTCCCACGTGATCGTTGTATCGTCATAAAAGGTTCAGATTATAATTATGTTTTCATAAGTCTGCTAAATTTAATTGAAATACGTTCAATAGTTATAGCGTGCGTTAAAGAGCAACAAATACATGCATCTTCATAAATTTTCTAATTTATAATATTAGTAAGATGATCTGAATATTTATGTCCAGACATATGAATTTACTAATTAGTATTTAAGTATTAGTAGTAGCATAATATTTATTTTTTTAACATTAGAGTAAGTTTTATTAAAATTCCAAACTATTAATATAAATGCCAAAGTATTTACTCAACTCTGTTTATCTGTCTTTTTCCTTTTACGCCTAAACTACTGAACTGATGGTTATGAAATTTAACAGATAGATGGTCTGGGGCTTTTAAAAGGCCATTGGCTACTTTTCATTTTATATTGCAAACGAAGTAGCAGGATGCAGCTAGTAACAAACAAATTCTTACTATACTCTGATTCGGAGGCACAGTAACACACAATATATTATATTGACCCTCCAAACCTCCGCAGACACTCTAGGTGACTGGTTCCGGAAATGGAGAATTGAAGTCAATCCCGACAAGAGCCAGGCGGTACTTTTCATCCAACCAAGGAAACCCCGCACTTCCAACCCCGATCCGATCACTATGTTCGGCAAGCCGATCCCTTGGGAGAAGCGAGCCAAATACCTAGGTGTCATCCTAGACGACCGCCTCAACTTCGGAGAGCACATAAAGACGGTGCGCTCGCGCGCCGCCTTTGCTCTAGGCAGACTCCACTACCTGTTGAACGCACGCAGCAAATTGTCACTGAAGTGCAAGTTGCGCATATACTTAGCGTGCATTCGACCCATCATGACGTACGCGTGCCCCGTGTTCGCGCACGTCCATCCGTCTAGAATCCACAGGATGCAAACCCTTCAGAACAGATTTCTCCGAAAGGCCGTGGGAGCTCCCTGGTACTTAAGGAATATACGACTACATGTCGATCTCAAAATACCGACCATAGCCCAAACGATGAAACGCCTCACGAAGCGTTTCTTCGATAACGCTGAAAAGCACCCCAACAGTCTCATAGCAGGGGCAGCCCGCTATATTCCCACTAGGATAGGGAAAATTCGCCGACCAAGGCATACCCTCATCACTCCCGATGATCCCACCACAATCCTGCAAGAAAGCAGTAGGGAAACCAGCACTATCCGTAAACACAGAAACAGACCGCGATCCGTTTTCCGACCTCGCCGCCGAGGCCCGTCGCGAAATCCCCAGTAATGAAACCGTCCCTTGGTCTACAAGCCAGCCCGCGATGCTGAGCAGTAAATACTAAAGCCCCTTAATTAATCGACCCAGCCACCCTTGTTGCCCTCCCTCAGTGACGCCCTAAGCCGAGGTCCGTACCCCACAGGGGGTGCCCTTAGCGTGCGAGCACTTAGAATAACAGTAGTTTTTGTAGCCCTGGCTGGGGGCCTTAATTTATTGAGGTCACACAGGAAAGTCCGGTTAAGCAGTCAAAACAACTCAAGAGAGTTGATCTGCGAGTGGCCCAACCTAAAAAAAAAAAAAAAAAAAAAAAAAAAAAAAAAAAAAAAAAAAATATATTATATTGTATCACATGGCGTTTGTGCCGGTTATCTGTAGGTTGAAGGATAAAATAACTAGTGATACTGGCATAATATACTGTAAAACAACTATGACACAATTACTGTATAAATTAACACTGTAATATAAGGAAATGTACATAATTAAGCGGCATGAATACTGTTTTATTTATAATACTGTAGCATTATAGTAAAAAAAATAGTACTAGGTATATTAGAAGAAGTTTGAAAGTTGCGCCTGTTACACAAAACTCTAAAGAGATCGTTTGTCTTGGTATGGACATGTAATGAAGAGGGACGAAGCACATGTGACTAAAAAAGTGATGAATCTGAATGTTGATGATCGAAGAGCGAGAGGAAGGCCAAAGTAAAGATGGATGGATTTTATAAGGAATGATATGAACGAGAAAGGAGTAAATGATGCCGTGACGTCTGATAGGGGAGAATATAAGAAGAAAACGTATTGCGCCGACCCCAAATAGAATGATAGAAGGGCAGAAGAATGATGATGATTAAAAATTAAAAATGAAAAATACGACTTTATTTTTCAATAAGCAAAAACCTACGCTTATTTTGAGAAGTGCTCTTCACGAAAAGTGTACTAATACCGAATTATATGTCTTTTTCCCAATCCACATTTTACGAAGTGCACGTTCCGCGACGGAGGCAATTACGCGGTTAATTAAACATATGCGCATTGTGTCTGTTATAAAACGTAATTCATTCGTCAGACTAAAACTGGAAGTTAGATATCGATACTTCCAAACAATACTACTGGGGCCTAAGTCTGCTATTACAATAGTGCCAGAATGGTCGATCACTGATCGCATAATGGTTGATTTTGATAATTTTAATACTAAACTTGTAATAGCAGACTTAGGCCCCTGTAGTATTGTTTGGAAGTATCGATGTCTAACTAGTATTGTTTGGAAGTATCGATATCTAACTTCCTTAACTTAAGGTTATTCACGAATAACCTTACGTCTATTTCCCTTGCGGTCAAAGACCTTCAAATATTTACGAATGATGGACAAATATAATCGAAGGGAGAGAGCATTTATGTATCAAAAACGAAAATGTTCGGGATATTTTTTTTGTTTTGTGTGACTGTATTTAATTTTCTTAGTTTTTATGCTTATGTACGACCGATAACTTGTATGTGTGTTGATTAGTGTTAGTTTATGTTAGTTATAGATAAATAAATTAAATAAATAAAGTATGACAATATTCCCAATGTCCGCTTTATAAGTCTTTGAAATCTCTTTGGGGTAAAGATACTATACACAGCTTGTACATAGCATTTAAAAAAAACCTTTTCCGTCTATGTGTCACTCAGTATGTTACCTCTTTACGTCTGATAAGCTGAAAGTTATGACATTACCTAGTTCACCTTCTGTTACTGTTCTCTGGTTAGAGCATTCGAATAAATGTTAGACTTTATCTGGCAATACGGAATCACGTGAATGCTACCGATTTCCACAACCCAGTTAGTACTGGATAATGCGATACCCCTTACTAAGACTGGTTGTCAGTCTTTTGGGACCACTACCTGGTACTACTCTTAAAGGTACAAATGCCGGCCGGGACCAACAGTTTAACGTGCTTTCCGAGGCATAGAGAAATAGTTAAACTGTTTACTAAGAGTAAATAACAAAGTTTTATGTAGGCTTTTTCTTTTTCATATTCAACCGCAGTACTTACTTCTTGACGAAGTAAGTAGTTCATGGATTTCCTTAGCGAAACTTATGCAAACTTTTATTGTTCTTTTTTCCCTTTATTAATAAATCCTTACTGATATTATAAAAGCGAAAGTGAGTTTGTTTTTTTGTTACATCTTCACGCCTAAATGGCTTAACCGATTTTGATGAATTTTGATACAGAGATAGTTGGGACTGGAAGCTTTTTGTAAAGTGAGAAATGGGGGAGAAAGAAGGAAGAAAGGGGGAAGGAAAGATATTTTGTTTTTTCGATCATCACGAGGGTTAAAATTAGCGTTAGCCCAAAATAACTATGCCACGCAGTCAAATCAATTAAAATAAAAGTTATAATAGCGACTATCATCATCATTTCATTCAGTTAATGGGCGTCCACTGCTGGATTTCCTTGTCAATATGACGCGGGCGAAGCCGCGGGTGCCAGCTAGTACTTAATAAACATTAATATAATAATAATAATTAACTTTTTTTTCTTATCATTTCTCTTCATTTTCCGCCATTACAAAGAACATCATTACGTACACTTTTCCCAAAAACAAATTTCTGCTTATGGGAAAGGTGAGCGGAAATAAATGTATTGATTCCACACGTTGAACTAAAAGGTTAAAACGAGACAGATAATACACAGATAATTATAGATTGTTCTATCAATAGCAATAGTCTATGTCGCGAATACAGTTGTAAAGTGATACACATGAATAAATAAACTGATCGGCTGAAGCTTTTAATAGACTTACGGACTTCTACAAACGTACATACATTTTCCAATCTATTCAGACGTTGCGCGTCGTTTCTAATATCATCATTTCAGCCGAAAGTTACCCATTTCTCCTCTGCTGGACAGATACCACTTACCCCCAAGTTTCAAACGATCGCCTGGTCCTACCCCCTTCCTCTTTCATTTGGTTTTCATTATTGAACCGGATTAACCTATATAAAACGACCGAAATTAATGAAAACCCAAGTCGAATTCAATTTTGAATCGATTACAGCTATTAAGTACACACCGAAGTGAGGAGCTAAATAATATCTACCCCTCGGCTCCTATCTTTAGAGGTTAAGCTGGGCTTGCCTAGGATGGCCCGTGGATGGGTGACCACCCATAACATACCAAGTTTCCTTCGTGCCTCAAAAGCACATTAAACTCAAACTCAAAAGCACTTATTTCAATTATACCATTACAGGCTCTTTTGAATGTCAAGAAATAAAATGTAGAAGCCACAGTCCCGGTCGCAAGACATAATAACTTGTGAAAGTACTGTAGTTGCCCATACCAAAGCGTTGATCTCTATGGAGAAGAATGGGCAAGAAACTCCACGGACACTCTTTACTAAGCCGTTGGTTTCTGTCTTTAGTAGATCTTTGCCAGTCGTTACATGTAGTCAAGGGCTCGAAAGTCTTCCAACCAGTCCTACCAAGGAATATCTTAGTACCCAGTTATTAACTGTGTTGTGGAGTCTCCCTCCATGTAAGATAATGCTTTTCAACAGAATTCGGTAAGACCGGTCGCCCGCTGACTACAATATTATAATCATCATCTGCCTAGTAAAGGCCAGGCAGACGATGGTAGCTAAAAGTAAGTTATGTAAAACTGCCTACATCCTAAACTGCTTACTCAAACAAACCAATCTCTACAAAGTTTCATTACTCCACCCGCCCGTGTCCCGTTATAACTGGTGATTGAGAACGATACGAGGTGAAAGCTGAAATGACGCCGAACAGGTGATGAGATTGATATTCTACTCATGAATTAATCACTGGATTTTTTCTCCAGACGTAAGAGGTCACTTCACAGTGACTTTTCTGTCATCTTCACGAGTGTCCATTCAGTAATCTTACGTCAGGATCGTCTTGCCAATAAGGCTTCTTAAATTACAGCATGGTTACCCTACACTTATAAACTGTTTGTTGCCGGGAGTTAATTGATTGCTTCCTTTGTTTATACAAGAAGAGACAGCCAATGCTCTGTGGGTCACTGAGATAGCAGATCATTATTATCACTTAAACGCGTTATCACCAAAACAGTGATAACAAGCTATTGAACACGATGCATTGAAGTTACAGACAAGGAGCTTGTGCTAATTTCCTTTACGATTGTTGATGGTCCCCTTATCGGCGAAAGTGAACGCTAATGATTCTTTTGTATTCACAATTAAAAACTTGTTGTTTAATAAATAAAGAGGTATTTGTTACACGTTTGAAAGTGTTTATATTTTATCATTCCATGTCATGTTCTAAAAGTTATATGGTACAAAAACTAACTGCAAAGAAATAGAATAAGTCCAGCTTAGAAAGGAAGGTTTTACGGTGAAACTGTTGACGTAATACAACAAAAAATCTCTATTTAGGTGCCTACGCAAGTTCAGCTAATGAAAGCAAATGGTCGTCTTGTTTACAACTACAAAATTAAATGAAATTCAGTGAGATCGTTAGTCATTGTCTCGAATGGCAATTTAGTTTAAAATTAAGATAAATAAATAATCAAACAACTACCTACTCTTTATTATAGGTGTCCGTGTTAATGAAATGAGCTACTGCCTCAACAAATCTTTCGTCTCGATTTCTTTATATTTTCGTATGATTGCTTTTTAGGCTTACTCTTGCGAAAAATGATAAACCTGGTTGTAAATTACCTTGCAGTTTATTGATAAAATTCAGTCGCCAAATGATGGAGTTAGGAAGGTACCACTTGCACAAAGAGGGATGGTATTTTATCAGAACGCAAATGACGTGTACAACCGTCGAACAATGCCTAGTTGTTGGATAACGTTGTAGTAATACTTAGTAATACTATGAATGGCACAACTTGTTGTACAATATCACTTTAATTCATTCACACAATCGAATTGCAATTAGGTACGTAAACATTTTACACAATCGAATCGATCCATAGCGGACGTTGAGTGATTTAAATCAATTAGTTGCTAAATACATGCATTTAGGTATTTAAATCACTGTAGTACGAACAAATTGTAGATATTCTTCGCACTGTTTTCTACAATAATATGTTAAAAAAAAACCCTGCTGGGCCGTATTATATTAGAAAGATAGGTACCTAGGTACAAAAAAAAAACGATATATAATGAAATGTTCTCAAAAAGCGCGGGCGAGGGGCGACGACACTCCGACATAGAGTAAATAATACTCCGGTCGGTTCTCGGGTAGTGACGTCACATAGAAATAATTGACGATCAAACGTCCTATCGAATAAGAAAATGTTGTCTCGTATTAAAAATTTCAACTGAATTCGGGAAAGTGGTGGTGATTCAGGCGCTAAACTCGTTTAGTCTTGACCAAGTCATTATTTTATTAGTGTATGTCAAAGTTACTTATGTTATATTTTTTTCGAATCAAACGGGAAACGGGATGCTTTCAATAGCTATGTGCAGCTAATATGCAGTTTTAATAGCTAATTAGCCATTGAAAAGGGATCTCTGTGTGGTGACAGTGTTTAACGTTTATTTCTGACATACGAGAAGTTTTTTCTGTGTCTGACAAACGAGAAGGTAATCGCTATGTATAAAGTTTTCAATTCCATTTCGTCACGTCACGATCCCATTAGGTCATTTTTCACATCGAGAAGTCAACGTATTCGAATAAAAGTATCAGAGCGTAAAATGTTTTGTGACAAACATCTTACGTTCGTGTAATACGATAAAAACTGACCACAATTTCAGAATATCTCGCAAACCTTTTATTTCTGTGAAATGATATCTGTTTGTATTTCCTTTTTTAAGTTTTTCCTTACATATCTAATCACTGCGTGGCAAAATATTATAATCTCTACATTTACCTATTCATTAAATAAATTGCAGTTTCATGAGGTTTTCCATTTCTTTTTATTTTCGCAATTACTTCAAAAACACTTGAAAAACGCACTACACATGCGTGTTTTTAACCGACGATAAAAAGGAGGAGGATCTCAATTCGATATGTATATTTTTATGATGTCTAAACAACTCCATACATTGTTCTAATAATTTTAATATGTACCTACGTAGTTCTGAAAAGGTAATAAACGCATCAACACTAGAAAAATAACTGAAGCATTATTACCAGGGGGTCTAAAATGAACGCTTTAGCAGAATCATAATAGGACAATGGTATAAATTGCTTTAAAATTCTTAAAATGGTAACAAACAAAGTTAATATTGTAAATTGTCACCCTTTTTGCAAAAAATAATTAAGGGCTAACTTTCCTACTTTAGAAGAAAGCAGCAACACAACTGTTTCTCTTTGAAGTAAATAATAAGTAATTATGCCATCTACTTGTCTATGTTATTGTATATACAATAATATGAGTCACTCAAGCGCGAGTTAAAGGTTACACGAGCTTACTTATAAGTCCTCGCAACAAACACAAGGCACTAAAAATAAGTCTAGGAAAATGATCAGGAAAAAGAATCCTGTCTTGTCTCCCACACAGCCTCATTAGCCATTTAGCCATATTCCAAGGACGTTATTTATGATACAATATATTAGCACGTGAAAATATCGATTGAATGGCGTAGTATCGTAGCAGACAATCGCGACTGTTTTGAATGACAAAACATTACGGTTATCGATCAACTTCGCTGAACTACATAGCTTTTTTGTTGTGACGCAGTTTTCTTTGTCAGATTGCATTTAGATTTCCTCCACCTCAAACCAACCCAGCCGCCGCGGGAGACGCGCTGCGAGACGACTCTCGGCGACCGTAGATGCGGGCCTGTGGACAGTGAGCAATGGGTTCACCGTCCGTCCGTCTATTGACGACAGGCCGTGTCAACGGCGCGTAGTATTCCACGCGCGCCTAATAGATGTCAGCAAAGCAGTCCTGCCAGGGCCATTGCCTGCCGGGGTCGCGGGTTGTTCTAATGAGATACCGCATACCGCGGCCCCGGAACGTAAAGGGCCATGTAAGGAGCATGGGTGGGTTTTAGTCAGTACAAGTCTGACACTCCACACCGCTCCGCCCAGATCAGCGGAAATTATTTGATGATTTTCCACCCCAAAAATAAAAAGAGTCAAAATAATTACATTCGCATTGACAGATTTTTTCTATTTGTAAATTAGACTAAAAATTACAAAGATACAGCCCATTAATTCAAAAATAAGGGACACGTGGACGTCACACGTAATCCGTCACACGTGTCCCTTATTTTTGAATTATCTAAAACTCGGACTATAAACCTTTTTTTTAGGAAACTAGCCTATTGCCCAAGCAGCTATCAAAAACATAGGTCATAAGGTTGCCTCTTTAATCTATGGTACAGTACGTCCGAGCTGTAGGGTTCTGTTTAGTAAACTAAATTTAAATTAAAACCCGACTTACATAGACAGTTCGTAATTTTGCCAGACGAAAACTGAGCAATGTCGAGAAAAAAAATGGCCCTCCAAACCTAGTCGTAACGAATATGAAATGATGTAACTCGATTTAAATTGAAAATAGAAACATCAGAGCTACTTTGACAGGTAATATATTCGTCTGAGTACTGATAAGTATTCAGTTATTCGATTTTATAGCGTGTTACAGAATGTCACAGAAAATAAATAATGTACAAAAAAAAATTCGCTTAAGGGTATAATTTTTCCTTTAACCTTATTTAATAGCCAATTAGCTAGCTAGCTTAGATTAATTTGATTGACAAACGTATGTTGTAACAATTTTAATTGTGTTTTGTGTTGTGCTAGACATTTTTGTGTATGCAGAGATATTCTTGTAATTACCTACCTACTGTTTGACCAGTGGTCATAGGCGCAATGATTGGAAAAATAGAATTTCCTAACTTACCTAATCATGCAATGTCATCCAAACCAGAATCAGCTATCGTTCAATCGGAAAACTAATTTAAAAAATCTACCTTCTAAGATTTTATACAGAGCTAGTTTGTTAATTACTTTAAATAATGGGTGTGCTATTAGTGCATCAAACAAAACACTTTTTTGTAATATATTCAACTGCCTCATAGAATTAGGCCGATAAGGTTAAAAACTCGCTTGTTTTCATGAATTAAAAAAAAACGACCAAGTGCGAGTAGGTTTACCGAGGGTTCCGTACAAATTTGACTTGAAACAGCCATAACTTTTGACTGCGTATATTTCATGGGTTGATTTTTAAACAGTTCCAAAGGACCACAGAGTAGAGCGTAATTATTAGTTTCAACTCGATACGTCCACGCATTCCCAAACTAAAGGGTCTTGGATAGACAGACGGACAACCAAGTGATCGTATAAGGGTTCTGTTTTTCATTTTGAGGTACGAAACCCTAAAACTAACAAATATATTATAACAATAAATAAAATAGGAAACCAGTATAATTGAACGAGCCTTTATTATAATGCCATTGACCGACCCGTAACAGGTTTTTTTCGTAGCAATTTACTATCACAGTCTCACGTTGTTATTCATATATTTTTTTAATCATTTTCTTACACATTCTTTTTTTATTTTTTGATATTTATTATTAAAAAAAAAACAATTAAAACTACAAAAACTAATAGCCCACCGGTATCGGGAACAGGGTCCAAGCTAACGGCGGCGGTCAGGGCTCCAGAGAAAGGAACCTCCTAACAATACGAGCCGTATCCAAGAGTACCACTTTCTGTATAAAGCCCTTGATCCAGCTGCCTAACGGGAGCCTCCTGAGTCTTATTCATATTACCTTTATGTAAAGTCTACATAACACTATGGAAACGATTTGATTTTCCTTATTGTAGATTGATTTTACAAATTACTGATATCTGTCACGTCTATCTAACAAACATCCTCACAAACATTCGCATTTAATTACTAGCTGCGTCCCGGGTATTCCCCCGCGTGATGATAAAAAAGTATTCTATGTGTTTTTCTAAAAGAGGATCAAACAGAAATCCATACTCACAATCTTTCGCAATTATAATATTATTGTAGGAAGTAGGATATAGTCGGATGAGACGACAGTTTGAGCAAAATTTTCTTAACTTTCTTTCTTTATCTGCTGTCAGAGTTTTCATGACGCCCCTAAGCCTCTAACTTAGCTTCAAATGCCGTTAAAAGGTATGTCTTAGGCATGCTGGTTCACTGCCGGTTTGTGAGTTGTTCGAAAGAGATGGAGTTTAAGTCAGTAAAAGTCTGACTCTCCCTCCCGCTCCGCCCAAAGCGGGGGAAGTTGTATGGTGATTTCCAACCGAAAAAAAGGCTTGCTGATTTCCTTACGAAGTTTTCCTTTACCGAAGCAATTGATACATAATACATGTGCATTTTAAAATCGATTCCTGAATACATTGTCAATATTCAGATTAGTGGGCACACTAAAATTTTCTGCGTCGCAGTTGTCAAACCAGACAAGGAAAATACTGTCCAAAATCTTTTAAAAACCAAGCGGTAAAATTTAACTCATTATTTTTTTCAATATTTGTTTTCATTAATTTTTAATTAAGAAATGCTTACTTACAGTATAGGTACTCTAACTTTTATTTATAAAAGCTTTTTAATTTCCCATCTTCCTAGAATTTTATGAACTTTTCTTCAGTATTGAGTAAGTTATCCTCTCCAATATACATTTATTTCTTCGTTTATGTTGACGAAACGCTAGCAACTTCTAGTTTCAATGTAAAACTGTTACTTGCCAAGCATTTTTATGAGAGGCCACAACTAAAAAAAAGGTCAGCAAATAAGCTTTTTCAAAAGTATTTAAAAAAATTAATTATTGCAAAAAAGGTCAAAATCTAACAGAAATTTGCGTTATTGGGGAGTTTGTTCCGCCACTTCATCTTCCCAGCAAAAACATTAGAAAGTGGTGAAGGGTGGGCGTTTTGGAGGACTGTCTTGTGTCATGAGGTTCCAAAATCGCTGATCTTCAGATTGAATAAACCACTTCTGATTTTGAATCACTGGTAAAATAGCCAATTAAACAAACAAAGTCACCAACACCCGAAAGTAAACTTACTACACTTTTACGTAGAGATTTTTTTTTGGTAGTCGTCTATTTTTCGCCTTCAGCTTTATTTATTTGTGTTTAAAACATCGACATTTATCGGATTCCCGATGAATCCTGCTTATCAAAGCAAATCATTCTATACCTGCTCAATTTTGAGTGGAAAATCACTCAATCTTGAGTAGGTATTGAATGCAGAATTGCCATCTTGAATCAGATAAACGAAGCAAGAATGAAGTCTGTACGTCGTCATTCTTTCCTGCACCCGAAAATAGCACGGAATAAAAGATCCTCGAAATGGGGCCAAATTGGGCCATTGTGTGAAGGCTGACGAAAGAAGCGGAAAGCGCAAGCTTTATACCCATTGTACTTGACATAAACTTGACAACCGGCGCCAAAGTGCACACGACGATGTGTATATATATCACTATTATCACGCGGTCTGCGATTGACTTGCTGATAAATCTATCAGTTGATATTAGAGGCTACACGGAGCGTATTATCAGTCGTGACCAAACTATTGGCAAGGCAACACGTTTCCCAAGTGCAAGTTACGTTTTAAACACTTAAGTTCAAGTAAGTTTTACAATACTGAAGATTTATCCTACGTTTGTGTTTTATTGGGTACTTATTAGTTTTTCGGGATTTTTGAGTACGCGCTTAAAATAAACCGGTATAATATACTTAATGTGATAAAGAGATAAACGATTTTTTAATTATCACGTTTGGAATATTTGCATCGTCATCTGCCAGCAATTTATTTTTCTATCTACTAATTTTTATTAGCTGACTAGCAGTTTCTAATTTTCATAACATGGTGTAACATAGAAAAATAAAAACCTTGAAAAATCCATAAAACTTTTTTTTGTTGAACAAAAATAATCGTGCAGTACATAGGCCATAAGCATGTTTAGATTATGCATGAAATTGTTGAAACCGACATTAAATAAGAAATGTAGATAAATATTACCATAAAATGAAAAAAATATATATTACTGTGTTAGCTTGTGAACGATAACAGGGCGACAACGATAACATATAATTATTTAAATTAATAAATGTTTTTCTAGTTGCAATAAAACGCAAAATTCATCATACACAAATATTCAAGGAACAATTTCATTAAAAAAATATAATACTAAAAAAATACTAAAAATATAATGCTTTAAATAAAAAGTACAGAAAAATGACGCATCAAATAAAAAAATACTTACTATTATTAATTAACACAATGCCATATTTTTTAATAACGAGCCCGTCTGACTATTTCTTCGTTTCGTAATACAGATTTGCCCACGCGTACGCGCAGCCAACCTTGATCTTCGTAAACTCGTACACTATTTGTGTTTTAATCATGACTTGAGATATTTTCTCACACATTTATCCGCTCCAAACTAACTTACGCAATAATCGACAAATATAAATAGCATTACGGAAACTATCTTGTCATGCTGATTAAGAATTCATTTGTAAATTAAGCTGAGCGCAATTTAGTCTGGTAAAAATTAAGTTCAGAGTAACTGTTTGATAAACTTTGCTTATTATTTTTCTAGTAGATAGTTAATTTTACAATAAATAAACTGAACATCAAATCAAAGAATTTAATATTTTAGCAAGGTTGTTATTTATTTATTATGTATTACGAAATAGATTTAATGCTATTTTGTGCTGAAAAATAAAAAGAAACAACTTTCAATTTTAATAATTTAAAAAAATATCATTATATTTAATATTAACTCTGTAATCCATTAAATAAAATGAACACATCCAACAACAAGTTACGAACGCATGTAGAGTTCGAACTTGTTCAGAGTAAAGGAAAGTGATAAATCGACACTATAAATATAAATAATAAATACCACAAAAATACTGAACACTTATGTATGTTATAAGTAGGTTTATGTAATAATTCTAAGTTCCTTAGGTACTCGCACCACACAAGAATAGTGTATTAATCAAATGCGCGTCGTTAACCCGTCGCTTTACATAACAAAGCATTGATGCTTTTCGTTTGCAATACCTTTACGATAAATAACTTCTATGACTTTATGACATGACTGATCATTATATAGTACACTACTGCCGTTATTTTTTATTATAACCAGCAGTTTAACAAATTACTAGGAGCTCGTGGCTAAATAATAGCAGCCGCTCCGGTCGATATTTAGGTTAAGCCGCGCTTGACTAGGTTAGTCTGTGGATGGGTGACCACCCGTTACATACCGAGTTACCTCCGTGCCTCGGAAAGCACGTTAAGCTGTTGGCCCCGGCTGTCATTTGTAGATCTGTGACAGTAGTTACAGCTAGTCAGTGTCCCGAAAGTCTGACAACCAGTAACCAGTAGTAACCAGTCCAAGAGTTATCGTATTACCCAGTACTAACTGGGTTGTGGAGGTCAGATAGGCAGTCGCTCCATATAAAATACTGGTATTCAGCTGCATGCGATAAGACTGGAAGTCGACCTCAACATAGTTGGGAAAACGCTAGGCAGATGATGAGTTTCCAAATTACATTTTTTATTTTATTTTATTTCTGTGACGCCCGTATGGAGCGGTGTGTTGGATGTTTGGTCTGTATGCATGTGTTCATTTTGAACCGAGTTCAATAAAGTTGGAGGTTCAATATCGATCTTATTTTTTTGTTTATGTTTTTTACCGATTACTCCGCCAAATGTGGACCGATTTTCATAATGCTTTTTTCGTACGAAAGGGTATTCTTCCCAGCTGGTCCCATATCAGCTTTATTTAAATGACTTGTATAGTTTATGATCGTCTAAAATACATAGTTCTTCTGTCTGGATATGGATGATCAGCTAATATAAACGAACACTCGATAAAAATCGTGTGGGATATTATCATACTATAGCTACCTAAAAATGCTGAAAAAAAATCTTACTTAAAACGTGGGAATTAATTTTACTTCCCGAAGTCGGTGGCAGAACCTCAACGCAACAAACAAGTCACCGACTTCCAATACTAAAGTTTAGTTTTCACGTTTTAGTTTATTGACATTAAGTTGCTCTCTGACGGGAACATTCGCGTGTAATGTAACGTAACAGGGGGTCTACTCTCTTTCTCCGAAACGTAACTTCGTTAACGAACGAAAGTCAAAAGTAGTTACGTTTGTAACCCTACTCTATATCATTTTGCGTGAATTAGTGTAGGTTTAGAAAATTTTAATGTCAAATAAACTTCGGACGTCCGAAATTTCGAAATGAATGAAATGAAATGAAACCGTGGTAGAAAACGTTCGAAGTTTCGGCCGCAATTTCGTTTTACGTAGAATTAGAGTAGGCCCCCAGATTTGAGCATTACTTTACTGAAGGAGAAGAACCGAACCGAATTACAATGCGCACCTTGTAATGATACAATGTGTAATATCTTGATGGAATCCATGAAAAAGCTTATGCTCATAGTGGAATCTATAATGTTACATCAATGACAATAAAGCCTCATTCTCTTTGTGTTACATTAAACGCGAGTGCTCGTTAGTCAGGGAGGTAGTATTGTAATGTAATGCTCGAAGTCGAATCTAATAGAATCCCGATGAGTGAGCACCTTTATTTGAAAACGCAGTCCGAAGTGCGGGCATTAAATACAGTTTAGTAAATAGTCTGTTACATAAGGAAATATCAAATGATTAGTAAATAAATAAGTGATCGTTAATTAGCTATAGTGAGCAGCGTATGTTATTTATGATAACTAATGGTAACGATGTTTGTTTTGTTGACAGGCACCGACGAGGAATTCTTTATCGCTATCTACTGACTGCTAACAATACATCAAAATGGTGAATGTAAGTACAATATTTGAAATACATTATGCGATATATCAAAAACAGAAGATTCTGTTTAATCGACTTCAAAAAAGTTTCTATGGTTCACGGTATCTTTTTTTTTTGTTTATGTTTTCCAATTACTGCGCCAACTGTGGAATGATTTTTATTATTCGTTTTTTTTCTGATGATTCGACATGGTAGGTACATCATTTATTTATTAAACAAATATACAATCTATAATCATTTAATGTAACTAAAATATGTGCAAGCTTGCTTTGCCTTAACGTTGTACCTACTGTTGGATTTAAAAATGACGTTACATTAAAATAATGTTTAATCCACACCACAATGCTTGACATTAAGTAAACAAATTCGAATAAGCGATTCTTTAAATGTAACAATCATAGTAACACATCAATGTTCATTACTTAGGCAATTACTCCTACTTCACAATATATCGACGTTATTATTATTATTTCTATAAAGATATAAAATGTAATAATACTGTTTGTAATAAGAGCAATGATGAAACGGTGCACGTAATGAATGTATCGAAGTGGTGCCTGACCGACTAGATAATAGATACCTACACTTAACTAACATATTGGTAACACTTTATTGAAACATCAGGCGAGCAATCACAGTGTCAACTGTCCTTATTAGGGAATGCATCAATGTGTAGGTTACTTAAGGTTTTTGACATCATTACTTTTTGTTTACACGAGAATAAAAAAAGCAAGTGCGAGTCTGACTCGCACACCGACGGTTCCTTACAAACTTGTGAGATAAGCCGACATATCTTTTTTCCAAAAAAAATATGTGCGATGTTTTTGTTACTGACAAATACCAATTTTTAGCTTCCTACCTTGTTAATTGCGGAATGCTCCATAAACCACATTCCACCCCCTATTTTAGCCTATGTGCGTCTCCAGGGCTCCAACTATCTCTGTCCCAAAATTCATCAAAATCGGTTTTGCTGTTTTGATGAACTCACTTTCGTATATTAATAGTAAGGATTACCACGACATCACTTCTATAATGCAAATGCATACATTTTTGCTTTTGGCTAGCCTTTTGCCATCAAAGGTCTTACGATACCAAAATGTCCAAAAACCACGCCAAGCGAAGCCGTAAGCAAAAGCTAGTTAGATGATAACGACGAACCAGTCTCGAGTGAAGATATTTTTTCACACGTCACATGACATACGCACTTCGTTGAATAAATCATTATTTTTCACACGACTTGCCGCTCAATCCGCGTTAGTAGGTAAATCAAATAACTATACAAATAATTATCTTTTTCAAGGTTCACTCAGTGCGCCACTCAAAACAAACTTGAAAAGGTTAAGATGAAGACATCTTGTAAGGATTTTCCTTAAATGCTATGCAGTTGGTAACCTAGGTACATTATATAACAACTACGATTTGTTTACAGTTCGTATCAGCGCTTGATTTTGATGAAAATAAACTCAATGATAGCAATAAAAATGAATGTACGTTATTTGCTAAAATATCTCTGTTATCATATTTAATGGACTACATATATTTAGATTTACCACACGGTCTTCTAATCAACCATTTTGATTGAAATACAAAATCTGCCACATGATTCTTTTGATAATGACTATTAGTGTTATCTGCAATCGAGATTTATCTCGTATTGCCATCGAGATAATATCTTATCTTACTTTTTTGCATGAGGTAATGCTCGCAGTTACTGTTAAGGTCAGCTGAGAATAGGAATGCCAACATTTTTTGACAAAAAAAAAGTATAAAATGCACGGTTTAGATAAAAAGAAAGTATTTTTCAAATTTTATTGATTTTAAAACAATTTTTGTTTGCTTTTAGCACATGCGAACATTTTTTTGTTATTTTGAAATGTTTCAAAGCTTGTTCGACAGTCAAAATTTAAATATATAAACAATTTAGTTAAATTTATTGACGCTCTATTTCTCTCTTCTCGCTTCTTCAGATTCATTCCTGAAAAAACTCTTTCAGTGAAAGCATCACAGTAAACGTTGAAAATAAAGTATTTTCACATACTTTATTTGTATGTAAAAGTATACAGTATAATTACCAAAAATGAAGTAGGCTACGTTATTATAAAGTATGGTTGGGAACCCAAGCTTCGAATTTTCTTTTTTTCTGTACGTTATCCTTATAACATAGGCACGGTCTTTGCATAGCTGAATTATTGGCAAAAAAAAATAAGTCGAATTTTCTTTTGACACGCTAAGAAGAAGATAACATACGGAAAGCCTACTTAGTTATGTAAGATTACTTATTATATAAGGGGAGAGAAAGATATTTTTTTTTCGATTATCACGCAGGTTAAGTTAGCGTTAGCCTAATGTAACTATGCCATGCGGACGAAGTCGCGGGCGGAAGCTAGTACTACGGTAAATTCAAAATAGAGACCCAAAAAATAATTTGGCTTTTATATATCCATTCGGATCATCTATCATCTAAAAATGAAATATATAAATAATATAGTGAAACTTTTATTACATCGTCTCAAACTTTTTCGTATGTGTGTTGCATGTCGCGTGACGGTCGGCCGCGGAGTAGGGACGTCTAAATGTCTGTAATGTGAAAAAAAGATTCACTTTTACCGTGCTTTCATAAAACCACACAATCCTTTTTATTACTATGTCAAAAACTAAATGGAAAACCTATACCTAACTTTCTTTGGCCAGTTACTAACGTTGGAAGCGGGAACCCACAGGGCAGAGTATTTTCTTCCCCAATGCAATCTACATGCAAGAATGTGTGTCATTTAAAAATATGTCTTATTCTAGGAAGCAAATGGCAATGCGCCTGCGCCGCAGGAGCTGGAGACATTCCTGTCTCATGATGAGAAGAAAAATGAAAAAATCGTCAACAAGTAAGTTACATAGATAGTATAACAAAGAATGTATCATCCCGTTTTAATTCCCCGAAACCAGGATGAGGTAGGTAGGGACGTAATAGTACAAGTACACCATCTTTTCGATAGGGCCGAAAATATTGCTATCAACTAGGCACAATTCCAGTCTCTATGAGGTCGAGAAATTTATAACACTACCTGGAAATCGAACCTGACCTTATGCTTAGCAGTCACTGCTTGCGACTAGACTAACGAATCCAGCAGTATACTACAGAAATCCTCTACATAGAGTTTTCAACGGGTTATGCTTACCTATGATGTGAGTTGTAGATGATTTCAGTTGATGTTATATTTGTTTGATTGTTTGACTAATTTTACCAATTTTTTGTTTAGATACAACATGACGAAAGATCCGGAGTCCGCCGATTTCGACCCGTTCGCCGAACGAAAGCTGGAGAATCCCACTTCGTAAGTATTGTTTGCTTTTTATCACTTAAGCCTTAGCAACTTGGGCTTGAATGGTCGCTAGTGCAGAAAATTCAACATACTCCGTCCAATTTCCTATTCTCCCTTTTTATTTTGCTTTGTAATGTTGTATTATTTAGAAAGTTGTCACACAACCCATGATTTAACATACATTATCACCTTTTTTCACTACCTCCAGGTGACATTAATAAAGACACCCAAATGAAAGTGCTGTGTTAGACTTTCAGCTCTCGGAACTAATACTGAGAGTTGAAAATCCAACAGTCTTGTAACATTTAGTTTAGTAGATCATTATATTATATTTATAAATATAACAGTAGGCGACACCTAAATATATTAGGAATACTGTAAGTCAAAATACCTGCAACGCTCTCGTCGCCTCATCGTCCTGTTCTAGTTCAATTTTAATTCTTATGAATCAGCAATCTCTAGACCAAACCTATAAATTAAATTTAGAAGTTTATTATTTACAGAAGGTTCATACCTTATAGTTTTATAACCACGTAGTGGCCTAGAATCCCGTAAAAATGCAGGTCACTATTACCGTAAATGCCTATAGAATAGTTTTATTTCTGCTACGCGAAATATTTAGGTACACTTTTTCATTGGCTAATGCGAAGAAATAGCTTAGCTCATTTTAAAACTTAATCATCTACCCATGTAAAAGATTTCCAATGAAAATGTAAGGAAAAGGAAAACAAAGTAGGGTAAGGAGCAATGAAGGTGAACTGAACGAAATACAATACATTCTACCTCGGAGCGGTTGTCCACATCTTTTCATTTTAACGAAAATTTTTGTGGAATACATGGTAATTCATAATTTTCCATGGAAGTATTCGTTATAAACCAATATAATGTTAGTAAGAATTCAAAAGAAAAATCATTGACACACTCATCGCGAAATCTTAGAAACTACTAGTGTTAATAGTCTCAAATTTTGCATGGGGGATTCTTTTTCATGCATAAACCAAAATCTATCAGTTTAACTAGATATTTTGTTTAGTAGGTAGATATTTTTTTCCGCTTTGCGCAGATTATTATTATTTATTTATTGTAAGAAATACGGTTAAAGAGTTATAATAATCAATACAACCCTCAATTTTGTACCTCGCCGCTTCGGTAGTTACTTAATTACTAAGCGTAATACTTATTACTAAAATTACGTGACAACTGACAACAATATATAAAAACAAAAATGTGTCCAATGCTTACTGCTGAACCACAAAAAATACTATCATCGTGTAAGAAAAACATACACGAAGTTTCTACTAGCCTATATTCTTTGCTCAAGGTTTAAAAAAGGTCAAGGTTTAGTTATGTAAAGATTATACCTGAGAAAAAAGTGTTTTTCCAGACACAAAATCCTTGAGTCTCTGAAATCAACAATTCTAAACGAAAAATTGAATTACGTCGAAAGGGGGAATTGTAAAATGTTTACCTCTTCCATAATGTAACATGAATAAGGCGAGCAAAAATAGCATGTTTTTATTGAATTCTATTAACTTTAAGACAGTAATATTATTCTTACTTAAAGCAGTATTTCAAGGCTAATAAATACTCCTTCCATTTTCGCACAAACAATTCACTGTGAATGTAACCGATTCTATAGACCATCTCCCTATCCTATCTCTTTAAAAGATCTGGCGATGTACAGCCACATTAAAATATATTTAGTTCCTCTCTTTGATAAAGCAAAACAACTCTGATCTCACCTAAATGTTTAGTTATAAAACTATTGGAGCAATCGTCTCGATGTTACCGAGGACTTCACGTGGTTTTACAGAAACATGGACACTTTGACACATCTGCTGAAAGCGTCTCTCGGCACCGGTATTCTGGCCATGCCCAAGGCGTTCAAGTGCGCTGGGCTGGTCTCCGGAATCTTCTTCACCATGCTGGTCGCGCTCATCTGCACTCACTGCTCTTACATCCTCGTAAGTATAATCCAAAGTCACTGCCATGCAATTTTCTACTTTATTTGCGACTTTTGCGACAGTCTTTTGCGTGATATCAAAATGCTCCAAACCTAGTTTTGCTTTGCAATATATTGCCGTAACACGCGTGAATACTTTTAAAATGCCTAGCGAATCCACAAAATAAAAAGTTATAGTCAAAATGACTTAAATTAAAATACGCAGAATTCTAGCCCCAAATAATTATATTCTTTTCAAAATACAATCATTTGTATTTAGGTAGGTAGGTACGTCATGCATGTACATCCACTGCTGCGCAGTTGGGCTTGCATGTGCGCTTAACGTTCCAGCTTGTCTTGTACTTCCCGCAATCAATGGACGTCCTCACCGTTGCGGTTTTCCAAGTTATTAAATAGCTAATCAGGCTGAGCCAAAAGTATGTTTGTTCAACTATGGTTTAACCTTTTGTTATTTAAACATGTTTTTGTCAACAGATCAAATGCGCCCACGTATTATACAAGAAAACTAGAAAAACTCACATGACTTTCCCAGAGGTGGGTCAGGCAGCGTTAGAGAATGGACCACAGCGGCTTCGACCATGGGCAAATGCTTTCAGGTAAATTGCAACTATGAGTACAAAAACCGTACAAGTGCGAATCGGACTCGAACACCGAAGGTTCCGTTCAAACTTGTGACATAAACAGCCATATCTTTTGATTGCTTAGACTTGGGTTGATTTTACCACAACTCCAAGGGACCACAGTTAGTATATGGGTTTAGTTTCAAACCGATACCTCCACGTTTCTGGGATAAAAACGAAAACCCGCCTCAAAAGGTGGTAGCCACAATGCTGATCCGGCGAGGCGTCGAGCCTCCTTGCCGTATTGCCACCGTGGGATTTGGAGGCGATAGTCCTCGCGCGCCTGTATGAGAGGCACGCGGAGGCACTACACCGGGGGAATCTCCGCTGCTGAGGCAAATCGCCACTCAGCGAATAGACCTCCGGTGCGATCGCATGGTGGTATAGAGAGAGCCACTGTCGCAACCCTGTATAGGGCACGTCACAATAGTGGCGATAAATCTTTGATGAGTGGCTGGAGAGGCCCCATGGCGTCCTCACTTACCCCCAGACGCAAGGAGAGAACTTTCGGGAGGTTCCTGCTCATAATCAGGCAGTAGGAAACGCCCAGGTGTCACCATTCTGGCGATTGCCCGGATGACATGATGGAGCATACTGGTAGTCTGCCCAGCTTGGGCGGAGCACCGCCGTGCCCTCATAGAAGAGATCGGCGGCGGCGATTTCTCGCGGCCGGCAATGGTTCACTCCATGGTCCGGAGCGAGAAGGAGTGGGAAGCGGTCAATGGCGGAATGGGGCATTTGATATGATTTTCCCAAAATCCATCCTAATTATTTAAAGAACTCTTGTGTGATATGCCGTGCTCCTACACACCGATTAACCACCGGTCCATTGTCTGTCAGCGAATTTTAAGTTTTATAAAGATAGTTCCGTAAATTACATACATTATTTACATACCTATTTACATTTGCACCGCTTATTGACCGAATGTGTTTATTTTCAGAATCTTCATTCTTGTGAGTCTCTTCCTGACCTACTTCGGAACCTGCTCCGTTTACACCGTCATCGTCGCTAAGAACATTCTGCAGGTAAGACCTTAGATGCATAAAATATAATCTACTAGGTTTTGCCCGCGGCTTTGCTCGCGTTAAATTCTGGGTAACACAGTTAAAACAGGTGAAAAAGAGTGTGTACCGATTTTTAGCTTCCTACCTTGAAAACGAGTCCTACATAAAATTCATCCCCTCTTTAAAGAGGTTGGGGCGAATTTCCAAAAAAATATGCAAGATGTTTTTGTTAGTGACATACCATACCAATTTTTAGCTTCCTATCTTCAAAATTCCGGAATGCTCCATACAAACTTTCACCCCATATTTTAAGGAAGTGGGGTGTTAAAAAAATGTAGCCTATGTCTGTCTCCAGGGGCTTAACTATCTCTGTAGCAAAATTCATCGAAATCGGTTTTGCATTTAGGCGTGAAGACGTAACAAACGAAAAAACTCACTTTAGCTTTTATAATATTAGTAAGGATTTGAACTGAACTGTCAACTGGACCATATATTATTCAGAAGATAAACTATTTGTAAAAAAAAAATCCCCTCAATAAAGATTGGACGCACCAATAAAACCATTTTGATATTATGTCATTGTTTTAGGTCGTGGCGTTCTACATGGGCGAAAAGGAAGAAAACGTAGAAATAAGAATATTTATCATAGCCCTATTACTTCCTCTCATCTTTATGGCATGGATCCGCAATCTCAAGTACCTCGCGCCGGTGTCTATGATCGCTAACGTGTTCATGGGCCTCGGTCTTGGAATCACCTTCTACTACCTGGTAGGAACTGGGGAACTACAGACTGACAAAATTCAATCAATGCTTTTCAAAGCACCTGTAGAGTGGCCTGAATTCTTTTCACTGAGTATCTTCGCGATGGAAGCTATTGGTGTCGTGATGCCTCTGGAAAACGCTATGAAGACGCCTCGTTCAATGCTCGGCACATGTGGCGTCCTGAACAAGGGCATGAGCGGCGTCACCATGGTGTACATCCTTCTTGGTTTTCTCGGATACCTGCGCTACGGAGAGGACGTCAGTGACTCCATCACCCTGAACTTGAAAAATTCTGATATGTAAGTACTCCTGATGCATTTATCTTTGTTGATCGTCGTGTCTTACACAAATATCGGTTCAATCAAAACAAATTGGAGGTCTTAAGATTTACCTTATTAATCATTCCTTATTAAATCGATGATACCCGATGTCTTATACTTGCTTGTCCACCACTGGTGCGTAGTGACAAATTGTTTACTTAATACTTACATTTAAAAAAAAACGGTGCTTAGTAATAATTTTAAAGTATTTACATATAATAGCGGTAGCAAGTTTTGTCACTGTCTATCATTGGCGCAATAAGAGTTTGGTCATGTTTAGAATTGTGTCACTGTGCTCCTGATATGGCCAATAACAATAATTATGCCCAACAATGATGCCTAAGAGGAATAATTATTATAAAAGGTTGTTCACTTTCCATCAGTTCCACAACCTGGAAGCAAAATATATTTTTGAAAATCGTGACGATGTGTCGTAAAGTAACGAGAAGATATTGCCATTTGAGAAAACCATATTGGAAAAGAAATAGTACATTTTGATTAAAGTGAGGAAACTTTGTCATTGCGACCGAGGCGGAATTAATGCCCGAGCCGCCAGGCGAGAATTTTATAGAGCGACGTTTTTCAATATACATTTACATATGTACTTGAAAACTGACTTTTATTGCACTACTAGCTGTTCTCCGCGGTTTCACCCACGCTGCTCAGCACCTGTTGGTCGTAGCGTGATGTTATATAGCCTATAGCCTTCCTCAAGAAATGGACTATCCAACACTAAAAGAATTTTCCAATTCCAACCAGTAGTCCCTGAGATTAGCGCGTTCAAACATACAAACAAACTCTTCAGATTTATAATATTATATTAGTACCTATAGATTATTGGGTTCAACATGCAATGTATTTCATACACGTGCTTTTCTCATTTATCGAAGGTTTTCATTTGTCTGATTTGACCACGGATAATAAAAAACAACTGCTCAAGCTCGTTTTATGATAAGCATACCTTTTGTAGCCTACTGCAGATATTAAAAATAATCAAGAGCATTTTTTTCAATTAGACCACTTTTGAAATTATTATTATATTAATAAATTTATTATTATTTTATATAATTATTAATTTAATTATTATAATTTAGGCACTTTTGAATGTCAATCAAAATGATTGGAACACGTGTTATTGTTTACAGCCCTGCCCAGATTGTCAAGATCTCCATCGCCATTGCCGTATACTGCACATATGGACTGCAGTTCTTTGTCTGCGTCGAGATCATGTGGAACAGCATCAAAGATAAATTCACCAAGCGCCCAGACCTTGCTGACTACATCATGAGGACCATCATGGTCACCGCTTGCGTGCTGCTGGCCGTGGCTGTCCCCACAATTGGACCATTCATGGGCGTCATTGGCGCTTTCTGCTTCTCAATTCTCGGACTGATTGCGCCGGCCTTCATCGAAGTTATCACCTACTGGGATATCGGTTTCGGAACCGGCAAATTCCTGATCTGGAAGAACGTAGTAGTACTAGTCTTTGGTCTCTTCGCTCTTGTGTTCGGTACTAAGGATGCAATCAAAGAAATTATACGCGTATACAGTAAATAAGGCAACACTAATTGTGCACAGCCTTTCATTCAAAGATTCTGTGTTAATGTGTGATAGATATTAGCGTACAGCTTAGTATTTAGAATAGATTATTTTATACCAGTTTTGCGC
This sequence comes from Ochropleura leucogaster, assembly GCA_958449745.1. Taxonomy (NCBI): domain Eukaryota; kingdom Metazoa; phylum Arthropoda; class Insecta; order Lepidoptera; family Noctuidae; genus Ochropleura; species Ochropleura leucogaster. The sequence continues at coordinate 15,386,892 of OY288200.1, forward strand.
GTGATATTTTGAGTCGTTTAAAATAGTCAAGTGTCGAGGTCGTTATTTTATTTCGTTACTCAGGTACTTGTTATACTATTTCGACCAAATATCTCTTGTGAAACGGACCTGGAAATTCTGTTGTATTGGTAACTATGAGACACGCTGCTAAACGAATGGTGCTACTTATTGCATGTCGTCAATATTTGCTCCACATCATTAATTTGAAACTTTATTCTTGTTACTTTAAGTATTGAGTGTTGCCGTTTTTTCTGCTGTATTTTATAAAATATATTTTATAGGTGCATATTATAATTGGGCATGTTGAATAAAATTATATAAAATCGCTATTACATTCCCAAATCAGAACTGAATGCTGTTGAATACTTAGAAATAGGTATTTGAGTCAACATGAATTTTCGATTGTGTGATGTTGGCACGATAATGTTGTAACAATGATTTGTTAGTCCCTAACAATATGAGCTACCATGTACACGATAGATAAGTATTTGTAAAATAAACTAAGACCAAATAGCGATCGAACATATTGCCATAGGCATACCTAGCGATTTCAATACTTAATATCGTTTCGTTGAAATCGGATACAGTGTATATGAACAAATGCTTTCATTAGTCTTCTCATCTCCTTTCAAACTGAATATTTTTTTATCTTATATTGGTGACTGGGATCTTGCATTTAGTGTTTGTAAGCTTAAATGTTTAATACATAATTACTGTAACATTATTTATAGAAATATGTGTGTATTTTATAAGTGCATTGTAAGAATTTCGATTATAAATACTGCACTTATTAATAAGTTTTAAATATATTAGAATGCCGAAGAACTGAAATAACAATAAGTACATGCAGTCGCTTGTGATAAATAGACAAGAAATATCAGGTACGAGGCCTTTTCGTAGTATGATCAGTACAGTGATCGAAATATCAATTTAAATATGTCCATTTTGACTGTTTACATTCGTCTCGAACAGAAAGTCTCGAGAAACAAACAACGACCATCATTTGATAATGTATTTTTGAAATTGAGATCTAATATTATATACAATCAAGTTGCTTTTGTTATAAATTTTATGAGGTTGTCTAATTAAATTTTATGAATCAACTGTAATATGTATACACTTTTTACAAAATTTATAGGCGTAATGTCGCAACAAACCCAATGAAGTTCCTATTTGTTCTTAAATTGTGTAGGAAATTAATTTTAGGTACTTAACTAAATTTTGTTTCGTTCATAACCACAGCGCACCAAACATTGATAACAATTTATTTGAAATATTATCAGTTATATGATATTATTTTGTAATTTAATTATAATCTTAAATTACGCGAATAAACCATTTATAAGCTCTGTATTTGCATTTTATTTCAAAATAGATTAAAGTAAACCTACTGAACCTTTCTGGGTTTAAACTTGAGAAGTGCTAAAAATAAAACCACAATATCGAAAATTATTATATTTATTATGAACAGTGTCTATTCCCGCTAATATTTTCAAGAGAGCTCACTGCTAGCTTAACAATTACGTTATAATTTTAAAGACATTCTCCTTCCAAAGTGGGCTTAACGATAAATCAGCGATGAGCTGAAGACTTTTACGAACATGCATCAAGTTCGTATAAAATAATATAATACATGAATGACTTACTTAGTTTTGGAGGCGGTAACCTTATGTTGACGATACAAAGTCAAAAGATTCACAAAAATATCGGATACACATGCCTACGATTCACTAAACTATCGAGACCCTACACTCCTAAAAAAATACACAGTGCTACAAAGATCTTTTGCCATTTTTTTGCGCTAGTTCCTATTATGGCCGTGCATTACAAGATCCTTGTCCTGATTACCGTGAAATCACATTCAGCGTAATCATTACAAGGGTACACACAAATCAGCATGTTCCCTAAAATTTTGTCTAGTTATGAAAGTTGTTTAGTATGATGGCCTGAATTTCCAACCAAAGCCCATTCTGATACATTGTTTACGTACAACATGGATACAACAGCAATATTTTAATTTGAATGAATCTTTAGACACACTGAAAACTGCTGATTTGTGCTTTTAAGGTGGAAGCGCCAGGGCAGACCGTGAAACCTAAAATTACTGTTCTTTGCAATTTGCAGACCAGGTTGCATGTTGATTAAAATATAAATTGTGACCGTAATTAATAAGGCTTACAGAGGTCATTTGGAATATTTATCATACATTTTTTTATCATGAACATTTTAAATTTTGATACACGAATGTTCCCTGACAAGCGGACGTATGACACTAGGCAGAACGATTTGCTACAAAGTAGTAACAAATTATTGGATTACTTTTTTTTCGTATTTAACGTCTATAACTAGTAAATATTTAAATGTGTAGCAATAATTTAAACCATCATTACACCACAGTAAATGAAAAGCTTAAGGTCTGCATTGATAATTTAATTTTAGCATTCATAATTTATAAACGGTCGCAATATAAATTTTAATCAACATACCCTCGACTGACTAAAAAGTAATATAAGTAAGTCGCAAAATTTTATTTCGCGGGACTTCCTGTCGCTTTCACCTTAAATATAATTTACTTTCGACCCTAATCGGATCTCGATAGATCATGTGAAAATCAATCAATATTTCAACAAATAATTATTAAATTAAAATTTCAAATATAATTTCACTTGCTATAAGTCCGTTGCTTTAATACGACTATTAATTAATATTGAAATTATTTAATATTAATCATTAGTATAAAATACGCGCCTCAGACGTGGAGTGGCGGACATCAGCCCGTTATACAATACAAATATTGAAATTGACTGTTATATCGAACTAGTTAACTATGCCAATGGTGGGGTGCTTACATTAAGATACCTATTTACATATTTCGGGTCTTCGCACATTACAATAACTCTATGGCATGAGTCGGAATGCAGATGGCATAGAGTCTATGCCATCTGCATTCCGACTCGATACAATAAAGCATTGAAATGTGGGTTGTATATGTCGGTCAGTAAGCTAGAATTTTCAACGTAGCCATAAGTGCACCCTGCCGTGGTTGCGGGTTGTTCGAAAGAGATACCGTCCCGGAACAGAAAGGGCAAATAAAGAAACGTAGGTGGGTTTTAGTAAAATTCTGACACTACAGACGCACGGGGAGGTTATTTGATGATTTCCCATCCGCACAAACTAGGTACACGATTGGTTTCCAGAAAAGTTGAATATTATGGCATAAACTGCACGTTGAAAAGCTCATTTGACAATGCTTTATTGTGAGTAGCGTCGGAATGACAACTTTATGCAAGCACGTATATAGACTAAGCTTATCACGATTTCATATCATAGATCTAATAATTTATCGTCACAATCAGCTAACGCTTAATGAGTTTCAGTGATAAGTGTTTCAAGCATGAGAAATTGATGATACACATTAAATTTCGTGTCATCTCTGTTGCTATCGGCATGTTCGAATCGGTAGTATGTGTTAACAAGAAAACTAAGAAAAAATAAAAACCGTATTTAACCTCCAGCGCTAGAGCTCCAGCAGCACAAAAACGTGCCAGTTACTACAGTTACTACAGTTACTGTATTTGTAGTAAAGATAAGTCTAAAAATCAGATTACGCATACGATAAGAACCCGCCCGGCGCTGCTTGACGGATAGTTGATGTAAATAATGGCGGTCCTTGAGAGGTAAAAGTTAAATTGATAATAGAAAACAAAAACTGTGAGAAGATTGGAACTTTGGCAACACTTGCCGTCTTTACTATGGTCACACTATCTGGTACACGTTCTAATATTACTAGACGTGCGTATCTAGCGATTCTAACTGAACAACGTCAAATCTGAGGATTCACTCGGCTGCTACAATATAGTCCAAGGCGATCAAGAAATTAATTTTCAAGACGAAACCTACTTTCATCTTTCATACCCTAGCAAAATTCCAGGAGGAGTCTAATGAGCAAATTTAATAAAAACTAACCTATTTTAAAGGACTCTGCTCAATTACGAATGGACATATTTTGCATTTATTTACAGAATTCACAATAGCATGTGAAATTATACTTATTCATTTAACATTAGGTTCAAATTTTTAACAAGGCAAGTTCACATCAGTTGTATCGATGACGCAATCATATTTACACGTTATCGTCAACATCTGCATTTACATGACTATACAGAAGACTTCAACACAAAGCGTTTGCTGATTATTTGTATGAGTTTGTATGGGCCTATTTGTCATATTCGAATGTGGAGAATAAGATTTCCATTAGTATGAAACACTAATAACAATAATTAGTGTTAGTAAAATCGAAGTTCATGGATACACAAAAATAAAGTAGGCTGATCCTCGCGTGTAATTATGATAACGTCCTCTAAAAATCTTGATATCTTGTAGATAACTTAGCAAGCGTGCCGAGCGTGTGTTCACGAACATCACGAACATTGACAAACTTTACTAACACAATGTGACCTTGCACAATCATCACACTTTATTAAGACGAATTGCGACACAAATATAAATGCACATACATAAACAACACTCGTTTTAAAGACCATTGCATAGTCCCAAATTCAAATCTTATCTAGCTCCAAACTCGCTTCCACAACATAATGCTACAATAACCCTTTTCATGTGCATATCCGAACGACCTTTCAGCACCTCTTAAAAAATAAAATTATACAGGCCTTCCATTTCAATCATTTATAATCTAACTCTATGTATTTAAATTAAAAATATGAACTTACAAGCTAAAAGCAAAAAAAAAAAATACAATTTAAAAAATAAATATGATACGAAAATAATACTTAGTTTACATGTTATTTTGTTATTATACCAAATGACAAGCATTTCTGGTGTTTAACAATACGCAATATTGCAAAAATGCTGACCACATAAAGTCTAATAACTATTATATTAGTTCAGGTAAAAAGTTAACAATTTTATCATTATTTTTTATATTAAAACACGATAATTCATGAGCTAAGTATGTAGAGTAACAACGTAATTCGTGCAGGCACTATTCTCACTGTAGTTCTAATAACAGACATAGATGTAGGCGGAGAGGATGTAACGCTTGGAATTCAGCAGTTTTGAGAAATGTTGATACTACTCTCAATAGATTAACTTTCCTTATACACGATTGTTCGCGAACGCGTCAGTTGTCAGTTGTCTCTGAGTTGCCAGGGTTTATTTGAATTAATTACTTATTTTTAAATTTCTTTTCTATAATACTATTGTCACTTTTAACGAGCACGTCTTGCTACATCGCTCTCACATTATTTACCATATCAACACGAATGATGTAACTAAAATTTTGTAAAAATATTCTGATTTAAAAGCGTGTCCAAGAACTTTCTTGCCCATTCTTCTCCATAGATATCTACGATTTGGTTTGGGCTACTAACTACAGTATTTTCACAGTTATTTTGCCTTGTGACTGGGACTGTAGCTTCATTTTTATTGTTGTCATTATTTCTACAGTTTAAAAGTGCCAGTAACTGGCCTTCTTGAAATAAATGCTATCGCGAATGTTCCTCCAAACGTTACAAGGTCTCCTTTGCATGTGACAGCTATGCATACAACGATAGTGTGCTAATCGTCACAAACGGACTCTAAATATAGTAAATATTAATTTCTTAGATTAAAACAATTCCTGATTTCATCTTTTGAGTAAATTACAGATAACTTTTGATGGGTACATTTACAGCGATTGCTTGGGTCTAAACGACAGCTAAACTAAAGTTGGAACCTTACTTAGACATTAACTAGTAACTCAAAGAGTGCTGGACAACTACCAAGATTTTATTCCCGATCATGAATTATCATCCGATTTTATACAACAGAGGGGTTGAAAAACTGAAAGGACTAACTTTTATATTGTATTTTCTTTTTATCTAATAATATTCCCCAGGTTCAAGCACCTTCAAATAACAAACCCGTAATACTACTGAATATCATAAGATATTTGGACTGTGGCTGAAACAGTACTTGTTTTATTTGCTTTCTTAAATTGTCGCTAGATGATGATCTCCACTTTTTTCATTTTATTTTGATATAATATTAATTTAACATGAGACAACAAGACTTGTCTAGTTACACCTGGGGATATTAAGTGTCTCTGGACTACAATAAAAAAAAAGTTTTATACAGATAATCATTTGAGTGAAAAAAGAGTAAAAATCAAGGCATTTGGAGCCGCCAACAGCTAAGTTGACTCTGTCAAAAATCAACTTAATAATTAAATACGACTGTACTTATTTTGTATTCCGAATTACGTGAGTTCAGACGTTGCTTACAAAACTTGTTGTCCAGGCTAAAATCGCACTATGCCAATAAAAAGTCCGCACTCTCCGCCTTAACCAATAACGAGCAAAACTTTAAAATATTCACATCGGATATAATTTTACTACAATAAGTTAAATTAATATGAACATAAAAATTGAAGCTTATTAAGTTTTCACGTATCAAATCTTTCAGTCTAGAAAATAATTAATCAATTGGACGGACATCTCATTTGAGGTTTCCAATTTCAATGCACTGGAAAACAATTGAACTATCATGAGGGCACAAAGAGATTTTCCTCCGCACATCATAGAGATTCACTCGAATATATTGATATTGATTGAATAAAGCAAACCCAAAATAATTGTATTTTGGGTTTGCTTTATTCAATCAATAGTTAATCGTTATGAAACCTTTTCAGTACCAAGCTTCAATATTATAGACTTTAATTTTAATCTCTGTTTAACAAAGAGTTAAACTGATTTGAGATGTGTCATTATTTAAATTGTCTTTCATCTTAAATTCGCGAACCACCAATCAAAAAGTATTTGTACAAAGCAGAAAGTCATAAGATTCCTATTCGCTGTCTATTGTCTTAAATATTACTATTAAAACTTTTAACACCCCTTTTTTGTCAGGGTTTAAAACGATACAAAAATAAAGCGTATGTAACCGATGCTATACTACAAAACCGAGCATTTACAAAATAATTTCAAGAATAAGAAAATATACAAAAACGTAGTGACTAATTTAATAAAAAGGAATAAAATCCTAAATTTTAAAATGGCACAAGTATTGTTGATCATAAATTTGGACGCCTGTGTTTTCTAATTGCGCAGATTTTTATTGAGAACTAATAAAATTGTCTAACCTATGTATGTAACTTGTAACATTATTAAGTGCCAGATGTTCATTTATCACAGGATACCCAAGATCTTATCGAGGTAAAATTGTTACACGTCTTGTATTTCAAGAGTCCAGAAAAATATATTGAGGCCCCTTGGGAGTTTCGTTTCTGATTATAGAATTGCTACTAGACTATACCTGATAATTATTTTTTAACGATGTATATCTTAGTAACGGTTTATGGAAGATCCTTAATATCAGTTATTGCGTTTGATTAATTTTAAATTCAATTACTATGGAATAATTGGAAAAATGTCCCACTACAAGGCTGGCGCGGATACATAACTATTATTATTTTGTTTTTAAACAGGATATATCTATTTTTGTGTTACGAGCCGCATAACACTTATTTACTAATACACGGTATCTAATCGAACATGTAGTCTGCGCAAGCCTTCAAAAACATTCTTTAACAAAATAATCTAGCTAAACTAAGTATACAAATCTAATCTAACTTTATAAATCGTAAATTGAAAACTAAATTAATGAAAAACTGTCGATTTAAAAACGTTAGCAACAGTGTTCTCAAAGCGTGTAGATAATGCTAATTTACATGTATATTGACCGAAAACATAGAATTACTTTACAAAGACATAGGTATTATCTTAAAACTATTTATACTAAATATTCTCATGTAACAATTTAACTGACATTATTGCGTTTCTCACTTAGTTATTTGAAAGGAATCTAGACCCTATCGTATAATTAACACTGTCGACACATCTAAAGTTTTAGATTACGGCGTTTCAAATAAGTTGTGTGATAAACAAAAAATAACATACATTATGAAATACTTTGAAAGGAAAAAGGAAACTTTTGAGTCGAAGCAGCAATTGAAATCTCATTAAACAAAGTAAAAGGTTTATAATTCAAGTGTCATTAATCAATTTATATTTTTAGTATCATAAATAGATTAAACTTTCCTTTTAAAACCCGTTCACGACTTCAATAACAGCGCTTCCTCACTGACACTAATTTGTGGAGATTCCCATTATGTATTACTAACATTATAGTAAGCCTAGCCGAATCTATCCATCGCTGTGTTCCAGCTTTGCAACTAAAGTTTTAATACACCTACTATACACTCTACGAATCCTAAATACATACTGCAATCTATTCCAATTTAAACTTCGAAAATATATGTACAGTACATACATAATAATATTACAGTTATGGCAGTTTAGTTACACGAATTTATTTTTATAATTTAGACAACATGGATGTAAAATAGAACATGAATATAACAAGCGCGTCTATTAAAGTAAGTACGTACTGCATAATGTATTTATTTTAAGCACGACATCAAAACTTTTATACTTACTTATTTGGTGTGTGCGCTACTACCAACTTTACTTATGGAATAAAGGCTCGTCATTAAATAACCCTTGTATATTACAATAATGTACTATTGCAGGAAGATTTATATGTATTGTCGATGCATGTTTCTTAACTAAATATTGTACAATGTGTTATTAATATTATTGCCGTGTATATTGCAAAACAATCCATTTCCCTCCCACATTGTTAAAACCTCTGATTCGCCAGATACAAGAATACTTTGAAGAAATACTGTATAAGATCTAACTGGCAACATTGCTACTTTTTCTATGTACTCCCACAGTTATTTTCTTAAATATCATAAATTTTCGATTATAGTGGTGTGCAAGGTACCAATGCTTGTCTTAATTTACTATAGTATATTGAGCCAAACTTAAGCTTGAGACAATAAATTATAAGTACTTGCTACAAAATAACAGTCCCTAACCTAAAACTTTATGACTGAGATTCTACATTAATACAGATAAGTGTTCACAAATAAAATGCATACATAGATACTGTATAAGTTAAGCAAGTTAATAAACAAGCAGGCATGTTTTTGCTTACATGTCTTTTATAATTTAATTAATAAATCCCTAATACAGATCCCTACTTTGTACAAAAGTTTGTGTTAAATAATAGCGAGGATCATTGACTTTGATTATAATAATTTAAAGATTGGTTAAACGTTAAAAATAAAGTTATGATAAAAATAACTGGCCATTAGTTTGAAAAAATAGTAAAAAAATGATATTCTATTTTAGATCGTACATTTCCGAATGAGATTCAATGAACCGGGGCGTGATAATTCTCCCGGAATCGACGACGGGCGTGAGGAGTTCCTCTGATGGCACTTGAATACGGATCCTATTGTCTGACGGCAGGTTGGTGGAACCGTTACTGGTGTAGAATCCGAGAGAGACAGGTTTGTGATGTTCCTCGTTGTTGTAGGCTTTGTACTTGGAGGGGCTGATGGGGTGTAAGTGAGGGCTGCCGGCGAGCGGGTTGTACGTCACGTGGATGCGCACCACATCGTCTGACATGGGGGACACGGAGGGCGGGTGCGGAGTCGCGCGCGGCGTCGAGTGCGCCGTCGACGGCGCCCTCTGTATACTCAACCCGCATATCCCCGAACTGCAAACAACATAACACAGCTATTGAACATGACTGATCAATTAGTATTGTATCGATCAAGGAAATTTATGCATTTCTACAAAGGAAAACAGTTAACAAGGTATATAACTACATTATTACACCGTGTTTGTGCAAACTAAGTGAAAATTAGCATAGCCCGCATTTAGAATATTAGCTATCACGATTAAATTTGATGCTAGATTCCGTCATGTAGTAAGATAATATCTGAATATTTTTTAATGAACATGGGTAGCGCTAGCGTAGCTGAAAACCAGGCTTATAAGCAGAATTGTTAGAGAATAATCTCGGTACATACAAATTATGCCTTGCTTCAACATTAGTTGAAGGAATGACAGGAAGCCGCCGATGTCCGGGGGTGCTACTTACAAACCAAATAAAGTTTAAGGAGTATTTTTCACTTTTATTTGTCAGTATTTTCCATGAACGCATTGATAATATCGCATGTTTTCTTGTGTTATTTTATTGGGAAATTTGAAAAGTTTTACTCATTTCGTACTTGTGAACCCTGTTCTGGCCCAGCAAACAATGTCAATGGTTTGGTGGTCTTTCGACAAAGTCGATAATTTTGTTTTTGGCACATTAAACTGGTTTCTCAATTCACCTCCAGCGTAGTGAATTATGGCATGGTTCTCAGTTTCAAGGTTTGTATATCTTTATCTATCTAAATATCATGTAGAAAACGTCCAAATAAGAAGGTACAGTTCACGAAATGAACTTAACAACTATGGAATTTAAACTGTTTACCTTTTGAATTAATTAAAATTCATGTCACATGAAGAACAAGTGTGTTGACAAAGGTGTTTCAGATTGAACAGTTTTTATTAATTCTGGAACATCTCTTGCAATTGATTTATACTTAACTTGGATAAGCTCGTCAGCACCAAAATGATAGCAAACAGTCTGTTCGTCATTATCATTTTGCCGCTGAATATAGATTAACATTTAAAAGGTGCAACTAGTTTGCGATTAATCGATGACCATTCGAGAAACAAGGTGACACAAAATTGTCTCATTTACAATACACTCAATGGCAGAAAGGTTCGACAGATACCGCGGCTCCGGAACACAAAGGGCAAAACAAGGATATTTGTAAACAAACCCTTATGGGATATTTTTATGAGAGTGGCTTTCATGTAAGCTATTTAGATTAGCTTTCGATAAAAAAATGTTTGACAGAACTTACTGTTTCGAAATAAATATTATACATTCTTTTTTTTTAATCGTGGGGTGGTTTTTGTTTTTCTTAATTATATTTGCTCAAGCGCTCTTGTTAACAGATAAATGGTACTCGACGCGAGGTGGGTGCATTTCGCAATGAACTGAGTACTACCCTCATAAGGTTTCGTGACATTTGGGTTTTTAAACATGGCAACTTGGTAATGGCAGCTTAGAGTAAGGTGTAACTTTTCCAGCGATGAGCGGTTTGTAATTCGGGAAGTATTTAGAAAGGCTTGTTCAGCTTGTTGGTATCGTTGTCTGTGAACAAACCATAAGGTGAAGGATGAACGACAGTGATTAAAGTGCAAAATGACAAGCAGAACGCCCAAAAGCTTGACAGAAAACACCTATTTATCCGATTGAGATTTAAGCGTGGATGGGACTATTCATCAATGAAGTAAGGTTTTGTTTACCGACCAGTGCAAAGAAGCATTGAGAGCACCAGATGGTCGTGAAAGTTTATAGGGACCATAGAGATCGATTTTTCACGTTTTGAGAGAATACTTTCTAAGTATAAGGATTTTTATAAGGAGTCATCATCATCTACCTAGTCTTTTCTCAACTATGTTGGTGTCGGCTTCCAGTCTAACCGGATGCAGCTGAATATCAGTATTTTATATGTAGCTACTGCCTATATGACCTCCACAAAGCAGTTAGTACCAGGTAATACAATACCCCTTGAACACTAACTACCTGTAATGACTGTCAAAGATTTACAAATGACAGCCGGGACCAACGGCTTAACGTGCTTTCTGAGGCACGGAGGAAACTCGGTGTGTAACGGGTGGTCACCCATCCACAGACCAACCCAGGCAACTGCGGCTTAACCGACCCGAAGGTCGATCGGCTGCTATTATTTAGCCACGTTCTCACGGAGTATTCTCTCAAATGATGCAACCATGATCTTGTAAAAAATATTCTGATTAAATGACTATCCATGGAGTTTCTTGCGAATTATTCTCCTTAGATATCTACGTTTTGGAATGAGCAACTTCGATATTTTCACACGTTACTATGCCTTGTGATTGGGACTGTAGCTTCATCTGGGTTTTTGAAACCCAAAAGTGCTGGAATGGCCGCTTTGGAATGGGCAACTGCAGTACTTTCACAAGTTATTATGCCTTGTGACCGGGACTGTAGATTCATTTTGTTTCTTGACATTCAAAAGTGCCTGTAATGGTCTAATTGAAATAAATGATTCGATTTGATTTGCTGGTCTGTAATGGTCTAACTGAAATAAATGCTTTAATGCTTTGATTTTGGGTCTGTCATGAGTTCTGAAGTACGATTGGAGCTTGTCATTTAAGGTTAGCGCATGAAAGCAGTCAGATGCATTGAAGCAATCCTCCAAAACCATGTTATGGCTTTTGTGGGTTTTATTGGTCGAGATTTTTTCTGCTCATCAAAGAGCTCACTGCAGAGGCGGACTTAGTAACTGCTTAATTACCCTTATGTCAAAAACTGTTTTCGATAATGATATATTAATAGGTACATACGGCGACACATCAAGCGCACTTCTAGTTTCATATAGTCCAGCTTACAATAGTTTGGTAATGTTGCTTATGGTAGAGTTGTATACCTGCCAAATTACAGTGTATGTTTTTTTTATTCACAATTGTCTATTGTCTTATATTGTAAATCGGTGCCCTTCAACCCTCAAGGGACTCTGGGCTACAGCCCAAAAAGCCATTATATAGATCTGCCTCTGTCACACTGCATTGTTGATTCTTACTTAGCTGATTTTGGGATTTAAAAACTGACTTGGGCTGCGAAAAATCCTAATAACAACTCTATAAAAACGTCTAGGACATGCTTGAAAACATAACCATCTCTTTTTACTTTGGACCGTTTTCTCTGCCACTAAGTGTATCTCATAAGTGTTCGATCAACCGCACTAGTTGCAATCTAAGGCCACTTTTTCACATGTTTATTGTTGTTTCAGTCATCAAGTTTTGTGCTCTTGCTTGTAAAGTAAGAAGTACAGTTGTGAAGAAGAGGCCTTATCTCACTGGAGCGTTATTTGTGTGATGAGTGCAATCTACATCTACAAAAAATCTCACCCATCTGACCCAGTGGCGTCGTCGCTGACGTTCGAGTGCGTATCAAGCGAGTTGTCCATGGCATGTGAGCGCCCGCTCGAGAAGACGCTCAGGTCGGCCGTGCTCGTCACACTGGTGTCGGCAAGTGAGCGCCGCGAACCCAGCGCGGACACAGAGTCGTCGCACCGGATGCCCCCCGCTACCCCGCTGTGCTCTAAACAAACACATGACAATTGTACAAAAAAAAATAACCCAAAGGCCCTCCGCTGCGTAAGGCAGACTTCATAAGACTTCTTGAAAAGGCGGCCCGCAAACCGAAGCGGTGCTTTGAACCGCACGCGGGCCGTCCGGCGCGGACCTTTACCTTCCGCAACGGATGGTCCTAAACATAATTTTCATATAATACAGTCATAAACCGCGAAAATATACATTGCTTAGTTCCTACTACTGCTACTTAAAACGTGACTCTTACAGTCACGTTTTAAGTAGCTGTTACTACCCAATATGGCGATATGACACGCGTTTACTAACTTTCCGGGTAATGAACTAATTCAGTATTATGACTGCATAAAAATGTAGTAATTCTTTCATAGCCACTAACTTCATACGCATAGCAAACAAAACACAAAGCGAAAGTTTCATGCAAAATATAAATAATTTAGTTCTTACCTTATTGGGCACACAACGTCAAGCAAAATCAATGTAATATGTAGTGTACACAAAACCCACATGCAATTTTTAGCGTTTAAATCAAATCTCTGCTCTTAGCGCTATCAATGAAATCAGAAAAACGTTATGAATCTCCCTTATTTATTCAGTACATACATATTTACATTAGAATGATAAAAAGGAATATTTGAGTGAATTAACGTCTTCGTCTTCCCATTTTCTTACATTTCTTATTTACAAGGTAGCTGTAGTTACGAGGTTCGGTTGGTTGCGTGTTAAACGTGGAATGGACTGGGGAATCTAGGTGAATGTCCATTGACGCATGGGACGTACGAAGTGGGACGCCAATTTGAGGATTACAATCTGAAGAAAAACGTTTAATGTTGTTATCATTGTGTTAACAAGAAAAGCCTCGGACATAACTATTAATTACTCTGAATGAAGGCTTAGGTTAAGATGCCAAATTATCAATTTTGTCAGTTGGCAGTTCCCAGATACATTCTTGCCTAAAGAGCCAAAGACTTGTGGTGAAAGCTAATTAAAAATGTGTGGTAGCGTGAACATTTATGCAGCAGCTTAACTTTGAAAATGTATAACTATATTGACCCATTTGAGGGCGAAAACATTAAGAAATCGAGCGCACCACATTCTATAAAAATATCCATAATCTTTGTATTAATATACATACAGCAAAATTGAAATTGATAATCAATAAGTAGGTACATTAAGTACATTGTAAAGGACTGAATAAAATGAAGTACCTGTATCATATTTCAGTGTAGAGATATTTTTGTTTGGGTGTCATTTATCTACTGTAATAACGTACTGAGAACAAAATCATTTTAAATGTGATAATTTGAAAAACAACTAAAAGCGACACTGATAAGATATACAATGTGTGCTGTGTCTACGTAATGCACAGTATGTGATGTCTAAATATACGACTATAACGTACCATTCATTACAGTTTTTTTATGCGTTTTGATTGTTTTATTTTATTTATTGACGTTCCTCATACCACCACAGGCGGCAGAACTAAAAATAAAACGATATAGTTATGTTTTCTAGGGTTTTCAATATGTTGCCCATTGAATGTAATCGACATTTATTATTATTAAACTCCAATCAAGTTTACACATCGCCCCTCGAGGAAAGTTAACCCGAAAACATCGATCGGAATAATTATCGCAAAAATGTATGCAAAACAAAAACAAACAATGAGCAAAATTCGCGTATCAAATCGTTAAACTAAAATACTCAGTAGGTTCGAATCAGTTTATTTATTAATATAACGTTTTGTTCCTATGGATTAAATTCAGGTTATATTGTGGAGGTTTCTGGATCTTAACTTAAAACTAAAGATAATTAAATAAGTTTTACTACTGTACCCAAAATCAATTGACAACATCGGATGATAGGGGTGGGTTTATGCAAGAACTTAAATTGAGGGGAGAAACTGAATCATCGATAAACACTATTGAGCAGAGATTCATTTGAAGCAGACTTAAGACGAGGTAGATATTTGGATAATATCGTCACGCGGCAACACAAGCCCGACGATTTGGTGTTATAGTAAAATTAATGTTAATAAGTTTGTAAGTAGTATTAAAGAGAATACATAGTGGGCGTAGCGTTATTTTATGAGAAGTAGCACAGACAATGCAGGAAGCCGGGGATCGCTCTTAAGATCTGAGGAGTTAGTATTCTAATCACATTGAAGTCATTTATTACAACATTAACCGCATAAGAAATAAAATTAAGGGACTCGGTCCAAAGATTTGTAACTCATGCTCCTCACATCTTAAGAAATGCCATGTTAAATGCATGTCGCTTTAATCGTGTTAATCATGACATAAACCCACCTCCATACCACCAATTAACATGCTAGTGCAAAGGTCCAATTACATACTCTATGTCTAAATCTAAAACAAAATATGATTTATGGCTAAAAAGCCATTAGTTTGGATATTCGTGTAAGTGAAGTACATAAAAACCTGCAAGCCAGTGCAGTGTCAAACTCGTCTGTAGTAAAAGCTGTGTATACAAACATCTAAGGACCAACATCATAATGAGGGGCTTAGGTAATAGAATTTGGTTTTTATGAATCTAGACCACGGATATTGTACAAGAAACTAGCGACGAATTCCACACTCACAATAGCAATGGATGCAATAAGGTCACCACATCCGTGCACTGTCATTTTCATATTATAGCTTTATCTTCCCATGGATTTTGTGTAACATTTATAGGGAACACATCAGCACGCAAGTATTCCTCGACAGGTTCAGCCGCTATGTACCAAAACCACTCTCAAAATTCAACAGATATGAGTCGAGTTGAAACTTCAGATTTAATTAGACCTTTAACTAGCCTAACGCTAAATTGAATACACCCATCGCTTTAGAAGAATACGCAAAATGAAAGTGCACGTACGTAGGATTACGTAGGTACTTTTAAGGATACATACGACAGGACAAAATACTAGGAACTAACAAAATTTAAAAACATTCCGTATCTAGCATAAACATTTTTCATTGAAGTTCTATTATAATGAAATCAAACATGGCAATATTCATGTATGTGTATAACTGAAAGCAATGGATTACAAAAATATAACTACGGAATCAAATCTAGAATAACTAATAATGTTTGTTTTGCTTTCAAAGATCAAAGTCTCTACTTGTAAAATTCGATTGTTTTCTAATATTTATGGTTCAAGTCTTTCATCAAATGTCTAAGAAATACAATAATATCCATAGCGTATAATTATAAAACTAAATACTGGATAAAAAAAGGAAATACCAACGTTAACACGTTCACAACTACATATCACGTTCTATCTCAAAGGGGCGATGGACAAAATAACAATCTCAAGGCAAATTTGAATTACTAACTCATTGGATTCAGAATTCAGTTGAAGCCAACTTTACACGAAAGCCAAGAAGGACAGACGAATCTACGACAATTTGGGCTGATTATAATGCCAAATTTTATAAGCGGGCGTGGATGATCAAATACAAAACTATACCTAATAGCGAACAATAGCCAAAAAAGTCTCGAGCCCGATTTTGTTGAAAACTAAAATGTCATCACGGATTTTTTTTTTAATCTGTTTTCCTAGCCTATAAACGAACCTGGTGATTTAGGAAAAAAACCACATCCCGTAGTTTTACAACTTGCGCTAGTATCGCTATTAGGGATCAATTTCTGGGAAATAATGACAAATGGCAAAGTTAAGGTAAGTGCTGATTTTTGTTAAAATACGAAATGCACAAAATCACTTTTTTGGCGCCCATTCACTAGGTAGGTTCTGAATTCAATTGGATACTTTTTTTCTGATGCTTTTAATCAAGAAGAATGAACTTAAATTTGGAATTACAAAGACGCAACTAGTGCCACACCAAAAAAAAAAATTTGGAATTAGAACATTATGTTGTGAAGATGACTGCGCTGCAGGTGTCGTCAATCATAAATAAATATAATGCATCAGTTTATTTATTTAACGCATTCCTTAAGACAAGTTTTCAGAATTTTAAAAAAAAAATAGAAACAGTTTCAAGAATTCAATCATCTTATTTAGTGACCAATTATTTGCATAATTTTATTTCAATTTAAAATATAATGTAGTCCATTGCCCTCTGAACTCATCCTGCTTTCAAAAACAACTATCTAAACTTGTATTCGATAAAATAAATTAAACTAAATCTAAAAATACGTGCTACCAAAGAAAGAGAATCACCACATACATTTGAATTGTAGTAAGTACTAATTATAACTGGACATTTTGACCTTTAGAATAATGATGTGGTTTCATTTCTAATTTTCTATCATAATTTAGGTCGTTTAAAACCTAAGATTTATTTAAAAACAAATAGGGTGGCAGTTATTAAAATAATAATTGTAAATATTTATCTTTTTATCAGACAAACTAGCTACATTATATGTAAACACTACTCCTGTGTGTATCTTTTCATCGTTTGACGGTTTACTAACCACTCAGATGTTAGTATTCATCCACTAACTTATGTAAATATTCATGTAAAGGGCATATTATTTTAATTAATTTGTACTTATTAGGTTAACATACTACATCATGATTTAACGAGAAAACCTAAGAGTAGTAAGTACAACCTAAAGCTATGACAAACATAAATTACTTAATAAGAATTGGGCCGGCAATTATTAAAAAAAACTTAGGTTTTTTGAGTCATTTTCACTCGTAAAGCAACCGCAGTCTATAGCCTACTGAACTCCACGGGCAAAACATTATTGCTACAACTAGCAAATTATTTTAAATCCTGGGCAGTCATGGACCATGACTGTTCACGATTGTGCAAAAATCAGTCAACATGCATCAATGATTACCGTTAAAACAATGTGAATATCATGCAAATGTGATTTATGTGAGCCATCCAAGAGCATGTCGAAAAAATATACAGCTACAGAAAAGTAGCTTTGAACTATCTGGCCGAAATCCTGAATGGCAAAAGCGAATTAACTAACGAATATAATTAAACTTGCCCAAATGCTATTATATACTTGCTGATTTCACATTGGCTCACAAGTTTAGGTACATTTCGTGATTAAATTCAACGCTATATTATCAGATAAAATGTAAAGCTCTCAAGTATTCATGGTTGTGCTTCAACAAAGTGTGCCAATGTAAATGAGCAAGGCTTATAAATGCGTGAAGTGGTCGGAACCAAGGCTCTCGTCGGAGGTGGTACGCGAAGTGGGTAGAGATGCGTCCAAATTACCTGACACTGTGTCACTCTGTGAGACCCGAAGCTCCTGCAATTCCATTGCAGCCTTCTCACGTCTGAAACAAAAGAACTTCTATTACCAACGAATTACAATTAAATAGTATAGATCTATGTAAAATATAATTCTGATTTTTGTGTAAGCCATTCATTATACTATTTGGAGTTCGCAAATTTATTAATTATTGCACTATTCAATAGTACTTTGAAAATTACCTCAATATCACAGTTGCTCTAGCCTGTTTTTCAGTCTCAGAAAAATTTTCTGCCCGCTGTCCTATCTTCGATTTTTTGTCAGGCTCCACAAACATACCAAGCTGTCGTTTTGGAAGCTCGTTGGGCGGCGGCGGGCCGGGGTAGTCAAGCTTGGCTCGCTTCAATTCTTCCATTGATCGTTCCAAGTGATAAATGACTATGTCGTCCTCAAAACCAAAGTCTTTATGTAGCTTAACCTAAAAATTTAATATCTTATTCACTTACAACATACAATCTTGTATTAATATCCGGCTTGGATATTAATACAAGATTGTAAATGCTAATTTAAATTTTACAAAGAAAATCAGCAGACCTGAATATAATTTACTATAAGATCCATATCATTTAACTTCATGATTGCTTTCTTGTGCAGCTTGAGTATTGTGTAAGCCATTGCAGTGACGACTCTCTCTCCATCTAACAGATATATATCCCACACCCTGAGGCATAGGCTAAATGGCACCCTTTCCACAAAACAAACAAAGAACCACTTGAGGGAATAGAGAATAGCGTCCAAACCGAACTTGTCAAAATGGTGTTTCAATTTTGGCATAAATTTTGTGAGTATTTTGTCATGGTGCCCTAAGAACCTTGTTAACTTCGGAAATCCTTCTATGTATAAACCATGCATAGCATACTTCTTATCCGATAGTAGTACAACCAAGGCCCAGAACGCATCTTCTTCATCCATATACATGAGCAGTACTCCGGCCAGGCCAGACATACCTTGACAATAACCTACTTCAGAGTTATACATGCTATAAGCACAAAGGACATTGAATAATGAGCATTGTTTTTCTGAATATCGTTCTCTATAAAACTGATGTTCTCGAAACTGTCTGTTCACATCTGAATCTATTTGCCTTACATCTGTAGACCACAGTTTTGCTAGCTTCAACATTTCTTGAAATTTTCCTGGATTAGCAGATTTAATTCTGTTGACATCCATCAACTTGCACCAAACTTTTATTCTAAGTGAATTTGGAATGCCTTTGTATATTCGCCTATGGAGTTTTTCTTTGGTAGTTGGTGAGTCCCAATTACTAAGCATTTTGACCCATTTTTTCTCCCTCTCCACTTCAATGTTGACTTTTTGGGGTCCTGTTTTCTGTGGCAAGCGCTCATCATGTATGAATCCATATCTGAAAGGATGACCATCTTTATACATAAAAGAAAAATTATAATTTTACAAATACTAAATCTTTATATGTATAATGATATGAGTAGCTAAAAACACAACAAATGAAAATAAAAAATTGCCATGCTGATAAGCTCAGCTTAATAAGCAGGGCTGGAGTTGCTGGGCAATATAAAAAATTGTGTAATGGGCCAGCTGGTTTTTTTGGTGAATATATATAAAACAAAATCAACATAATCATAGTTCAACAGATTTGGCTAGCAAATTTTTAGTTTTGATTTTCTCAACATGTTAATTATTAACAGGTTGCATAATGACTTTTTCCAGGAGTGGCAGATGTATTTTACTTAAGAGTACAGTCTTTTAGTGTCAAAATCATATTACTTCAAATGATTTCGACTTTCTTTCAATTGATATTATTATCAGCTCAGCGTTTTTATAAACTATTAATATTGCTTTATAAATTCCATACTGACCAGCATGTTCTGTTTGAGTAGTTTCATGAAGGTATAAATGAGTAGGTACAAAAATACTTAGTTCTTTTTATGCTCTAGGTTGCTTTATAAAATAAGAGCTATGCAAAATTACAAATACATACTTTTTGCTACAATCATAGAGATTATTAAGCAGTCCGGCAATAATAGCACAGCCTTATAGTTAAAATAGTGATACCAGAGTATGGGGAAGTATTTTGAAGAAACATGCCTGATGCATGCCTGACCACAACTCTTCTCAACCTAAACACCATCAGTTTATCATTATCTAATGATGAATTAAGACATACCGAGAAAATGTAATAAAAATAGGACTCTATAAATATTGTTGAAAGTAGAAAATTGTATGAATATCAATATAGCAAGCATCAGCTCATGGATGCTCACGTCTCGTGAGGCTTAAAAAAAATAGTAATTTGGTCCTATTTTTAATGCAGTTAGTGATTTGCTGACTCATTTTACCTTTATCTCTATACATGATGCACTTACAGCTAGAAAGGATTGCCAGCATAGATTTAAAGAAAAAGAATGAAAATACATGAATTTGAAGATGTGTAGGCATACTAAAATTGGAGCCATGAACTTCTAATATTTTTATATTAAATGGCTACACCCAAACAGGAAGTTCACATACTATGTATTTGGTGTCATATGTTTTAGGTAGATAAAGTACTCAAAAGTCTAGTTTAGTCATTTGTATTGCTGTGGAAATTATTATATATCATAACTGACTCAACAAGCAGTTTTTTTTATTACTTTTCAAATAAAATCCAACTTTAGATCATTGTATCAGAGTATAAAATCATTTCTATTTATTTAGATGCAGTTTTTAGCATAAAATTTATTACAAAATTATAAATGATCTATAAATGATTTTAAGCTAATATTACAAATTATAGTTTGGATCTTCATTGCTCTATCCGAAAGTTGAAAATTTAAAGTTAGAGGTACACTCACAGGCCACGACCCAGATTAATTAAAGATAGTTATATGGCTACTTCTAGTAGTTTCCCTAGAAGATTGCTGGTCAAAACATGAGCAATACAAGTAAAATCATATCATGAGTCTATGGTATCCAGGGTAACAACCCCATCTTTCACTTTTTGTAGCTACACTTATGTAGTACTGTTACAAACATTACCTCAGCACATTGAGAGCATTCAAAAGCTAATTTTGTTCAAACATTTATCAATAATTAAAACTCAAATATATATTTTAAACTAATTGATCTTCAGTTCTATCTACTTATAAAACATGTAAGATGCTTAGCAATAGTGTGTACAACAAAACATGCACAAGTATCTAGTATTGTGTTTAAAAACAAGTGGTACATTAATATAATCTTCTTGCAATATAGTGAGTTTAAATGATCTTGTAGTATGTTTACATTAATCATTTCTTCATTATTAATACTGAAGTTGACCCTCATTTAGGGCAGACAAAGAAAATATTTTAACAGCTATATTAAGAACAATTTGAGAAAGGGGTCCATCTTGCAGTTCAAATACAACACTGTTAAAAAGCAAAGGCCAAATAATATTCAATATCAAATACATTAGATCATCAAACAATATGCAAATTCGCAACACATTAAATTGTGTCATACCGATCTGTTTTGTGGTACTCCTCAAACTCCGGGTCTTCCCAAGGGTCTATTTGTCCAACGAGGTTCTCCCGGCCCCTCTCGTAACGCTGGAAGATGCGCTCCCGCTCCTCGGAAGCCCGTGCCAACAGTGCCTCCTCATTCATAACACAGCCTGCTCGTACCACATACCGAAACACCTACTCGACGTCAATCTTTTCACCGACCTACAAAATACTTCGCTCACTTATGACTATGACTAACCCGACTACAGGGCAGCCCTCAAATCATAAACTACTATTAAAATCATCACGCCCTTTCAATTGAAAATTCTTGGACGCTAGATTATTTGACGTGCTCACTGCTGTCATGTCATAATTGCTACCAAAGACCAAGTTATTGGTTGGAGAGCTAACACAATTCACACGGAGAAAACAGTTTTACATATATTTTAACAACGAAATTAATCCAACTGTAGGTATATAACATCAGACTTTCGTAAATAAAGGGTATATATTATTTAAATAAGAGAAATACGCCCTCTTTTTCAATTAGAACAGGAAAATTACGAAAATAAAACTGTTAACAGAGATTCCTACTCGTCGCCACTCGCCTCGCGTATAGTTTTTACTTCAATTACTTTGTCTTGTCTACTACATATTGAACGAACGAACGCACGAAGATTTTATGCAATAACTAAACGTAAATGCTTGTTTGGCTCTCTGACATGACATGATAAAGTTACGGACCCAAGACTTACTTCTATATTAACTGAGCTTCGAGAATTTATCATTATGGAGACGGCTAAGCTAGGCTTACCCCTCTGCTCTGCTAAAGTATGATACATAGATTGGCCATAAAATATCATTATTTATAGATTTTTGCTGCAAGTATAGACAAAAAATATTGTCAAAATGAGACTATTATACGTTTATCTAAGAACATACTGTCGAAATACTTATGTTGCCTTAAAATCAAAACTTTCAATCTTCTACTGTCAATGTTCCGAAAGTCTGACAACCAGTCTTACCAAGGGGTATCGCATTCATTACCCAGTACTAACTGGGTTGTGGAGGTCAGATATGCAGTCGCTCCATGTAAAATACTGATATTCAGCTGCATCAGGTAATACTGGAAGCTGACCCCAACATAGTTGGGAAAAGGCTAGGCAGATGATGTATCGTGCACGTATTGTGTATCAACGATCAATACCTACTACAAAAAATGTCAGATAATCATTAAAAAATATTAATCAGTCCTTCAAATGAATAGTCTAATCCTCAAAACCCCTTTTCGAAAATCAGAAATGACGCAGAAAGTTAAACAAATTAGCAAATCTTACAGATTTGAACATCATAGAAATATTATAAACAAACTGACAAAACTCCTTTCTGATATCTATGCTTTACACGCGAGTACAGGCCTTATTAGACCACCCAATTTCGAGGGACCCTAACCTTAACTAAGAGTGGTGTAATAAGACTTAGGAAGTTAGTGTCCCGATTTAGGGCGATCGGGTCATCCCGATCTGCCTAGCTCCCTAAGCGCCCTGCAGATTGGGTAATGTAATAACGTTTAGGGCGGTTAGGGAGCTCAGTTGCCGCGCGACTAGTGCGTAGCATATCGGAATATTATTTGGATGATTTACGAAGTCAACCGAAATCCTTTTGAATAGTGCAGGTTGAAAGCTTTTCACGTAACCGCAAATACTCTTTCACCCAGATCTTTCACTTCTTTCTTTTTTTAATATTTGTTGTTGCGAGCACGGTTGTCACTGCTACAGCAATTTTTTGAAGTTTCGATACTGACTACCGACGGCATAATGTAAAATGCGACAATACGTTTATCTCTCTAGACATTCGCGTATTAACTGAGTTAGGGCCCAATTCGCAGAGAAGTGTAATAAGCGCCGCACTAACTAGGGTACACGCCCACCCTGGATGCAGGGCCCTTCATATCGGGTGGTGTAATAAGCGCTGTAGTCAGGTACAAGCTCGCAAAATCTTGGCAACTGACCTCCTGACTGAATGGGATTATTTTAAGGTTGACTGAATGGGGTTACTTTTTAAGTTCAAAAGTAGATGTTTTTTTTTCTTCTAAATAACCATCTACTTCTGAACTTAAAAAGTTGTTTTTAGTTATTATAGGTAAGAAGTCGCAAGAATAATTGAATTTCGCGGACTCCCCCGTAGCAAAAATGATTTGAAAAAGTCGCTCGAAAATTTTCCAGTTCGAATAAAATCCAAACTAGTACTTACACATTTAATTTGATTAATAATTATCATATTGAAATATTCCTAAAAATCTATCTAAATCAGCATGCGATGTTAAGTCTTTTTTTAGATAAGCTGCATTTGCTTGTTTGACAGTCTTAAAAATTGCGTTTGGCGCCAGACGTGAATTGTATCAAAATGTTGTTATCATTAGTGAAATAACGTAGGTTAGGTATGTAAAGTAACTGAGTACTTATCTATCGAATAGATAATTGGCATCGATTACGTAAACACAGTGACTTGGAAGAATTTAGTACAATACTTTTATTGAAGTTTGATTCTTGGATAGCCGCTGCCTTGTTGAGTTCAAACTGATAACATTATAACCTAAAAAAGACAGCTTTTCTTCTGAATTTAAAATGTTTAAAGTAAGTTTTACATTACAAATTACATACATGGATGAAAACCAGTGCAAAATGAGTAAATCGAAATTATCTCAATAGTAATTAAACTCACATAATTATTTATAAAAACATTTCATGTCAATATCAACTTTGGATGATTTCCGCACAAATTTCCGATTCCGATTTTTAACTGAATTGAGTTCTTGAACGATCAAAACATTATGATAAGGTCAAAAATTTATTATTTTGAATTTCATTACTTTCTTATTTATCTCTATGCTTGTTAATATAACTTGTGTGAATGTGTTTTAATTCTCATTCCGACCGGTGCCTGAGGTGCCCTTGCTAATTGTCTATCTATGCCTATGCTAGGGTCTAGTTGGCTTGGTGACTGGAGGGGCATCGGGGCTAGGCCGTGCAACTGTCGAACAATTACTGAAGCAGGGTGGACGAGTAGTGATATGTGACCTGCCTACAAGCACTGGACAGGAGACTGCAAAGCAGCTAAAGGAAAATGTTGCGTTTGTACCAATTGATGTGAGTATTAGCACTAGTCTAGCAGTAATGTAGAACAATGGGTCATCTATTATGTTCTACTATTATTAATCCAGTCATATTTTGCACTGCCTAAAACACAGTTCAATCACATATGCTCCTATTAAAGCATACATTATAATAACTTTAAATTGTACATTACTTTGTTACTACCACTGTTGGGCAAAGGTTATAGTGGGTCACTCGTAGGTGGTTTTATTTTATACTAGTGACCTGCCCAGCAATTTTACCTGCTGCTTGCTAGTCATAGCGTGAAGTATTATACATATAAACCTTCCTCTTGAATCACTCTACCTATTAAAAAACACCGCATTAACATGCATTGCATGGTTTTAATGATTTAAGCATACACACACCATAGCAACAGACAGACAGCGACTTTGTTTTATACTATGTAGTGAAGGGAGTATTACACAAACTGAGATATCACTAGCCTCCACCCTAAGATTCCCTGTGTTGTGGAGACTAGTCTCCTTTGTCTTACAAGAGACTTAGTCCTGCACACCATCTTTTAGGTGTGCTGCAAGGTCAGGTGTTATCAGGTTTCATTGTGGCTCTTTTCTGCTATAGCATATAGCTATTGAGCATACCGCTGAAGTCGTCACCCTAGCCAGTCCCACATAAAGTGACTTTTTGAGCACTGAGTGGTGCTCTATGTTGCATTTTACATGGCTGTCTGGATTGCTGTTCAATTAAATATTGATCATAAAATGAAAGTCTTGTCAAATTGGGATCAATGCATTTGTTCATCTCTATGATTTTTCAGTTGAACAGGAATAAAAGTTACCTTCAATTTAAAGAGCATGTATCTTCTATAACTTGCTATACAAAATGAATGTCAAATAATGGTAAAATAAATATATGGATACATCTCCACATTTAACTGGGGGTAAAAAAGACAAACTTTAATGTTAACATAGCTGTATAGGGTGTTCTTTAAAAAGATATAGTGAGATACCTACCTAAGAGACTTTTTTTAAGGTTTGGTTGCTAAATTACTAAAACACCAGAACCCTTAAAGATTTTCACTGTCGTCTGCGTCTGTCTGCCTGTTTGTTATGTGTTCACAGCCATTTTACCCTGTGTCCGTTGCCACAACATCATTGAAATTTTGATAGATAAGGATTGAAAAAAATACTTGCATATACAATTGTGCTGGGTGTCTATCAATAGGTCTAAAAAAATGATATTGAGGATTCTTTTAATTGTGAAAATTGGCAGTGAAAGTGTCAGTACAGTTTCCTGCTCCATAACACCCTCGCTTGCCACTGCGTAAATTCCGCCAATGTCAAAGTTTCACACTTGTATCAAAAGTAATATTTCCACTGTCATTGTTTTTTTTCCATGTCATCGAAAACTGGCAAAGTAAAACAATAATTTTTTTACTAAAAAAATAATAGCTTTCCCTTCTCGTGCTTATTCTCTTTTTTTTTGGTGTTTAATTGTTTGTGTAAATATAATACGTAATGAATCTTTATCCATTACGAAGAGACCGTTGATTTACAAGACAAACCGGTCGCAGGCACTCATTACGCTGCTAACAATAAGGCACCGCTCAGAGCGTAATGTGAAAGAAATCAGTTATTTACCTTAAATTACTTTAACTAGGGCTTGATGAAGCAATTTCCCTTCGAAGAGAAACAGGAAGTTATTCAGATGTTGAGATTAAGCTTAAAGAATCGGCTATTCCAAAGACTGACGAGCGTTACTTAAACAAATTAAATGAAATTCAGTTTTTTTAATAGAACAGTCTAATAAAAAACTGAATTTCTTGTGTAACGTTACGCTTGTAACCCCCGGAAGACTAGGCAGAGGTGCATAATACAACTCATATTTCGCCAGTTATGTATACGTCACGTGTAATAAGAGGCGAGCCTTTTGCCATCATTTGTAGGTATTGGTTATTGAGAAATACCTAATAGAAGAATTAAATAACTCTACCCGACCTGGGAATCGAACAAAGAACCCCGTGCTAAGTCGCGCTAGCAACGGCGGCAAATGTTTTGTTATCATAGGGGCTGAAACAACACAAATGCGCAGAGATAGCATAACTGTTGCACCTCTCTACCCATAACCATCAATTTTAAAAACCTCCGTCTTATTTTAACCTATATGATTCGTAGCAGTTAGTTCTCGTTTTAAACAAACCTATGGTATCTTAAAAACCTTATGGTTTCCATCCGAATGAGTCGTTCATCTTAATCGACGTTATATCGATCTAGTATCTATAGTAATATGGCATCCCCTTTTCCGGTTATTGGATTTTTCCATTAGAAATTGAACCCCGGATTGGGCTTAGATCTAAACTTTGACGACACGATTGGCGCAGTGGCTGAGCGATCGACTGCTACGCTGCGTGTCGCGGGTTCGATCCCCGCAACAAATATTTGTATGGCCTACAGATAGTTGTTCCGTGTCTGGCTGTTTGTGTATGTGAGTTTAAATGTTTGTATACGCACCCACGATACAGGAGTAGTTCTTAATATGGGCACAGATTACTAAATAGCTACTACGTAGCAGATACATCACTCCAATACAAAAAGGAAAATACCTACGCTATAATAGCCTACAAAATCATAATAATAAGACCAGCTGTTTGCAGTCAAAAGAAATGCACCATAAGTACGCACAAAGAGAGTTGAGATTGTATTGCCCGCCGCGCGACCAACGTGCGGGCGCGTCATCGAGCGAATGTGCTAGGGTTGAACGTATGATGAATTAATGATAATAAAACGAATGTTGTAGAATCAAATATGTTTCAGTTTAATAAAATGACTGATATTTTCTTTTCCTTCCCTGAATTCACGATTATTAAATTTTATTGTGGAAAATATTCTAAACCGCGTAAATAATTATAATAAACTAGCTTTTGCCCGCGGCTTCGCCCGCGCTAAATACCAAAAAAAGGACATTTGTCCTTTTTTTGGTATTGTTCGTCGTGTCGTTGAGCTCCTTAGGTTATGAGTTGAGCTACACGATAACTGACAAATGCTTGCACTGACTGGACAGGTCCACTCAATCTGTGTGGTGCTTTCTTAAAAAGACCATTTCAGACACTATCTGCATAGTCCTCATGTAAGTTGACCAAGATTATTTTGTCTGGACTTTAAAAGAGACTATGACCTCTGAGTTTGTTTCGGCTGTTTCTTCTCAGAGTAGTCGGGTACGAAACACCGGCCTCATCTAGTTTAAAAAAAAAATGACGTGTAAAAGTGTTTGTGAAAACCTACTTGCAAAATAAACATCATTTATCATTTAAAAAAAAACCACGGGCGTTAATCCTAATAAATACTGCCAAATAGCTCGTTTGAAACATTCTACATCATTGCCAGACATATAAATAAGTACATGATTACTTTGATTTTGTTAGGGTTCCGTTCCCGTTCAAAAGAAGAACACGTAACCCTTATAGGATCACTTTGTTTCTGTCTGGCTATCTGTCAATATCTCGGGAAAGCGTGGTAATATGGAGCTGAAATGAAAACCATATACTCAAGTCTGTAGTCCCTTGGAGCTATGAAAAAAGTAACCCTCTTAAGGCTTCACAGTCAAAAGAAATGTCCTTTTATGTTGCAAGTTTATATGGATCGCTCGGTGCGCGAGTCGCACGGTTTTTTTTATAATAATGTCTAATCTATGGATTGTATTTGCAGGTCACATCAGAAAAGGACGTAAAGAATGCACTGCAGACCACCATAGATAAGTTTGGCCGATTAGACGTGGTTGTGAATTGCGCTGGAGTGGCTACTGCTTCAAGAGTCTACAACTTCAAAAAGGATCAGCCCTTTGATTTGAAAGCTTTCCAGAGGACTATTGAGGTATGTTTAGCATACACACTAACTTGTGGTCTTTAAGAAAACTTCTATTATACAACTTGTTTTTTCACGCTTTTATTAACTTCACCACTTATACTTCAACTTGGAAGGTAAATTAAACCTGCAATACGACTTAAGTGACATCATTCTAAATCCAAAGTTTCCGACTAGTTATTTTATGCATTCCCATTCATGGGTATCAAATAAAAGGGTTTGCGGAGACAAATATGACACATAAGTAAGTTAGTAAAGTGTATTTTTTATGATGTTACATTAGTCCCTCCAGTCAACTGGTCATATAATTAACACATTTTTTTTTCGTAAAAATGTTACATATTTCTTTCTCTTATGGAAAATTTTCATATAGAAACTGTAAAAATAATGTGATTACATAATACAACAATTAAGTACGTATTTATGATATTTTATCAGCATTCTTCAATAATGGGTGGGGGTCCAGATACGAAGATATGGTAACTATTTATCATTGATAAATACTCGTTATCTTTGATAAATACTCACGACATAATTTATCTTTTATTTAATATGTTTATATTTTTATATTGAATATTATTATTTTTCGATATTTCAAATCAAATCAAATCATTTATTTCAATTAGACCATTACAGGCACTTTTGAATGTCAAGAAACAAAATGAATCTACAGTCCCGGTCACAAGGCATAATAACTTGTGAAAGTACTGCAGTTGCCCATTCCAAAGCGTTGATCTCTATGGAGAAGAATGGGCAAGAAACTCCATGGACACTCTTTTAAATTCTAATATTTTTACAAAATAGTATTTACATCATTCGTGTTGATATTATACAAATATGTGAGAACGATGTAGAAAGACGTGCACAGTAAGAGCGTCCAGAGTAAATAAAAAAAAAAATTCAATTTTAATTTAAATAAATTAAAAATGACCGTGGTAGTAAAAAAAATGACCAGTCCGAACTGACTGCGCCCGTTCACGAACAAGACGTATGGATCAGCCCCATTCAGCTCAACCATTTTGAAGGGAGCTAAATGACCCGACACACCCGCCACCATCAGCGAGACATTTAAGTGAGCATGACACTATTAACCACCAGGGCTTCGTCAAGTCAATGATAATACATAGCACTCACATATGGGCTTAATAATTATATAATACTAGAGAATTGATTCTATACATTGCAAAGATAGTCTTACAATCTTCTGCAGCTTCCACTATAGCTTCGGATACTTAACAATGAGTTTACCCCTATGCTTGAGGAGCAGGACCAGCATCGAGCCAAGCATTTTTATCATCAATATAATCCCCCAACTTATAATATGCTTGCCTACATAGTGTGCGTTTAATACAAGATTTAAATTTCGTTTCATTCAGTTGAAGAATGTTAATGTTATAACTAATATATTAAATTACACGTATCTGTACCTCAGCCGTATGCTTAGTGAATGAAAAAAGGGAATAATGTCTAGTAAGTGTTTGTTAACTTTATATTACAGGTAAACTTAATAGGAACATTCAATGTGATCCGGTTAGCAGCTGGCTTAATCGGGAAGAATGCTCCAGATGCCGATGGACAGCGCGGAGTCATTGTGAACACGGCGAGTGTAGCAGCTTTTGATGGACAGGTAAACTTACTAATTATTGCTATTTTACTTTACGATGGCTATTTTTTTTTTCTCTTCACGAAGCCGCCAACCTTGCATTCTGTGCACCACACTAAGTAACTCTTCTCAAAACCTATTGCTGGTAAACCACTTTTTATGAGGTTAAAGATCCCGTATCTCCGATCCGATCTCACAACATTGTGATGATGAATGTATTGAATGGTACATGACTCAGATGGGTATTTCAAGTATGTAAATGTATATAGCTAAAAACTTAGATTTAAAAAAGAACTTGTACAAAGTTTTAATTTTGAACCCCAATAACTCCAAACTAGAAGGATCCTATCGCCATGACGAGGAGAACAAGTGCCCTTGTTTTTAGGGCTAAATAACAATATATGGCTATTTTTGGTTGCTAAGGTGCGATCCTCAAGGTTAAGTATCGCTTTTGCCCAGTCACCTGTTAGTGAAGCTCAACGACCGTACGGTCGTTGGTGAAGCTCAAACACACCATTGCTCTATGTAAAAAACTGATATTCAGCTGCACCCAATTTAAGTGAAACCATGTTGCTCTTTTATTATAATATAATTTCTGTTATAAAACATTATTTAAAAATAAAACACGAGTGATGATTGCTAAACTCATTGTTGACAATAGGGTATTATACTCTATCTATATGAAAGAAATTTAAAAAATATACAATTCAGATAGTTGAGGCAACAAGCAGTCGGAAAATGTTAAATTTAGTTAATAAAATAACTAAATAAATTTTAAAATTGATTTCAAAGTTTTCACTTTTTTTAGTAAGCGAAACAGTGTCCGCCATGATTATTATGTCATATGGTCATGTAAACAAAAAGTGACAACTGTCAACTGAGCAACTATTACTATTTTTGTATTATAAAACTTTACATTTTAATTTTTATTGAAATAATAGTAATCATACCTTGGAAGAAATTAATACTACCATATAATCCTTACTAATATTATAAAAGCGAATGTGAGTTTGTTTGTTTGTTTATTTGTTTGTTACCTCTTCACGGTTTAATGGCTGAACCGATTTTGATGAATTTTGGTACAGAGATAGTTTGGAACCAGGAGACGGACAAAGGCTATTTTTTAAAAAAAAGAGTGGGATATGAGGGAGAAAGAGGGACGAAACGGGAAAACTTAGCGTTGCTATTACAAATCAATAAGGCGCTACCAAAGTTAACGCGAGCGAAGCCGCGGGCAAAAGCTAGTAATACCATAAACTATAGTGAAAAATACAACTAAACAGAAAGACTAATAACAGCGCATTTGTTTACAACTGACCAACTGATGTCATGACCACAGAGTAACATGGCGTTAAGCGTTTTTGTGATTTTACGCGCGAAAATAGAAATTTGAAAATTGAAATGCAGTTTTATGGCACTTATCGATTGAATATTTATTTTTTGTTTATTTTTGGTGGTTTACTAGGACCCTAGGATCAAAATGAGATACGTTTAAAAAATGGGTGTAATACCGTATTCTATCATTTCTGCATCTCAAAATGGATGTCAAAGGAGCTGGTACTCGTTGATAAAGCCATTAGTCAACAAGTTTGCGGTTCCCGAAGGGATCTGTCAGTATGTTGGATAGACTATAAGAAGGTCTATGACACGAGATGCATGGCTCATGAGGGTGCTGGATTTGTATAAAGTTCATGCAACTCTGTGCGCCTTTGATGCCATGTATCAGCCAATGGAATAAAGTTCTTCGCTATCCAGGATGTCGATAAACCCAGAGGAATAGCGAGCTTGTAAGGATAGAGCGAGGTATATTTCAGGGCTATAGTTTGAGTCCACGTTGGTTCTGCTTAGCTTTTAATGGTCTAAGCACGGTGCTGGAATATTCAAGTCTAGGCTATCGATTGAGGAGAGGTGGTCAGGTTATGTGACCTCCTTTACATG
Organism: Ochropleura leucogaster; assembly: GCA_958449745.1. Lineage (NCBI taxonomy): Eukaryota > Metazoa > Arthropoda > Insecta > Lepidoptera > Noctuidae > Ochropleura > Ochropleura leucogaster. The sequence continues at coordinate 15,419,217 of OY288200.1, forward strand.
GATGACCTGAAACAAAGTGTTTCAGATCATTAATGGATTTGCAACTGATGATCTGCTGAAGGTTCTGAAATCTTCAGTGGCGTCATCTGGATGGAATTCGGTTTGGGCAAATTTGCGGTCATGCATATAAAGCGAGGGGTAATTGTGGAGTCTGTAAGAACGGAGCTCTCGAATTCCATAAAACATAGATCCCACTCAGCAAACGAAACCTACAAGTATTTGGGTATGTCGGAAACGTTGGGCATCAATGTGACTGGGATGAAACAATCGTTGATGATTGCTTCAACGATGGCTTCATCCTAGTCACATTGCTTGCGGCTTATCGTCTGTCCGTCTATTGACGACAGACTGTCGACGGCGCCGTCGTGTTTCATACGCGCCTCACAAAGATGTCAGGAAAGGTGCGGGTTGTTCGAAAGAGATACCGCGACCCCGGAACACGTACGGCTAAAGAAGGAGCACAGATGGGTTTTACACCCCCCTGCTCCGCCCAGAGCGGGGGAAGTTATTTGGTGATTTCCAACCCTAAATAAAACAAAAAACAGGGCATGAGGCTTTCTGCACCCTTATAGTCGATCGACTTCATGTACCTGTATTCTGCTAATTTCCTAGCCTAAAACTCAGCGTCTCCCGCTTTGTTGTTATTGGACTTGTTAATGCGCGCCCATATTGCACGTGAAGGTGACAACGGTTTTGTCGGAATGTCTTACTTCTCTGCAGTGAACACAAGTAGAGTTGACCATCTCAGATGGAGCCGGAAGTCCAATTTATAAATAGCTGGGCTGTGATGTCTTTAAGTGCATTATTTTCGAAATAAATTAACTTGGATTGGACAAGCAGTTGTTTACTGGTCGTTCGTTAAATAATTCTAAATGAGTTAACCGATGATTTCCAAATAACAGAAAAACTTTTTCTTTCCAGATTGGCCAAGCTGCTTACTCAGCTTCGAAAGCAGGAGTCGTGGGCATGACATTACCCATAGCCAGAGATCTTGCCAAGCAGGGTATCAGAGTAGTCACCATTGCTCCAGGTACATAAAATATTTTGATGTAATTAATACGAATGTTCATAGAGGACTGCCTCGTTAGTATAGTGAGAGATTGAGGTCCGTTATCCAATGAGAAATCATCTAAAAACTTCTCCCGCCATGGGCGGAGGGAAAAGGAGTGACTTTTACTGACTAAAACCTATCCATATTCTTTCTTTTGCCAGTTTGTGTTTCGGCGCCGCAATCGAGCTTTAAGTTAGCCGCGCCTGTCTGAGGTTATTTGTGGTTAGGTGGCCACCCTTCCTTATACTAAGAAAATATAGTTTGATCTTTGCATCATATGTCAAACTGACATTCCTAGGGTTGTCAGGATATAAAAAATGTCGATAGTAAGTATCGTCATTTCTTACTGTTATCGATGCTAATGTAACATATAGTTGGGTTTAATTAATTATAAACGTATTGTGGAGAATGGCGGTTCATATCAAACAAGATGGCGGCGTATCTTTTTCTGAAACCCAAAGTTGTCGCAACGAATGTCACATACTCATGTGACATTCTATGACAACTTTCGGTTTATGTGAGAAATTGAAGAAATTGAAATCCTCTACCACGAAGTCATCCAAACCCGAAATGTGACAGACCTGGACACACGGACCTCGTCCGCATCTAAGGACGCCTTGAACTTTTCAGCCAAGGCGTCAGCGGACGGACCACTGGTTGCACCGGGTATTTTCAGCATTAGAGCCCCCGTTGCGGTAACTCTTAGCCGGAATCCCCCGGTGATTCCGAGCTCCTCCAAATTCACAGCCGTCTTTGCTTAGGCAAGCACATCGTAGTAGGTCATGCCGCGCCCTGTGCGCGAAGCCTGGCCGCGATGTTTCACCGATGCATCTGCGCCTTTTTCTTGGCAGATTTAGTGGCCATGCGCCCCTTCTTCTCCCCGACCTGTTCCGGACCGGCACCGGTTTTTCCGGAGCCGAGTTCGCGGAGACTCCTGCTAGTTTGCCCCGGGCCATAGTAAGAGGCCTCTCTCAGACCGCCGCTCGTCCCCGGGCTCTTTGTTGGCTGTCCCCAGGCCTTAGCTGGTGTTCTGGCTGGTCTCTAGTGGCTGGCAGCACGATGCTCTCCAGGACGGCAAACCGCGCCTGGAAGGCAGCATCTCTTGCCGAACCAGGTTGTGAATTTCGTTCTCAACCGGCTCGGCATGGCTAGTCCGCTTCTGCGGCCCCTTTTCGGGTGTCCCCCGGGAACCGACCCCATGCAGACTGGCCAGGTCTGCCTGCGTGAGGTTACGGTGTCCTTTCGGTTCTCCTCTTGGAGAAGCACCGTGGCGGCCGTCAGACGGGCAACCTCTGCACTGCGCTCGACGCGGGGAAGGACGCGTAATTGGCCACTGTTACCGGAATGATTGTTGCCGCGGTCGTGCCCACGGTTTTCAGTTTCGTGGACATCTTCACTTTTAGGGACACGTCCCTAACCGCCGCGGCCTCTACTGCCTCCGCGAATCTGGCCTTACGTTCCTGATTGGAGCCGCCAGCTGCACTCATCTCTTCGCTAGGGGAGGCCTCTTCCCACCCTCGGCAGCCCTCCGGGCAACAGGGCCTTGTTGCCTCTTACACCGCTGACGTACCCCACCTCGTATGCTAGTGGGGATTTTTCTTGCCGAGGCAAGTTCACCATCGGTACCTGCCTGGGCCGCTTGAGGAAGGACTTATTGTTTTCCCTCAGCCCCGGCCCCTCCGCGGCGGGAACTCTTTGAGCTTCCCGCGCTCACCAGACTCGATGCGGTGTCGACTCCGCATCTATCTTCTCCCTATCTTCGTTCGTTTGGGTTTTCAAAATCAAATTCATATTTGTTCCCACTAGTAGTGGGGTAAGTATTCGGTCCATCTACCTGCAAGAGGGTCAGAGGGTCGGCTGGTACCCTGGTGGTAGAAGCACTACACAACTGTTGGTTCCATAGGAACACCCATCAGCCATTCATCTGCTCGCGGTGCGCCGCCGCTTGATACCACTGTCGGCGCCCAGGGTGCACCGGCCCAGTAACTGTTTTTCCACTCCACGGATCGAGGGGACCAGGGGCCGCTAAGCAAACATTATTATTTTGAGTAATCTAAACCGAGTTCAAGAGCTATCAGTGTAAATTGTTAGAAATTATTGACACTTACTTTTATTACATTTACATCACAGCTCCCGAACGGCATTGAGAAGATCTGATTGCGTTCAGTATTATTGGTGTAAGTCGAACTGCGATGTTCATGAATGTGAGTCTACTCTCTTCCAGGATTATTCCGTACACCGATGATGGAGATGTTGCCTGAACCAGCCATCAAGAGCCTGGAAGCTACCGTACCTTTCCCGCCGCGGCTGGGCCACCCACAAGAGTTTGCTCTTCTTGTTCAGAGCATCATCCAGAACACCATGCTGAATGGTGAGACCATACGTCTCGATGGCTCTCTCAGGATGCAGCCTTAGGTATCGTACTCTTAAAAACTGTATGTAGATACGATATAAAAACACGTGATTTTGTAGTTGACTTCTAATATATATATATTTATTGTATTTTCTACATATTATTATGGTGTAAATAAAGACTTTGTAGATGTTTGTAGTAGTTAGTTTATTTTACATGTAATTTTAAGTACCTTTAATTAAACTACAAGGTGAAAACTGACCCTTAACGAAGCGTAAACAGGTATTTTGTTTAACAAACAAAACAACTCTTCTAAAAAATGTTAATGTCACTTTTTAATTTTGAATTTTAATGTTTATTTACGTTAATGTTTTTCCCATTGTTTGTCTTTTTATTTAGTGTATCTGTGTATCTATCCTTTGATATATTTATAATATTTTGTTTTATATTTATAGTATTTTATATATCCATATAGTATAAATTAATAATTATTATTACATATTGTCTGTTTTACACCTACATGCCAATGGCATTAAATCCACTTCTGTACTTTGTGCTTGAAGTGTAAATAAATAAATAAAACAAAGTCGGGTGTGTTCGAACACTTATAAGTCGAGAACGGCTGGACCGATTTTCATGATTCTTGATTTTTTTAATTTGTCTCCGTGCCGTATAGAAGAATAACTATTAAGATATAGGAAACAAAACTGATACAACTTTATCGCTCATAAACGGTCAATTTGTACCTTCAGCTTTTTATCGTAAACAGTCAATACGCGTTTCTCTATGGTTTTCACATAATCAATCGATATCTTACCATAAGGATAAAATTTTGAACATATATTTTCTTTTGAGATTTATAAAACCCAATGAATTATTATAATTAAAACATAATTTTACACAAAGGTTTGTGTATAAGAGAACATAATACCGTTAGTATTATTATCAATGCTCTAAAATTCGTAATAACTACCATACAGTTACTTGCTCAGCCTTTTTAGAACTATATTTCACCTGCTTCCACTCATAATAGGTCTTTACCTATGAAATTGCCGTTTTGTCTGAAAAAATTGAAACAATTTTTTTTATGTATTTTTTATTTGTATTCATCGAAGTAATCACCCATGTAATCAATGCATATTTGCCAACGCAGTGGCAGTTTATTGATGCCCTTCTTAAAGAAATCAGCTGGACGGGAGGCAACAAATTCTTCAAAGGCATTTTGTACTGCCTCTCGGGTATTGATTTTTTTTCCCGCCAAGAAGTTATCCAAATTCTGGAAAAAGTAGTAGTCTGTAGGCGCAAGGTCTGGTGAGTAGGGCGGATGACGGAGAGCTTCCAAACCCAGTTCTTGCAACTTGGAGACCGTGTGCTGTGCAGTATGAGGTCGCGCATTGTCGTGCAGGAGCAGCGGAGACGAGCGATCGACCAATGCTGGTTGGAGATGTGCCAGCTTCTCCATCATTGTGTTCAGTTCTTCACAGTACTCATCTGCAGTAATGCTCACCCCGTTTGGTAAGTAGCTGTGATGAATCACACCGGCGCTAGACCACCAAACAGTGACCATCACTTTTCTAGGGGTAAGTTTTCGTTTAGGGCATTGTTTAGGTGCTGAACCAGGATCCAACCAACTTGCTGAGCGCTTGCGGTTATCAAACAGAATCCATTTTTCATCGCAGGTAACAATGCAGTTCAAAATTCCTTAATTTGTGTGTCTGTTGAGCAGTGCAAGGCACGTCTCGACGCGTACTTCGTGCTGGCGATCATTGAGTTCGTGGGGCACACATTTGTCAAGCTTTTTTAATTTAATTTGAAATTAGAACTCTTAGCCAGTACTGCAGAACGGCAATTTCATAGGTAAAGACCTAATATTATATACATATAGGTATGTTACATGGTCCGACTGCTTCTGACCTTCACAACCCCGGTCTCCACAACACTTCTTCTCTAAGTCACGTCTTATCGACGGGGTATATATTATATTGTTTTGGCCCCGTTTGTGGCCATGTTTGTTGCAGCGTTAAAGGCATTGTTTAGATCTTTAGATTATCGAGGAAGCAGGAGAAAGGACACCACATTTCTAAATACACTACACTTATCTATACGTTACTTGACATTTAAACTGGGTACTCAAAGTTGTAGCATATAATACGTCTGAGGATTTTATCAACGTGCAAGTAAATATAAGCTTTCCGTTTGTCAGTTTATGCTCATCTCCGAGGCTGCGATCTGTTTCGTACTCGCAGTCAAACTACCTTGAAATCACTGCGATTTATCTGAATCAACGAACCTGTTACATCCACCTCTTCGGTACTTACAGCTTACAGCAATACCTACATTTAAGCAACATGCCTGGGTTCCCGTCTTAACGCAAGACAAGTTCCTTTAATTGCATTATAAAATAAATCTTAGAGCTTTTGGCCTTTTAATGTATTCTAGCCACGCTGCAAGTCATTGTTCAACGACGGAAAACCATATTTTATACTTATAATAATGCTGTTTTGAAGATACCCTTTTTCGCGGTTGGGAAATCAGCAAGTAATTTGCTCTGGGCAGCAGTGGGAGTATCAAACTTTTACTGACTAAAACTGACTCTTGTTCCTTATTTTGCCCTTTATGTTCCGCAGACGCGGTATTTCTTTCGAAACCCCGTAATTGAAGCCGAACTTTATTTTTTAATCCGCATCCGGTCTCGTGTTTTTGATGTTGTGGTGCCATCTATACTTCTGCCGATATCCAAAGTAAGCCCTAGCAGTCAGTCTTACGTTATTTATTATCAAAGCTAGATGGCGCTCATCGTAAAAAATATGTATACTCTTTTCGTTTCAATCTAATCATGAACATTATGTTCTCTTTTAGGATTATTACCTACTAGCTTTTGCCCGCGGCTTCGCTCGCGTTTAATTCGGGGTAACACAGTTCCCCTTGCGCCTTATTGATTTGTAATAGCAACGCTACGTTTTCCCTTTTCTTCCCTCTTTCTCCCTCACATCCCACTTTTTTCAAAAAAATATTAGCCTATGGCCGTCTCCTGGTTCCCAACTATCTCTGTACCAAAAATCATCAAAATCGGTTAAGCCGTTAAAGCGTGAAGAGGTAACAAACAAACAAACAAACTCACTTTCGCTTTTATAATATTAGTAAGGATTCCTAATCCTTCATGCAATTATACTGCTTTAATAGATCATGGGATCCTGCGTTGGCTTTGGTCGGTTCCTTTCTTCATTACAAGGGACATTTCCTCCCGCTGGTGTTCGTAGCGTTTAACAGACTTAAAAAAAGAGGGTTCTCAACTCGACTGTTTTGTTTCTTACTCGATTTCTCCGTTTATTGTAAGCCGATTTTCAAAATTATTTTTATAATCGAAAGAGTATATACTCCCCAAGTGCGAGTAGTTTAGTGACCGTCGCGCTCTATTTTACTAGTTCTTTTACTAATAAATGTTTGTAAGTTATTTTATTGACTAAATTACATATTTTTCTTTTAATGTATAAGGAAGACAGGATTATATCACTTTTTAGCAATGGAAAATCATTACTCGATAAGAATTTGTGTGAGAAACCATCATACCGCAACTAAAAGTCGGTGGAAAAAAATCTAAAGTACATGAAAAACAAACTTTCGTCTTTTTTGTGTGGTTTTGGAATTCGGTTTTTTTTATGTTTTTCTGGCATAATATGACTATATTGTTACCAAAATTAGAAAATTAATTATCTGGCCATACAAAAAGTTTTTGACCTATGATCTAGATGCCTCGCGCCCTTAACACAACTCAAGTACATTGCTAAAAAGTATTTTAGACAAGAATTAAAACCTCTGTCTCGTTGAACTAATGGTCGCAAGTTTGACTGCTGAACGTGATGTCCCGAGATTGATTCCCGGCGTTGGCAAAGTGTTATTGGGTTTTGCCATCAGGAGTTTCTCAGTAGCAACCTTGAAATTGTGTCATTTGATGACAATAGGCTCCCTCACTACCCGTCGGGGATCACAGTTGTTTCGTAATTCAAGCCAGGAATTAGTTTTTATTTCACCGTTTAAGCCAAGCGGAAGTACACTATTGGGTAAATTACCTTGTGTCGCGTGGTATTAGCTTGATAAAGCTAACTACGCATTTGGAGTCGATAAGGACGAGGCATGACCTAGTTTTGAATGATTACTAAACATTTTGATTGCCGAAACAGCACTTTGTAATACAGTAATTTATTCAAATCAATATAAATATTTTTACTTAGATGTTATAAATTATGTTCGTTAATATAACTTTCCAAATTATGCTAATTTAAAATGCGGGAGTCCCAACATCTCTGTACCAAAATTCATCAAATTCGGATTGACCATTTAGGCGTGAAGACATAATAAACAAACAAACTCACTGCTTTTATAATATTAGCTTGGATTAGCCAATAATACAAAGGCTAGTATAGTCTTCTCTCCTTCTAATTTTCGTGGTCTAGTTCGAGTGGCCTCTAGGCCAGTCCTTTGAGGAAGACTCCAGCTCACCCCTTCACATTCAGTAAATATACTAGCTAGCTTTTACGGTTCGAATATAAAGCTATGTCATACAGACTGACAGTGTCGTTATAGGGTCCTATTGACGAATCCTTATAGCAGGAACATTGGGGCTAAGAGTCCTACTTATCTGTGAGAATATAAAAGTTATTCAGTTTCACAACTTTTACATAAGGAGGGAAAGAAATAAAATGAGAATTATTTAAACGAAAATATCATTTATTTCTACATTAACGGCGGCGGCGCGAGCGCTCGCCCTCGCCGCCGGCGCGTACGTGCGTCTCAATATTTATTAATCACCATGAAAATAAATACATTGAAGATGCTCGGGCGACATCTCACACCGCCTTACATATCATCTATGTTGCCATCTAAAAATAGATCATCGTGTTTTAAACTTAATGACACCTCTAAACAATAATGACAATAAAAATAAGTTTAAAGATTTAGCGACAACAATAACTATTATTTTAAATTGTATAAAAGACGCAAATGTGAGGTAATGACACGGTACATAATTATGTGGCTGTGGTAGCTACTGCCGGTTGCTCCACTCTAACTGAACTGCTAGGAAGTTGCGATTGGTGACATTTTCGATTCGATTTAAGTATCAAGATTAAGTCCTTAGCAGGATGTGTTATAATTAGTCGTGCCGTGACAAATTCACATTTTATAGTTACATCTATTATAAGAAAACATTATTTCTAACAATAAGTGATGTTAGCAGTGATGTGGTGTTTAAACGTGTGACGTTTAAATAGAGCTAGGTTAAGTAGCGAACACTCGTTCAGTTAAAATAGGAGCAGCCTCACAATTAGCCTTCGTGGCTGATCATTATTGGGTGTACTTATGTAAAGTATAAGTGGAGCGAGTTGCGAGGGTCGTGTCCCACTCGCGGCGGCTCGTATGTCCGGGACCGGGCTCGTTGTGCGTGTCCGGAACAAGGTACTCGTATACTACTACAAACTTAAGCTAACAGCTCAGCCGTTTCGCAAATCCGCTCTCGACTCCTGACCTCACCACTAACTATAACAGTAACACATAAATAGCCATACATCTAAGATGGTATCAGTTTAAGATTTATTTTAATTTGCAATTGCATTGCATTGGTATTTGCCAGCCCCATTTTTCAGATACAACAATAACCATTTAAGACGAATGAAAACTGTATACCTCGCCCTATCTATATGTACAATTGATAAAGTAGAACTAACACGGCGCGCGAAACAAAGTTAGGTGCAACAGAAATTATCACTTAGGTACTTAAGATTTACAGCTAGTATGAACCCTTCAGGTTGAGGCCTGTCGATTCGCTCAAATTCACATCCTCACATAAACTTAACCACGAGAATACTATACACAGACTAAAGTTAAACAACATCGACTGAGATTAATCCTAACTTATCGTTAATGAACAACAAAGTGGTAAACTTACAAATTGCAACGCTTTGTCTATGCGCGTCATTTAGCGTTACGTTAGCGATATTTTGGAATGTGTGCGACGCGTACATAGTCATCGGCAACCGATCACCTAACATAGTTTTTATTAAGCAAAGCACGTGACGATGAAACGATTAGATGCGAGTGAACCGGACGCGCTACTGTCTGTACACCGTACACCGGGTACGATACGAGCGAATCTGAGCGAAGTAACAGTGCCCGACTCGGACGAGTACCGCGCCCCGCCGCCCGCCACGCGCAGCGGCGACACGGGGCGCGATCATCCCGCTGCGTAGTTTGTTACTATCTATCACTTACAATCTAGTTGAACTCAAAATTTACATTTACATAGAACACTCATCGTGTACCTTAACATTAAAATACTTATAATTTTAAGTCATAAATATAGATATTACTTACATAACATACGCTAAGGTACAACTTTATGTTGTACATTACAACCTAGACTTAGACGTAAATAGTAGGTTTAGATTTTTATAGATTTTATATATTCAATCTATTAAATATTTAAAGGATAAAATTATAGTTGATTAAATCAAATGAAGCGAATGACAAAAGATGTGATAGCATATTAACCGACTAACAAAAAAAAAACCTATTCGTGAACACTGGCACCTTGAATGTTGAACCGTTTATTGTCAAGAGAATGTAGCCTTTGTTCGTGCTCAAGAGTTGTACTTAAAAGTGAAACGCGTTGGGGTAGTTAGTAATAGGGGGTGAGCGAGGCACTGGTTCGAGTGAGCTCGCGTTGGATAGTCCCCGTTTGGAAACAGGTCAACCGCGGCGGCCACGTGAATAGCACACAATCATCTCACATCTCTCGAACTTTTTGGCTTAGCCGCCACTAACTGGCGGGTGACTACGTCGCTACGCATACACTTGCCAACTTAATACAATACATAGTATAATATTTGATAAATACAATATTTTAAGCTATAATATTAGAACAATATAATAAATCAGTTAAGTTATACATAAATACAAATAATGGATGATAATACTATTAGTATAACAACCAACTGTGTTCATTTAATTTTCGATGTGGAAATAATTTTATTTCTTCAGTGCTATTAATACGATATTTGTTCATTCTAGTGGATTGATAGAACATTTACAATGACGGAGTATATTTACGCATTATACATTCATTGGCCAATACACACGCAGAGCGCGTGTAAGGTAATGCTCATAAGCCCCAAGAAATACAAATACATAAAATATTATACTATTTATAATTAAATGTATGCAAGTGTATTCGCCCCGAGGCCTTAAATTAGAAACGTGAATGTTGCTTGAATAATATATCTATCAAAATAATACTGTAATATCTAAGCAAAAATATCCATGTGACTGATGATAAAATATTAATATTTAAAATGGTAACATGTTTGGTAAAAAAATTCACGGATCTAATAAAAGGAGTCGAACATTGAGGTATAAACGGCTTCCGAACTAGTGGTGCTAATGTTTTGTTTTAAACAACGATAGTATTAAGATTCTTAGCTCACCGACTTCAACCATGAACCTAGTCGATGAACGGTCTATTTTAAAGCTGCACTGGACAAACGGGTGTTTTGTTAAAAAATGGTCACGATCGCTGTGCGCGCTGCCATGCGAGCGACATAGTGACCCACGCCGTCTAATGTACTTAACTATGTCATACCATCACAGATCAGCTTTGCCTTCGATAAAGCGCCTAACTTGAGAAGCTGCGAGTTACTTCAATTCTTTTCAATTCATCGTTAGCGATGTAGAATCGAAGTGACGATAGCGAAGAATACTTTGGATTAAGGACGCTTTCAAGAACGATCACAGGAAGAAGTGCACATAAATGTTTCAAATCACTGAATGAAAACATTTATTTTTATGAATGAAATGGATATTACAATCAGAACGTGCTTATTCCAAAAAGTTTCTTCCTAAATCGGAGCTTCTTTATGTACCTATATTAGCATTAAACTTACAACAAGACGTACACGTATGTGAAGATTTTATATAACGATTCTATTTACAAAAAATATGTGGTCGTCGATTAAAAAAGTGTAGAAGAAATGTTACAATGAAAATGTATTAAATATGCTGATATTAACGGCACGACTCGGCAAATAACTTAAAACTGTTACAGTCCTAAATAAATGTTTATAAAACTTTCAACAGTGCTCATTAAAGAAATTCAAGAATTGTGTATATTTTAAAAATTGTACCACAACAACGTTTTTAAGGAACTTTTTTCAAACTTGTTTGTTTATTCATCTATACAAGAACTACGATCTGTATCTATTGTACCTTTGCATTCCGACTACTATCACGTCTATATAAAGAAAGTTTAATTCGTGAATTTGTAACACAATATCATGATTATAAAATTACAGTGTTATCCTGAGTTTCACTGGACGGTTTTGTAGATAAAATACGGTGCCATAGTATTTTTGTACACATGAGAGCTTATTATTAAAAACAAAGCTAAGCCAAATGAATAAACCATCGTAATTGATAACAATAATCTACTCGTTGACGCAACCTACTACCTAAACATTCGCACTTGGTGCATTGATATTACGTTTAACAAAATTTTGAATTACAGACGTTCACTCTAAACACAAACCGTCAAATCACATTTTATCATTAGTTATATGATCCGTTAAATTACGTAGAGGTACAGGTGTACTTGTTCAGCGCCTAGCGCTCGGTTTCCCAAGCTCCGCGGGCTACTCTTGCATCCGTCACCTTCCTATCCTATCAGATGTCGAAACAAACAAACGGTGGTCTAATGGGCAGTATTCTTTATCAAATTGACACCGTAGTAAAATGAAAACGTTCTCAAATTAAATTTGTAACGCAGTTATGACAGTTTTACATACATATTTGATAACACTTTATATTCAATATTATGTATAATCACTTCCACTTTAAAAGTAGATACACTTTACACTTGATTACGTACGCTACTATATTATTTGTTAGAAAAATACGAAATCATGTACTTTCAGTTAACATATTATATATGTTAATAAAGAACAATATGTTTTATATAAAAATACATCGCCTTCCTCGGCCATTAGCCGATAGACGCTAGTACCCATATATTTTTAAAAATCTATGATTTTTAAGGCTTCTTGCACGTATGTTGAGAAATATTTTACATAATTACACAATCATAAGTAGGACAAATCACTGTAAATGTGTTTATGTTATTTACAAGGATTATAATTTGAATTTGTACTGGTATGGCCAATAAAAACAATATTTTATTAATTTCATACAACATTCAGATAAACATTTTTTAAGGAACAACTGTAAATTTTTAAAATTGATTTAATTTGCGATTAATTATTCATTTTAACATTATATAATACACATAGACCAATATCAACATTCGATAAAATTTCTTTCATATCTCAATCAAGCCCAATATCTATACTTAAAATAGTCGCTCGCTGCAACATTCTCACTCCGTCAACAATCACTCGCCGCGACACATACAAGCTATAGAACACAACGTATGTTAAGATATCAGTGAAGACAATTTAATATACATTCAATTGTAAAGTGCTTTTTATAGTCGTAGTCTTAAAAAGAAGATAATCCGTAAATTTAATAAGTAACGTCAAAGAAATAAAAATCGGGCATCGCCAGTTGCGTTGCGCGACCGCAATAATATATTGTATGTACGTATGGTACTGAATACAACTAACATTTATAATTATATTACACATAATGATCATTTTAACTAACATTAAAAACGGTTTTCATCAAATTTCTTCGTTTATAATCACAGACACTTTCCTAAAATATGTATTGTAATATTTCCCTTTAATTACGCACCGGAGTTAAAGAGAACCTAGTTATATAATGTACTTACTCAATTTTGAAGTAACACGATATAGACTGCTAAATAAATTAACCATAGCTACACAAGACTGGTGTATAATATTTGTATATTATTTTACAGACAATAGGTAGATAAATATTTGTTTTATCTGTATCGGACTAGGCACGCGCGGCACCGCCGGCCGGCGCTCGGCGCAATAACTTACATTTGAAAATCACACACCAAGTTATAAACTAAAACTAACTAATAAGTAAAGTTTGTTGCATATTCTCTGATGTGGTGTCGGGAGCGCTTGGCGCATTTCTGGTCTGTTTCTCTTCACTGACTCTTCAAGACCTGGAAACAGAAATTGTCCTGTGTTTATCACTGTCTCACATAAGAACATTAACATATACCGACCCAATTGGGAACCAAGTCACCGATTCGTGATATTCGTACACACTTCTAAATTCAATAATGCATGAAGTCATGAATAAATGCAGTATGTACATACATCAAGTTTCGGCATTCTTTGTAAGTTCCTAAAGCCAAACAAATCATATAACTAACACCCAAACTCAGATAAAAAAATGAAATAATAATTAAAGGTGGTAAGACCATATTAGTGCAAATTAAGAAAAATAATAAATGCTGTTTTATTTTGTCTGGATGAATGTACACAGATGAGTTTATGAGAGCACTTCAGGGCAAAATCCGAACCTAAAAGAAATAGTTTTAAGCTTTAAAAAGATTATTAAAGTGTTCTGGTATCACACAGCATAAATATCTACATTTTAAAGAAAGATGCGTTTACAATATGTTTGAAACCTTCAAAAATATCGCTATAACCTTAAATGAGAGTCTGTTTTAAAATCTTTCTGTAAACAACAAGTATTTTTGAATATATTTGTTTTTGTAGTCATTAAAACAAACGCGTGTGTTCATTTTCTGCCGAAATTATGACTTCTCTATGTTTTCTTGTAGGTTACGGATGTCACTTTGAAATACGAAATGAAAAACTCACCCTGTGTAGCTGATGTGCTATTATTTCATTTTTGTGGTATAAATAGGTATAATGAAATGCGCGTGCGATTAGTATTCTCGTCACGTTACGTAGAATTTACATTTAACATCATATTTTACAAAACCGCATTATATTTTACAAATAATTTTTGTTTTTTGGAGTTTGGTATTTAGTAAGATTACTAGTATTATTATTCCAATATACTCATAAGTTTGTAAGTTATGAAGGGTTTAAATCGTTCGCAACAATGCCCGCGGTGGTACTTCGATTTCAAGACCCGTCAATGATTAGTCAATCTATCCTAGCAGTAGCAATACTAGCTACCCAGGTTACGTAACCTGGACGGCCAGTGTCTACGTCAGTAATGACATAAACACGTTTATCAATACGCACTCCGAATTGTGAAGTAACGTATATCTCTTTTGGTAATGCTGCTTAAACATAATCGCGCGCGCATTGAACACAATTATGTACTTTAGCCAACCAGTTCTTTCGAAACCTGACAAGAAACCGAAATAATTTCATCATACAATTTTTTTGAAGTATGCCAATTCGCGTAATAAACAACATTAAAAATATATAGATATATTTTGTTTATTGTTGGTATTAAAGTGATAGTGCCTGTAACCATACAAAAGGCTAAAAGTAAAATAATAATAACTTGCAGTGAAAAAAGTGCCAGAAAATCATAAAGTAGAATAATATTATTTGAAATGTGCAAGTAGTAAGTGCGAGGATGGTCTCGGTGTGTTCGTTTATTACGAGAATGCTTACTCTATATTGGCGATTGTTGCTCAATCGCGTCGCTAGGCAGGAATCCGCACCTGATACACACAGAGCAATTTCTTATAGTGTACACATCTTTACTACACTTTACGAGGTTTTTTAAACACACCACGTAAATCCCTTTTGAAACTATTTGATAACTATAAGATATCTTCCGGTGTTTATAACTTAGAATATCTAGATTGTTATACCTTCAGTTAGTGAAAGTGTTCTGATTATGTATGGTCTTTTATATCAGATTGTCAAATAAGAGACCATCCTCATTTTGACCCTCCTATTTTATCAGCACAATATTGTAATTACCAATGGGTACGCGGATACGATAGAACTAATAATTTAAACTAGGTTTGTAAATCAAACAGTGTAATTTTTGTGTAGATTAGACTGTTTATAATATTTACACAATGATGCGTTGACGCATTCTACAGTGAGAATTTTGATGTAACAAAATTGAATCACTGTATTTGAATTTTCATGAGCTTGGCATACTGGCACAATATTGTAACTGCTTACATTAGGTTCAGTTATAAACAAGATTAAGAATATTGATTCCATAGTTACTAGTGCTCACTAAATAAACACATTTATTTATTAAATCACAGTTACCAGTTAAATTAGTGGCACCCTCAACACCATAAATTATTTGTTTAATTTTAAATTATTTATTTTATAATTTTCCTCTATCCCTATTACTAGATATGCTGTGAAGATTGAAACAGTAGTTTAAAATATACAGTAAATAATGCTTCATTTGTCTTTAGCCATCATAATTGGGCGTCTTTGAATTCGAGCAAATAAACGATTCACTCATAAGTGGTTGTTGATTGGTTTCATATGCTATATGTGGCAGAAAGAGACGTTAGACTGAATTATGATTTTATTTTGTTCTTATGATGAAGCTTGAAGTATTCGGAAACTGTCTCATCTTTTTTTCAATTTACACAACTACTATTATCTAGTCTTTATAAATTGCAAATTCATGATCTTGGTTTTTGTTTTCAACTTGAAGCATTTGTAGGATTGTTCGTAACAACTCGTGATGGTTGTCCATGAACTGAAAACTCTTTACCGAAATATTTATGGAGAGGGACACCCTCTCCAAAAATATTAAGTCCCATTTAATTCTGGCCCTTTAAAAATACTACTAGTCAAGATATTTGTCTAACTGTAATTTCGTAAGTTTAAATTATTGGATTATTTAGCACATTCTTATAAAATTCTATCAAGAAAAAAAAACTATTTATTTAAACGTAATCTGAATGACTGATCTATTTATAACTAACTAATGTAGCACCTAATTTACTGCGACTAACAAGAATGTTATTATTTATATCCTACTAATTTAATAAAACCATTATGTACCTAGAGCTTTATTAAATTAGTGGTGTTAGCAACTCCATACGTACTTCCACAGCCTTTGTTTTCATTATATACATTATAACCGTACAGTTTTCTTTCCTAAAGATAATTTCCGCAATCAAATTAACCTCTAATTTCACTAAGTCATATATGATTAGCCGAATTAATAACATAATATAATCATATATAAATATGAATTCATAAAAAAAATATTTGCTTAAGGAAACTATTGGTACTAATATAAAGTATGAATATCTACCATGATAAAAAATTAAGTATATTAATACTGTGATGAGCTATATAAGCGAGGTGATAATATAAATAGTGGAGCAGAGTTGCCAACCATGTATAAAATTAATATTTTATTTTGGATAGGATTTTCAACATATTAAAATAATGAAATTCTTTTCAATATTGGCAACTCTTATCCAAAACTTGATTTAATATCCAATTATATTGATTACTTTAATAGCCAATATTGTTGGAACTCGGTAAAATATACGTCCTTCGATACCACATAAGTTTTTGCCAGTTTAAGTTTGAGGATTAAAAATCAATAGTAAAATAATATGGAGTCTCAAGTAGTAAGTTCAATATAATAGCTACGTTTTGTTTCGTCAGTTTCTACCCCGCCAAGTTTGTTTAAAATACCCGGCATTCAAATGGTCTATGTAATATGATTTATATTGTAAAATAACTTAGAATTATCTGTCTTTTTACATTTAGGTGTGTGTACTTAATAATCAAAATATTTAGTCACAATATACATATACCTAAGTAGTGTGAGTAACCAATTGTACAATGTGCACGTGTATTTTTAATATCTTTAAGAAACTTAGTGGCAATATATTGAACCTTATCTTTTTATATTTATTTAAGTAGAGCACATAGAGACTCAATATTTTCATGATAAAACAGTTACCAACATTATTAGCTTATCCTACTACGAGGCACTAGTTTAATGCATAAATGTATAGTATATAAATATATTAAAGTATGATATGATATAGAATAACATACAATCGGTCAAGTGTCGACGTGTGCTCGGCATTCCGGTTAACCATTTCGCCTCCGTTCGGCCTAGAACGAGATATATGTTGCATTTCTCATCTGCTAACTATAGGAATCTGCCTTAATGATAATGGTCCCCAAAATGGAAAATATGTTGAAAATGTAGCCGGACTAACTTGATTGAAAGAATGATGGCCAGAACGAAACTGCAGGTTAGGTAGGAAGTATTTGGCTCACAGATGGAAATTGTTAATGAAAAAGACGTCGTCGCTGTTTGATGAATTTGGACAAATACAATGTATATAAGTTATTGAATGAAGGACTCACTTGCGCTTCGCATGCAGCATCTCCATGAGAAGGGTCTGTGTGGGCGCTTGGCCGGCACAGTGTCGCTGGTATAGGTGCTCCTCTCCTCGAGCCGCTAAAGCGTGGATCTCAGGTACAACCATTACTAGCTTTCCGAATTTGTCCTGAAATATTAGGATATTATAGTTAATATGGGACCGTATGTTTGAAAATAAATTCTTCGTTGTCTTATTGAAATTTGCCTGATAAGGAATTTAGAGCAGTAAGTGCGTTAAATGACTCGCTTCATTCGGTTTTCTGATTTAAGAGTTTAGAAAATTTACACTACAGATGGTTGAAGTTCCTTATAAGCCTCTAGCTCTACATATCAAGTTATGGCGTTCGGAGACTGTGATGATTTTATCGAAAGAGCTATGCAGTAGTCGAATCAGTGGCCTTTTATCTAGGAAACTACTAACCTGTATCGTAGGATAACAGGACAGCGTGTAGTCAAGAAGTGCAGCTTGAACTGTTTGATAACCATCTCGGACGCACTTCACATTTACGATGCCTCTCACTTCTGAAACGTCAAGAAAATCCTTCAAGAAAAAAAACAACATTGTGTAGTGATTGGTGTACAAAATAGTACCATTACACAAATTTACAAATTGACTTAAGATAAACAAGAATAACATAAAACAAAACAGAAACACAATAAATCATTCGCATAAGGGGCACCTGTAAAGATTTAAAAATAGAATAAATAAACTTAATTAAAGACTACATACAAATACTAACCCGGATTTAACAGAAGCAAAAATTTGACGCATATGTAGTCTGGGACATCGAATTTGAGCTCTGCTAGTTTGTTCTGGAGCTCGTTGAAGTGATCGGCCAACGAGGGGACTCCTAGGAGTCCCAGGCAAAGAAGGTCGAACTTCTGGCCGTTGTGAAGAGTAGTTTCGTCCGGCAAGCCATTGTGCATCCTCTGATGCAGATGATCTAACACCAACATGTCGGACCATGAGTGCTGCAACAGCTTCATCTGATCATCAACCTGCAACAATTCAAAACCGCATTGCTACACATGTAGGGCGAAATAACCAACTGTTCGCAATCGGTTGCGATGTAGGTCTCGAGATGTTTGTCGTCACTAATGATATATTACAAATTGA
Organism: Ochropleura leucogaster; assembly: GCA_958449745.1. NCBI lineage: Eukaryota > Metazoa > Arthropoda > Insecta > Lepidoptera > Noctuidae > Ochropleura > Ochropleura leucogaster. The sequence goes on from OY288200.1 coordinate 15,438,042, forward strand.
CAATATGTTGAACTTTTACCACTGTCTTAAGTAAATACTTCAAATAATAATATAGAAGCAGTACTAATAAATCGCTTTAATATGGTTAGTTTTTCGCTGAGCATAATGTAAAGAACTATATTAGTAACTGCTCCTTTATTATTAAAAAAAAAACTGTTTTGATAAGATAATTTCGTTGTAGTATACAATATTAGTGACGACAAAAAATTGGACTCAGATAGAAGTTACGATGTGTCGGTGGTTCGATTTTAGTAATGTTAGATACTTCTTATTTCAACTCTACTTTTAAATGCCGTTTTTATTACATATTCTAACGATAAGAAGCGTATGTTTTGCTTTTGTTACCGCGTCATTTCTAGTATCTAACTAATTCAGGTGTCGTGTGTAATCAGAATATTATCTGACAGTCGCAACCGACGTCGTTCTGTGACCTACATTTTATTGAGTTGCATTAGAAAACACGGGGCGGAGCTCGAGCGCGTTAAATTTGCCGTTTACGAAATGTTACAACTGAATTTTAGGTCTCGAAGGCATTGCCACACCGCATGCTGCTTGCTCAACACGATGGATAGAGATCGGAACGACGAAATTCAACTAGCACTGAATAAATCATTATTTATTTCGGTCCAGTAATGGCATTGACATTAACTATAATCGAATTATGAAATTAACAAGTACAACGTTGATACTCGTCACATAATATTTTATTATTTCTGCCGTATTTGCAAAGTAAAATGTACTTTGATTCAAACACTAGTTTAAAAAATTCAATTTTATGAACCCTAAGAATACCTACGACACAATGCGCCAACAATGCTCAGTAGAGGCTTGTACATTAAAAAAGCGTTTCTATTTTCATTGCTGTAAAGCAGAGTATTGCGGAGACTGGTAGTGAGTCATAGAGCCGTTTCGGATCTAGTACAACAAACACTCCCTTTGGTTGGGCGGCCATCTTGAACTGAGGGTAATCGGTAGTGCGCGAAGTAGGTCAAAGTCGTCTTGAATTGCCGCGTGCCCAAAACTTCAGATACCAATGTCGGGAGTCTTATTGGATCTACAGATTATAGTTACAGATAAATTCGTATAATAGTCCTACTATGTTTAAGGATAGTAGACTGTAAGCTATTTCACGTTATGTAGATCTACTTTTATATGGTGAGTAGACCACTTGTAAGATTTCATTCCAGTATACAACTACTACTAATTATACATGTACGACACCAGTTAATTATAGGACTTCAAGTGATAGTAAGTGAAGAAATACGATTTAACTCGTCAATTGTTTATTTTATAAGTTATTTTTGACGAAAATAAAACAAAATAATTTTCTATCAATCTGTTTTCAATAAGATTTTATCACCGGTTTTTTTTTTACCTTTCTTTGTGATATAGTAAACTAAAAACAGTATTAATTAGGTTACACTAAATAATTGTACAAGTAAATAAAATGCCGAACATGTACCTAACCGGTGAGGTACACTAGTAATATCGTTATTGACAGTTTCGAAACTAGGACTTGGCAAATGTCTAGACCGCAGAAGATCGAATCGTAATGAAAGTGAAAGGCTAATCGTATTCTGACTAAGTTGATGACCCACTAAATGATTTCAAAGTGAACTATTTAAAATATTTTCATCGATAATCTAATTGTATAAAAAAGGTATTCATTTGTTATTTCATTGAAGCTTCATAAGCGTAGTAACTGTGCTAAACCATGCATACTATTTTTATTATTCAAATAGATATGACATTAAACCGATAACCTAAAAATATCTACGAGTTCGATATCACTATGGAAATACGAGGCAGCTCAAGTTCATCGCGCTGTTATGTGACTAATCGCAATTAGTATTACATAAGAGAAAGCCGAAGAAAGGCCACAGAACTTGTTACGTCTCCGTTACGGCGGTTACGCGTCGCGGTAAAAAGTGCTTTCTCGCGGCAACTCGGCCACGGGCAGTATGTCAAGTGCGGCGGCGAAAGTGCAGCGTTGCCGCCCCGCGTGCCCGCACCGTTACATCACATCCGTCTGGGGAAAGTTTAGGTCATCAACATCTCTCCCACCCGCTCCTACCCCGTGCACACGCCCTTAGTGCTTTAACGCAGTCACAGTATCGCGTGTGCTCAAAATAATGTGGCTGTTTTATGAGCAAAAGCCAACATATATAAATGAGCTTTGTGGTGACCTATTTTCTAATAAATTGCTTTATCAAAGGAGCCATTTTAAAATGCTAGTTTCCGTAAACAGTCTATGTACAGTGAAATATATCTTCGTTCACCATCGTCCTAATTCCTAGAATGGGTCGTAAATATGTCGCGTCATTTTAGCACAAACAAAAATTGCTAGTTGTGAAGTGGAGGCTGTCTGTGGGAGTGAGACGAAGCGATGTACGCAGAGTGGCAACGTCGCTCGCCCACATGACCGACTGCGGCTCTTGCGTAAGCTTACGACGACCACGGTGCGGCGGCGGCCGCTGCCACCACCGGCTTGCTCCCGCTCCTCGCCGATTGACTCCTACTGATTGATTGAACTCCCGCTCGACACTGGTTATTAGGCACCGCGCGGTTTAACATTCCTTTTCTATGTTTATCGCAACAACCGTATAAGTATTGTACTTTTTGGCAGTTTACTGTAATATTTTGACAATAAGAGTTTTGGATGAAGATATTTTCATAAGTATACATAATTTGGATCCTTTTAATTATTTAGTTTTGTTCCTCATTAAAGTTTAAGTTTAGTTTATTTAGTATATGGAATTGAAGTGCGACCGCAGTGACAGGCGGCACGCTCGTCGTGGGAACTTGACCCAGTTGGTGTGGCGCGGCGCGGGCGGCGCGGCGTATCGATTGCGAGAGGCACCGCGTCGCCCGCTGCGTCACACGCGCCCCTTACACGCACACAACCACATCGTAACTAGTCACTATCTGTTAGTACGCAAATCACTATAACCATTCGCAATGCGTTACAATCAACTGTAATAATAGAGAATGCAGAAGCACAATTGCGTCGCATACGCAAGCAAGTTTGGTGTACACCAGGATAGGGTTGGGGGATTTGGGACAGGATTTTCATACTTAGCTATAAATTCACCTTTAAATACTTAAAGAACACGGTGTTTCTCGCCCAATCCACTTGTGAAAATAAGTTTTGGTCCAATACTTTGCACATTAACTCGAAGAGATCGACCTCACACTGATTGTAAGTCTGACTCTGTAAGAGCCCAAATAGCGAATTCTGCCACTCGCGATCATCAATAGTTTGTACAAATTCGCGTATCATGGGTGAGACTCGTAGGGTTTCAGTGCTTGTGGGTTCGGTGCTCGATGGCGTGGCGGCTGCTGTGGCTGGGGCGTCAAACGCGAACGCGTCCGGGGATGCCGAATGCGGCGAGTGTGCTTCCCACTTGTCGTGGGCGGGCGGCGGCGGCGGCTGGGGTGGCTGTGGTTGCGCAGCCAGCAGGGCCGGCCCGGGTGACGACTCTGGCGATGACGTGAGAGACGACACTTGTGGGATCTGTATCTCTTGCTTAACTGGTACTGCGGCGTAAGGAGAACCAAAGCCAAGTACCAGTCCGCTGTCGCCTAGGGAGCCACGCAATGTCTGCACTGCGATTTGTCGTTGTCTCATCATCTGTAGTTTACGGGCGCGATCTCGTTTGTACATGGGGCCAAACTTGTTACGGCCACCCCGCATGCGGTCTGCTCGCACGGCTGAAACAAAAGATAATTTATTAATTATCATTTCATAATTATGATTTTGCCTGAGTACACACGGCAACAGATCAACCTATACAAAACCAGTTTATGCGGATCTCTCATTGTACTTGAAATTTATGGTGTACGATCCGTTGTTGAGAGAGCAGCATAAACTGGTTTTGTATAGGTTGATCTGTTGCCGTGTGTACCAGAGGCCATGTTTAATGTCGGGTATACAATAATAACATGACAACGCTATTTAAGTTAATCTGTACGAAACTAGAACCGACTCATTTTATAAAAGTAACCCTTAAACTTTTTGTTCACATTATTCATTTCCTATTGCATCATGCCATAAAAATGACCCATTTTATCATTTTTACGATTATCACAGTTGCCCATTTTTAGTACCTAAGTATTCCTACTTTATCAGTATTACTTTGCTCTAGATAAACTCGCTCCACAGACAGAGGTCTGCCTTATTTTATAAAATATGTACTGGTATTCAGCTGTTATTTAGACTGCCCCCAATACTTTGGGAAAAAGCTAGGGATGAAAGTCATGGTTGTCCCTACTAATATAATCGCCTAATGACAGCCTCTCTATGGTGTTCTAAGAAATCTTGCGACTCCTATTTATGCGTAAATAATATCAATGACTAGTCAATCTCTATTATACCTAAAGTCAGAGAGAAATCAAAGAACCTGTGACATATTTCTGTACAATATTACAAGTCAACCTCCATTATCCTCCTTCAGGGAAGAAATATCCGGAGATTCTTCCCAAGTCGGTAATAACAATTTCATAATATCTAGTGTTCAAATATGAAATATGTTAAAATCAAATAAAGGTTTAGGATGAGCATAATATTTCGTTCTAATTCCTTTAAATTTGAAATAGCCTGGTAGTTACCAAAAGTTAATAGATTTGTTGTGTTTATGTTTCACTGTGTGATATTCTTACATCATAGTTTACTGCTGCAGGTAATTGTTTAGCATTCAATAAATATTTAATAACTTGGGCTTGAAATTTAGGACGGTGGCCTCATAACACACGCGGAGTCGACCGCTCTTTATGATTCTGGCTGAATTCCAAATTCCGAACGGCGCTCCTCGCGAATCGCGATACCAGCAATTTATGTTTGTTCCGATTCTTTGTACACGAAACTGACTGACATCATAATATCAATGTTAATTTAACAGCAAGTAATTTACTTAAATATTAATTTGTTTAATTAAAGTTTATTTACGGCATAGCAATTACTTAAAATGAATTCAGGACTTCAGGTATGTAGGTAAATTGCATGAAGGCATTACGCTCTGTGGTAAGTAAAGATACTGCATTCCTGTTATTCGTGTTATGTTTTGTGTGTGCCTGTTTACGTACCCCTTTTTCAATTATTAATACGATGCAAGCCTTCAACCAAGCAGTGTACATCAAACTAAGTACAAAACATACTGCTGGGAAACGACTAGGGGTGAAAATTCATGTGTTACCGTAGCATTCAATGTAACGCCCTCTAAATATAGTGCTGATTTAGGCATTAAATAGTAGTCGTCGAAGTTCTAATCTTACAGTATTTATGGTAAAAAAAACTTGTGATAAAGTAACTTAAACCCTCACCAATATCTGTTACTATAACCTTCCCAGGTATAGAACAAAAAAGATATCATAATGACGGGGAGTATAAATGCCTTTCGTTTTCGTTAATAGTATTTTTACATACTACATCTAGCTGTACTACTGCTGTAATACTGCTACATCTATTGTAAATTCGGATTAATTGAATTCCAAAATGGGCAACCACTGTTAGATACTACAGACATGAGATTATGTACTAATCTTGTATTTTCATTAAAATCTCGATTTTTGTTGTAAGACAAATTAATTTTTCGAACAAGAATAATATTGTCAATAAGTACTGAAAACAAAATAAGACGGAAAATAAAGCTAAAAAAATAAAGTAATTAAAATGATGGTTTAAAAGGCTGTATTAGTACCCGAGGGCACTAAAGGTGACTTCATCAACGTCTTCTGTTTGGTGTTAACTTGTGAGCACATATCCCCTGACTTTGCGTTCCCTCGCTTTATCCTAGATATATTAAAGTTACCCGGTAGATTTGATTCTGGCGTCCAATCACCGCTCAACTGTATAAAACTTTCAAATCAATTTCAATATGGATAATTCAACAAGTAAATTATCTTTTAACTAGCTGTGCCCAGCGGTTTCACCCGCTGCTCACTTAGGGGTATAAAAAATAGATGTTGGCCGATTCTCAGAGCTACTCGATATGTACACAAAATTTCGTTCAAATCGGTCCAGCCGTTTTGGAGGAGTATGGCAACGAAAACTGTGACACGAGAATTTTATATATTAGATTTATAAAATTATTGCCCGTCACCGATTTTTTTTTGAGCTCTCTATCATCAGCAAGAGAAGTTCTCTAATTTGAATTTTGTATTGGAACAAGTAGATTGTTGTTTTCAGATAGGGTCTCGCTCTCGGTGACATACTGGTATTCACCTGCACCCGAGTAGACAAAGCTGACACTGTTGGAAAAGGCTAAGCATATGATGACTCTTTGAACAGGTTAATACTCCTTCGTTTCACAACCCCTTACTTTATGAAGGTGAGATTTTTCAACTACTAACTTTCAGTCCCCATTTAATCTCGTTAGTGCTCACTTTCGTTGTTGATTCACAGTGAATTTAAGATTCTATCTTCTTCTTTTAGATACACTATTTAATTGCCGCCAAATTATACAATTGAAATCTGCAAATATATAGTTAACACTAAACCTGGAACGGAAAGGGGCTTTCAGTAAGTCGCCGGTTCGCCCAAGTCGCGAGTTAAAAATAACAACCAGTTTTTATTGTAGCCAACGCGCCACTGAGCGAAAAAGACAGACTTACAGGGTTTCGTAAAGGGTTCAAAAGAGACGGCGAGCGTAACGGATTTAAGCATTGCTGTGTGCAATTCCATCAGTTTCGTATTGCAGACCGGGTCGTTTCACGAAAGGATTGTATGCTTTCATTTATAACGACTAAAGCAGCAGTTTATTATTAGTAAGGTTCACTTTACAATTTAAGTAAATAATGCAAGAATCTTTTGTCCCTTACCGACTTGAGGCCTAATATTTAGTTGCAGTTTTAAGAATGGTAGTATGCTATACTCTGAATTGATTTTATATAATACCAAAACTACACGGATAACTAAGTAAGGACGTATAATGCTGCATATTTTATTCCGATGATATTTGGATTTTACTACATGTGAATTGTTGTATTTATATCTAAACCGCAAAAAGGCTTTTGAAAATCCTGAAGAGAAAGAATTTTGTGTTATTCCTACGCTTACGGAAAAACGTGATCCTTTCTGTACATTGATTTTTGAATTGAATAAGGTAATCAAACGACTGACCTTCAATATCATAATATGTTTCTTTTTTAAAAACACTGCTTAAGTTTTAACAGAGGTTTTCATTAGGTTTTAATTCATAACCATGTTTGTCTCTTTCGGGCATCAATTTCTGTTAATCATAGAATGTAATCTTGTTTAGTTCTTGACTGTTCTTTAGTCAAATAGCTTTTTTCTCTAGTATTTAAAGTTTTCTAGAAATATGTTGAAAGTCATATGATGATCTTAGTTGGCTGTTGTTCTCTGCATTTTCATTGTCAGTTAGTAGGTAGCCAGGTAGTAAGTATTCAGTAAGTTATCTCAAGAACTCGGACTTTTATGAAAATAGACACGTCGCTCACTATCACTGAACTTTCTTGAAAAATCTGTATTTTGTTTTTTTAAAGCAGTATGCAAGGATCGTAACAGTTAGAGCTTTAGAAAAAGGCGCAAGTTTATGTTTGTATATATGAACTTTCACGGAAATGGTTACTTGATATTTATACAATTCTTCAGGCACTCTTCATAATTTACCGACTATAGTCGTCACATTTCTCTCTTTGCCTAGGCAAGATCTCATTTGGCATTTGTGGTCGGCTACACTCGTCATTCTTTGTTAGCCGTGTCTGTAATATTTCATCGAAATATTCACTCTTGGTCTAAAACAACACCCACACATATGTATGATTCGGGCAGGTGTTATTAAGTAAGAATTTTTTGAAACATTCCATTTTCAAAGAATCACTAAGGTTCTTTCTTGCTACAACCTTAAGCAGTAGTCCAAAAGCGGTCGTCTGAAAATTTATGGTCGACTTAGTAGAATTCTCCTTCTTAAGCTCTGACTTAGCTGACTTTTAATGCAGGTGGGTTTGACTCCCGTAGGAAGGTAACTAATTCGAGTTACCTGTTTTTTTTATCAGACCTCACAAGACTTATTTAATACGTGATAGTAATTTTGTTGACCAGTTCATAGTTTTCAAGATTTCTCGTCTGCAGTAGATTTCGCAGAGCTGGCGAAACAAAGCTAACTCAGCCTATCATATACAGAACGAAACTAGATAAAGAATCAAACTCAGATTAAGCTGATAACAAATAAAATTCTTTGTTATACAAATGTACCACTATCAATAAATATCTAAGGCTAAATGAGGTTATCGACAAGTCCAGATACAGTATATTTAACAGCTCGAGAAAGGTGGTACACGTGTTAAAAAGTTAATTTTATTGTTCATGTTTTATTTTTAAAAAGGTTGCCTTGATTACATGAATGGTTTCAACTATCTTGAATTATTCTCCTTGGGAGTTCAGATTTTTGTGAACTCTTGTTATCACGGATTCACGTTTGCTTCTTTTTGCTTTAGTTGTGGTGCGAAATCTTTACGGAAATTAGCATATAAACGGGTCCATTGAGAACTGATTTGATGAAGGAAGGCGGGGTTGTGACGTGATAGGCGGGGCTTGAGAAAAAAAAGTAAAAATGTTTGCAGCGATCCAGAATGACTCGCATTTATGCACAAACAAAATTCAATACGTTGATTTAAGCATCTAATGTTAAAATATAATGAGCACATAGCGTATAGCAGCCGATAATGCGGTAAACGAGGTCAGTTGTTTATAACACGACTAAACTAGATCAAGGTCAAGGTCATTTTTACAAATCAAATACATACGTCGCTGTGACAAACAGCCGGTGTGCAGAAATAGATACATACGTCTGAGTTCACCTCGGATTCTGAAGTTATTTGTAGAACTGCCCCAGTTGTAGATGGGTCAAGGTCGACCTTGGGAAAGAGGTCATAGAAACGCATCATATTGTCTCGGTAGTATCATCTGGATGCGGGAACGTTTTAGACAGAAACGAAAACACATTTTAGCCTCCTACAAAATTTCTAACTTCATACCTGCCATTACCAAAGTTTCGACCTTGGCATACGCGTCAGGGCCGTCAAATGAAGTAATCGTGTCAACGAGATAAAAAGTAGTATGTACCGAAAGGACGGGAAGAGGTGGGGATCGCTCCTTGTACCGACGACTCGGTGAAACTTGGTCAAGGCTGGCAATACCCCTCCTCCCCTGTCGTCCCCTCCCGTCCGAGTACCGGCGGAACTGGCCGATCGCATCCGAACGCCCGCACGCACTCGATCGCGCGCCCAGATAGCGGCAGCGGTGATCATTACACAACCTAGATAAATCACCCGCGATGATCCGCCGAACTGTGTCAAGATCTCATCAATACTAGAATTTAGCACCAGTCAGAATCCGATCAGATTTTAGTATAGTTGAAGAGAAGAATCTTGCCAGACAGCTGCAGCATGTCCAGAAGATCCATCTTTTCAACTTAACACGCTCTGTTCTGTTTCAGTCAAATTTATTATACAAATTCGGTTATGAACGTTGTCATGATAGAAGCTATTATGCGCATACTTTTGTAACATGATTTTACGCACCGAAACCGGTTTTTGCGCCACGGAGGCGTGCTTGAAGCGCCTGCGCACCAAAATCCTTCCAAGATGGCGGCACTGGTAGAACTGTCGTAATAATACGACAGGTAATGCCTAAAAAATAGAAAGGCCCGGTGTACGAGGCCGCTCTGTCGAAACACTCGATTCGGGTCAAGGCAGCGCGCCGAAATAGTCGGCTGGCGCGCGAGTTTTTATTGTGATCTAACATCTGTCGCTGCCCGCGGCCGTCCAACCCCCTGCGTTTCAGCGTTCCATAACTATTCTATGTGTCTAATATGTTTTCCGTATGATCTTAAGATTTCTTAATAACATTGTTTGGACCGCCTAGAATTGATCAATAACCAATTAGAATACATCCTCATGTTATTCCAATTTGAGTAATTTTTCAAATCAGATCGGTTTTGCCAGCATTCAGACAGTTGAATTTCACAGAAAAAACATGCTCTAGGTGTGAGTCATGCTGTGAAGTCTCGGTTCTAAACTTTTCCCCTTATTTTCCTTTCGTAATCATTATTCGTAAATAATTGAAATGTCAACTACCCTAAATACCAATGCAGGTACCTATACGATATAGCGTTGGTACGATCTAATGGTCAGAATTGGCGACCGACTTCCGTTTTAATTGACGTTACTAATGCATAATTTTTTACATAGTTTAACAGTGTGGCATTGTTGTGGTAAATTAGGCTAAGAAATAACCATCCTTCCTATCAACAATATAGCGATCGTGTTTTTGTAAAGATTTGATTTAACTAGCTGTCTTTCATCGTCATGGAAGAGACATTCAAACCATACAGTATGAGGTAGATGCAAAAAGTAGGCAGGTTTAGTTATAAATTATAGTACATTTTAGGAATGCAACTCTACAAAATATTCGCATTTCTAGATGTAACCAACTGACTTTTAAATAAGTTGCCAATATATCTGATTTCAAACAGTTCATTACAATTACTGCATATATTTGCATAAATAGTTTATAATGAATCAAGCATTGTATCTTAATACAATATTACGGAGAAAAAATATACATGAATACAGCGATGGCTTTATTACGTAAAGTAGTGTGAACACTAAAAGCAGCAGGCCGTGTAACAACCATCATTATTCGTGGAGCGAGGTCGGTTGCACCGTACTACCGGCCGCCGTAGCATCACTATAACTAATTAGTCTTTATATATACAGGTATTTCAAGAACGTTAATGTTGTTAAGGGAAATTATTATTAACTTGTCCATAAAGACAGTAGTGGTGATAATTATGAAGCTATAAAGCTAGGCGGTCTGTTGGCAAAGTCAATGTCTATTTCGAAGGTCCTTACTCGTACCATTTTTCTTTTGATGAACAGTTCATTTCTTCGACTAATCTATAGCTAACCTTGTGCCGACTGTCTGACCTGTATGTCTATAGGTAATATAGATTTTACAGTAAGTTCTAATCTAAACAGAAGGGGAGCCCCCGACTATCCGCTGCCCTTTTCAACGTTAATTTCTTCCTGAAAAACACTACTGCGTTTATGGTGACGAGTGCGAATAATTTTATAAATTGCCCGCGTTTAAATTATCATTTGTACTGCAAAACGTCATGACATGTCATAAGCAGTCGGGACTCGTACGTAATTCGTGTATCGTTCTGCAAACTTATTTTCGTTCGCTATACTGCCCAATTTCACATGCACACTTAACATATTGAATGTCTTTTGTCGGTTAAATACCAATTTACTTTCAATCAATCTAATACCATTTGAATTTTTCAGTTTCAGGTTGCAATGTCTGTTCTTTATTAGAAATAATTAGAGTTAGCTTTTTCATCTCTCCTAAAACACATAGATACATCCAATTTGCAATAATTAATTAATTTCGGCATATGTATGCACGGATAAGTAACGTGATACGTGTCCAGGTCACATTTGGGTAGCCCATTGCGACAGGTCGACCGAACGTCTTGTGAAACGGCGCTTGCGCAGCGTACCCCACCGACGACGGTTGATTGTGTCGAAACGCACGATACAGTCGCCGGCGCACGCCCGATCCACATCCCCCACTAGACTCTGAACTACACAAATCGGATATAATGCAACTTTATGATAAAATATGAAATATTTAATAGAAAGCTAGGTAGCATTTCCATGCTGGTATTTTTTTGCTAGCTAAATTGTGAAGCAACACCTTGCAACTGTACATATACATATGTACATGTTGAGAAGCTTACGTAAGCCTTGAGTAATGTCGCTTAGGGTCTGTCCTCAAAGGAAACCGGCATTATTTTAATAAACGGGAGGGCTATACAGACGCTAGTCGAGACAGACTAGGGATTCGTTATTCTTGCTGCCAACCCACAGAATACTCAACAACTCAACTACAGTATTACTCACTCAGGTAATAATTTTTGTAGCTACGCAGAGATCTGTTTGTGACGCTTTATTGATTTGGCCAATGGCTTTTACCTCGTTTTAGCGAAAATAATAAAATTAATTATCTAAACAGTAGTAACTATAAATATTCAGTAGAAAACGATATATAAAATCGCTCTGGATTTTTAAAATATGTTTTCGGTACGATTTTGTGACCGTTTTATAATTTTGTCGACGCTAACATAACTCATGAAAAAAAAGTGTCGCGTGTTCAAAGAACCTTTGTAGAAAGAAACTATGCTCAGAATAAAAAGCCTTTTAGAGTCCATCGGTTCGGTACTGTAGCGGTGGCATTGCACAAGGCTTGCTGCAGGTCGGGCAGGCGGTGCGAGGCTCTCGCAACACCCATTATTCGGGTCAGGCAACTATTTGTGTGAATTGTGTCATCTGACATATTACTCTTGCGATAAATATTCTTTGTTTACTTTTGTAATCATTAAGATTGAAGTTTTTTTGCGAATTCAATAATGCTCTTTAATCATTTTTCGCAGTTATGTTTTAGCTGTTTTAATGGCTTTTAACAATTAATGATCAATGATGATGAGTAATTCATTAATACTCCTTTTTTGCCCTTCAAATGAAAATACCTTTTTTGCCCTTTATTTTCAGTTTTCATGTTTCAATTTTCTTTGTTATTCAGCTCCATTCAGACGATGGACTTGAGTAAAATTTATTTTATTACGCCGTTTATTTGTGGTCAAATTGGATATCCGACAGAATATCAGAATTTGATAACAATTGCGTATATAATTACAAGGAGAAGGATGCGAATTTGTGTAGAGTTGTATCTTATCTACTGAGTAATTCTATTGTAATAAACTTATGGATCAATTTAAAGTGTAGCTGGGATTCTTTACTAAAATTTTAGACTATTAGATGTTGCAAACATCACAGCATCTGGCGAAACGCGCAATGGCGAATGTCTCACGCACACAGCGGCGCATTAACGTAGCAGTACGCACTAACACAGTCAGCGCGCGCGCCGCATCGCGGCCCCGCTCGCAAGTAGGTCAGGGCGCTCTGCGGCCGCGCGCGTTTTAAATTTAGAACGATCCGCACTTCAAGCTCCGCCCCACGTGATCGCCTAACTACAAGTTAATGTATAAATTACCTTCAAAACATCCACCTGTAACCGCACCCTTGTATCACAGCCAACTACTGATACTAATAAATTTACGGAATAAACCCAAGACTATGATTTATTGACATATTTTTAGGTGCATACTTATACTGACGATCTTCCAATTATTATTCAAAATTAAATAGACATGAAGTAAGTATTCCTAAATATTTTAAACTAAATAAGAACACTTCAAACGCAATTATTTTCGTTTGTAAATAATTTTGAAGTAAGCCTTGACAAATTGGTGTCACAAAATAGACCGTTAATCGATAACGTTAATTAATTGTGTTAAGCAATAATGTTTTTTTTTTGTCAAGCAATGGTAAAGTAATCAGTAAGTAGATACTTATGCAATTATTATATTGGCATAAGGTATTTTGCGGAAATGACCCACTCTATATTCTCAAAAAATAACTAACTCGTTGTCAATTTTCTCGTTTTATACATATTAATGGAATCTGTTTTTATTTAAATTAATCATATTTTATTAATAAAAAAAAAACTAAATTATTTTTTTTTTATTTAAGTTGGTTTTTTGCCAATTTCTGAATTGAATACTAAATATTGCTTATTTTGATGATGGGATAGTTTATGTCAAAAATCAAACCGTTTACTGTACCGCTAATTTTGTCTCTTATTGAGGGGGTTGTCTCAGTTTCAGACACTTTGCAGCGTCTCAGGGTCGACCTCTACTACTAAGTGGGTGAAGGTCAGCGGGGGATTCGCCGTATTTGTTACATCTATATTATGGCATAGACGAAGCACTATTTCCAGGTCTTATTGTATTAAATTGGGTTAAATGATGTAATCCTATTTAGGACAATAGTTGCGACTGATCGTCGGACATGAATTGCGATAGACGCACCCTGAAATGACGACGTAAATAGGCAACATAACATCCACAGTAAAGAAAAAGATTTTGCTGACGAAGTGATAAATGAAAATTTACAAAAAGTAATTACTCACCTTCAAGTTTCATGCCAACATCGAGGCACTTTTGGAAGCGACAAAATGGACAGCGCTTCCGTTGTGTTTTGTCTATGTGGCAGGCTCGTTCAGCGACGCACGTGTACACCTTCTTGTTTTGAACGGTCCTCTTGAAGAAACCCTTACAGGACTCGCACGTTAGTAATCCGTAGTGGTAACCGCTAACTTTGTCTCCGCAGACGGGACATAGTTCTTCGATTACATCCTTTGTGTCAGTCTGGTCGCATACTGTGCCGGCTGCTGGTAAATAGGCGCCTTGTTCACCACCGGCGCCTGTTGGAAATAGATATGAAGCATCCAGATTGGCGTATCCGAAAGATTGTTGCTCGGGAGGGCATTGATAAGCAGCGCCTTGCGGCACGTACTGCTGCGATGCTCCCGAGGGACCCCCACCTGAGCCAGATCCTTCAGGACCTGGACTCAGGTCAAACGGGGACATATTGAGGGACATGAGGCCTGTCTGCTGGTCCATCGTCATGCTCGGCCGCTCAGTGCGGCTGTTTGTTACAAATCCCTACGGCGGCGTTCAACCGCAACAACGTTCACACAGTCACCGAGTTCACTAGCGGTCTGGCCGCAACACTAGCTACCGCTCGCGGGCTGCACCTGTTCAAGCACTATAGTAGCAAGCACATTTATCCAACACATTTTGTTCAGTACGAGCGGAGTAAGAAGATAACAGGCATCAAGCGTCTGTTTCAGTCACCAAAGTAACTATTACTACTGTTCGAACAAGTGTTGACAGCGCGTGGTATGTTACGATCGCAATGAGTATTATAACTTCAAGCGGCACGCGTGCCGCTCGGTAGAGGTACCGCGATCGACTGGCGGGTAGCCGGCCGGCGACAACGGCGCGCGTGCCGGCGCCTCCCGCATGCGCGCCCCGCCGCCACCCGCAGGCCCCTGCCCGCTCGCACAATGGAAAACGATTAGGAGCCCATGTAATAAGTGAAAGTGAGTCGGTGACCCACTTTCCCGCGATCCAGGTCTATGTTAGTGCGCGTTCGCGCGGTTGCGCCACCGAGCGGGCAGAGGACGGTGCGGGGGGCGGCCCACTGACCCAGTTGCGCGCAGTGCCGCAGCAGGGCAGGGTTGCCGCGAACACCGAGCTAATGTTTACGTTCGCACTGCATTTGATTATGAGTAGTGTTCGCTGTACACATACGTAACTGCAGCAACACACGCGTACACACGTGTAACACCGCCAATTGCTTATCCGACTTCAAGACCAAGCGTGATATCGAACGTGTAGCTGTCAAAAAACATTTTGACGATTTGACTATGTCAGGAAGTTTTCTTAATATCTTATTTTTTCTACGCATAGGTACATACAATATTTCTGAAAATTTCGGCAGCCATGATACCCCTTTTACTATCTTTCATTATTTTCTTAATTAATATATTGAATACAGAAGTCTTTCTTTGGCTTTTCAGCAATTCTAATAACACTACCTAACTATACTAACTATTACAATAAATATCTTAAATTTTTATTACATGTCCTAAAGCTGTTCCAAAAGGTGCTTAGTATACACAATTTCAAAAACGGTGGCTAATTAATATTGAACGGTACTTCTATCTATCCATCTTAATATCAGCCTATTGTCAGTATAAAACTATTTCAAAGATACACCATGAATTTCATGAACCGCTAAAAATAATAAGTACATAATCGCCATAGAAGCATGAAACGAACGTGGTACTCCCCGTAGATGCAACAAATAAAACTTCACCATCTTTTGTAGGCACTTTCCACCTTTAATAATTTTGTGACAGGCAGGCAAGATCTCTTCAATAATTGCATGTTTATAAAAACGGACCTACGGATACTTTCTCATATATTGTGTCCTCGCAGACTGCAGTTGGAGACAGACCTCGTAAACAACGTGCTTGTTTATCACGGGAATATAACGCAGTAAACATACATATAAGGTAGTACAAAGAATACCTAGAAGGAACTACAAGGATTATTAATTTGCTTCTGAGCCTAGAACACGTGAAAAAGAAGAGAGAAATGGTTCAGAAGATATTTCGGACTCCATTATTGTCTAACCCTCCTTCGTATATGTACTTAGGACCACAGGTTATAGCTATGCTCCCTCTTACTCATATCATCAATGTGCAAGTTTGTATGGATGGATGATTGTTACTTAATTACGCCAGAACGGATAAACGGTCCTGTATGTAATTTTGAACAGAGATAGCATAGTCTGAATAGCAAATAGGTTACTTTCATGCCAAAAGTACGATCCCGTAGGTAATTCCCTACCTCCACGCAGAAGTCGCGAGAACGAGTTAATAATAGCTCTAAATCAATTACAATTTTTGTAAAAAAAAAAAGCAAAATCGGCAACAACGGTATATCAAGATGACTGATAATTCTTCATTGATATTTGACAGTATTTTCAATAATAACCAAAAATCCATTTATTTACTTTATTGCATCCATTTTCTGTGTTCTATGTATGATTAATGACACACACCCACTCCGTATGGCAAGAATATTTTGTGAATAAGCAATTACGTATTCGAAATTTACGTAGGTAATTTTCGAGTCATAACGAGAGCCATTCAATATCAAAAGCGAAATAAAGATCTTGACCTGGATTCTGTTAAAATCAGTCAACAGGTCACGAACGAGTGACTGTCTGTGACAGCCTTGTATTCGCTATGTAATTTGATTCGACGTGTTCTACAGCACTAAACAGAAACACATTGCAAACGGACGAGGCTGGACTTCACTACGAACTATGATGTGCCCTACTCTTTTAAGATTACTCATCCAGTTATATCATTTGACGCCACCTTCGCTCACTACAGAAAACGACAAAAACGACTTTCACTAATAAAAAATCTTTAGGGTTTAAACCTACTTAATTACTACCATCCTACTTTTCAGAGTTTCACAGCGTAGTGTTGTTTCGTGACATCTTCAGACATGACAAAATACTACCCAAATTATCAAATTTAAATAAACAACGAAACGACTATGTCTTTACAAACACAAAACAACATGAAACTACATATCGTGCATAATAATTCACAATGACTCAATAGTTTCGATTTCATAATCAAGACCTGAATACCGGATGAAAAGCGACAGCAAGGTAGGTATACCCGAAGTATGCCGTTTTCGCTATCGCACAGACGCCACGGCCTCCAACGAAAGCAAGAGTGCTCGCAGAGTCGCACGCGCAATGCTTTCTTCATGCGCGCAACTGACGTCACACTTTCTCCGCACGATGACGCATGTCGATGTAACGTATCGTAATACCGCGGTAATAACACTGCTTTACGAAGCATTAGTATGTCACGACGATGTTTTTATTGATCCGTTTAGTTAAACGATGTTCCTGCTTATGCATTGATTTCTTATCGATTGAAACCTAAGCAAGTTTTTTTTACATCTGTTCTTGATTTTGGGAATGGCTTTTGTTCAATTTCAGTTTTAAAAGTATCGATTAATTAATTTAAAGGTTACAACGTGATATATCGCTCATATGAACATACCTAATGCTTTTTAAATTAAATAATTTCGACTTTCTGAAAGCAGTAGTTTCGCGTTAGAGATACGTATTTCAACAACCGTTATTAAATCTCCCAATTTTAACCGAAATATTTCCTAAATAGGCAAGATAATCTCCGTATTACTCTAGTCTAGAATATGATACCCAATACCTTCCTACGTAAAAATCATAAAGCTACCGTAAGGTCATATTTAAACGTTAATCTGTCAGTCTTTTCATCTGTAATCTGCCTAAAGGCTCTTTTCTATAGGGTTCCTACCCACCTACACATTTACGGGTTATCTAAAAATACACCAGTTTATATAAGTAAGCTTAGCGCACGTTTTCCCTTCAAGACTGAGCTGAATGTCTAATGCTATCGACTAGAATTGCATCAGCAGACCAACTGTCACGTGCACTTATAAAGTTAGAAAAAAATTGGATCGGGGGTTGGAGAAGATTGTAACACCTTTTGACGCTTTTTAATGCGAATTGCTAAAAGCTGTATAATTTTCTACTAAAGAATTATTTCTTTAAGTAGTTATTTTGAGACCGACATTTTTGCAAGAAATTGCGTCGCGGATTATAAGGATATCCGCAAAGCAATTTCTTGCAAAAATGTCGTCTTTTCATTTCCGTTCTTAAAGCGTATTGAACTGAAAGAAATCTCGGACCTATTTCTAGTATGGTAGTGGGCAATAAGGTCAAACATGTTTCCAATAAATATTGTTTTGCAGTTATTAAATTGAATTAGAGATTTTTATTCAGGTATAGATAAAGTTAAATACACTTTTAAAATTTTCTTAACACTTAGGGGAAAGACGGGGTACGGCTTCAAGTTATAGGACATTACAATGTACCAATAAAGAAACTTAGGAACAGGGACTTTTTTTTTTTAATTATTTATTATTACAACGAAAACTTAAGTACCATCAAACCTGCCGCTCAAGTTTAGGTTGAAAGTACAAAAACACTAAACTGCTTTAAGAATAATAAAAAAGAAAATATATGAAAATCACATTCTGATTTTTTTTAACGTTTACAACAAAGTTCTACGATTAACCGGGACTGCTGTTTGAGTTTGGTACCATTAATCAAAATTATCACATTCGTTTAAAAGCGCAATCAATTGTTTTTTTTTCTGGATTTTGTTCAAAACCTATTACTTCTACGTTCTCATATCCGATGGTAGACAAAGACAGGCGCGTAAGGAAGAAATAGACAAATGTTTTACGTTAATAAAATATGATTGATGTCTGTTCAGGTGACATGCCTCACAACTGTAGCTTAAAACAACGATTCATAATTCTAATCCATTGAGTACTTGATTTTTTTGTCTTTAAATGACATCTTTAGACCCTCAGACTTGCAATGTAAATGTCAAACATCATTTTTAGGCACGATACAATTATTCCTATCCAGTGAAGAGAGACTTTCTTTTACTATCAAAAAAGTCTCGGTTTAAATATAAGTTCTATTTTAAAACAAAATTAAACTTTGTACTCAATCTCTCCCCTCCTGTTTCAATCTTCAAGTACTTCAATATAGTATATTATATATTAACAATAACAAATGTTTTCCATAATGCCTTCTTTCCTAATATATAATACTGTTTTTTTTGGCACTTAACATTTTGATATTTTTTTATGAATGATCGCCTTCCTCACTTTCATTTTAGTTTAATTGTCAAAAGTACTATTACTATAATTTACCTCGATACTATTTCTACGGAGGGGGGAGGGGGGGTACGGGAATTTACAGCGGGCGTTTGAGGGAGGTTGGTGTGGGTTGAGTCGAGGGTCACGCCAACGGGGGCAACATTTAGGTTTCGGAGCCAAGTGCATTGGGTCACTGGGTCAATGATAACGTACTTTCCTGGAATTCGTACGAGCTGCAGACTTTAGTAGTGTGGAGTTCAAATATTTACCCTACATACATTTTCTATTTATGTACATTAATGCACGTGAGTTTGATTGCTTGTGGCTAACAATAATAGCAGCATGGGCTGATCTTTCAGGTTAAGCTACGTTTGCCAAAGTCGGTCTGTGGATGGCTGACCATCCATTACGTACCGAGTTTACGACCTCGGAAAGCACGTTAAGCTCTTGGTTGGTGCAGCGTTGTGTTGGTGAGCAAAGCAGAGGGGCCTGCCAGAGCCTCCGCCTGCCGGGGTTGCGGGTTGTTCGAAAGAGATACCGCGGCCCCGGAACGTAAAGGGCAATAGAAGGAACATGGGTGGATTTTAGTCAGTACAGGTCTGACTCTCCCCCCGCTCCGCCCAGAACGAGGGAAGTTATTTGATGATTTCCTATTCGCAAAAAAAAGCCGTTGGTTGGTACCGACAGTCATTTGAAGATCTAACAGCCCGTCTTACCAAGGGGTACCGTTTTTATTTACACGAAAAGTATGTATTTATTGCAGCCGATAAAGCTGATATTTAATGTGAAAATAATTATTTCTAGTTTAATTAATGCATGCATTTGTAAAAGTATAGCATCACGGATGCTGTTTCTGAACGCACTTATAGACGTCATGTCAATGTATTCATGTCAATTGCTGTTCACTGTTTTACTCTGGTTAGGCACTGATCACATGGAAGAGAAGAAACATGGAATAAAACTTAAGCATAAGAACATCATATTATATGGGATAATGCTCCTGTTAGTTGTAGTACATAAAATACACTCTGTTGCTTGATGAGATCGCTGCGAAAAGTTATGTGTGTTTCACGAGAGCAGAATTATTTGCATAAATTTTCCTTGAATCCGCGCCACACTCAGGATTTTACTTTAAAATCCCTCGCTACGCTTGTGATTCAATCATAGAGTACTTCGCTTGCACGGGAGACAAAATCAGTACTCGTAATAAGAAATTACTTCGCTCTCTTGTTGCACAAATAAGTATTGTCACCCTGCCTTGGACAGATTAGAATAATTTCGATTCATCATACATGAATTACTTGATCAACTTTTTAAGTGAATATATAAGAGAATGTAATGTTACACAGTTATACTGCACGCCTTTAATAAAAAGGTTACTTCCGAAAACCCCTAAAGATTTGAAAATGTCGTTACTTAATTCCGGCAGACGGTTGCAGAACATCGATGAAACAAACAAAAATCACTCAACTTCCGGAAGTAAACTTTTCCACATTTTTGTGTTTTTTTTTAAAGACAGTGTTTCGGAAATGACCCCCCCCCCCCCTTATTACGCTACTAACACAACGTACTGGTAAATAGCCACAATGATAGACTTACACAATTATAATTTAGATTTTTAGCAAGATATAGTTTTACGGTAGACAGACAACACTGACAGTGCATAATTATCGTATCCAAATAAGGTTTATGTTTATAAGTTGTTTACTTTTTATATTGCCCAATAGTCAAATAGATCCTCAGATAACTTCATAATTATTTTGAGTAGAGTAGAGTATAGTATTCTAGACTTTGACAACATTATTTTTTGGGTGATGTTCACCACAAATCCGAAAACACTCAAAATCATCGCCGAGACAACGAAGCATTTAACTGTCTTGGATCCCGCAACGAAATCAACCAAAAAATTATATTGGAGGAGTAGGAAAAATCAATTTCCACTTCCCTCTATATCAGCAGAAGACAGAACAAACCAATGCTAATATAGCTGGGATAGGCCCAATGTCCTAGCAACAGAAATAAATATTATATTAATATTCATCCTAAATTGTGTAGCTGTTATTTGATTCTAAAAATAGGTATGGCAAAAACGCTTGATCGCACAGATAGAATTTTGTTCTAGTTTCTATAAGCTCCGTATAGTAAAGAACTCTGGCTGTAACCCGTCCGGCTGTACCACTATTTAGTATAATATTGCGTTAATTCTGCCGAAGATTATATTCACATGAATTATGATGCGCAGATTGTTTATATTCGCAGGCAGGTGTAGAACATTGACAATAAAAAGGCGAGGCAATAAGCTTGAAGCAAAATATTTTACTCGAAATTTGTCATAACCTGTGAGAAATTTGGCAAAACAGTGATCGATGACCGACCTCCAGCCATGTCCTGGCCAGTGCTCACGAACAGAGGGAAAGAAATAGTGGAGGTATCGGCCGTTGGTGGAATATTCCCCTTGCATTACCATTTGGACAAAGGTTTAAATAGATTTTAGCACATTCACGTTGCATGAGTTTAGCTAGTAGGTACTTCTAGTTAGGTACAAGTAACAAACTTCAAGTACTTATTGTAATACCGAAATAGCATACAAAAGCAGTATTGTTATGTTTCCCGTAAACAGATATTATGTAAGTATATAATGTGCTCCAATATACAGATGCTTGGAATAACAAATTAGGTTACCCAACCCGATAGTTGAAAAGAAACGGGCGACCTGATTTTAAGATGAGACGATTTCACTTCATTTCGGATACATTTCGTCATAATTTAACTTTAACATACACCAAAAGGTTGAATGTTGATTGACAGAAATATATTTCATCGACTTTGCTATTTTGTTTTTAGAATGCTAATGAAATGTTATAATAGAGTTACTTCACTGTTCAGCCAATATTTGTTTCGTTTCGTTTCATATTTCATGATTTGACTACTTAGCTGTTTTACTTGTGATTCCTTAAATACTGTGATGATTCCTGGGCCGATTGAATTAATTTATATTAAAATTAAAAAAAAGCATCAAAGAGTCGTACATAATTTAATATTTTCAATCACCGATTGCTTCCGGACAGGAAGTCATAGCAATGTAGATCAATTTATTACTTAAGGCTGTGAACAGGAAAACGAATTATGTTTTTACCCGACTGCCAAAGAAATGGTTATGTTTGTCGAGCGTATGTACAAATGTCTAATTCTTTGGTACACTCCTATGAAGTGTTTTTGAAATCGTCTCAGTTGTGGTGACTTAGGGTACTTCTATTTTTTTAACCTAATAAATAATACATAATAATTAATCTGGCTGCCCAAAACCTAAAACTAGTCGGAGACCCACCATTTGGACCGCTGTTAAAGAATCGAACTTTTAAACACCATTGTGGAAAGGGTTGAGTGTTTAATTGTGCGCCGTTGGAATAAGGTACACACCCCAGGTGGTGTCCTTTTTAATGAAAGGTAGATATTAAGTAGTTATAAGGTACTAACTAATTTTACAATTCATTTTATTTGGAATTATGCTGTAAATCCTTACTAACATTATAAAAGCGAAAGTGAGTTTGTTTGTTACGTCTAACTTGCCAAACCGATTTTGATGAATTTTGGTACAGAGATAGTTAGGAACATGGAGACGGTTTTTTTTTAAGTAAGATAAGGGGGAGAAAAGGCGAGAAAGGTTTTTTTTTCGATCATCACTCGGGTTAAAGTTAGCGTTAGCCTAAAGTAACTATGCCACGCGAACGAATTCGCGGGCGGAAGCTAGTTAAATTATATATAAAAAAATTACAGTCTGCGCATTATTGGGAAGATGTGAGCCGGTCTAGTTTTTTAATTCAACTCGTTTTATAGAAAAATCTTTATTTTTTTATTATGTAGAGTTAACAACCATCTCTATGGTTTAAGAATATTCATTCTACAATAAAATTAATACAAAATGTGATCATATTATCAAGTCAACAAGCTTTAATTTGGCTCATCACACAGTTAATAACAGACTGGATTAAATAAGTTTCTACTGGAAAATTAGGTAACAACATTGGCCCAATTCAACTCACTGAGGCCTGATTGGTTGACAGTTATCAACTTAAGTGCAGATTCATGAAACCATGTTTTATATGTATTAACTTTATATGACAATAATCCAGAAAATTATAAAATATTGCACCTCCCGCGATGCATCTTACAGGGTCCGCTCTGATTGCGTGCCTCTTGATACACCATTTTATCGTTTTTGTTTTCGCGCTATAAACTGACAACTCTACTTATAATAAGAGCAACATAATCCTACCCGTACCTACTAAATTAGTCGGCATGTTCAAAACAGTATAAGACAATAGACCGAAAAAATAAGCTGTCATCTATTGTCAAAATTACCGTTAGAATTTCTACAAACATTACAAAGGCATTTTATAGTTACAAGATGTCTCTATCGTAAACGAACGCAGGTTCTTAGTTAACTTTCTTTTTGAAAAAAAACGTTTTATTACATGGCTTTAAAACGTGTAGTAAGTACAGCTTTACGATCGAAGTTTAAATTCAAGGGAAGTTCTCGTTCATTACATTCAAATATAACCCGACCAATTATAATATAGAACGGACAACTTTATTGAAAAGCTTATCGGGTTGATATTTAAAGCGAGGTTTTACCACTTTTGAAATTTTTTGAACCTCTGAAAAGGAAGAACATGTGAACAGTGAAAAAAGAAGCTGAATTAATGTTGATATGTTTAATAGCTATAATAAAAATAAGGTTCTATAAAAAAATCACTTATGTTGCACTGACTTACTATTTCTAACGTGTTTCGCTATAAAATTACGTCTTATATAAAATACTAAAGCGGTTTTTAAAAAAGGGCTTGATGTTTTTTTTTTTTTTATTTTAGTACTAATTTTTACTAGAAACAAACTGCTAATTCGAGGCTGACAAGCACCCGACCAATATACCAATGAGTGATCTTTATGGCGTTGCGTTAGATTTACACAAAAGTACAGATTACTGGAAGACTAGGTTAAAAAATAATAATAATTATCAGTTATGTTTGGGTACAAACATAACTGATAATTATATTTTTTAGTTGTTAATTCGACTACGTTTTATAAAATTGTTACTTTCCACGAACCTTCTCGCGTGGTTTTCACGAACAAATTACAACAACCGATTTAATTTAGGTAATGATTTATAAATATTCATATTTCCTTGCTCAGCAGTCAAACCATCACAATTGTAACCATCAACACTGTTTTAGTGATTAAGCCATTAATAAAAGAAATAAAAACTTTTACATTTGGATAATTGAATGGTAAATGGAACCCGTAAATGGGCAAAAAATTATTAGATACCTACATTTTTCAACCATTCATTGAATGGCGATCGTCGATTCGATTAAAATATTTTGCACAATTAGTGTAATAAGTACGCAACTCACGTGTTAATCGACTTTTTGGATACCCATTATTAATAAATAGTTATCTACTCAAATAAAAATTATACGTCAAACTTTGATTTCGAATCGCTAACGAACGATGGAGAATAAAGGAATAAAGAAGTTACTTCATTTAAAAAATAATTAAATGTATATCCATACCTAAACAGTTTGAAAAACATAATATATCTACTATAAATACATTTAAAACTGATTTTTTATCAAACCGTTTAGATGCAAAATATAGGACAACAACCGAAAGGAATATTCGATGAAACCGTTAGATGTGAATAACTTACAAGGTGACAAACGGGATTTATATTTAGGTGCGCATTATACTTGATCGTATGACTTGCTAATATATAGGACAAACCGTAAACAGGTAACGATTATTTGGACTTTAAAATATCTGTTTGTAATGCTGAAGACCTACTTGCGAGTACATTTCAGTTTAGCAATAGGTAACATGATAACGAGAAGAGATACATAGAGAGACTGGCTGTGCTAAGCGGTTTCACGCGCTGCTCGGGTTCCCCTTATCATTTAGTGGTATGAAAAATAGATGTTGACCGATTGTCTGATCTACCCGTAATGCATACATTATTTCGTTCAAATCGGTCCAGCCGTTTTGGAGGAGTATGGGAACGAAAACTGTGACATGAGAATTTTATATATTAGAAGATTAGATTAATAGGAAAGTTACTAGATTGGTACTATTTCTAGCCATCCTAGAATATATAATGCTTAATATTATTAAATCGGCTAAGTGCTCATAGAAAGAGAAAAAACAACTTCCAAAAAAAACAAATACCTCGTAGGCCCTATTCTTAAAGTATTGGTTCTAATAGAAGGTTTTTCATTTATAAGCTTTGTAATTTTAATGATGATTAATTTATACAACAAAAAGTAGGCGTTCAATTAAAGCTGAAGAAGGCAAACTATAATAATCTTCAAAAAAAAAATAAGCATGTATTAGCGCAGGCCATAGATCTGAATTTTATTACGGCAGTGCAGCAAAAGTAGAGCGCTCAGCGATGCCGCTTATGTACTCGGCGGTCCCAAGTCGTCCAGCCCATTCTTTATTCATCTGTGCCAGTTTTTGGTGTTAACTTGCTAAATTATTGATCAGGCATTTTCAATTCGATGTTGTGAAAACGTTTTCGTTTCGTTGTAACATTACTTTGTAAAGCACCCAGTCTACTGAGATTCTTAAAAAGTTAAACAGGTCTATCACAAAATTATTGCAGTACTGAGTTCGCTAGCATCCGACGGACAATTGAATTTATGTTTATTCTAAGCTTGGTTGTATGGAAATTAATTATTTTTCGTTTTCGTTTCTTAATTTAGGTACAGTTACTTTTAATAGCTATTTCTTAGATATTATAACATTCTGAAGCCACAATGAACTTAACCTCAATTAAAGTGGTATTATTATTATTATGAACTCGTACAGTTTCACGAGCTTGAAAAAGTGCCGTCGCGCATTTTATGCAAAAATGTTTCGAATTTTGGCTTTGCATAAATAGTTATAAACTTTACTATTCTTCACCATCTAATAAGTAAAAGTTCGAATTCTTTCAGTTTCTCAGAATAAATACGCCGAAGTTGACAATTTGACTCAAAAATTACGGTCGAAATCTAATAATAGACCTTTTAAATCGCAACGTGCCAGAAAAAAATATATAATCTGTCTTGTGAATTTATCCACAGAGCAATAAACTTGGGCTTGTCTGGGCTACTTTTTTAATTTCCCTGTACTGGTACATATATTATGTCCTATATAATATACCTCAACTTTTCATTCTCTCTACCTGCTTGGCAAGGTCAACAAGTGCTGCGGTTAGTGCACGGAACAATTATTATCTTATTGGTTGTTTTTTATATGTATTTATCCTATACTTTTATATCTTGTCGGTTTTTCACAGCCCAGAAGCATTTAATATAATTTTGAGTAATTTACTTTTTTTGTTAGACATCATTGGCTAACAACACATTTGCCTGGCAGTTGCATTGCAATGCAAGAAAGTTCAATTTATTGTCTCATCAAGGTGTTATAATGATTTAGTCTTCATATTGAGAAAATGCAAACGTTTTTTAAAATGGAAATTTTATATTCTTGTTCTTTTCGTCACGAGTTCCAGACGATAAACAGACACAAAGACACACATAAAGAGCAAATTCACTTCAACATCAATAAAAATCCTACACAATTGTAGGAAATATTAGGAGAATATAAATAATTAGGTCGACCTAGTATACTCAAATAAAAAAAACAATCATTAAAAATGACATATTCAGTACACTTATAATAACTCTACTCTTTGTAAATATCCTAAAATGATAACGGGTGCATATTGATACTACATTACACATAGATAAAACTCATATTGGTCATTCCTTTTAGGCCTGAGAATATGACTGAAGTTATTATAACCCATTATAAAACAGTCTGTGACCCAGCGTCTCGCCTGTCGGTGAGTTTGTGTGACTCTGATATAAATTAAAAAAAAAAACTACCGATCGGATTTTAATACGGGTTTTCACCAATGGGCGGCATGATTCATGAGGAAGGTTTACTAGTAGGTGTATTTTTTGTGTATATCGACTAAAATATGATAATTGTAAAAGATGTCGGATAAAATCATGACGACTCGACGTGCTCCACGTATAGAGTTATGTAGAAACATTCTACGACAAAATTCTAATTTAATCTTAGAAATATTTATTAAACTGTAGCAACGCTATATGTGGACGCTAGTTCATCATAAAAAGAGAACATTGGTATTCACAATAATAGAGGAAAAACAAATACGAACGATAATATATTACCTATGGCTAAAAAATTAGATCTGGATTATGAGGATGAAGTTGACTACTTAGATTTTAGGAACACGAAAACATACTGAGGTGACTCAGGGGATTACAGCAGAAGGATGACACTTAATACAATATATCGTATTTATAGAGAACAGTATTATCCGAAGATAGAAAACTATCAAGGGACATCCCGATGGCGAAAGAAATCAAGATACATCGCCAAATGAAGATGATCCAGCTTTCATTGAAGAGAACTCACTTGTCGCATTCTAAACTCCTGTATTAGGCGGCTGCGTGAGGGCAAATACAGTTTATGTCAGCAGTTTCAGGATTACTCATATGGATAAGACGAGCAAGTTTTGTTACTAATGCTAGAAAGTTAATATTTTAAAGTGTTTTGACAGTATTTGTTAATTCGAAGAAGTGTAGATCTGTAAATGACATATTAGTTGTCGATGACGCCAAGTTGAATAGGCTGTATGGGCACTATTTTGTTATTTTAAATCCTTTCATGATAAATGTTTTGTTATAGTGTAGATGACCACAGAAACGACAGATGGATGTGCAACATGACATGGTTTGGAAAAGGGTTGATAACCGAGCTATGGACAGAATCATTTTTATTGTCTTTGTAAGTTTTCAATTTTCCAAATCTCAATTTAATTAAAGTCGATGCATCGTCATACGTCTTTTTCTACCATTCTCATCCTTTCTAGCGATAACATCCTTTACACAGTCCATCCATCTATGAAACAAATAATAGAATACAATTTAGTGCAATTATTAATAGGTTTATTTCCTCGTATAACGTATCAGGGCATGTAACATTCATGGCACTCCTTTATAAATAAATAGGCTTAACTCATGTCATTATTGTTGTGAATCGTAAGCGTTGAATGCAGTGCTGGAATACAATCAGCCAGTAGCATGCATTAGCATAAATGCATCAGAAGCGATATGCATAACTTGGCACGACATTAAGCATAATTAGGCGGTGACCCACTTTTTTATCAAAGCTCGTCGTCGATACGCGGCGCGGGCGCATGGCACACACGCGCATTGCCAGCGCGAACACGACGTACGCGAACAACACACCTACAAAACAGCGCTCGGTACGAACGAATCGGATAAACATTTATTTATATACATTGTTTGTAATCAAACTTTAAATAGATAACGTGTGATAACCGCATACCTATTAGGTATTTTATTATTCTTTGCGATATGATTATAAATAAAAAGAGATCTTTTCTTGAAATACAGAAGAGCTTTCTAGGTTGCATCTATTTAACTATACTGTTGTATCCCACAAAAACAATAGCATCTTATCATCTAACCTTTCGTATCATTAGAAACGTTACTAAACCCCAACACTATCGACATCAGTTCTGTCAATAAATTAAAATCCTATCGGTATATCAAAATATTGTCTTCTAAAAGACATTCAATTTTTGCCAGCTAAAATTATGTAGATTATATACACCATGTGTCATTTAAATCAGGTTACAAAAAGTGTTCAATAATATTACACTGTTGTAATCTGATTCAAAACATATACATTTATTCTATACCTACATACTATATGATTATATGAATAGTGAGAACGCTATTTCTCACATACATGTAAATAAGCGGAGCCTTGGCCTGGTTACCACGATTTTAGCGTTATTACAAAATACTCAAGTGATGCGGCGCCCGCGCAGAGGAGTGGGGACTACGCACACAGACAAACGGCCACGGTTCCAAACAAAAATATTTCACTGTTTATAATGATTGTATTGATATTTTAGAATCCTATTTTTAAACAACAAGTTTTAATTTTTCCGTACGTTGAAAGAATTACGAACTAGTTTACGCGGTTTATATCAGTGTCTCTTAATGTTGTACAAACAGCAAAATGGCAAGTTTTTCGCCCTAAATCCTAAACCTTAGTATTCTGACCCTTAAAATTTAGTGAAACGAACATTATATTCATCGGTCAGGTTTTCCCGGTTTTCGGGGTTTTTTTGGTGTGAGTGTTTAAAATTATTTGAGACATGTTGATGACACTCATCCTTTTATTGAGATTGTTGATTGAAATCACACAGCTGGCTCGTAATAGGATGTTTTTATTTCAATCTCTAATTCCATATTGTGTTCTGCTTCATTTTATTAGCTGGAACTTCGGCCATCGGCACAATCGGGTAAGGAACTCTATTAAAACAAAATATTTTGTGATAACTTACTTTTGACGACCAATACGACAATTACACTATCAGAAAAAAACTTTTACAAAAAAAAACGACATTACCGTTTTGATATTTTAGGGCAAATAATTTATCACTACGATGCCAGATTAAGTCAAAACTTCTTGTGGGTATTCTAGAAAATTTGTTATGATAAAAATATTTGACATTTGTTTTTATTGATTAGAAGCTCACAAAACAAATTTTAAAGGTATTTTCTTCCAAAAATAAAATAAACATCAATTAGTGTCAGTTAACGAAAACTAAACTTTTATTAATAAAAGCTCGCTGATTTCAATTCAACAAAACACCTACGTGAGCTGCATATAGCCTTGCTTTCTAGAATGCATTAGTAAACAAAATATTCACATTCAAAAAGAAATACAAAACCTATTCATCGTTAATTAAAAAATGCTGAAGGCTCAACTTTTGTGGTAAACAATTTAATTTTTTATTGACTTCTAAGACTTAAACGTATAATCAAGAATTGTAATGAACTGAAATACTAATGCGGGTTTTATCAGAGCCTGAAATGAAACGTCTCTGCAGTTACGAAAATAAATAGTATCTGGGTTTATAGGCCTACAGCAGTTTCAAATATTACCAAGTGATTTACTGCGCATGTGCTCAAGGTACATCAATAAAGAACAATTAATATAAAATGTGCAAGCAGACATACATAATTATGAATGTGCAGTATATGTGGAAGTGGCACAAGGTTGTCTGTAGAAACGTTTGCGCGGGTTGTAAGGAAACAACGGATACCGATCATTTGCCTGAAAGCACCAATTTTTATGAATCCAATATCTTTATCGCGTCAAGTTTGTTTAAATGTTTGTCTTGGTTACCTACGCCTATAGTTTCTCCACAAAAAATTATCAGAATATTTAACACATATTTATCACATCACACACAATTTTTATTAACTTCACCTGCTGTAACTATGTGAAAGATATGAAAAAGTAAAAATTGACCCATTTTCCAGTTTTTGGATATTTCGCATACATGTTTAGTTTATTTATTTAATGCACAATGTACTTATAGTTGATTTTACTAGGCTAATAACTAGTAAGTACATGATACGCCTGTTAGGGCGCAACAAAATAATCTACAATATATAAAAGTTTGTAAGACAATGCCAGGTCTTTCAATAAACTTGTTAAAAAAATACTTAAACCCTGGAAACTAGCCTTTTATTAAAAAAAAAAACGTAATAAGATATCTTTGCGAAAAAGAAAAAATTGAAAATATGTGGCATTAAACAAAACACATTCAAATCAATAATGTCCATCAATTTGATATTGACAATGATAAATACGGTAACCAGCTTAATAAAACTTTGTACCTTTACTTAAGAATGTTTTTAGTTCTTTTTTTAACTTTTTAGGTATTTACTTTTTTACGTCTAGTGGTACTCTTTGATAACTTTCGTACTAGCTGTCCATCTTTAATATTACATACAATAAAATTATATTATTATACACTTCTTGTTCACGTATGTTAAATTAATATTGAAATATTGATATTGTGTTCATGTTTGGACGAGTTATGAGTTGTATGTAGGGTTGCCTAACTTGGCAAGGTCATGCATGAAGTGATTGGGTAAAGTACGTCAGTCACAGAATGATGTTGATAATCTAATACAATGTAAATTGTATTTAATTGTGAATTGTTATATAGCATTAAACGTGTTGTGCAATTTGATTAAGTTACAGGTGATTAAAACATATTTAACTTATGTATATTATGTTTTATTTTTTTATAAAACTACTAAAAATTATAAGTAAAAAGTACTATAATTTAAAAACTTAAAAGTACTACGGAAAAACTGTCAAGCAGTAATTTTGTATTTATTTTTGAGTAACATTTATTATTTTAAATGCTGTTCTTGCGTTTTGTATCACTTATAGCGGAACTTAAAAAAAGATGTTTTTTTTTCTTTTGTTGATATCGATAAGTACAGTGACGTCTCCACAGAAAACCAAACATTCATTCAGGCATGCAACATGTGCGGCCGACATATCCCGCCTTTCAAGATAAAACACAATTTCGCCAAAATGAAAACGTAGAGTCAAAATTAAACGTTTACTATCATTTTTTATAATTAAAATGTGTAGTATGTGTGGCAACAATTCTGAAACGGAAAATACAGTTATTAGTATGTTTGTCTGTTTATATTTTTAACCTTCGACCAAAAAAGAGCGGTGTTGTAAGTTTGAAGTGTGTTTGTTTGTGGCATCGTAGCTCCTGGACGGATGACGGATTTTTTCATTATCTTGTTTTGTATTCAATGGAAGTAATAAAACAATCTGCAATGTTCTGAATAACATTTTTTTTTTGTAGGTGATAGCATCAAATAACTTCTCCCGCTCTGGGCGGAGCGGGGAGGGGTGTCAGACTTAACTAACTAAAAACCATTTCTGTTCCTTCTTTTGCCCTTTGTGTTCCGGGGCCACGGTAGTTACTTTTTAAGAACCCGCAACCCCGGAAATATGATACCTGGCCACGCCTAGATTATTACATGGCTGCAAACCCAATTATTAGATAAATTGAAAATGCGTGTTAGAAAATAAATAACCGAAAAAACCGACGTAATACCGAAATCCTTTGTTCTTTGGATATTCTGGTTGCACATCGGACTCGACTCTTGCACAATCAAGTAACCTTCGAAATGGAAAAGAAACGCACGCGCGCCCCACGTCTCGTCGCGTCGTCGTACGCCATATTGAAACTACCTACTTCAAAATGGTTGCAAGTTATTTAAACTTTACAGGAATCATTTCGACGGTCCTTACGTACAAAGCGACATGTCTATTACTCACTGCTTAACTCATTTACAATTTAACCGTTACTACACATTTAATTAAATTTCCCTTCTTTCAGATTCTTAATATCAAAAAGGGTTAATTATGTCATTAACCTTTTTTGAAAACAAGCAATGTTTGCATTCGTAGGTATTATTATTGGAGGACTTTTAAATCAGGACGCAGCACTTGAGTCGCTTGACAATGTCAATTCTGAGAAATGGCGTGGAGTTCAATCAATTGTTGTGTGAAGGGAAATATGAAAAAAGGCACTTACGAATTAGACGTCAATGCTAGCTATAGCTAGTTAGTACTCTGTAACTTATTATACTTCTTGTAGGTACGTATTCATCTAACTAGAGTAATACTTTAAAATTCAGATTTGTATATACCTACCCACCCATTAAAATAGATAAATAGTTTTCAGATAGGGTAACGAACCTATATATTTTTTTATTATTAATAACATGGTTGAAAAAGTCGGCCAAGTTCGCGTCGCGCTCGAGCACCGGCGGTTCCATACAAACTTCCTACACTTTTGACTGCGTGAGGATTGATTTTTTTTCACAGCTTGTAAAAATTTGTAACAGTACCTACCACAGATATAAGTTTATGGTTTCAATATCAACTCGTTTTTTTTCTTTCCACGCTTTCTCCTGATAAAGAGTCTTGGTAGGAAGACGACATACAGACGGACAACAAAGTGATCCTACAAAGGTTCTAGATTTTCCTTTTGAAGTACGGAACCCTAAAAATTACACAACTGAAACAACTGTTATATTTAGCATATTCTAGGTACAAAAGGTTGGTTATGTAACTAACTGTTGACAGTTTTTCATCACGTACCACCTACATACGGCACAAGTATTGAGCAACTTCGACTCTGCATATTTAACAGGCCAGTAGGAGGATTTTTATTTTAGAAACATTATTAACACAAATTTTAAAGGGATATGTTAGCTTTTTGGCTATGCATGTAATCATGTTGACCATGGATTAATGAAAGTGAAACCAATCTACACATTTATTAAAGTAGTAAGTAGCAGCAATTTAAGTAGATACAAAGTTCTAATAAGTTTTATTTACCTACTTATCAAGTATTCAATAGCGTTTTACTATTCTACTGCATAAAAATATTGATCTTTAACTATCTACCAATACTGAAGCTCACAGAAAACAGGTTTCGAAGATTGTGTTGTTCGCGGTTATTTTTATGGGTGATATTGGCCCTTAGTCTGTCTGCAAAGAAATAGAGTACCTTTAGGTATTAAACTCTATTTTCCTTTTGAATGGCATCATTATTAGTAATTGACTGCCTATTGCAAGATATAAATAAGACCATTTTCCAATTATAGGTACCTCATCTATTTTCTCTTTTGTGTATTTATATAAGAAAAAAGAAACGTAGGTTAAGTATTCAAATCTGTCCGATTGAGAAGTTGCAGTGTTAATAAAAAACCTTGTTGTACTATAACTTATAATACATAACAAAGCTTAAGCAGTAAAATCTGAATCAATAATTATTCTTGAAACAGTCGTTAGATTTGCTCTTCCTTTTCCAAGTAAATTAGAATTACCGTCAAAGGAAATCCTTGCTAATATTATAAAAGCGAAAGTGAGTTTGTTTGTTTCTTACGTCTTGACGCCTAAATGGCTAAACCAATTTAGTTGGGACCCTGGTTACGGACATAGGCATCTTTTTTTATTATAACTATAGTTTTTTTGAGAAATGAGGCGATAGAGGAAAGAAAAGGGAAAACTTAACTTTGCTTTTACAATGAATAAGGCGCAAAGGCAAAATCTACAGGTAGCAGGTACCGGCAAATCAGGAAAGGGTAACTGTGTTTACCGTTAACGCGAACGAAGCCGCGGACATAAGCTAGTCTAATCATAAATATAGGTACCTACGCAATTTATTTACAACGATGGTAGCAATTCCATGAAAGGTATGTCTACACGACACGACGATTGTATAATCAATTTCGGCTTAAATTGAAATGTGACTGGGGCCTAGTTCTTTGATAAGGCAGGTCAGCAGTTAATCAGTTCACTTGGGAATAAATTCAGGGTTCTCTGCCAGTCTCCATCATTCGTAGCTACATTATAGTGTAGTTTTCCTGTCAGTTATTCAATAGTCGACTTAGTGCAAGTGACGTGCAACGTTCGCAATTACCTAGTATTGTTTATTATCGATCCCTGCATGTTATATAGTGTCTGCCCTATTAACTGACCCCACTTTCAAAGGGGAAGAGGAGAAAAGGACAAACGCAAAGCACTGACTGTTCATTTAGTATACTTAGTACTTTTGATTTCAGATGAGGATGGAGAGGGAGAGGAGGAGAACTTTGTCATAGCGCTGGAGGCGGATATAGCGCCCTACCAGCGGCCTACCTACGAGAACAGCAGTGACAAATTCTCAGGTGAATCAAACGACGTTTTTCTATACAGTTATGGAGAAATTAAATAACAGATTAAAAAGTACTTTTGTCATTAATCACTTAAATTTTATTTGGTTTTACACTGCTAAACAGCCTAATATAAAAATTTAACTGTTATAAATTACAATTTGTTTTTATAAACTAATTATTTTATAAATGATAATTTCTTTTTGGGATTAACACATATTTTTAAAATAAATATGAAAGCATGTCTCATTTCGTCTAAAAAAATCACCGCCGACTGAAGGGATGAACACTTGTTTATTGATATGATAATTATGATTGTAACACGTTGAACATAATCAAAGTGCAATAAGAGTAACTTTTGGACGAAGTGTATTGAAAAAATATTTACGTACATCGCTATAATATATGCCCAGAAAATAAAAACCTATGTGTCAAACATGTTCAGTTTTTTTTTGTCTAAGTAGCTACTCACCTAAGCCGGAGATCATAAACGTAGAATTATCTAAATGTAAGTAGATAGTACTCAATAATAACAGCATATCATCCCAGATAAAATTCAAATAAAAACATTAAAAATTAAAATGAGCATCATTACGATGTCTACGATGTCAACTATGATATTGCGTGCAGTCAATTATTTAAACCAGAGTATTTATATGTCAGAGTGTTCTGCAAAGTAGGTCATGAAGACTGGCCCAGACAACGACCTTGTACCAGGTAATTACTCAACAATTGCAATTTTATAACTAGATAGCTGATATATGCAGATATGAATGAAATCCATATACCTAGTTGTTGAAAGATGAATTGAAATGACCATTTCAACCTATTAGAAAAACACAGAGAATAAGAAAACATAGCTCCAACAAGAAAATCAATCTAAACCAAAAGTTTATTACCGTAATCCCCTTTTGGAACAATTCATTTTTGTTTTTATTGTGGCAATTGTTGTTTTTATAGATTAACTAGCTTACGCCCGCGGCTTCGCCCGCGTTAAATTTGGGCTAACACAGTTCCACTTGCGCCTTATTGATTTGTAATAGCAACGCTATGTTTTCCCTTTTCTTCCCTCTTTCTCCCTCACATCCCACTTTTTTCAAAAAAATATTATTCTATGTCCGTCTCCTGGTCCCCAACTATCTCTGTACCAAAATTCATCAAAATCGGTTTAGCCATTAAAGCGTGAAGAGGTAACAAACAAACAAACAAACTCACTTTCGCTTTTCATAATATTAGTAAGGATTTCAAAGACAATAGTTGTTAGTACGTTTTGGGAAGAAAGACTTTGTAAAATTTATAAAAAAACACATTGTTTATCCAAATAAGTTACTGATAGCAAAGTTTTTCTTTTGATTTTACATGCATTTTCGCCTGCTTTCGTGATCAACCGAATTTAACGCTTGGTTTTTTTTTATATAAAAAGATCTTGCCAGGCGTTCTCTGGTTTCTGCCTACCCCTATGGCAACGGCTTATGAATTAACATCAATTTTTTAAAACGTCCATTTATTGCATACTTGCAGCCACAATGTTGTTCAAAATAAAGAAAGCAAGAAAAATGTTGTGAATAATAATAACTTATTTCATATGTCACTTATTTCCAACCAAACAACTCCGAATCCATAGGAATAGTCGTACCATCGACAAACTAGGTACCTATGGCAATTGGCACCCCTTCCCCGACCTTTTACTTATACCTCAATAACTGTTAAAGAAAAGTTATAACAAATAATAATTCATTCTTTATGGGAAAAAGGCTATCCACACCATAGCTGCCCGGAAAAATTCCTGTAAAAGAAAAAAAATACAACAGGAAGCCAACCAACCTATGAAGTTATAAAACTTTTGGTTGTTCCTTTCATTTTAATTTGACGATGTAAATATTTCGTCTTTTCTTATTTGCTTACCCTTTAATTAATAAAAGAAAATATTTTTCATTTTCAGGGTCATTGTTTTCCTTTTAATTGCCGAAGAAAAGGTATTTTTCTTTTGTTTTTGCTTTTTGCTATAGAAATCGTTTGTAATGCTTTCCCTTTTATTGTGGAAAGTTTTTTTTTTCGAAGGGTTTTGCTGTACAACAATGATGTCACGTGCGGCTCACGTTATGGTGAATGTCGTCGAGTCCAAGGTTAATTCAAGAACGTAAACATTCTTAATTGTTTTGTATTGTTTTCGTTTCAATTGTTGTGTAAAAGTATTTTTCAGAGATTTTTTATTAATTGGCTTCTTTAACCTCTGGTACAATATTTATTCTGGTATTGTGTGTGTTGTGAACTACAAAAACTCAAATCAAGTATTGATTGTGAGTAAACTAGAGTTGAGCTCTAACTGCGAGACCGTATCCGCATCCGCGACGACCGTATTAATCATCACTAACAGGATATGTTCTTGGTAATGCTCTTATTATTCACTGTCATTTTATCTATGAAAAGATTCTCTGCATCACCCTTAGATAAACTGGTAAAAATGCCCAAGGCATTAAGAATTTATGAACAAGTAAAAACTGTACAAAGGCATTGTACAGTTTTTACTTGTTCATAAAGTTTTAATAATAAATAAAAGGAAAAAACTTTGAACGCAAATCTAAAACTGGCCGGCGGTTATAATTGACTGTTTTATAATAATTTAAATAGAGATTAATTTTAGGTAAAATCCACTAAAACTGCAAAAAAAAAAATTAGAAGTTATTTTGCTACTAACTTATGAGGCTGCAATGATTGTGTATATTTGATAAAATAAAAGTGTACTGAGTGTTTTTTCTTGTCAAATATTCCGTAACCCTTCGACTTATTTAGAAATTGTTGATTTGTTAAATAATGTTAGCTGCTGTGTCTCAGGACCTTGGATGGCAGGAGAGGGGGGCGTGCGCGCGAGGGAGGGGGGCATGGTCGCGGATGACGCGCGCCCTACTGGCACACTGACACACTTACCCAGTGACAGTGGTACTGCTTTTGGTCTGACGAGGTCGATGCGTCCTACCTACGTGTAATCTTATGTATATGTACGCAGATAAACTTAGCTCATAGTAAACGTAGTCCCGATTGAAGCGAACGAAACTGCTGGAAACTCCGCGCTACAGCTTGCCTAATTAAGTATGACTCAAATATTTTTGGCAGGGAAACTTTATATTACCAGAATACGTTTCTTAAGCTGTAGATAGTGCAGTGCAAGTTTTGTCAAAGATTTTTATTAAATCGGCACATTATTTGTACATTTAAAAATGTTGCAGTTGTGTTTTAAAGTTTATTAGTACCTACCTATTTATATGAATTTACGTTATTAAACTAATAAACATAGAACTAGTTAATACTCCCATTTACCTTAACGTTTTGTTTTTAATATGAAATTTCTTCATAGAATATTATTGTGTATTTCCAGTAAACAAATAGAAACTATTGATGCAGAAGGTACCTGCAGTATTGCAGCTATAAGTTAACTAACTCACTAGGTAGGTACATATGTATGTAATTTTTATTCTCTAAAATTGTCGACCTTGTAAAATTGCGTTTTTGTACACAACCTTGAGTGTATAACTACATTCATATCTGTTATTAAACGTTAATTCAATTCACCAACAAAATAAATCTCAATTTCTATTAATTGACGAAACATTTCTGTGTCAAGGTTGTGTGTATTGCACAGAGTTGAAAGGTAAAATCTACATAGTTACTTCAACCTTGCTGAATATGTATTTAGCAATAAATTTTAAATAAATAAATCATTAGTCAATAATCTTCACTGGAAATAGTGATGTTATTAGAAACAATTACTAGGAACACTGGAAACGCATAAGTAAACTAAGTACATACCATACTTATATAATCGATAATAATACTGAGAGCATTACCGGGGTTTATCGCAGACATCCTTGCCCTTTTCTTATATTTAATTTTTATACGCAAATTGGAATAAACAAACACAGGAAATTTTCCCTTGTTGTTCGTCGCGTCTACGTTGTAGCACCTCATGAGGGGTGTCATTTACGTTACCTTCGTTACGTTCTAGCAAAAATGGGACAGGAAGATCAATTATTATATGCTCCTACATAATTCCGGCCTTGGCGAGAGTACGAGAAATAAAATATTAACTGTAAATTTAACGCATTAGAATTTCGTAAGAAATATAAAGAATCCCCCATGTAGTCACAGTACGGATAACATGCGTTAAACTTATTTACATCTTATTTCTAAGATTTATGATGACGACATGTCACGGTTTTTGCAGTTTCGTGGATAAGAGTTAAATACGAAATGTTTGAATTCCCACAC
Source organism: Ochropleura leucogaster (assembly GCA_958449745.1). NCBI lineage: Eukaryota > Metazoa > Arthropoda > Insecta > Lepidoptera > Noctuidae > Ochropleura > Ochropleura leucogaster. Next base: position 15,477,208 of record OY288200.1, read on the forward strand.
TTTGTTATTAAGCACGCCGATACTTACGTAGCATTTTTTGCACGACTCGTGAGTTGGCAAGATACAGATACTAACTGAATATTGCTGCAGATAAAATTACTGTTACGTAATAATTTATCAGGTTGTTCAGACAATTACACCAAAATTAGGCAGCACGGGTAAACAATCTACTCGTAATTTGTCAATCAAGAGAGTGATGATCGTAACTTGGTTTCGACGAACGTATGTTGGAAGAGTGATCCCAAGAGGAGCTTATTAGGTCCCTGATTGGCCTTGACACGAAATAGCGGAAACCTAGAGATATTAGCTTTTACAAGTTTATCTATTTACTTAAATACAAACTTAACTGCAGAATAGCTACGACTTTTCCATGATTAATAACAGTATTTTTTTCAGATGATTAGGTATGCCAAAATAAGAGAGAATCAATCACATAGCTTTTCTCAAATTTGATTACAGCCAGTGCCGTTAAGGAAATTATATCAATTGCTTTTCCGAGCGGTAAATTGTAAGCGTATTATACGAATACCTACAAGTAAATGGGTCAACGAAATTGTAAGATTTAGAGCTTACTAGATTTAGATCTCCTAGGTACTGTAGAGGTTTTTTGTTTTTTTTTTAATAAATATAGGTCAACAGTTTAGTCACAATCTTCAGTCGAGCGTCTGACACGTTACCATCTTGTCTTCTCTCCCCAAGCAATATGTAAAACTATAACTTAATTTTGTTACATCGCGTTTGGTAACGAAATATAATATTTTTACAAAATTGACGTTTCGTAAAACTATTTTGATACCAGTCATAAATGATAGTCATATATTGTATATCATACTTCATACCAGCTTTCACACAGTTTGCAGCCACCAAGTTTTGATGACGTGTACATTTCACTACCTTTCGATTACAACTTTACAGCTACAGTTCACCTTTAAGAAAGCCTGACAATGATAAGGATCCATCAAAACTGTTGGACAGCATGTGAAACACCGGTATTAGGCAAATTGTTGTGAGGTTTATCTATTTGGAATTTCTCAGGAGTTGCCACGGCGTCTGGATTTGCTCTCTGTTGATGGCATTAGGGTTGCCAGCTATTAAACAGGTCATAAACATAACTGCCGAAACGGGGGTGTACAATTAGGAACACCTCTGTCTGGGTAAGGCAGAAGTCTACTTCGGGGATCACAGAGGCGATGTTGTTTTAAAATTCTTTTCTTTGACAGTGCCACTAATATTACGAGCAACGCGTACTCGTGCATGTCAATCGATTTTTTGTTTAATAATTCTCTCCATTAACCCAGTGAGAGGGGGCATGTCATTAGTATACTGCCTTAAACCTTCGGATAAAAGGACGTCCTACAGCTTTCAAATATGCATTAGGATCGATCTCTTTCTAGCTGTCCTCGACACAGTTTAGCAACACAATAATAGTTTTTTCCTTATAAGAAGATTATACTTCGCCTAACGAGGTATCTTTGAAAGAGCGGGTTTTCATCTCAATTTCAATTAAATTATTCTGTTGTTCGGTTTTTGAAAATGTCGTCCAATGATTCAAAAGTAAGACTTTACATTTGCATCGTATGAACGCACCTTGAATTTATTCGTTTACACGCGGTTTCGGGCACCATGGTGGTGTTGTATTGCTCCGTCGGTCTCGCTGTTGCATGGGCAACTGCTGAGCACTGGGTCTTGTATTTGAATCCCGGGCAAAATGTGTTTATGGCTCAGTAACAAATTTTGACAGCTAAGGGTATGATATCCCATTCCTCGGAAAACAATTTAAGCCGTTGGGTGGTGCACCTGAACTCTCTCCAGTCGTGTCGGGTTTGCCGGTTCATCGCAATATGACAGATTGAGGTAACTGAGAGTGCACTTGTGCCTGCGCACACACTTGTGTAACATAATATCCCCCGCTCCGATGGTTTATCTTCGCTGAGATTGGTCATCGTGACCAAAAACGGCCAAAAAGACTATACATTTGCTTGTGTCAAAACGAGAAACTGGGTACGTCAATAAACTAGAAAATAATTATACACTTCCTGCGCATTTGAGTACCAGACGACTGTGCCAAGGATTTTCTTGTTGTTCTAAGTCTACCCGTGAAACAAATAATTCAATAGTATCAATCGATCTTAACTATTTAATTTTACTATTGTTTTAAAGTTGACCTTTCTATGTAAGGCTGCATTGTTTTTGTCATTGTTTTAGAAAAAAGGAACACTCTGTCCTTGTCATTGCGAGTAGCTGAGCCGGAAAAAAGTGATTTTAATTAAACACAATTACTGAGACGATAATGATCACATCAGAACTGTAATGTTTAATAATAAGGCGATTGCAAGTAAGTTATGAGCACCTTGTAGACATACTTGTTCATAATAAGTGTCAGGGCTGAGGACATAGTGGAATAGACATAATCAGCCTAAACGTTCCCTCGGTGAGATGTGGTGATGGCAAAATCTTTTCTTTTTGGTTTGTAGAAATAAATACAACATTCCACACGACGTCTTCCTCAACCGTTTTGGTTTTGACAACGGTGGACGTGGAAGAAGGGTAATGATATATTTATTAATCATTTCAATAGATTCTCGGTAATACATATAAAAAATATAAAACAATTAGTAATAATAACAGGGAAATAACAGTTGGTTGATAGCAGTCAGTTACTATTTACAGCTTTCCTGTAAGAGAACAGGACAATATTTAAGTAGGTCACGCAAAGCTTAGTAAATAAATTCGTTTTTCTCCGTACCTAATTAATGATTTAACTAACATTGGCAAACGTAGTTTTTCCTTACAAAACAATTTAGTTTATCATTTTTAAATATTGAAACTTGAATTCTATAATTGTGAGATATCGCAATACAATAAATGGGTGCGATGCAAAATTTTAAAGCGTACTTAATTTTTGCTCGAAAAGCGTAAAGTTTTCATGAAATTGAAAAGACTTTCGCTATAAATTAATGACAAATAAAAATTAAAAAATACTCATCCAAATACAAAAAAAAAACACATCATCGAAATCAGTTCACAATTGGCTTATTGTGATAATAAATAAGGCTGAGCTTATATTTATAAACAAAAAAAAAAAAATTGATAACCCCCTCCTTTTGGTAGTCGGTTAAAACTGGGATGTGTGGGCCCAAAGCGCAGTTATAAAAGAGGGGTTTTTATTATAACATCGGTATGAGTAACGTCTGGGGTCGACGTGAATATGGGCCAAGTTTATCCAAAACTAGGTCAGGGGGATTTAAACAACTGGGAGTTAACGATCGTTCCTGAACGGATATTTCTGTACTCACGTTTCGAAATTGCTGAATGTCTTATGTACGAGATCTTATATTGATGTGTTTATCTTGAGTACGTTTAAGAATGTTTCTTTTTTATTTGTATTATTAGGCCTAGTTATAACTACTTATCCAGTTCAATATATTCAATAATAATAACTGCATTGTGCAGACCGTTGGTAAGAGGTGTGTGACGTAAATATTTAATTACGCTCTAGATGAACACTTCTGACGGGTCATGATCATTTTGAGAAGTAGGTTAGAGGGAATCGCATTCATGCCTCCCCCACTCGGCCGGGGCATGGGAAGGGTGGCGTCGACGTCGGCTGCGGGCTTAGCCCTGTCCTTGCTCTGCCATCTATATCCAGCCGGGGCTTTTAAATAGACTAGCTAAATCTCATTGACTAGACTGCAGTTTGAAATGGTGTGTATCGTACTATGCATCTTTTTGTGTAGCACAATTTTCAGACGTATTTTTTAAAGTCGCGTTAATATATGAATATTTTTTGGTTTCGATAAGCCTAAGGCCGTTTGCGGCAATTAAATAACTATAGTGTATTCACGGAGACGAGTTAGTAGAGCGCTATCTCACTCACACAATTTTTTAACTGCAATTGGTCAGTGATAAACGCTAAGGCGGTGTACACAGTGCGAGTACTTTTTAGTCTACTCATACTTCCCGTACTGTGCAGACGTGCTCTTACTTGTGACTGTACGCTCAACTTGTGAACCGGCTGGTGTATTGGATTTTATGATTGATTTAATGGCGGATATCGAATAACCTGCTGATAAAAAAAAGGCGGGCTTTTTTGTCTACCGAGAAGACTATGATTTTAAATATGTACCACGCAATGAGAATTCGGCCTCCAAGGGTGACCTTCTCAAAGCTATTGCATCTTGTTTAGGTGTTCACTGGGCTTCTGTTCATAGAATTTTAAAAGAGAAGAATGATAGTGGTGAGCTAAAATCTCCTAAGAAATTGAAGCAACGTTTGTCAATACAATTGTTAACTTTACAAAATGTGCCATCAGAAAAATAGTGCACAATTTGTGCACAATGAAATACCTACTCTAAGATTTTAAAGAAAATAATATGTTAAAACTTGTATAGGTAGATATTATAATAAAATAAAGAAAATTTTATCATTACCTCTCGATTTTATTTCTTTCCTTAATATCCATCAGTTAAATAAAAAAGTAGGTAACCATAAACAAATTCTATCAAATAAATGTCTCTCAATTTATACGACAGACGAAGCCGCAGGAATAAACTAAGCGAACTTTTAAGAAGCGCAGTGTGAACGCACATTTACATTTCTAAGGTATTGTTAACGCCCACTAACCCTAAAAATGATTTTTTTGTCTTTGTCATTTGTATGGTAATGTGCGAAAGAGAAGGCGCTATACTAACTCGTCTCCGTGAATACACTATAGTACAACATTCTCATAGATTAACAATTGCTCATTAGGTACGTACGAGCGTGAAATTACTGAGTTTACCCTGTATGTTCGGAAACCTAACTTTCGGCAAACAAACTGTCATTTCATCATAGATAACTAATATTCGTCTCTATTATGCAGCCGCGTTAACCTTGACGTAGCCGTGAATGCGTCGCCTGGACTTATCACACTAACACTCGCATTGCATACGCACAACCATGTTTCCACCACTTAATAGTGCATTCATGTACATTGTTTATATCATTTAAACATCCATATATCGTCGCAACTAGGTCAAGTTTATAAAATCCAGGACAGAGGATAACATAAATGCAGTGGACAGTATAATGTAGGTCACGCAACACTATATGTATCTAAACATAAACACGTGGATATGTGTAATGTAATGACATTCGTATTACGTGCACAGATATTTTTGTTTGCCTTAGGTAAATAAGCGCTAATATTTAAAAACGGTGTGGGGTGTCTCTTTTTAAATAAAAGACATAACCCACATTATTTATGTTATGCACATATATCGATAAAGTTAGATACACTTATGGTTTCTCCTGTGTGAACTAGAGCCAGGATTGAATTTGCCAACATGCTATTAAAATTACATTTGCGATGTAATGGTGTCTAAATAAGTCGTAACTAATTCATATATGCTATAAGATCAGCACTTGTCCTAACAATTTCAGCATTTAATTGGTTACGCTAGTTAAGCAGGAAGATATAAAATACACAGAGGCTAGTTATTTAAAATAACACATATAGAATCTGTGGAGCGTGATAGCATCCTTAGATGATGATGGGCTTCCACCGTAGCACACCATAAATAATGGCGGCGCTATTTGTTATAATTAGGTTCCTCGCTTGACAAACAGATAGTATAGTGTCATTACTCATGTAGTAAGTAACAAGTACTACTTACTGCCCGTTCACCTGAAACATGATATTCCCTTTGTTGCCTCTGCAGCGCTCAGTCGCGGGACGGCAAGGAAATTTCATTGCCTATACTTAGTTGCGCCTGTGCTTCCCAAAGCACCCAGCAGAACGTATCGTTGATGTATTGTTTTTTTTTTGCTCTATCTCCGTTCACTACAATTATGCAACAATTTCTCCTACAAAATTGCAATTAAGTGACCCTTTTGCGTTTTGCATGTTAGTATTAAATTATATATTGTATTTCCTCTGTGTGTGTTCCGCTTTTGTTTGTTTTGCTAATATAATGCTATGCTATTAAATGAGCTATATCAGTATAGTACAGGGTGTAAACGAACCGTTTTCAACCAAACATTCTGTACATCAAACGAAGTAACTCTACGCAAACATTAATGGGACGCGACTTTTTTTTTTGTAAAATCTCACGTTTCAAGTTAGTTGAAACTAATTTTTTCATTGAACAGTGTACTTTTTTACACATTGTATTTAAAAATATGATTGAATGATGAAAGTTTGTCCCCAATATCTCCGTAACTAGAAGTTATAATACTTAGTCCAGTTCCCACGCAGGAAAGGTCTAAAACAAAAATAATAAATCAAATTGTCGGGGACAACAGGTGCCTTCTGGCTTCGTTAGGTTAGGTAGGTATATTTCACTCATCAAAAAATTTGTAATCACGTTCTCATAAACGGCTCTTACGATTTCGATAAAAGTTGCACCATGCGGGTTAACAGAGCCAAAAATTTATCGGGTAAGACTGAGATCTGGGATAATTTATTTTCTTCCATTTATTACTCTATTTATCCTCTATTCCTATTTGGGATGGATGGATGTTTAACTTTTTAATTGTAATGATCAATATAATAAATAATAAAAAAATAAACATAATATAATAATAATATAATAAAAACACACCCATCTAAAGAACATGGGTGGGTTTTAGTCCTATTGAACTTTATGTTCCGCGGCCGCGTTATTTCTTTCGAATAACCCGCAACCCCGGCAGGCGGTGGTCCTGGTTTTCCCTTCTGCTTTGCTGACATTTGTCTGAGGCACGCGTGGAACCCTAACGCGTCGTCAACACGGCCTGTCGTCAATAGACAGACAGAAGGAAATGAGCTACCCATTGCTCACCGATCGCCGATCGCCTCTACGAGTCCACGGCGGTGCTCCGCCCAAGCTGGGCAGATGGCCACTGTGTGCTCCACCGTGTCCACCGGGCGATCGCCACAATGGTGACACCTGGGCGTTTCCTCCAGCCCGATTAGTACACCGGTCGTACACGTCAGGAGGTAGGTGACGACTCTATGGCGCCTCTCCAGCCACTCCGTGGCGTGTGGCGTGCCCTGAACGGGGTTGCGACAGTCGCTCCCTTCTTGTCACCATGATATTGCACCTAAGTTCTGTCCGCTGAGCGGGGATTTGCAGCGGAAACAGAGATCTCCCCGGTGTAGAACCTCCGCGCGCCACTCGTACAGGCGCGCGAGTACTATCGCCTTCAGATCCCACGGCGGCAATCCGTCAAGGAGGCTCGCCACCTCGCCGTAGGGTACACAAAGTCTTAATCAGAGTTTATGTGCAATCTTAAGTGCAACCTATTCTACACGGACAAAAGTCGGTTAACGTTTTCCCTTAACCAAGATTTTAAGAATAAAGCGGTGTCTGAAGTTTTTATAAAGCTATTCACAGCTTCACACAGTCATAGAGTTCCTGCCATCCGAATATGGGATTTTCCCACAGAAACGATAAACGCCCACCCGAGCAGGCGTTTTTGCTTTTTAGGGTTCCGTACCCAAAGGGTAAAACGGGACTATTACTAAGACTCCGCTAAACGTCCGTCTATCACCAGGCCATATGAACTGTGATAGATGGACAATTAAAATTTTCACAAATCAAGTATTTCTGTTGCCGCTGTAACATGTACTAAAACAGAATAAAATAAATATTTAAGGAGGCTCCTATACAACAAACATATTTCTTTTTTGCTGCATTTTATAGGTAATGGTTCGGGACCCTTCGTGCGCGAGTTCTGCTCGCACTTGGCCGGTGTTTTTATTTCCTACTAAACGAATTTGCCGTTCGCGACGTGTACGGGAATTTTTTCGGCAATCGTGGGATACCAAAAAAGGTTGCTTTATTTTATTACGGCTCACGTCTCATCGCATACATGACAGTCAAAATATAACTCTAGCAACAATAATTTTAACCATGAACATATTAAGCCAAGCGTGTGTGAACATGTACATCGCCAACAATTTTGTAACACATATGGTATTACACATGATGATGTGTAATAACCTCACAGTTAAAAATGAGGGAAAGAGACAGATATAAATGTTTTGAAAAGATTCGCCCAGTGGCTCGATCCGAACGAGCGAATAAGTAGGCGAAGGTCAAACGCCATTGTAGTCGTCGTGAATATGGTGACGTTACACCTTGAGACAAGAGATAAGCTGTAGTTGTTACATGAAGCTGTTGGGCCGAGCCTGTTAACACAACACTACCCTTACAGTATCACAACTTTAAAAGTAAAAGGAGGTTCGTCAATGTGGCAACTTTTTATTATTTCAGATTTCTTTGTGGAAGAAGCCAAACATTATACAGACCCATTGAAACAACGCCCGAACCCATTCACATGTACGCTTCTAATGCCGAATCCAATTACCTGCCTGAAACGAGTAAGTATGCTATTTGAATAGGAGAGTTAAGGCGATGGGTTTAACTCACAAAAACTTCTACTTTCTTCAACCCACCTGATTCTAGGCCATAGAATGATCGCAAATTAACTAGAAAAAATTAAATCTTTATTCATTTATAACTCTTAAGTGCTTCGTTGATTTCACATGAAACGTTGAATATGAAAATGTGTCGAAAATTCCTTAAAACCAATTTTGATGTGATAGCTATCGACAACAAATTTTGTTTTACCTTCATTGGGTTACAGATAAAGAGGATCGCGGGAGCCAAGTAATCGACCTACCTGCGCTTTTCAGGGTACAGTTATAGGCTCACATTTGTGGCTAAAGTGTGCATATAGTTAATATTAATCCTATTATTTGTATACCTACATCCGACTCCCCACAGCTTATGAACGCCAGTTTAGGGGAAAAAAATCGCGGATCGGATATCCCGAATTATTTATAGGATGTATTATCATTATGTACCGACTTATCGTAGAATGGCTCCCGAAGCGACCATTTAAAGTTACAAGTACGGTTTCTTTTTCTAAATAGAGATTTGATAAAAAAGAATCAAAAACCGGACAAGAGCGAGTCAGACTCGCGATTTCGTGTAAACTTAGGATATAAACGTCCATACCTTTGATTGCGTAGACTTATAGGGTACTAACCCTATAAGTCCCACAGACTTGAGTATGTGGATTTAATTTTAACTCGATTCTTCCCCCACGCGTTCCCGAGATAAAGGTTCTTGACAGACAGAGACGGACAACAAAGTGATCCAAAAGGGTTCCGTTTTTTTCCGTTTGAGGTACGGAATCCTAAAAATGACCAGATATCTTACATACTCCTCTTCAGCGGTTTGGTGTCCTTTTCTTAGCTGTATATACGCTAAATAATGTATTAAAGTGCCGTCAATAAATGCAGATTAAATCCTTTTTTTTGAGAATTATGTGCCACACAAGGGATGAATTCTAATCCACTGCATGCGACCGAGATGAGAATGCTATATTATTATCCATTCGCATTACACCTTAACATGTTACTCGAATGGATAAAATAAGAGGAAGTCTGAAAGTGACGCCGTTTACTGAAAAGTTGTGTAGTAATCGGTTATGGTATAAACACGTGATGCAGAGTTGTACTGAACATTTTGAAAATTAATGTAGATGGTTACAGGAGTAGGGAAAGACCAAAGAAACGATGATATGGCTAAAAAGAAGGTGACTGCTGATATGACGAGTAATGGACAAGTATGGAAGAAGTCATGATGTGGTGACCCCAAATAAATTAGGTTAAGAGCAGGAGAATAATGAGTGCTGCATGCATTAATAGCCTGTAAATTTTATGATAGTCATTTAATTTAAATTACATTAGAAGGCTATCCAGAATGCTTTGATTTCTTTGTGGGCCTTCACTTGTCAGTGCAAGCTTGGTCAAAAGGTTTGAATACTCTAAGGGCCATTGCTCTACTTTTATTCAGTATAATTTATCGCATAATTGCTAGCCTTGATAGAAATAGATCGATGAATAATAGATAGAGGGAGAAGTGCATTTACCTTTGTAACTGATGGCGAGGAGGTTCTATTTTAGTTCTTGGTGGAAAAAGATCTATGAATAATATGATTGACGGAGAAGTGCATTTACCTTTGTGGCTTGTGCCAATGGTGGTGGCGAAGGTGTTCTATTTTGGGTTTGATATTTCAATGGTGGAGCAACCATTGACTGATATTAAGTTCAATGAAAGTTGTAGAACGTATTATTCTTCTTATGTTTTCGTATTTACTTATGATGAGTCACAGATTATTGCTGTACACAGATCTTTTGGCTTGTGGCCAAATTCTAAACACCACATTTTTTTTATACATTCCAGTTAACAATATACAGTTTCTCAACGTTATTTCTGCATTACAGGCCCTACAAAATCCTTGTACGAATATCACGCTCTACAGTGTTATCTTAATAATAAAAGCCACTCGGTTCGATCTTAAGACTAATCCGTGCTTGTCTGGGTTGATTTGTGAACAGCAGTTACATACCGAGCTTCCTCTGAGACTCGGAAAGCACGTTAGTTTTTTGTTTCCGGCTGTCATTTGTAGATCGTGGATAGTCATTATAGATAGTCAAGTCCGATAACCAGTATTACCTACGTTAGGTACTGTATTACAAACTGGGTTTTGAGGGTCGTTACATGTAAAATACTAGTATACAGGTGCACCCGGTTAGACTGGAAGGCGATCCCAAAATAGTTGAGAAAAGGCGAAGCAGATGAAGCTATTCTAGGAATAGCATTTTTCCCTAAATATCCGTCTTGCGGAGTCTACGAGATTTCTAGGAAGGCGGGAAAGGGGGTGGGCAAAGGCACAGGTGGGAATTCGCTCTCTATATGTACCCGTAAATTTTTAAACATTTAATTTATATCCGAAATAGAGATTTTCTCGTGAACGCTGTACAGAGGTCTGTACAATAACATACATTTTTACCCTGAATCAACACGTTAGGCTTGTGCGAAGGTTATGTTGTGTTGGTACACAGATCACACGCTTTAGACATCTGTGTGTTAGTAAAAGAAAGGATTCAGAATACAAAGACTAGCGCGCATTACTTCAACTTATTGAATACTTTACTTTAACCTCGTTTTTAAAACTATCTAAACTGATTTTATTTAGATGCCCATTTCTCGAAACCTTACGAGTTAAGGTTTTAAATAGACATGGTATGACATGACAGGCCTGTTGGTCTAGTGGTTAGTGGCCCTGACTACTGAGCCGGAGGTCGTGGGTTCGATTCCCACCCAGGACAAACTTTGTGTGATGAGCATGATTGTTTGTTCTGTGTCTGGGTGTGATTTATCTATAATATGTATGTATTTATAAATTATATAAGTATGTATATCAGTTGTCTGGTTACCATAACACAAGCTCTGCTTAGCTTGGGATCTGATAGCCGTGTGTGAGTTGTCCCAAGATATTTATTTATTTATTTATGGTCACATTATTTAGGTTTAACATTAAAGACATAAGTGATATAATAACAAGGTATATTCACCATGTTTACTATTTATTTTAAGCTTACGATATTTCGGTGTAGTTGCACACGCCATGATCACGGCTAAACTGAAGTTATTGCGGGTGGATAATATATATATACATATTTTTAAGCAGACAAAACGGTCTAACCTTCTTCCTGACTCCTTTTTTACGGTCAGTACCGCCACCACACGCAAACATGGTAAATATCCCGTCTTAATGTTATAAATGAAGTGCTTCTGATATGCAGTATAATCTATTCCCCTTCTCAGAGCGAAAATAATGAATAAACATACCTTGAGTTACGAACATCCTTGGAAAGATCTAGAAATTTGATGAACAATGCGTTCTTTCTCGGCTTATTTTTATTTTTTTTTGCTAGTCTCTTTTTCGTCCCACTGATTGACAAAGGCGTATAAAATATATAACCTATTCTATCTTATGCGATCTCTGATTATGTTTGTGATGCCTATATGTTTTACTTTTTACTGCAGGTTACACATCACTTGATATGATATGTAAAATATTTAACATATCTGACATTTGGATATATATGTACCTCAGTTTTTGGCGGCCATCAACGTAAACAACATACACAGTACATATTATGCAATGTGTCTGACAGTTTGACCACACATTGTGCCTTTTATCATCAAACCGCCTTTTCAGAAAATATATGCGACAATTGAACTTAAATACTGTTCAACCTTCGCTTTACTTCTAAATGTTCGAGACCGAAGTCGGCAAAGCAAGCGATGGATATGGTACTATGGACAGGTTCGCGGAGTAAATCATGACACTGACATCGTAGTTGCTCTCCTCGACCTAGTCTGGTGGTGAGCCATCTAAGGAGAACTATCGAGAGCAGGGCCATCGGGCTCTTAAGGGGGCATTGTTGACTGCTTATTTATTTTAACATTAAGCAAAACAAACATCGATCAATATTCATCTTTAGGAGTTCAATATATTGACGTGCAATTTGTGGATTAGCGGAAATTCCTTTAAACATTTTTTACAAAACTTGGTAATTCTAAGATTTACAAAAATATTATACAAACTTAAAAAAAAATCGCCTCTTTTAGTTACCCCATGAGGTTCTGTAATTTCGTCACAAAAATATAAAAATTGGCGACTATCGAAGGCGAATTAGTTTTGTAATCACCGCCTGGCAAGATACCGTTACAAACTTCAAGTTATATTATGGCGTGTCGATGCGTTAAGTTAGATGCCGCTGATGTCATCACTTATATCTCTGTAGCACGCTATGACATCAAGCAGCTGAGTAATGCACTGAAGTGTTGGCGAGCAAAGGTACATACAATAATTTGTAAAGTTTCAAAACTTTGAAGACCATTTTACAAAAAATATTTTAAATACTCGAAAACTCCGAGTATCGCTCGTTGCGACACTGAATCGAATTAATTACCTCGCAACCGGGCGTAGTATTAAAAAACGGTTTGCGCAAGAGTCGATCCGCACCTTGACACAGATAGCACTCAAACTGTCGTTTTGAATACACAAAAACCGGACGCTACCTCACTATTTTAAAGTTACTTGTGCACCAGTCAGGCTCGCACAATATTACACTCATGCACTTGTCATAAGCCTAAGGAGAAAGTAATTTCATAACTAAATATTGGCGCAGACTGAATTGCTCAACTCAGAATTTACAAACCAAAACTTGACGAGAATAAACTTCCTTGCAAAATACGTAATTTTCATGTTTCTTTTTAAGGATGATGAAGAAAGAACAATCAGCTTTTTTATAACTTTAAGTAAAAACTGTAGCCCTAAATACAATGTTAAAAAATGGCTATGAATTGAGGTTAAGACATGCTAAGTTATTGGCAAACTCCGCGAGACAAAGAAGCTCATACAAATAAGACGCTACACGTGTCCGGAGTTGCGTAAAAAGCAGTCGTGTTTAAACGTCCTTATCTACGTATTGACACGAGTGGACAGGGAACGAGGACGATTCGGAAGACGAATGGTCTCCAGGTGCAGATACAAGATATTACAGTCGATTTTTTGTTTATGAAAATATCAAGAGGCGTAATTACAATAATTTTAAGTGACTCATAATTAATGGGAACAGTTGTTTGTTTGTAAGATATACAGAGAAATGTACAATGAGATATGCTAGATTGTACAACGTTCACGAGCAATCAAGTTATGGACATGGTGCTCAATTGCCTATAAATGGGGGGTTGTTAAAGTTCAGTGTGCAAAAATATGAATATGTTAGATAATGTACCACAAGTTCACGCTTTATAAGATAGTGTCTTTTGACATTTTTATATCATTTTACATTCTAAAGATAAAACATTGGCTCACTATAGCAATTGATCTGTATTTGAAGTTAACTGCACTTCAATCATTTGAAGTATCTTCAAGTAACCAGCAACTGTAAACTACACAAAGGATAAAAATGAAGTCGATTAATAAAAGGACTGGTTGTTCTGTCCGTTAGCGTTACATTTTTTTTTGCCAATTGATTCATTGATTGAGAGTAAAGAGGGCGTCGCCGCGACGTTCGTCTGCTTGCTCATATTTCTTCACTTTAATCATTAACAATTCCGCAGTGTTGTTAAGCAATTCGGGAGATACCTATGACCAACGGCGGATCTGCGAAAGTTTGGGTTGATTGAATTCCATAGTCACTTTATTGACTCATCTCTCACTCATTAAATTTGATGGGATGGCGGATAATGGGCTAATACTTAAGATTATGATATAAAGAAAATCTGAATAATAATAGTCTTCATTTCACTACAAATATTTATCCCTGATACATTAAAACTTGACTGTTTTGGAGTCAATATTTCTATGAAAACATCATGGACGTTAGGAAAAATCTGCATCTATTTAGTAAAAGAAGTGACAGACATCACTATAATACTGGAAATTGGGACCAACTGATTCAGCCAGGTTTCAGGCCAGCTAAAGTAAACTTCTTTTTTATGGGTACTGTTTAAAATGTTAAAATAAATAAAATACCTCCACACATCCTACAAATAAATGAATCGAACTTTAAATCTTGTATTAAACGTAAACTATGTAGGCAAGCATATTATAAGTTGGGGGATTACATTAATGATATAAATGCTTGGTTCAATGCCGGTCCTGCTTCACAACCATAGGGGCAAACTAATTAATCAGCCTCTAAAGTTATTGTAGCAGCTGCAGACGATAGTTGGACTATCTTTGCGTTGTATACACTCAATTTCCTAATATTGTATGAACAATTATACGCTCATGTTTGAGTACTATTTGATTTCATTAACTCGACGGTTGCCCTGGTAGTTCAGATTATCGTGCGCACTTAAATGTCTCGGAAGGTAGCGGGTGTGTCATTTAGTTCCCTTCAAAATGGCTGAGTGAATGGAGCTGATTCATGCGTTATGTTCGTGATAACGAATCTCATCTCATCTCTTAGCTGCCACTGTTTGTTTAAATTCATCTATTAAACTCTTGCTAATTTTGTCTTCTAATCTGGACGCTCTAAATGGGCTCGTTTTTCTACATCGTTCTCACATAATAATATATGTGTAATCTCAACATGAATGATGTATCCATGATTTGGTAAAATACTAGCTTTCGCCCGCGGCTTTGCCCGCATTAAATTTGAGGTAGGTAACACAGTTCCATACACACACACAGTTCATTTGTAATAGCAACGCTAAGTTTTCCCTTTTCTTCCCTCTTCCTCCCTCACATTCCACTTTTTTAAATAAAAATATAATATATAGCCTATGTCCGTCTCCTGGTTCCCAACTATCTCTGTACCAAAATTCATCAAAATCGGTTTAGCCATTAAAGCGTGAAGAGGTAACAAACAAAATCACTTTCGCTTTTATGATATTAGTAAGGATCTTGTTTGAAAAGAGTGTCCATGGAGTTTCTTTCCGATTCTTCTCCATAGATCTACGCTTTGGAATGGACAACTACAGTACTTTCACAAGTTATTATGTCTTGTGACTGGGACCGTAGCAGCATCTTTTTTGTTTCTATAACATTCAAAAGTGCCTGTAATGGTCTAATTAAAATAAATGCTTTGAGTTTGAGTTGAAATCAATATTCTTTACACTTTATTTGAGTGCATAGCAGCTCCTTTTTGTGGATGGGAAATCAGCAAATACCTTCCGCCGCCCTGGGCGGATCGTAGGGGACTGTCAGAGTTTTACCGACTTAAACCCACCCATCTCTTCTTGGTTTTAACCACACTATGGTCAGACCTAAAGAAATCGATGCTTGAGAATATACAGTATTTTAGGAAGTAATAAACTGTACTAACTTGAACACTCTTAAAATGGTCACAGACGCTGTTCATTGTGAATTGTCACTTTATGACCATTTTACTAATGGTTAAGAAATTCAAATAATGACCCTACGGTGGTTACCGTAGGTTAATTAGTATGAATTAATATTGCTTATGCGGTCATTTTAGACCCCCAGTCCTAAAACTTTGGATTTTACTCTCCATACGTAGATAAGGCTTTTAACTTTTGTCACAAAAAAAACGAAAACGCCCTCTTAATAACAACACCCTACTAATCACAAAATATATACCATAAATTCAGAGCAGCTCGACAACGGATAGCAGAAGCTATGTCGTATAGAAATACGACAGGTATACCGGAGAGTAGCTACAAGAAAGAAACCTAGTATTGGAAGAAGCATTTCATATCTACGTACGATAGATACGTTGTTTGCATTTGTAGTTCTATTGCAAAGTATATAATTCTCAAAGAATCTACGCGAATGCGAAAATATTCATAGAACGGGCATAATTTGGAAGCTTTAAGATTATGTGGTATGGTACACGTAAATGTTGTCACTATCAATATCATGCATCATCCGGTCAATAAAAATGTTCAGTGCAACAAATAATGAAATTTCTGTAGTGAAAGCAAAAAAAATGAGCGTAGGGTCTTTCAAGATTCAATTGAAAATGACCGACATCCCGCACTTAATGTCGTTAGACGTAGCTGGCGTAAGAGGATGGTCCATTTCACGCCAACTAAACGGATTACCGACACTTGGCCGCGAAGTAAATCAATATACTGAAACATGAATGTGCTCTGTGTCCGTCAATTGATATGGCTACACACTACGATTGTAGACCAAACCTCAAAATGCTACATTGCAATCATCAGTCCCTACCTTATATTCAAGAATCAAACGCTTTAAAATTATATATTGTAAGATTGACAGTTCTCTAGCATAAAAAGTGTGAATGGTTTGCTGAATGTGTCTCTTTTGCCTTTGAATTCATTAGGTAGGCTCTGTTATATTTCGACAGATTTCAATTTAATGTAAAAGTCGGTCAAATTTGTTATAAGTACGATAATTTTGATGAAACAATGAACCAGACAGTTTTCGTCTAGTCCTTTTGTAAGTCTATCCCAAATTGCGCCACAACACCGTGCGACGTCTGCAACCACGTTCCTTCGGCGCGTTCAGCCGAGGACAACCCAGATTTAACTGGAGACAGTTAAATGTTTGGATAATGTTTTTATAACTCACGCGACCTATTCTTATTTCTTCATCTTATAATTAATTAAGTTTTCAAACGAGTTCTGATCCGGGGTTGAGATCGATCATATTATAATAAAAGCATAACTGCTGATAACTGATGCTGCTGCTACTGCTAACTGCTGTTACTGTCGATTTTGTTAACTTGTGAGTGAATCAGTTACATTATTCAAAGAGTTTATATTGACCTTATAATAAAACAAATAATGTTCTCACCTCAGTTTTATCCGAGTGTTCTGATCTGATAACAGCGATTACAATATATCATGAAATCCCATGTTTTAAAGTTGATATTTTATTTATGAGGTAGGAATGCATAACAGCGTCAGATGGCTGGATTTAACCTGCACCACGTCCTTCCTATCTTCATGAATGTTTCAAACACCCGACGTGTCAGTTCGGTTAGTGTTTGATCGATTACACTTGATTGGTTACATCATATTGAAACGACAAAACCCCACGTACTGCTGTTCCAATATATATGAAGAAGTTTTTCTATTCAATATTTAGTCGATGTAAGTCGCGAGTTAAATCGTCGCCTGAAATATGTAAACTGCGAAACAGGACATGTAGTTTGTCATAAACCTGGCTTACGATCGATATGTTGAACAAAGTTCGAGACCACAGGATAAAGATTCTATTCTTGGTGATCTGTTCAAGTAGACACCGATCTTCTTCCCAGCGTTGATTCCCATGTTTATTTAATTTAATTTGTTTCGACTACAACTCGGCCACGTTGACAGCATTGACAGTTTCATAAAGAACAGGACAAATGGTGAGTGACTTTTGATGAGACTCGATAGACGCACTCTGCTCCATTGGTATACCAGACCAAGTGTACCTATAGCAGCCCACCTGGCATCGAAGTCGGTTAAGCAGGCCACCAAATGTGGAAGACTCTAGTGTGTCATGGCAGTTGGTGGCCCGCTGGGAGCTTTTCTACTGGCACTTAGTAGTAGCTCTTGGTAGATGTCTTATAGCCCATAAGTATCCAAAAAATTTAAAAAATCACAAAGGGATAGCTGGATACCCTCTGTCAAGAAGACATATAAAGTATAATAAAAACAACGCTGAAATCTACCTTCCTAAACGTTCGCGTTTTAAAATCGAATTTTAATGTAGAGCGTAGATTCGCTTGAATATAGGTTACTGTTAGACTGAATATTTTATGCTAAAACATTCGAATGCAATAGTCTGTTTACCTATCTACTTTGGCTTTGTTTTTTACTCAAATTTGTTTTCGCTGCAGGAAACACACATAATTTTATTTCTCATATTGACCTAATTGAGACTGTTGAATTGCTGATGGGTGTTGTTTAAAATATACGTATACTTGGACGAAGACGTGACAATCGATATGTCTTTTATCTTTGTTTGTTATTTTAATGATATTTTTACGAAGGGTTTATACAATTATGGTAATTTAACTAACAACATATTGACCGGTTTAGCGGCCGTTGTAGGTACTTTAAATACGTCATTTCATCTGCAAATTAATTAAAGCTAAACTACGATATTTTGCTCTGCTGGCACCTAGACATATTCTTTGACATTAACACATGTTTTTATTTGATTTCACTTGAGAATAGGTTTTACAAAACTTTTTCTAGTTTCTCAAGTTAACCTAATTAGTTTACTAAGAAAACAAAAAGATTTTTCAAAAGAGGTTTGCTGGATTGCTTCTCTATAATTTTATGATGAACTAGCTGTTCCACGCGGTTTCACCCACGCTGCTCAGCACCTGTTGGTCGTAGCGTGATGTTATATAGCCTATAGCCTTCCTCAAGAAATGGACTATCCAACACAAAAATAATTTTCCAAATCCAACCAGTAGTCCCTGAGTTTAGCGCGTTCAAACAAACAAACAAACAAACTCTTCAGCTTTATAATATTAGTATAGATTAATGATGTACTGATGGACTTCTACAAATAGTGTTGTGAAGTTCCAGAACAGCAACGTACGTTCATTTCACCCCAATAAATGACCATTACATGAAAATCTCGCTTATTGGAGTGAAACGAACATAGAGCTGCATTGATGATTTAAATAAATATTATAAATCTGTAATCCCTTATTATAAACTGTCGCAATTCATATATTAATCGACATCAACTACCCGTTAATTATCCATCCGGGCCACCCTGGCGCTTCCACCTCTGAACTAATTACAACCAGTATTCAGTTTTTTTTTTTTTTGGAAAGATACTGAAGTTCTCTAATAGTAACATAAATCGTAGGTATTATTCATTTCGCTCATGAATTTATTATTAGAGACTACCTTGGAACTAAAAGCTTGTCTCAATACCGTTACACATCTATACAGCCTACATACTCGTATTTCCAATCTCTAGGATATCTTGGAGCTCTGAATTACGCCATCTTTTCTATCAAATACACCGTTGCCGTGTCCTCGTCTACAGATTGTTCCCTATTATCTACCTACGCACCCTTTAATAACCCACAAAGTACCTAAACCAAGCAAGGTTTTCTGTTGTTAAATACGCTTAAGAAAACAGTCTGGGTGTACAAGAGTCTCTCATTACGAAACATCAAGGACATGCGCCCTCCATTACCCATACCTAACACACACCTAGCACCGGGAGAGGACGAACGTGTCGAAATGTGATGCTCAATTGTTTATTTTCGTGTGGGTTTTTAGAGCTTTCAATTTCTTTACAATTATTAAATTTTTATTCTTCGTCGTAAGCTACTTAGGAACCCCGTGAATACCGACCTATCCTTACTTCCTTACTAATATTATAAAAGCGAAAGTAAGTTTGTTTGTTACCCGTTCACGCTTTTATGGCTAAACCGATTTCGATGAATTCTGGTACAGAGATAGTTGGGAACCAGGAGACGGACATAGGCTAATATTTTTTTTGAAAAAAGTGGGATGTGAGGGAGAAAGAGGGAAGAAAAGGGAAAACTTAGCGTTGCTATTACAAATCAATAAGGCGCAAGGGGAACTGTGTTACCCCGAATTTAACGCGAGCGAAGCCGCGGGCAATAGCTAGTTCATATCTATTTAGAGTAAGTCCCATGTGGGTGTCCTTTGAGGTTTCATAACTGACATCAAACATTCACATGGCAGGTTGTCAAAACAATATCGGAATAAAAAGAAGTCAGCCTAGGCCCTGTACCCCGGATTAACACAGGGGTACTTTTATCCTTGTCTACGAAGGTTAAACCGCGGGGAGCAACTAGTGCAGTATATATATTTATTTATTGAAAGTAAAACTTAACGCCGTTGGGTCACCTTTTACAGTATCTACCGAGATTTCTTAAATTATTTAGCGAATATGTCATTTAAGTAGGTGTTACTTGAAATAACACCTTAATGACATATTCGCTAAATAATCACATCAAAATTGGGTTCGTCACAAAGATTCTTAGTTTGGAAAATGTGGTAGGTTTGGTTTGGGTGTGTTTTCAATTTTACGGCCCACCTTTTTCAATTGCCAGTTAACTTCTATCCGACGAATTTGTTTGTCATTTGGCAGTTTTTGTATGGACGCGTCCTCAAAACGTCACATTTACTTTTCAGGTAAAAGATATTCTAATGATTGAAATTCGGCCTTTAGTCATAGAGGAAACAGTCAAATTCAGAAACGAAACTAGACAATTTTTTTTCGTTTAATTCGTTCGTACATCTAGCAATTATATTAAAGTCTCTCTTTGTATTTTAAAATTCATTGCATGTCGGAACAAGATTCAACCATCATGTTCATCATGGACCATGTGTTCAACGAAATATCGTC
This sequence comes from Ochropleura leucogaster, assembly GCA_958449745.1. Lineage (NCBI taxonomy): Eukaryota > Metazoa > Arthropoda > Insecta > Lepidoptera > Noctuidae > Ochropleura > Ochropleura leucogaster. The sequence goes on from OY288200.1 coordinate 15,497,875, forward strand.
CATAACTCCAAATAAACGAGTTCGAGTTTTGTTTGAGAATAATAGCTGACTGTTTTCAACTTCTAAAGTTGAGCTGGCACAAAATTTACTCAAACTTTGTTCCTACTCCCAACAATCGTAGTTTTGATGAAAGGACCCTGAAAGTTTAATTTTTAATACCATAATAAATTATGAGTTGCAGATGATGCAATCATCCTAACTTTGCCGTACAAAGTTAGAAATAATTGGGAAAGTGTACTATTGTGAGAAAATGAAGAAACTTTAGGAAAAGTTAAATTGATTCTGAAGCGAGATTTAGTAGTACGGCGCAAAGCAGAAAAGTGCTCACACTTAGCAATGAAATTATTCAGGTTGAGGATAGCGATTCCGACACAGATTAAAGAAAACACCCATATATGATTGGAACAACATAATTATGTTTGCAATCGAGAAAGAAGGCTTATGCAAAGCCGTTGCGACAAAAATATCTATAGATCGAACCACGCATTCATATCCGTTTGTGACGAGACAGCTATTGGAGTAGTATTAATAAATATGGCCGGCCTACTACATCACTTTTTAGAATTAGAATATCATAAAAATGCAATATCTTGAGGTGATCAACTTTCGGTACGGACATGTGATGACAAAGGACGAATCGCATGTTACGAAAAAAGAGAGGAGAAGGAGAGGAAGACCAAAAAACGTTGGATTTATTATGTGAATGAAAAAGGGTAGGAAGATAACTCTTTAGAATTGTTGGAGTACTTCGATACATTGTGTATAAATTTTGTTTCAAACGTGCAATTCAATTAAAATCTGCAATGCTACCGATTATGCCGTGGGGATGGCAGTTTTGGGTCAACAGAAATGTGGCGTGCCAAAGACACGAAGAATATTATTCCCAAATTCCAAATTTGAAACGTCTTTCCCGTTGACCATGTACAAATGTATGATTTTTTCTCCAGACGTACTGTCATAATACAATAGTCATACATCGAATTAAAATCATTCTGGTTATATTAATTCAACTCATTTAACCAACCACGCTAAAACAATTCAGCCAGAGGTATTTATTAATAAGTGTAAAACTGAAAAAAAATCTTACTATAGCTTAAATATTCATATTGCAACAATAATAACTTTAGTGAATAATTACTTTTTATAGCTTGCCTTGAACTACTTTGAAATTGAATTAAACCTGAAATTATGAACACATTGCAGGTTTTAAAAGAGAACATGTTAATTTCTCAGTGAGCAAAACAATTAAAGATATAAAAAGAATTAGCGCAGACTTGTATTAATACTCAATTTAAAAAGTCTGTATCTAAGGTGTTTTGATAGCATGTTTCGCGTAAATTAGGAATTTCAGCATGGAAAGTATGTCGCAGTTGTCGGCGCCAACTGATGTATGCCAGGTCACGAGGGCTGGGCGTCATCCGTATTATTTTTACTGGCCCATCAGAATGTAACCCGCTTTAAGCGTTTATTAATTCGTGTTCACGTACTAGGTGGTTATTTTAAAACCAGTATTAGAGGTAGCTATTACAAAAACTATGCATGAGTAGCTTTACAATTTTCCCCGACATTGCAACGTATGACCTAAATTACTCGTCAATATGATTGCATAGGTACGTGCAATAATTACTATAAAAATTACTATCACAAATGTGTAATTAATTGGAAATTGTTTAAATCTGGAGTTGTGTTGTAGCATACCTACATGATAAAATGTAGTTAAATTCATGATTGTGCATGTGTATTATTGTGTATGTTTGTGTGTTGTATACTGCGTGTCTGAGTGCGCGTGTGTGCGTGCGGTTGTGTACAGACTGCTGGATGTACGTTTGTGGACGATACAAGCGATTGCTACTCTGACGCGAAACTGGGTCAGTAGGTCACAGACGAGGTCCACTGATAGTAAAGAGCTGTTGTTTCCCAAACTACTTACAGTTTTATACAGTCATAAGAAATAAACACTGACTGTATGGCTACTGATCAGCATAAATAATTACTGACCATAGACACCACACTGCTCTAGTACCATATTAGCTGTATCCGTTTTTAGTGACAAACCTATGTAGGTAGAATTAAGAGTATTATATATTTACAGCTTTACCTATATTTTCATTACTTTTTTTTTAAAAAAAAAGGTTCATATCTTATTTTGTTATAGTACCTACAGTAAAAGCCTACGTTCCTGGTTTCAAAAGAGTTTTGACTTGACTTTTATTTTACTTGAGAATAAAATAATTGTCTTGATCGAAACGTGATCAATAACTTGTGAGACCTCCATAGGATAATGAAATTTATTGACAGTAAATGAAATAGAGATAAATTAATAAATTAATTAAACAGTTGAGTAGTGAGCTCGAGCGCTGTGTACATTGAAGTGTGCGTGCTGTAAGTTATTTGTTCTATTTTAATGTTAGTCGAACGCACCAACCTTGCTCCACTTTCAAGATTACAATTAAATAAAAAACAGCTAAGTGCGAGCCGCGTTACTTGTAATAAAATTATTTTTATATTGTTTTATACATTGATTTAAAAACAATATAAAATAATTTTATTGCTGGAAGTTAATAGTAATTAAGGTACGAATTCATATCTATCTATAATTTTCACGCAAAATTTAATTTAAATAGGTAGGTACTTATTTTTTTATAAGTCATTTTTATGGCTATTTCATATTTATCACTAGATACCAAATATGCTCGAATAATATTTCGTAGAAGTGGGTTTAAGATGACGTCAAACAATTAGAGAAACTCGTTCTATTAACTTAATACCTAGCTCCATAAGTACAAGACTGTCTAACCACTCACCTATCTAACTACAGGTAGGTTCAGGTATGCGTGCTAATAGCGGACGCTATGACCCATCATTTGCTTATCACATACTGCCTATAATTTAAAAAATAACTACAAAGATACTGTCATCCAAATTGGTTAGTTCCTGACTATTGACCCAAAGCATTTAGCCGTTTATAGTTAAATATTTAACGGAATAAATAAGCAGTTTGCATCGCTGGAGACCGTCAGTTGGAAACACTTATACTGTCTCCATCTTTATTGAAAATGCGATAGGAAATTATTGTCACCTTGTTGCTACCCTTGACATAACACGATACTTCACAGCCTACACAACATATTGTATCGAATATTTCGAAAAACTTATACAACAATCGAACAAACAACAGTCTTCTACTTAGCTGCAGTACTTACGCCTTATAGTTTCATCATATTTTTGCCAAATTTTCCAAAAAAACACAAGACTATCGAACGAGTTAGTGACAGAAATGTGGCGAGGATACCTTAAATTTTTACACCGAGAAGATATGATTTCATGAAGAAGTGACTGACAAAAGACCAAGAAGAAGGTAAAACCAGCCAGATTCTGAAAATAACGTGGAGTAGTCATGACCCTTCTGCAGTAAAGAATTAAATAAAGATCTATTTGATGGATTCCAACTTGAAACCTTTTACAAACAATACCGACAGTAATATTGATACTGCCACGAGCAATGCCTTGAAATAAACACTTAAGAATATTAGGCAACGTGATAGTCGCAGGTGGTGCAATGTACATTGTTTTGCGTTCTTTTACAATACACGTCCAAGGACCTCCAAAACTTGACGGTTTCAACTACTAAACATGAAATTGTTTTGAATTTTAAGCGTTGATGGATTCTTGTAACCTCGTGCCGCTGAAAACTTGTGAATAGTAAGTACGATTGTGGAATCAAATAGTCTGACTTGAACCGTCAGCTTTAATTTCCGGAAAAAGTACTTTACAACAACTTTATAATAGGTAAAAGAAACAGAAAAGTGTAAGTGCTTAACACCGGAACATGATGTTCAGTTTAAAGGCATGTAGTACTAGTTATTGCTTACGGCTTCGATCGCGTGGAAAATTTGAAGAGTAAGTGAGAAAAAAGTGACAATAGTCTTCGACATTTTGATCTTCCTCGTTGCCAAAATTCATCCATATCCGTCTAGTCGTGATTGAGTAACAAACATCCATCCGAACTTTCGCATTCATAATAGTGATATGATGTAGGCATAAAATACTTATTACTTAAATGCGTGGGTTTTTATGTGTGGTTATAAAAACCGATTTATCAGTAGGTAATGATTACTCATTCGTTATGTTTTAACGTTTTGCACCATTTTATTTTAACATGCATTAAAACACACGTTAGGATATGTTTGAAAGAGCAAGCAGACGTTGACCAACCTATTTATCTACTGATAGCATCATGCTGATAATTCCTAGATTCTTTTAAGATTACTCGTAACCAATAAGCCTTCAGTAAAACCTGCTCTAATCAGACTAGAAAATAGGTCAGACCAAACCGCCTGGGTTAGAATTATACCATTGATTGCAATTAGTATGGTAGAGCTCTTGATAAACCGTATTTACATACGTATCATCGCCTGTAATCCCCGGAGCTTTAGGCTACAGTGTACCTACTCACATTTCGCCAGTTATGTATAAGTTCCATGTAACAGGAAGCCTATTGCCATTAACCGAGCACAAACCCAAACTTCGTGGCGGGTACTGAAAATTTCTTGACGGAAAACCTCAATCACACTTAGGCCGACCGGGGTATCGAAACTGAAACCTCATGGCACCGAATTTATTATTGAAAATTATTTATGATTTACCCGCAGCCACTCACGGGATGCAGTAGATTCACATATATAAGTCTCGAGACAAAGGAGTCATCAAGACAACAGATGTGCATGCCTTTAAATGTAAGTCGATCGACACGTTCGCACTTCAAGCAACATTTGGGGCAAGTCGCAGCCACGTATGCTGCCTTTTGACACACATTTATTCTCGAAATTAACAACTGTCACTGTTTTGTCATCAGATGAAGATTTTAGACACGTCTCATGGCTATAGATACTAGAATTACAATTTGACATCATGTACCTAGACATTACTCCTATCGCATTTCCAAATATAAATATTATACCACCGTACTTTCTCTATACCAATAAGTATTGCCAACAATTCATCACTTTTCCACCATATACGAAACGCACTATCGTTATTTGGGTTGGGATAATAGGCGAAATGTGTGAACGAAAAATATTCGGGGAACACTCGGATCCTTTTTAAATGTCAATAGACAAATTATTATATTGTATGTACTTAACAAGCACAAATACCTTTTCCCTCCTTCCACAAAGAAAGCGTTCTGGCCTGTTTCGAGACTAGCTCCGTATTTTAGTCTTATATCTAATACATATTCTGACGTCAAACGCTGTGCTACCACAGGCAGCTTACGTCGTCTGTGAAACATGAATACTACGGTCTATAGAAATGTGCCTAGAGTTACAACACCCAAAGGGGTTTGACACAGCGTTGGCAAACTTAGAGATAAACTTCAAATAGGTTTCTTGTGTGCCTAAATTGCCACCAATACCTTTCAAACCGGATTATAGCAATGCTACTGGGCAGCTCAAAAGGTTAGTTAGATAGCACTTACTTCCTTGACCAATCCCATTTTTAAGAACCCCTAAAATTATTTTATTAAGTTTTCAAGATTTTCTATTATACTAGAGTAGGAACAGGATTTGGCCACTTGTTATAAAGTCCTTCTCAGCGATAAAAGCGGATAACCAATCATGCAACAGTTTTATGCACGTGTCCAATTGAGTGAGGGGGAGATTTGCACATGCCTCATGCCTAAATACGCGTAACCCGTGGACTAGATTCGCACCTAGCTCAGAATTCATTTCTCTGTAACCAGATTGCTCAGGTTTAGTGCGCGTGTACGTATTTTACTGGCTGATGGCCTATTTGTTAAAGCGAATCTGACAGCCTTCATTATTTTTGACATGTGTGTATCGAGCTTGTGACTGAAAGTGAGTATTTTAAGGTTAATCCTGGAGTCCGAATATGTAGCCTTTTACCATTGACTAGGTTTCATCCGTCTTCCGAACTAGATTATTACACAAAAGTGGTAAGGTACGTCATTTTGTATAATTCTCACCGAATTTGACGACACGTTTGGCAAAGTGGCTAAGCGTTTGACTGTTGTGCTACGTGTCGCGCGTTCGTTCCCCGCACTGAACTAATGTTTGTATGACCTACACATAGTTGTTCCGGGCCTGGCTGTTTGTGTATGTGAGTTAAAATGATTGTATACGCACCCACGATACAAATTCCTAGTGTTGGGCAACGCTTTTATAAAAAAATAATAATAAATAAATTACTTTTCGAACAAGTTCATCTATTTGAGGTTAGTTATCTATTCAGTTTTGAGGTGTGTTGAGTTTTTTTTGGGAACTTCTATTACCTTTATTCATAATATAATGCAATGCAAATAAACACTTCTCCTCATTTATTAAATAAGTCGCTGCCTCATTTTGCTACTTTTCTTCATTATTCTACCTCAGACAGTTTCGGGAGTGTAAAGAAAGCACAGTACTTTTTCGGGAGTGTAAAGAAAGCACAGTACTTTTAGAGACTTTAAAAAAATTTTCACCATATCATGCAACTTATTCCCTAAAAGATAAAATGAAAGTATATCTGACTCGTTCGTTACGCATTACATAATATCTCGTGTTACAAAAAGCGCATCCATATCCTTTACAAGGATGAATCATGCTTCATGACAGAACGCATAAAGGAATATGTGGGAAGTGTGCTGATTTCGAAGTAAGAGATTTTTCTTGTTAGTATAGGTGGGATGTATTTTACATAACATCACGCCTTGTATTCCCCGTAGGGTTAGGCAAAAGTGTACCTGTCAGATACATCTACATTTGCGTCAGTTTTGTATTATGCATGTATTTATATCCTTGATTTCTTTCCCTTTTTGCTAGGTACATGAGCATATATCTGTTTTTTAAACTGTTCAGTGTATATTTTCACGTAGTCTACCTGCAAAGCCAGGAAGACTTACATTCAGGCATAGTACTCATTTTCTATAAAGTGAATTGTGATATGAATACTTGTAGTTCACGCCTCGGTAAATATATTACTCGGTCAGCAAGTTATTGACGGCGCTGACTACCCACTGTCCAATCGGTAGGTATTCGCCGGAAGTACCATTCACAATCAATACTCGTGGAGGATTTTAATGCACTCATTATTATAGCGTGCGTAATGACGGGGTGTCATTCGCACCCTTCACGGAAACAGGCTGTGTGTTTTATTATTAAGTTATTATTTCAGACACAAAACGATATCATTTGACTACTAAGTACTAGTGACCAGTTCAGAACTTACATTTAGGCTGTAGAAACAGTCACACACGTGCTCGTTGAATGTACAAGCATCACTTAAATCCGGAAAACGACACTGGGTCTGCCAAAGTTATTTGCAGACGGCCTAAGGAGTTTGAGAAGACTGATCTGCCTCTCTGGAAGGAGGTGGGCCGGATGGAGTAGCGGCAACAGCGGTAAACGGCATACGCGCAATGGTCCAATCTGAAGTACCTACTGAGTGCAGAAACCGGACCCCTGAAGAAGCGGGGTTCACAAAATAAAGAAGTAGAAGGATTTCAATAAAATTTCAGACATCTTTATCCTGTTTGATAACTAGTGTCGAAACACAATTCAAACAAGTTTCATGGGATAGAGGATAATGCTATTATTTGAATGGCCTATAAAATTAAGATAAAATCTTCAGTGTGGGGTGATTTTTATTATCTAACATGTGGACAGACCTGTTCTCAAAACTAGATGTTTCTTTAAGATCTCTCTCAACCTAGCCGAATAGACTCAGAAGATCTATTCTGGAGTCATAAGGCAAAAGGCTAGTTCCGTCTTTAGTCAAATAAGTTTTTCAACTTTTTGATCGAACTGTCTACTCTTAATTCTGCATTCTCTAAATTGTGACATTGATCACAATTTATTTCGAACTGAAATAGTCATTATATTCGTTCGAATTGTTGTAACTTTCAATTCTTTATTCCTCGTCTTCCTCGTGTGTCGCGACTCGCTAGTCAATTCAATGAAATCTTTTGAAGCTCACTTGTCAGATTCCAAACAGAACTTCATTCGCCCTACTTCCGAAAATATCCCAAACATTCGCAACAACGCGTCATTATGACAGGCAATCTGCCGAATATCAAAACGTATATGAATCAAGTCCGATGCTTGGCTCCTATGCATATGCAGTAACTGGTAAGTAAGTGTATCACGTCGAGACGGTTATTTCATATGGTGTAACAACCGGAGTGCCATGCTCGAGCTACTGCAGCCCGCTGTCGAGTAAACGTGCCCTACTGACACCAAATGAAATCAAAATGCGACGCCGCGCCACTCATTGAATACAAAACCACAGCCGTTTGACAGTGTACTTATGTACATTTAGTTACTGTGATGTAGTTTATTATACAATCAAACTATTCTCGAAACACGTTCTATGAGCCACTATTATTCAGTAAGTCTTAGAACACTATTTCACACAGCCAGCTCTATCGCAGGATAGCGCGAAAAAACCAATGCGGCGTTGCCACACCGTGCAGCCGACCGTACGAGCAGGTAGACTCCACAATGCATATACATAATGTAGCTATCTAATCTACGTGTATTATTATACAACACTTGTCTTCTTTGAATAGCTAATGATATTCACTGCGTACAGGTACCTATTTATCTCATAGACCTCATGTCCCCAATAATTAATCTTAGTAGACTCCAATTTGAATTATAATAATGACTTCGAAAACAACAATGAGTTCAATTTAAATTAATATTTTTCACTTCTGTAGCATTTACAAATATGCTTTCAGTTATACTGTCACTTTATTATTCAAATCTGAGGTAACATGCTCGATTAATTCTTCAAGTCATTTCCATGACGTTCACCAAATAATGGAGCATCTTTAAGTGTAATTACAACATAGAGCATGGTGTACTTACCGCTAGTGGGGTTCACATAAGCAAGTTTTATGTCCATTTCAATAGTTTGAGTCGGTTTGAGTTCAATAGAGTTAATTTCATAGTCCACGGGGACTTCAGTCACAATCTCACTCTTCGCCTGACTCGTGGAGGCGGCTAGACTTTGCGCTACACTCATTTTTGGAGCGTCTTCGTGCATTATCCACAAATTATTGGACCGGGCGACAGAATAATGCCGCCCAGACAACTTTAAGTAATTCACCTACGCCGTATAAGGATATGATTTATCTCAATAATCACGCAAAAAAGCGATAATACGATTTAAAAACAAAATGTAGGTCTCTAGGCCACTTCACTTACACTTTGATATTCCGACCGACATAACTCAGGTTCAATGGAGCCACCGTACTCATGACTGACATTGAACTAAGTCGGTAAAGGGCAGTGAGAAAATAACCCAATTACAAAAAAAAAACTGTGTCATGACCTATTTTGTAAATAAATAATCCAAAATGACTTTTTTATTCCTAAAATATGTTTTTTTGATTTAAGCAATGTTAAAATATGGTATGGAATAATGAAAAACGATAAATAGTTCTTTATGCGCATATATTTCAAGTAACTCCTGCAAACTTTAAAAAAAACATGTAAATGATGCAAAATGACTACGTTTGCTTATGAGTATGCCGTGTTGTGTAATAAATGACCGTTTCTATTGCACAATCCTTTCACAAGGGCTCCGAATGTAGGTCAATCTTTATGAGCATGATTGCAATGTTTATATCTTTATAAACGAACGTCTTCATATACATAAAAAATATATAATTATTAATTTTATTCATAATTTTATTAATCTTTTTCAGGAAGATGTATTATAAAATTGTATTGAATTATTAAAAGTGAAGCTAAATATAGCACCGTTTCCGGTGCTCTGTAACGCCATCTGCATTGTATTTTCGTTTATCTTAAGATTACGTAGTGGTTTCGGCAGTAATCAATAGATGTCGTGTTTGTCCTGAGTACTAACTCGCTAAGTCAACAAAGTAGGTAATAATTAATTGCTACGTAAAATGTGTGCAATTTCATCGGTTTCACATGGTACTTAATGCGTTTGTACACCACAATCGATGTCATGACGAATATTGTAGCGATTAATGCTGACGGCGACCCATCCTAATGTTCTAAGAAACAACAGTTTCTCAGAATACTTCCAGATTACTGCTCAAGTGCTCACCTACGGTTCCAAAGACATATTTCTCTTCGTACCATCATGTCGTTTATAATAAGCGATAGTAATGCCCACGTATTTATTAAAAAATACTCTTAACTCATTCCCCAAATAATTTATGACATTTCTTGGCATGGTACTCTAATCAGTGAAAATGTTTCTCCTTTTTTGTGCTTTTCCAAATAAAACAAAGGAGTCTAATAATTTTGTAGTGTGTATCTGTGTCTGTGGCATCGTAGCTCCTGAACTGGTGGACTGGTTTTAGTTTTTTTAAATTGTTTTTTAATGGAGTTTTCTTAGCTATGTTTCATAAAAATTGGTTCAGCTATTTGAAGATCATATCCACTTTCCTAGTCGACGGAAAATATCTTATTAACTAGCTGTTCCCCACGGTTTCACCCGCGCTGCTCAACACCTTTTGGTCGTAGCGTGATGTTATATAGCCTTCCTCAAGAAATGGACTATCCAACAATAAAAGAATTCCAACCAGTAGTTCCTGAGATTAGCGCACAAACAAACTCTTCAGCTTTATAATATTAGTATAGATTAGCTGTGCCACTACTTTCGCATTTATAATATTAGTGTGATTTGAATTATTGTCACTTGTCAATGCTTTTACAAAAGTCATGGAACATGCGGGAATTCCAACCCGCCATTTCTGCATACAATATTTAGGTATTCATTTCTTTATTTATTTGGAAGTCAGTTATCCTTTTTTTGCATAAAAGTATTTTCTTCTAAAACGATGCTTAGGCGGTAGTTTCTTCAGGGATATCCGCCAAGCGGTAATTTAAATTGCAATCCAGCTAAAAACAACTACTAAAGAAAAATGGAGAAACATTCTCCATAGTGTATTTTCCAATACAGTTTTATAGGCCGCAGCATATTCAAAGACTCGAAATAAATTCTCTCTTGTACGACTAGTTCATTGGCGGTCCAATATTCCTTCCTAGAGACGCGATCTTTGTTACGAGAAAACACTTCGACGGGTTAAGATTTAAAATGGATTATTATTAAGAATAATAAAAGTCAAATTAAATACCAAGTAGTTTATTACGTACTCATATATATTACGAGTCCGTTGTTCTTCTCGAAAAATGCTTTCATTTACACATACATAATTTGAGCACGGATCGAAATTACCGTTTAGCAAACACTTACATATTCTAATATTTAGTTGAAAATTTTAAATATCAATTCAGAAACTTAAGACTGTACAATATTTGTTTACCAATAAATAGACATGGGTAAAAAGTAAAACAATGCCAGCATAATAACATCATTACAAAAAAAAATACATAAAAAAGTTATAGACAGTTTTTTTTAATAATTTGTTAATCTTCTTTTACAAAGTTAACAATACTGTACATATGTGTTAGACTTAATTATAAAAACAACTTAGATATCCTTAAAGAAAACGATAAATGTGCTTTTCATTTAGTTGGATTGCATAGCCTGGGTGATGATTTCCCTGGAGATGATGAGTCTCTGGATCTGTGATGTGCCTTCGTAGATCTGGTAGATCTTGGCGTCTCTCATGAGTTTCTCGACGGGGTAGTCGGTGTTGAAGCCGTTGCCTCCGAAGATTTGCACGGCATCGGCCGCAGCCTTGTTAGCTATCTCAGAAGCGTGGCACTTAGCTACTGACGCGAGGACAGTGTTCCTGATACCTGTATCATAAAAATCACATGAATAATTACTCAAACTTACCCTATTGAATAAACCAAAGATTTGTTAAGCAAAATTCGCACTCGATAATGACATGTAATTTATTCTTTCAACATTTTTAGATCTTACTGGACAAAGGATTGAGGGCCGTATATGTTACGTTCCACATGAAAAATCCAAATACATAATTCATTATCTCCATATTTGCACATTTCGGCTGCGGCGACGAGGACTGTATTTCAATGACTATAAATAGTTTAACCTACTTATTCTACTGGCCTTTTAGGTTGATGTATTTCGACGCGTTTGCAAATAGATATTATTGATCAAATATCCAGACATGGCACAGTAAGCATAGCTGCAAACCTAAACTGACTATTGATACGATACTGAAAACTGTAATTTATTTACAGGTTTCAAACAATATCTAAACGCCACATTTCTCTAAAACATGAAAACAAGTTCATTTTGAACAATGAGCAAACTAATGCAGTGAATTTTGTGTTGGTTCAAAAAAAATGTATGTTTACAGAAAGTTCCGTTGGCGGCTCCACAGTCAATAACAACTTAATTTTAATACTTACCCACTCTTCTTACTTTGCCCAGTTGCGAGTACTATCACCAAAAAGGTCAGTGTACGTCCTTCTTAGAAGAATAGATTGGGTATAAGCTATAGAATTAGTTACCATGATCAGCCATCCATGCAGCCTTCATCCAAGCGAGACGCGCGGTCTCGACGCCGATGGCCATGTCAGCCAACATGAAAGCCACAGCTTGGTGCCGGGCGATGGGCACGCCAAACGTCTTGCGTTCAAGCGCGTATTTGGTGGCCTCGGTCAGGGCACGCTGAGCCAGACCTGTGGCTCCTGCGGCTACCTACAAGTTTGTATGACAGGTTACAAATGGAAAGGACATAATACAGATAGTAGTGTAAATTTTCTTTTATATTTTTAATCTTTTATCTCAAGATTAGAAAAATGGAAAAATAAATTTATTGTAAATTTATTTTTCTAATGATTCCACATTGGTTATAAATAGTCATATTATTGGACATAGTATTTTTATAATAAACTCCTAATACATTTTCAGCTTATTCAAAAACGTTAGGTATCGAATTTTTAACAGACTTCAAAAAAAGGAGTTGGCTCTCAACTCGACCCTTTTTCAGTTTTGCGACAGCCCTTTATTTCTAGATATTGATGGACAAAATAATTCAGTTCAATGGAAACCCGGAAGTGTCTCAAATTTAATTCTGAAGATTCCATCCGAATCAACATAAGTTACATGCAAATATTATTTGCAAATGTACATAACATTGCAAGTTAAATAAAAGCTTGAAAAGACAATGAAACTTGATTTCAGTCCTCAATTCAAATGCGCAATATATCGACTAACTCCACTGCCGCAAAACTAAACAAAACAAACACAAATATAAAGTGTATAATTACTGCAGTGACATATCGCTGACATGGTGACATATCATAATAGAACTATTTATCGCCCGCCTGTTATTAAAGCCTCGTTCGATTCCTTATTTCCGAGAATATACAAATGAAATTAATTGTATGTATTGTAGAAGGGTTGTCGGTCCCTCTGTAAAGACATTTTGAATGAGGGTCATGACATGTCTTTTATTATGGTACGAGTAGTATGGTTCACTAAGTGGCTTTCTGATCAGAGATTTATTTGCAACCTTGAATTTACTTGTCACAACAAACCGCAATGATATTTTGATGAATGCGCCAGAGTAACCCGTGAACTTCAATTTTTACGTTGCTTTTTTTCCAATATTCAAACCACTCTCAGGTTGATTGTTTCTTAAAATATAAATAGCCACCGTAACAAATATGAACAGAGTTATAAAAAATGAAATCATTAATACAAACCTAATTCTTTAATCTTTGTTAAGTTCATTAAATGATTGTTTCATGAAAAACTCAATGGGATTAGATGAACATTTAAGATTATAAAGATGATTTTAATAATGATTGTAGTTAAGATAACTCCGTGAACAAATAATTGCGGCTGCGATTTATATTTTAGTCAACATACCACCTGCTGACACTTACCTTTACATTACAAAAAAAAAACGTAAAAAAAAAAGCATCGCAGGATAACCCTGTCGCTTCCACTTAAGGAAATGAAGTGGTTGTTACCGGTGGGCGGGTCTTGTCGAAAGCTCCCATGGCAATCTTGAAGCCAGCTCCTTCCCCAATCAGAACGTTCTCTTTGGGTACACGCACATCCTCGAACGTGATGCCGCGAGTGTCGGAAGCACGCTGACCCATGTTTTGTTCCTAAACGTAAAAAAACAAGCATTTTATAATCTCTACATTAAAGTTTACCCATTCTGATAAGTGAAAGAAAAACACTTGATTTCTTTGGTTCCAGTTTTCAGTTACAATAAAAGACACGAATTGTCCCAACAACCTATAATTTTGATCTCGTATTTGTTTACGTAGTGTAAATGTGTGAATAACAACAATGCTACAAAACCAGTGGCGATCAATCAAAGCTACATAAGTGGCAATCGGGTTCTAACAGACAGCAATTGAGACCGTTTAAGATGCCACTGACCGATTGCACTGCGTGTACCTAACGCAAATGCAAAGATGGAAAGTTGAACTTTTTTCTGCCGTTGGTCCTGTTTTATTCTTAGGTTGGGCATAATGTTATTGTGTTTTGCCCAGTTTATGGCAATATGCTCGCCCCCTATTCTTATCTTTAACATAACTTGCGAAATGTATCTGACTAATCCGTCTGCTTAAGTCTTCGGTGATTTCAAGCGCGATGTTATGTAATCCACATTTTATTTATTATTTAGGTCATTTAGGAGTCGCAATATAAGTTACAAGGGCATCAATAAATACGTTTTTTTTTTATATACTTTAAACATCTTTGTAAACTTTTTACGAATATTCAGCTAGTTTTCGCCGGTGTTATTGAAATAAGTATCAAGTCTTTCGTAATGTGTAATTTCTGAAAAAAAGAAACACGATTCATAAAGCCAAAATATTTCTTTTCGTGTCTGTTTGAGATATGGCAATATATGTAAAACAAAACATTGTTACCTTGCGTCCAGGAGTGACTCCGGGAAAATCTCTCTCTACTATGAATCCGGTGAATGCCTTGCTAGCGGGACACTTGGGGTCGGGGTTGGTTCGTGCCAGTACGAAATACCTGAAACGTACCTAATGTTAATGGAAAATACTTTATTCTTTTACATGCACCCTATCTGCATAACCTGACCTAGTAACGTTTCTTAATAACGTCTTTGCATTCTTTTGTGTTCAATTCCCCGTGAGCTTTATTTTTAGGACATACCAGTTGGCTACCCCTCCGTTGGTGATCCACATTTTCTGTCCGTTGATGATCCACTCATCGCCTTTCTTCTCGGCTCTGGTTTTGACACCGGCGACATCGGATCCCGCGCCCGGTTCGGTTACACAATACGCCTGGATAATAAAACAAACCCTTAAGCTTAATATCAAGGTGCAGTGTCTTTTAGATATGCTAATATGGGCTATAGTAAGCACACCAGTTTGAAACTAGAATCATGTAGTTTATATTTAAATGTTTCTTCTGTGAAAGGTTTGTTCCCACAGCGTACTTACAGCAACAATGGGCTCGTCCACAAGTCTACCGAGGTACTTCTTCTGCTGTTCCTTGTTGCCAGCAATAATAACAGGCATTTGCTGAAACACAAGTTCAAATATATACCAAACAAATATTTCATATACGTACGGTTATGTATCAAAAATTCAATAAAAATAACTATCTACTCAAATGAGATGCCATAACGTATACGAGTATTTGTTAGGAAAACAAATGGAATTAGTGGTAGTAGAAGCAGTATTTTTTACTACAATGATAAATAAACCTGTTAGTTTGTAATTAAAGGAAAAATGATGTTACCAACATGCTTAACATTGAAAGGTCTGTCTTGTTTTGTCTTGTTACTGTAATTTGTGCACCTGAATTTCATGACTTTTACAGCCCTTTCATGTCAATGATAAAAATCCAACACCACCTTTAAAGTTTTCATGGAATAGTTAATGCATGATAGGAAATAAAACTATAAAACCACACGTGCATGCTGAGAATTTAAAGGTCAGTAAATTAATAGAAAATTCTAACTACGGGTTATTTGAGTCGTAATACGATGTAGGTGCAATTAGGGCAGAAAGTCATGCATACGTAAGCTAAGCTTGATACACCACGGGCCACTCACTCCGAGACCACTGGCTTCCATTGCAGTCATAATACCAGTACACCCGTACGCCAGCTCTTCAGCGACCATACACCCGTCAAAAACATCCATATTCATACCACCTGCAGGGAACAACACTGACAATAAGCAAGATGGATATTATGAACACGAAATGACAACGAAACCGGATATTTATCCATTACACTTATTCTTAGATATAGAATATTGAAAGAGCGATAAGACCGACCATTGGAACCAAAACATGATGATGGGCAATAATGTATATTCTATTATATCGTAATATAATCCTTTAAATATCATAGGTGCATTAATAAACACAAAGCTCAAATTTAAATACATAAATAGCTGATATAACGGCGTTTTAGACAGATAAAACCTTAAAAATTAAGGTTTTTATTATAGATTTTTTTAAATAAGATAATTGCTCCATGGGCTGCCAAATTATCACATTGTTGGCCGATAAGCATAGCGATAGTTAAGTATGTAAACAACATTATGTCTATCAAGATAATTATTGCTAACATTTATTGCTGTGTAGCGTGTTACGAACAGTCAGAATATAGATTTCAACTCTTTGAATGTTGGTGATAATGTTAGACGATTCACATAAGCACATTTTCGCAACATTAAAAAGCAATTCCTTGTCATTACAAATACATATATGTAGATATCTTGTTCCATAAAAGTTAAGAGTAACGCATAAAAGTACAAAACAATATTGCAATATGAAATTTCTTTGAACTTAATCAAAATTGTATTATGTAAAGGTGAATGGCCACTTTTATCCAGCGCATGTTTTAAAAGCAGGTTTTTTGATAAACTTAACTCGTTATTAGTGTGTAATTTTACGGTGATGTATTGTAATGTGAGAACTTTTATCTGAACTTCTGTCACTTGGTCTAAGATGGCACCGGGTTGACCTTGATACATTCATATGCAAATGTATGAATTTTTAATGCACAAAAGAGTAAGCAAATTTTTAACAAGGATTTGTTAAGGCGTTTTCATGCGAAAGTTTATAGCAATTTTTATTTTCGATGCTTGATTGGTTAGTAGTCGTAGCTTTTAATAAAGCAACGCGGTGATACGATCTTTATAACGGCAAAATAATAAAGTAGTAAAGAAGTAACAATATTCTTTGATAAATCATGCAGTATCTATTAATCCAAACAAGAAATATTAGTAACGTTTAAATGCAATTAATTTTATTTAGACGTTATCGTTAGCAGTTAAGACGAATACTTTGTTTAATATTTTTACGCCGCTGACGGTAAAACATGGAGACACCTATACTTTATGTTTAACAAATAAAAATCTTGTTATGGTGATGTTTTTTTTTAATGGAATCTAGCACTTCGACCTATGAGGTCATTATATGCTTAACCGGTCAGTCCTGTGGATGTCATGCATTTAAGGCCTCCAGCCAGGGGTATTAAAGAATTTCCTGAATATCTAGTTAAATAGAATTTGTTTTTTTTTTTAAATGAACTTTTTTTTCATTTGTTGGTATAGGGAGATATTTATTACGTAACTTTATTTTAAAGTAAACGTTAGAAAGTTTTGTGTGATGGCATCTCAGATAAACGTTAGCCTACTGAACGGACGGGACTCACTCCTAAGTTTGTGCCTCCAACCGCTGTAGTAATGCCTGTGCAGCCAAATGCCATCTCTTCGGCAGCGATACATTCTTCTAGCACCCCCATACCTCCAACGCCCCCTGAAATGTCTTCAGAAGCTAAAATCGACTGTGTGTTTTCATTTAAACCCCCAAGTTGCACTATATCCTTCTACGCTTTTTAATCTAAACATCCCATAGTTGCCCATAGTTGCGGGTGGTTTGAAAGAAATACCGCGGCCCCGGAACATAAAGGGCAATGGAAGGAACATGGGTGGGTTTTAGTCAGTACAAGTCTGTCACTCCCCCCCGCTTCGACCAGAGCGGGGGAAGTTATTTGATGTTTTCCCACACAAACAAAAAGGTCACATAGTTTTGTTGGTAACTTGAAATCGATTTGAAATCTTGTGAAAGATCAGACGCGGCAGACTCTCTCTAAGTGTATCTATTAAAAAAAAATATGAAGAGGCTGGTGATGGTTACCTACTCCATGTTTTTGAATAACTTATTTATTTTGCTGTAAATTCTTATTATTATTTTGGTTTTACTGTTTTATTATTGGATATCCATCACGTAAACTGTTATCTATATTTATTTGTTATCGCTATGAACAAATGTTGCAGAATAAACGTTCCTCACATTACCCATTTCGAAAGTGCATAGAAAAAAATATTTAAACAGTAAATAATAAGCGACGTTCATGGCACCTCAGAGGGCCTAGACAAGTGGCAGGCGCATTTGTACCATATTTTTAATAATCGTTTGCATCAGGACAAACTCAAGCAAAGCGTTTGCCAATCCATTTTTGATTTTCTCTTCTCTTTTAGAACACAATTGTCTAGAAACTCTAGTAGAAATTTTGAATAGCCAATTGAATGGGGACTCACTCCCAAGTTACTACCGTCAAGTGCGGTAGTAATGCCTGTGCATCCGAATGCCATTTCTTCGGCTGCCAAGCACTCGTCCATTACTCCGAATGTTCCAACGCCCCCTGAAATGCCTCCACATATTCAACCGTTTGTTTAAGTCAATAGTTGACGATACGGATTCAACAAAACCTGAAAACACTATCAAAAGAAATTGCTTTGAAAAAGGTAGATAGACCATGCACCGTCAGTGGTGCTCGAGATATGTAATATTTTTTTATTACAGTCGTCTTAAATTGTTTTCAGAGATTTTTAGAAACTATATTTCAAGCTTATTTTTGTTTTTAATGTTTTGTACTTTTATATTAATTCAAACGAGTAAATATTTATTCATCCATACGTAGGATAGACCTCTGAAGTAAATAACTCAATATGGGTGGTCCGAAACACACTTGGCCGATTTTTATTATCTATGTCGAACAATTTTTTCCGTACAAAAACTAGTAGTCGTCAAAGCTTTCCGAATTTAAATAATATAAGTACTTAAACATTCATAAGGGAAATGTAAACTGGGCATTCATCGTGGTAAGTATTCTCAATCTATTATTTAGTTGTAAGATATTTTAAATACTATCGCATCACCAAAAAATATTATTATTTTTGTGTTTGATCGTATTGTCTTGTTATTCATAATATCACAGTAATATCTCATTTTTCCTTTGTTTCGGATAAGTGTTACGTGTGGCTGTTCTCAACAAGTTGTGTGTTTATTATAAATTTGAATATTTTTTCCAATTATCATGCATGATTGTCATAGTTCCGTTTTGTTAAGTTGTATTTTTAGTCCATTAATGATGTTTTTGTATGCGGCTGTAAAATCGTTTGTATAATGAGTTGAATTCTACGATTATTCAGAGCATAATCTAATGTACTGTAAATGTGGGCCAAATAAAAAAATGAAAGACAATTTTGAAAAAAAAAGCTGAAAAACTAAGATTGTTGGAGTAAACTTGTGTTGCTGGAAGATTCTAAACTAAACGAATAATCAAAGAGAGAAATTAAGTACGAGTACACGGGCAGTCAGCTTATTATGTAGGTTATTCGTAATTTTGCGAACATTTACAGAAATTACGCTCAAATTATTCGCAGAACCCAAATAATCCTAGGAAATCTTCTGAGTTATCGTATGATATTTTTGTTACGTCCTCATGAGTATTGTTATATTGAGCCACTGATGTGTAGTAGCTTAACGTTTTATTATACAAGGCGGATACGACAATAAACTAAACTTCGTTTACCTCAAGACGTTCAATCGAATAGATCCAGTACTTGAGACTTTTATTTTTAGAATTTTTTCATGATGTACCTGTTACTTGTAAATTACCGAATAGCATCGAAAAATGCACGAAAGACGTATTTTTCACAAAGCATATTTATTAATAAAACACAATATTTTCTTTACGTTATAGAATATAGAGAGTAGGTATATAAAAAATACGGCCTCATTAGATGGTATTCTTTCTACACTGATACGTTGCAATCATTTTCGTGATATCCATTGTTTTATAATTTGGTGTTCTATTTCGTTTAGTGTGAAGCTAATAAATAAGCTTAAAAAACTGAATTAAGATTTATTTGGCAGTTTTAATATTTCATATAAACTAGTTTTGCCAAAGTTTTCATTTATTGTCGTATTGTCGTCCCCACCTTGTTTATTTGATATCCCCTACAGATTTCTGTAAGTCCTAACATATTTGTTGAATATCGATATTGGGAGTTTACAATAACGTAAAAAACATTGAGCATATTGTTGGATTGTCAACGTTTGGTTTAGTGGTTAAAATTGAAAATACAACAGCAGCGTCATTGTTTCTTACGGCAAGTCAACTCACCGTCGTTATCTATCTCACGCTAAATTAAAGTAAACGAAGAAACATTGTAAGCAGTAAGATACGTTGGTGGCACCTCAGGTAGAAGTTATCGTAGCTGACTGCAATAAAACTCACTCCTAAGTTTGTGCCTCCTACGGCAGTGGTGATGCCTGTGCATCCAAAAGCCATCTCCTCGCCTATGGTACATTCCTCCAGAACTCCGAGGTTTCCAACGCCCCCTGAAATTACTCTAAAACTCAACCGTACTGTTCAGTGTCCATCTCTTTCAACAGCTTGTGTATATCAAAATAATACGATGATATTACCTATAACATTTCCCTTTTCAATTTAGAAAATTGTTCAGCCAATGAATGTCTATTCATCATATCAGCGATTATGAAATGATAGTATAAATATAAGGAATTATCTACTTTAAAACAATTTAAATAATTTATAAATGACTTTTATGAATACGGGGCCGACTATATGTACTAGCTACTAATACGCTTAAGTACATAATAACTGGTAGATTCTTAATCACTATACTTAAACTAAAATCAATGAAATAATGATTGATATGACTGAATGTCCTTTCCAAAGTTTTGAAGTATGGCATCACAAAATACTGCCCAAACCAGAAAACTCCAAATTCTAAAAAATGATATCTAAGGACAGAATAAGGGTACGTTCACACAGCAGTCCGTTTTCCA
Source organism: Ochropleura leucogaster (assembly GCA_958449745.1). NCBI lineage: Eukaryota > Metazoa > Arthropoda > Insecta > Lepidoptera > Noctuidae > Ochropleura > Ochropleura leucogaster. The sequence goes on from OY288200.1 coordinate 15,518,907, forward strand.
GGTTCGGTTTATCGTAAACGTTTTTATTTAGCTATGGAGGATGTAGCTGTATTACGGAGTTTTCACATGCCAGTGTCCAACAAAAAAAAAATATCGATCCGACAAAATATATAAAGGAACCATTTGCTTCCAGTAGCGACGGATCCGTTAAAACGATCCTGTAAATACGGACCTTCTGTGTTAACGTACACTAAGGTCCACTACCACATGCTATCACCGATATAAATAATCCACACTTTAGTAACTTGCTTACTCCGACTTCGGTGATAGTCATCGCCGCCATTATTCCTGAACAACCGTACGCAAGCTGCTCGCCTACGATACTGCCTTCGAATACTCCTAAACCTAAGCCTCCTGCAAATATCGTCGATGACGTGTCAAGTGAAACTTTTTACACTAAAACCTATAGAAATCACTAAAAGTTAGAAGCAGTTAATACTGAGGGAAAAGCCTTATTCCATGAAAACCTTCAGCCGTTCCAGGTATAAATGTACTTTTCAAAGTCTTCATGCCAATGACTTACACCGATAGAGCTGGTCAAAATGGCAGCGTTTGTGCCAGCGCAGCCGAACCCCAGCTCGTGACATATAAGACAGGTGTCTATTACACCTAGCCCCATTCCTCCTGGAAGGTAGTTGTCAGTACAGTATATATCTTTCATGATACACGTACTGTTTTAATACAGTTCACTTCATTGAACTCGATATTTTATGAGAGATTTATACAAGGCTAATTTACCTAATATGGAAACTTAGTGGTATCTGAAACGCAGTTAATTGGTGTTTATAGTACTGGATTTTTTGGAAAATTACAAAGATATCGTAATTTTTAAAACCCCATCTGTGGAATAATTCCTAGTTACCTGAATTTTGGTAAATACACTTTTAGCAACAGTCTTTAGATGACAAATTCCCGACTAAAAAAGCTGTCAAAATTATTTTAACGAATTTACTACTCCGGCGCTGTGGATAGGATTCTTTAGGAGTTTAATCATGTTTTAGCAAACTTTATGCGACATCTTGATTATATTTCAGAGTGGATCATTGTTTTCTTTCACACACGATACCTATATTCTTTTTGTAAAATTATCTTGATAGAACAAAAACAACAATGTGATGTGTAAAAAACATTAGTTTTTCGCAATGATTTTTTGTTTTTTTTTTTTATATAATACTACATTTTAATTTAAAAAAGATGATGTATGTTATTTTTTTCTGTATAATGCCCATTGTAATAAGCTATGGGAATAAAAATAGACACTTCACAGCAAAAAATAATTATGTGAGTGAGGCTTTGAATGAGCTTGCCTTTGACATCCTGCCCTACGCAAATAATCTGATATTATGCTCAAGGCCTATTCTGTTGTCCCTATAACATACTCGCATTAACAATCGCGTTTTATTTAATCAGGCTCTTCAGCTCAAACGTGACTTCTCACTTATTTGGCGAATTGCATTGAGAATGGTTGAGCTAATCCATATGCATATCTATATCCTTATAATCTAAAGGTAATAAGAAACCCTGTGGTTGTTTTGTTTGTTTGCCAACCGTCAAGTCATACTAAAGTTCAGGGTCGGCAAAAAAAAAGTTTACAAAATCTAGGCTAATACTATTGCTTCTCGGTCTTTCGATTACCGCAATTGTTTTTGGTGTGGGGTGGTGTACGAACACTTGGTGATCGTTTGTGTTTTCCATTCCAACCTGTGGAAGTTTATCGCATTACTTGCTTCTCTTGAAAAACACCTATTTAAACCGTTTATAAATGGCGCGAATTTCGTAGGGCCATTTAACTTTAAACACAAATGCTATGTTATAATTATTTTCTAAATAAACTTGAAGAAATTCCAGTTTCCACTCTGATTTATAGAAGTTAATTTTTAAACGCTTGCTAAAGTTAGGAGACATTTAAATTTTAATAAATTTATGACTTACAATCAAACTTATTGCAGCGTTTATGAATTAACCCTCTAATAGGTACATTTAATATCGCTACATCGCCTTGAGCAGCCGCTTTGATTAATACTCTTAACATTGCTTCTGCGTGAGAACAGGTATTTGTCCCATAGCGGGACGACAGTATGAGGCTGATATTATTAGCATTATTCTGCATTACTTCAAACTTTAACACTAAGCTTTCGGAACAGTGAAGGATAACATCGTGAAATTGGCAGATCTAAAAATTCGTGCCATATATGAAATTCACCAAGGTCGTGGCGTATAACTCTTTGACGACCCTACCCCACGCCGAGAGAGGAAGCCGTTGTCCCAGAAGTAGACCTGTAAGTGTCATATAAGGTACTGGATATCATTACCGCAATGCTCAGGGATGTGTCCATTCATTAGTCCGATCTCCCAAGCCTTCTTTACAATGGGCCATGGGTACTCCCCGGTCTTGTCGTATTGGGCCGCTACTGGCACGATCTCTTCCCTGGTGAACTTGCGAGCCAAGTCTTGTAAAGCTTTCTGTTCCTCGCTAAGCTCTGAAATGAAAAATAAAAGTTGTGGTACATTTAAATCTCCTTACGTAGTGATAAGCAGATATAATCGGGCGGGCGGTTGTAAGTAATGAGCGGAAACAGTGCGGTCTATATTCCGGTCCGGAACTTTTCTAAGAAACTCCATAATACAGTGCACACTAACTTATTAGCACCGTAACGGCAAAGGCTCGGATTGAATGGATCATCATCTGCCTAGCCTTTCCCAACTAGAGGTCAGTAGAGTCTTACCAGATACAGCTACACAGAGCGACTGCCTATCTGACCCCCATAACCCAGTTAATAACTGGATAATACGATACTTCTCGGTAAAATTATTGGACTTTCGAGTCACTACGTGTACCGATTGTGGAAAAATCTACAAATGACATGGCCCTCTGTTTCACTTACTGGCTTCTCTAAGTTTTAAGCAGTTATTAATTTATTATATAAATTTCTTGAGAGAATTATTTATGCAATAAATTACTCTATTCGGCAGTTTTGTTTCATTTCCACGGATCTATTAGTGTCATCAAATAGACCCGAAGCTCATTCCATTGAAATACCTTAATTCGATAACATGAGGTCAACACGACTCGACAAACATGGCGCGTGCAAGGTTCTAAATGTTAGCTAAACAAATAGACAAAAGACTGTCATTTGCAGCCGACTTAAAAAGAAAACAACAGAAAGAATTATAAGAAAATAGAACGTAGACATCCTTACAAACAATAAATAATATATTTTCTCAACGACAACAATACTTAAGTAATTTTTATTTTATTATATTAAATACACCGGATGTTTTTTCCGGTGCTTCACATTTTCATTGAACTACAGACCTTGGATGCAAGAGATGTGTTAACTAGTAAATGACCTATTTTCGCTTTTAATAAATAAAGAAAAGGAAGGAAAGAAAGAATTCTGCGAACCAGTGTGTTCGCAGAATTTGTATTTTGTACCTTCATTTCTAAGAACGACCTGTACAATATAAATAAGTGAATATTATATTTATTTGTCCTGTTATCTAATACTTCGGACAGACGACTTTATTCCTCCAAAATTAAAATAGGTTGCTTTATGTTATACTACTTGATTGTCGCATAGATTTTTATCCTTAATAACGGAATATCTTGAACGTCTTCACCCGTTCAGGAACTACGATGCCACAGATACGAACTTCAACAATCAACACCCCTACACCTACTCTTTGAGTTTTGTGTCTATAATTCTGGATTTGGCCAATGACAAAATATACTTGCAATTTTGGCTGTGCAATGAATTTAATATTTTTATTTAATAATTTCTGGTAGTGAATTTAAGATTATTTGCTGAACGAAAAGAATGCCATTTAATTCCTGCCCTAATTTTGTATTGTACTGCACAATTCAAGCGGATTGATTGACCTATTGACCCGCGCTTCAAGTCAGGAACTCAATTTAAGAAATTATCGTGCATAATGAAGCTATGCAATTAAGGGTGAACGGGCTATTTCAAAAGGCTATTATTTATTGTTCGTACTACATTTTCAAAACGCAAGGGCGCCGGCAACAGGGTGAAAGAGGGTGCAATTACACCCCTGTTGGGATAGCAAATACAAAAGATTTTTTTTTTTAGTAATGAAATGGTGTAAATAGGAACGGCGTCTAGGTTTTGCGGGTTATACGAATGGGACACCGCGGCCCCGGAACAAAAACGGAAAAACAAGGAACATGAGTGGGTTTTAGACAGTAAGTCTGACTCTCCCTGAAGTTATTTGATATTTTCCGATCCGTAAAAAGAAGACATTAAGGTTGCTGGCCTTATTAATGAAGTTAGTGTCATTCTCTACTCTTTTCCTCACGATGTTCTCATTCGCCGCTGTCTGTGACGTTTAAGATAAAATTTAGAAAGACACATAGTTATTTAACCTCTGGGTCATCACGATTAGCTTTTCTTTATACTTAGGCAACGCAAAAGTACCAAATAAAACCATCTATTTCAAAGCAGTCGCGAAAATTTTCAAGTTCGCTCTTGATTTTCGTTACACCTTGTACGAATTGATAAACAAAAATCTAAATTTATTGAGGTTTCATGCATTTCAAGCTTTTTTCATAGAATTGAAGACTCGATGCAAATAATCCTGCCGGCGCCCATTTCAATGAGATTCATTTAGAATTTATATGAGTGTGTAATTAGTATCCACACTGCATATGCAGGTAGCATTTGGAACTTAGCTGGAGTTGCGTAAGAAATGTTCAAAGACCAGTTGTTTAAAATTATGTAACAGTTATCAGCAAGAATTGATAAGAAAATGATCCAGGATGGATGTTGTACTAAGTATGCATGTGCAATCGTGCATGACACGCCAACACGTGCAGTCGTGACTTTTACCTAAGCATATGTATTTGTACTTTGAAATTGTTGTCGAATTATTATTATTACTATATTCTTGTCAATACACAATTGTTAAAATATCTGATAAAGGTTTATTGATAACAAGTTATAGGAAATAAGCCGCTTGGGTTCAAGTGTGGCACAAAATCCGGATAATACCCCGACAATATAAATGATAATACCGCTGTTTTGTGCCAAGTGATAATAGTGAAAAACTGTTTTGTTATGTATAAATTCACAAGTTTTTTTTATGTTAATCTTTCACAATGAAAGATTAACATAAAAAACTCGAGTTTTTACATGATATTATGTGAAATATGTGCATACTACACATAATATCAATTGGGGCTTCTGAATTGACATACATATTAAGGTCGGATTCATGGCCTTTGACAGCCGTTGCATGAAGTCATTGGCCCGAAAGTCTGCACCAGTCTTACAGAAAGGTATCGTAGTACCCAGTAGGTACTAACATGGTTGGGGACGTTGTAGATACGCCATCGCTCTATCTAAAGTACTAGTATTGAGGTGCGTCCGGTTAGACTGGGAGCTGATCCCGAACATAGTTAGGGAAAGGATGATTTAGGTCAGCTTATAATGGCTTTTCACTTATAGGAAACGCCAGAAAGTCTTTGCTTCACTTTACATAGACCTTTAGACAACATTAAGTGATAGCTACAAGGTTTAATTCATTTTAAGATGTGCATTTCAGTATTTATTTTTTCACTGGTTGAAAAGTGGGTAATCGTATGTTCTTACCGAAGCACATTCCAGTGGTCGGCAGGGGCTTGGCAGCAGCGACCGGGGCCGTGGTCGACAGCTTTCTGTAAATAGGCCTGGTGGCACGTATCACCTGAAAATTTAACATATCAATTTAACCATGACGTATTTTAGGTGGCTTTATAATAATGACATTCGCTATAGTAAATATGCATAAACATTTGGAAGCACCTGTCTAAGCAATAGCAAGAGATTCTTTCTTAAATAAAATGATTATGTGTATTTGAAGTAAATACTTTCGCGTTAGGTATTCGTATTTTATTTACTGCGTCTTTAGTCTTATCAAGATTGCGTTTTTTTGTCTGTAACGTTATATTAGTGTTATCTGAATAAAATGAGGTAGGTACAGTAACTGATATCTCTCTTTAAATACTGATTAAACCGCGAGATTTTGAGTAGACAAAGCACAGGGTTAAATTCAAAAATTCGCATTGCTTTGTTTCGTGATTCACACAGTTCGTAAAATTGAAGGATCATTAAATCCTTATTGTCAACTCATAAAACATGATAAGTTTGACCTTAAACAGTTGTTAGGGCCAAGTTTATCTGATAGAAGATTATATGATTATAGTGGTTAGGTAACATAGTAACATATATTTTCCTATGACTATACCTGCACTATGACTTTCAATCTACATCGATTTCTTAACTTAAAGATATCTAAGCGCCGGGTTGTTCTTTTGGTGCTCAAATAAAAGAAAGCCCCGGTAAAGACTTGAGGTTTGTTGGGTGAAAATGGAAAATAGCGATAGTACTTCAGAATAACGCCAGGCGTTAAAAATATCTACGCACAACTAATACATGCTTGGTTTTCAAATCATATCAAGATAAACATGACGATGACTTTGAAACTAATAGATAGTTTTAAAATCATCGTTCTTCCTGCAGTTTTGATGATAAATGAACTTCCAAAATAATAAATTGAGTTTGGCATGACTCGTCAGTCACTTGGTTGTACTTATTTACTATATAAGTAAATTACATATGTACACAATAATTTAGAACTTGGACTTTGTATTGGATTATTGGACCCAATATCATACGCAAACCAGTATGATATCGGGTGTAATACAAAGTCCATCCGATACGAAACACACATAATTTTATGTTTTGCTTTTGCATATAAATAGAGTATTTTAATCTAATTGGTTAGTAAAGTTATAATATTAAGATTTCGCCGAAGTAGAAACAGTTATTTGTGCAACAAGAGAGCAAAGTTATTTTTGTTGTGAGTGCTGATTTTGACTCCCGAGCAATCGAAAGATGCTATGATTGAATCACGAGTAATTTTAAAGGCTAATCCTGAGCGTAGCGAATGATTCAAAGGCATGAGATGAAGATAATATTGCTCTCGGGTAAAACACATAACTATTTACTTCAGCAGTGTAAACACTCGAACTCATCACCGAACACGTCGAGTGTTTACCATGTACTACAACGAACAGGGGCCGTCCAAACTTGCAGGATCAAATGCCAAATAACATGACGTCCATAAGCGAAACCTTTTGTTCCTAGTTCTTTAATTTTCGTGTGGTGAGGATCTATCTATCCCTGTTCATTTCTTTATTGGTTTCGCGATTCTAAACGTTATTTCTAAATAACGTTTAGAATTGTGTTCTGAAACAGCACCCGTGATGTTTCTTTTTAAACGTTTTATTGTTGGAACAGAAAATAATTACTTATAGTTTAAATGTCAGTTTCATCTGCTTTAATAATATTTTCAGTTAAATACAATTATAAATACAATAAATTTAACATTTAAAACATTATTATCTATATTAGAGATGCCTTAAATTTTTGGTTATTAAGCGTTACCGAGCATGACAATGACGGTTCACTTAGATACTATGATATAAAATCTCTCTTCTTATACAGAGAAGGCAGGAGCATTGATAAACACGCTTGCTCAAGAGACGGGTTTAGACTCATATTAATTATAAGTCCAGCTTTCCTCACTATGTTTTTCTTCACCGGGGTTACCATGACATCTTATAGCAGTTCTTATTCTTGTGTGAGAAAGAGATGGAGCTAGACGCCCTGTATAGCTCTGTCTCTTTCCGTCGGAATAAGTTCTGTTTTAAGACGTCATGGTAAGGCAGCAGGTCTGTGATGTCTTAGATTAACTTTTTTTAGAAAGTTCGTTGATTTGAAAAATCGCATTGGTACTTCCCCGAAATTGTACCCACAACCTCGAGCATGAGAGGTGAGGCACTTCATGCCTGGGTCATCACAACATCTTGATTAAAAAAAATAAAAATGTACTTAGCAAAATCGCGTTTTGCCCAGTTTTTACGCAGCAAAACCTACATGTTTGAGCTGCTGAGATGAAAATGATATTTCCTCAACAGTTGTAGGACAGGCGCACCAGCTGGTAGAGTCGCAATTGTTGTTTATATTAATGATATTAAAGCACAGCGTGACCGAAAACGTTGTAGGACATTCGCAATCATTGCTTTTGCGCACGGAAAACTTTATTAACATGTTGCTGAACATTTATTCTTGCCAAAAACACGGTTTGTTTGCGAAACATCGTTTACGCTAATTTTTAATACACTATACTATTTTCGCTCTAGAATCAGGTGACATTAGATAAACTTTCCTTTTTATAAGATAAATTTTCCTGTAGTCGTGAAGTACGGAATCAGTAATAACTGCAGTAAATTTTATAAACTAAACTATCCAAAATGTTTGACTGTGATGGGTCCTTACTTACGTGTTCACGCCTAAATGGCCGAACCGATTTTGATGAATTTTGGTACAGTGATAGTTGGGCCTAGAGCACGTACATAGGCTATATTTACAAAAAAAGTGAGAATAGGGGAGAGGAAGATACACTTTTCGATCATCACGCGGATTAAAATTAGTGTTAACCCAAAGTAACTATGCAGACAAAATCGCGGGCGGAAGCTAGTAGTTAAGATTTTTAATTGAAGAAGAAAAAAACTTTACGTAATTAAGTTTTTTTTTTTATTTTAGTCAGCATTTAATGAGACAACAGAACAGACTTTACGCTTCAATATTATTGATATTTGCCGTGACAATCATCACGGATAAAAATCGTTAAGGAAAACACAAGGGAGAGGAGACATTTAACGAGTAAAATGAGGGGGAATAATTTCATGTAAGCAGAAAAATAAATTGTCTACGTTTCTGTCATCCGAACCGCATTCACAAATAGAGCTATCCCTAACCCTAAGACGGGGGACTTTACTGGCAAAACTTAGGATTAGGGATGCTCCCCAGCAACAGCGATTCAAACGCGTCGAGACTATCTTATCAATACAACACTAAAAATGTCTTGTCATATAATGTCACCCTCACGATGCTACAGCGGAAACAGTTTAACTTTAAGTGATACGGAGTGCATGACTGATACAAAATGAAATGACACGTGCATTTCATTTTGTGTCAGTCATGCATACTGAGCTGAGCATTGAAAATTTAACAGAGCGCTTTTATTCAGGCTTTCATTTAGATATCGCCTAGTGTTAATGAGCAGATATTGTAGGATGGGAAATCATTAAATAACTTCCCCTGCTGTTTGTGGAGAGTGTCAGACTTTACTGACTAGAACCTTTTCACGTCCCTTCTGTTGCACTTTGTGTGCCGGGCGTGGTATCCCTTTCAAATAACCCGTAATCCCGGCAGGACATATACCTTAAGGTAGAAGCGTCAGTGTAGCCGGCGAAATACAAATCTGATCACGTTTTGTGCAATCTACAGGTGTCAGGCTGTATGTTGAGCAACATATGATTGGTGACCGTGATAAGTACAGACGCCTGCAGGTCAAGCTACCCGAAACTGTCAATTTTTCCCAATGAACCTTGAACCTTAATACTTTAGACATAAACTCGAGAATCTATCAAAGAAATCTGACAGATTGTAGTAGCTTGATGTGCAGGCTGTACAAAATAAAAGAATAGCATTCACAAATGGCAAATCTAATTTCAATTAAAACAGCCTGACTGGCCTGCAAATTGCAAAAAAGTAGGAAAGTTTAAATTTTGTGAGCTACACCCGCTCTTTCCATTAATTAATATGTATAGTGACTTTTGAAAAGTTTTATTAAGTTTCTTCGTTTAGTATATCGCGTTGTATTAAAAAAAACATTAATAGGGAATAAGCATGTATTTTATTTAATCAATGAAAAATAGTTACAAATCCATAACCCAAGAAAAATATTAAAAGTGAATTTCCATAATGATTTGTCACAAAAAAAAAAAACAATTTTCTACTATGTATGGGTCAAAAGTCTGTGCGCCTGTTACGGCATAAACAAAAAAAAAATGCATGGCTTGCATATTCCCTATTCATGCCGTTTCACACGTAAGTGTAGCATTCAAAATGTAGGTGGGTAAATGTTGTATTGAGGCTTAAATATAGAGAAAGATATCCCAAAAAGAAAAACTAAAGCTATTTTTTTCTTTTTTTATATATAAATACCTAATATTTTTGACATATCATTCGAGAATTCAATAATTGTAATTAAGAACACCAGTATTTGTATGACAAAAAGATTAAATTATCTGTTGTAAACCTGTTATCTTGTAGTAACATTATGCAACTCATTCATGATTACTGATAGATGGTGCATTTATATTTACATTTGAAATGTAGGTAGGTATGACACGTCGTTTTGGAGCTTTACCATTTTTATGGATGTATGCAGCAACAAGGAGTTTAATACTTGAGAAAGGTATCCACAATTATTTTATCTTCATTTATCTATGAGAATGAATATTGATATTATTTTCAACATATCATACTAGAATTCAATAATTCGAATTAAGAACACCAGTATTAGTATGCCAAAAGGATTAAAATATTAGTTGAAAACTGGTTATCTTAATTCGTAGTAACATTATGCAACTCATGATTACTGATAGATGGGGCATTTATTTTTATTCTTAACTAGCTGTGACGGCATGTGTTGCAATGCAATTTTTCTACCTACCTACTAGCGTAGATAAGAAGAGGGTTCTGTGGCAAAAAACTACAGTAGGTAGGCCACAATACATTTATTCTACAGAACCCTCCTCTGACGTTAAACCGTAAGGCAAAAAAAGAATGAGCGGTTTTGGTTCAGTTGCTTTCAAGTTATGCACTTAGCAATTCATTCAGAGATTAATTTTTATTATAGATAGATGTGTCATTTTTGACGGGCCTATTGGTCTAGTGGTTAGTGGCCCTGACTGCTGAGCCGGAGGTTGTGGGTTCCATTCCCACCCAGGACAAACTTTGTGTGATGAGCATGATTGTTTGTTCTGTGTCTGGGTGTGATTTATCTATATCATATATGTATTTATAAATTATATAAGTGTGTATATCAGTTGTCTGGTTACCATAACACAAGCTCTGCTTGGCTTGGGATCAGATAGCCATGTGTGAGTTGTCCCAAGATATTTATATTACATATTTTAAAAATACAAAAAGAGTATGTGTATACCTTTGGTGTAAGAATATTGTCATAATAATGGACTCAATTTGCAACCCCATTGGCATTTGTAACAAGGTTATGTATACACCAAGTTTTTTTCATTTACTTACGTAATTTGCCCTAAGTGTTGTTTGTGACAACATAAGAATTATTTAACAGTGATTAGCATTTATATTTATTATTATATAAAAAATAATCCTTCTTGTTTTAGCGTCATTTAATAACTATAATAAATCTTCTTTGTTTATCTACAGGTAAGGCTTTAATCTTATCACAAAATAGTGATCTTTATTACAGTGTGAGGACAATTAAAACGAAGAATATAAGAAATAGTTACTTGACGATATATTTGGCCTGATTGCAAAGAAATCTTATATTTATAAAGTAGTATCCAGAAATCGCTCAGCATTGTAAAAAGTCAAATACTTACAGACAATTGATTTGGCTAAGTATGTAATAAATTGTCCAAATATTTAATAAATTAAAGTTTTTTTAATGGTGTTCCAAATCTAAACATACATAGTTAGAAATTAATATTTAGATTAAGAATGTATGAGCACTGCTCTTACACTCAAAAGAGAAAGAGGTTTTTTTAGGTTAAGCCTTCCATTTTTCAAATTAATAATGTTCTTATGTATGTACAGTTAGATAATTATAAATATTAATTGTCAGCATATAATATTCATGAGACAGTCACCTAGATTATGGGTAATCATCTTGAATTCTGTATTGCTTGAAGTAGTCAATAAATAATTAAGTAGCTACCAAAATAACACTCTATTATAGACTCTGTTCCTTAAATAATATTGTTCACATGTAAGTGTCCAGTATAAAGGTAGAAATACCAACAGAAATCAACTTGTAATGAGTTCAGTATCATATGTAACTGTTCAATGAACTTTGGACTTTGGACTTCAGTCTACATTTAAGGCCGTTGCGAACTTTTCCACTAAATTAACATGACAAAAAGTTGTTAATATACAGATAAGTTCATCCTTTCGCTTAAATTATGTTCTGATATACTAAAATACATACATTTATAATAAGACATGGTTAAAAAGAAGAAAGTTTACTTACTTGAGTAATCGGGTTCATTTTGCGTTTATTTCTTTACGACAATAAAACTAAAATCTCCAAAACTTCGAGATTGTTATATTGTTAGACTTTGATCTACGAAATTGAACTGTGCCCTTGTTATTCGTGAAACATGAAGACAAACAAACTCCTGCGCCGAGTCGACGTAAATGACATTTATATATAACACGGACAGTGGACACAGATAACAAAATGTATACCTATTTTAGGTTCACACGTTTGAATAGTAGTCTTTTAGTCACCGTTATTGATAATAGCTGTTAACCGCAGTCTTCGCCTGCGAGTATCTTCTATCTCTATAATATAATAATGAATCGCAAAATGTGTTGGTAAGCGCATAACTCAACTAGGTAGGTCTGGACCAATTATACCATTGTTTTGGAACGAAGTTCCTTATCGCGGGTTTTGTGAGAGGCGGAAAAAAATCTTACGAAAAGTTGTCACGACACTTTTTGCTATAGTAAGCTATTGTAAGCTGTGCGGCGTCGCATGTTTCTCTGTCTGTCTGTCTGTCTGTCTGTCTCTCTCTCTCTTATAGAAAGCAAGCCAGATATTTTCATTTCTATTTCGCATTGAACAGTGTGGTGTCGTGACGTGAACTTCGTTCCATCCGGGTATCCCTTGACACCTGTAATTTTTTTATTTTCTTTGAAGGCTAGGATGGTTTTTACGGCGAGAAAAAATCGATCGACGCACGCCGGGCACAGTTAGTTAATCATAAAAATTTACTTCCGTATTTCAACGGGATTTTGATAACAATTCTATGAGTTTTATTTTATTAAAACGTAATTATTTTAGTCTTTTTTTAAGGTTCTATTTTATTTGGAAACTTATAACAAATAAGAAAACCCTTACAGTTTGATTCTGTCCATCTCTATATAAATGGGTTTTCATACTTTTTTCATATTACGTTTATAGTTGATGAGATTATGATAAATCTAAAAAAATGGGTTTGTTGAACGTAAACAGATCTATCAGTGCAAATTGGTTTAAATAAGATTTGAAATTTATTTTTTGATGACTTACATCAAAAAATAAATATCAAATCTATAGGCATTATTAGATTTTTTTCTGCTGCTGCTTACTGCAGCTGTAATTGTTCACAAACTAAGAATAGAGACCAATTACCCCCATTTTTCGCCAGATTGAGATTAGCCTTTATTCATGATATGTATTGTGTAAAAAAGACGTATGCTTAGCAATAATTTGTGATATAATCTGATAATAACTGCTGGGCAGAGATGGCCATGATAAAAAGCGTTACAAAAGCTGTGTTTGGCGAATAGAAAGGGAAGAATATGATAAACTAGCTGTGGCCGTTGCAATGCAATTTTCTACCTTTCTACCTATTCTACCTTTTCTTGCTATAAACCTCACGGAGCCCGAGACCTTTCCAATGAATGCAAAACCGTTGAAATCGGTTCGTGCGTTCTGGAGTTATAGCGTCAGGAAGGAAAACCCGACTTATTTTTATATAGTATACTAGCTGTGCCCAGCGGTTTCACCCGCTGCCCACTTAGGGGTTTGAAAAATAGATGTTGGCCAATTCTCCGACCTACCCGATATGTACACAAAATTTCGTTTAAATCGGTCCAGCCGTTTCGAAGGAGTATGGGAACGAAAACTGTGACACGAGAATTTTATATATTAGGAAGACTAGCTGTGTCCAGCGGTTTCGCCCGCTGCTCATTTAGGGGTATGAAAAATAGATGTTGGCCGATTCTCAGACCTACCCGATATGTAGGTATACAAAATTCCGTTTAAATCGGTCCAGCCGTTTTGGAGGAGTATGGGAACGAAAACTGTGACACGAGAATTTTATATATTAGATAAAGATACATGCAGATAGATGGAAGGTAGAGAGTAGAGTTGCAATAACGTTTGACGTTTTTCGTTGTTTGACGGGCCTGTTGGTCCAGTGGTTAGTGGCCCTGACTGCTGAGCCGGAGGTCGTGGGTTCGATTCCCACTCAGGACAAACTTTGTGTGATGAGCATGATAGTTTGTTCTGTGTCTGGGTGTGATTTATCTATAATATGTATGTATTTATAAATAATATAAGTATATATATCAGTTGTCTGGTTACCATAACACAAGCTCTGCTTAGCTTGGGATCAGATAGCCGTGTGTGAGTTGTCCCAAGATATTTATTAGATATTTATTATTTAATAAAAAAAGAAGGTTCAGTTTAAACGAGAACGGCTGTTTAAAAGAAGAACAGAAAAATATTTTTAAGTAATGGATGAGAAAAGCCAAAAAGGCGGTAACAATTGCCAGGGCTAAGACGCAGGAAGAGTTCAGTCTACAGCGTTCCAATCTCTGAACTGCGCTAAATCTCTAAACCCACCTCCCGGCCCTGAGGCCCACTCAAGCACCGGTTACTCCGGTAACGAAGGCCGCGCCCATCGCACCTCTCACTGCGCCTGCGTTTGCACCCGCAAGCCCCCTTTCCTTGTCATCTCAGACCAAAAATCAGTTAAATCCACACAAAGTCATCACGAGCACCGGGGTGTTTTACACTGACCGAACCCGACAAATTACCAGGACTTTATCGGTAACCTGTTAGTACTTTCGCAAGTTCTCGATAATTACGACGGCATAGCACAAACCGTCCTAAATTGTTCCCCGCTTCCATGTGAAGGGAACAAATATCAATATCAGGTCATCGTTTATAACAAGTAGGTAGTTTGTAGCCCTGACCGAGGGCCTCAAATTAATTTGAGGTTACCACAGGATAGTTCAGTTAAGTAGTACAAAAACCTTTTAGTAAAAGTAAACTACGAGTGGCTTCATCAAAAAACAAAAGACGTCCGTTCTTTCCTTGGGCAGCCGTCGTCGTCGCGTCAACATCGCTGCGTGTGTGAAGAGCTACTTCCTATCCGAACTACTTCGCTTCTGCTGGCGTCAGCCCCAAGGATAAAATCTCTCTTTACAGAGCGAACTAGTGGCGTGCACGGTCGTGTAAATAGTATCGTAGCTATGTAGGTACACACCGCACCAACGTTATCTTATTTCTTATCGAACGTCTTTACGTGCGTCTTTTTCAAGGCGGTTTGATTCACTATTTCTTTAAGGGTTTCGTCCTGGTACTCTTGGCTCAATACGTAGGAATATGTCACTGTAACAGGATTGAATGGACGGAAACAATTGGCGACTTTCGTATACCCTTTAATCTTAAGGGGCGTGCGGAAAAGATTTATAAAACTAGTTATTAGTTTAGACCTGCTGTCTTGTACGGAGATGTTGGCGGGTGGGGGGGGGGGGGGCACAAAAGTGATGAATGAAAGGCACTGGCATGTGACTGAAATGAAAATGCTAACAGGGAGAGGGTTCTCTACTCAATAAACCCACTACCCCTTGTTATCTAACTTCACATATTCAATATTTATGCTCTGCGCACAGTGAGAATCTTCGTTTCTCCCATAACCGTCTTCTACGATGTCCTTCTCACCGCTCTGGTTTTCTTAAGTTTCTTTCCCTGTCCAGGTCGTCTTCCTCTGGAATGCGCTCCCTCTGGATACCAGGTTGGCCACCAGTCCATTCACTTTTAAAGTAAAAGCTCGGGAACATTTACTGGAGAAGCTGGCAGATTCGACTCCAAGTTAAATGATTGTTAGATTTTCTTCATAATTTTTTGTATTTTTAACTCTCTTTATATGTTTTTATTATTATTTTGTTTTGTATGTATGTAAATAAGTATTTATAGTTATATTTTAATTGTAATTATATATATGTAATTCTTTCGAATAAGTACTTTCTGTTATGCACCCTGCACCTACTTGATTTCTCTCTGCATCAAACTAAGGTAGACTGGTAGAAAATGCCAAAGGCATTAAGTCCGCCTGTGTTCATTGTTTTTTCATACATGTGCATAAAGTTTCAATAATAATAAATATGCGCTAATGGATAAGTAGGAAACGAGAATATAAGAGGAAGTCTAAATGTAGCGCTGGTTACTGTAAAGTTACTGGTATAGGCATGGGATGCGGAGGAATGAGTAAAATGTTGTAAGGAAAGTTTTGAGTATGAATGTGAATGGGTACTCTACTCTTATGAGTAGATGAAGGTCAAAGAAGCGATGGGTGGAATGTGAAGGATGATATGGCATAAAAACAGGTATCCCATGAAATGACGATCAATAAAAAAGAACATGCTGCGCCGACCCCAAATAACTTGGGATGACTGGGATAAGGGCAGGGCAATGGTGATGAGTCTCTTTTTGCAATGTATTTTTGCAGTGGTATTATTTCTAGTACGTCACTGATCGCAGTTTGTTACGTTATCGGAGTGAGTTCTTATAAAATTGGTGTTGTCAACGTCAAAGTTTTTAGCGCTTTCATTAAAGCTTGCGGTTTATAACTCGTAGTCACTCACTGATACACGATCGAACGTATCAACATAATATACTTAGAACCAAATCAAAAATATCGCAAACAGATAGGTATAAATCGTTGAAAAGAAAAAAGTACTAAATCATTCAGTGTTGTATATACATACACTGGATGATTTGGTACTTTTATTCTTCTAAATATTCTTTAAAAAGGCTGTTTTGTAGTGAAAAGTAAAAATAAAGATTACCAAAACTCAAAGTACAGTACCTAGCTGTTTTACGTATAAATGTCAATAGATTACGTAGTTACCCTTCCTACCTTGCATTACCCGCAATGGTCAATGTTCTGGATTCAAAGGCTAACTTCTTCAATTTCTTGGCATTTCAAGTATAGCTGGATAAGTATGATACTTTAAAATTGTTCGTTGTGACTGTCTATTGATAGTGTTTTTTTTATCAGAGTAGCCATTTATGAAAAATAAACCTAATTTGGTTTTTAAATGTTCTTTGTCGCTTAAAAATAGTTATCAAAATAAAATAATTACGCATAATGAATAAGTAAAGCTTATTCATTATACATAATTATTTTATTTAGTCGGTGAGAATAGAACATTTATTATAAACCTGAAAAATCATATCGTGGCTAATAACAATGATCGAAGAACGTCTAACCGGACTGGCACTTTACCACGTTCATAAAAACGTACCCATACAAATAGAAGAAGTGAAGAATAGAAAAAATGTAAAACAAAAATTCATTTTGTTATTTATTTTGTCAGGCGTTACTGTCACCTAACATAGTTACTTTGTTGGGTGACGTCCGGCTCGCTACGTGTCTGCGATTGGGTGCTCCTTGTTGGGCTCCACATCGCCGTCAACAGTCAGGTGAAGCAGGTGAAGCAGTCGACTACCTCGGACACCATGAGCTTTCCTGCAGTAAGAGTGCAGGTCGTTTTGCACAGCACTCTAGTATTAATTATCTAATCTGACTTGGCTTAACATGCTGTCGAGAAATATCTGCATCCTGACGATGTTTGCCTCCAACGATACAAGTGCTCCTTAATATCTGTTGCGCACATTAATCCAAAAAAAGAGGACCTCATTTATCTGGTAGCGTAAGCCAGAAAATAAGTAGTTGCATCTAAATGTATAGGAATCGCCTTCATGCGTCATATGAGGGCCACGGAATTTATTTCTCGCCTACTTACTTCTTCAATTCTTGCCGCCACTGTTACATCAAAGTAGTACCTACGCAAAAAAAGAATGTCTGGGCACGACTCTTTTTGGGGTGAATAATAGAACCTAATCAAAATATTGTAGGTACCTGAATAGTACGTTGTTCATGGAGGTATTTACAGTAACGTGATAATAAAAAAATTGTATTTAAAAAAGAACTCGACTACCATTCGAGGTATGGTCTAGAAGTCAGAAAAAATGCCTCTCCGCGTCGTTATAGGTACTTTACACTCATTATAGACACCTTTAGTTCAGAATCATTAGTTTTTAAATTCGTGATAGTCTTTTATATTATAAAATTTTTAGGTAAAAAAAGGTGTCAATAATAATTAATTTTTGCTGATTATTATTTTTGAGTATGAGATTGTCCTCACTATAAAATAATATATCAAGGCCTATAGGTATGTATCAGCGTTGTAGATTATTATTTGCTTGTTCACTTTTTATCTCGTTTTACGCTTTCGTAAAGTATAAATAGTCCGGTCAATTTAGACAATTGAAATAAAGAAAATTCCGACAGAGCCAAATCTTCGTAGAGACCTTAGGTTTACCATAAGGAATAAAGTGTCAAAAGTCCCAATCACTCCCATGTGTGTTAAGATCTACAACCTTGCTCTGAGGTATTTTTTCGAAAAAAAATCCAAAAACCTAAAATTTTGACCTTGGGCCCCAAACAAGTCCCTTAGCACACATGAGACTGATTGGGACTCTTGACACTTTATTCTTTGTGGTAAACCTAAGGTCTCTGAGCTACGAAAAATTTGGCTCTGTCGAAATTTTCTTTATTTGATCACTATTTTCATGTCTAAATTAACCGGACTAAAAGCGCCGGTGCTTTTCTCTCATAGGTACCTACTTGAGATACAGCCTGGTGATAGACGGACGGATGGATCGCGGAGTTTAAGCAATAGGGTCCCGTTTTAACTTTGGGTACGAAACCTTAAAAAGGGAAATTGTGGATAATGACGTCACATCAAGTCAAGTAACAGTCACAGGTTGAACTGTAGTAGACGTAGATTCACGTGGGTATTTGTCACTGCAGTTTTCGACTAACACCCATAACACCCTCGCCTCGAACGCAATGACAAAGTTTTCCCGCTTGAATCAAAATGTACTATTTCAAAACACTTCCTGGAAAACTGGCTCTTATTGTACTAAGATTAGGTTCAACATGCAATGTATTTCACACACGTGCTTTTTTTCTGATTTCATCACGGTAATCAATAAACATCTACTCATACCAATCAGCGTCCGTAGCCTGGCTACGTTCCGGGGATCTCTTGGGAGAAACTGAAGGTTAAGTCTGTGCAATTATGGATAAAGTTAAGATGACGAATAACTACGGGAGTTTTATTGTGAAGGACGGCACAGTTGACATGTCGCGCATGCCTCCGTCCGGGTGAATCAAGTCGACACATTATCTCCGGTTGTTCTCGTCTAGCTAACAGAGAGTACCTACTTGCATAGACACAACCTTGTAGCCAGGATTATTCATCAGCAACTTTCTCTAAAATATAGCCTTGTATAATCGGAAGTGCCGGATCATTGGATCGGGCTCATACCTGTAGTACAGGTATGAGCCCGGTCCAGTTTCGAGAACTGGATCGGGCTAATATCACATTGTACTGGGATCGATCCATCATCACTGACAGGACTATTGTTGCCAACAAGCCTGATATAGTGGTGGTGGATCGATCAAAGCGGCGCGCAATGATTGTTGACATAACAGTCCCGCAAGATGAGAACCTCTTGAAAGCCGAGAAAAATAAGCAAATCAAGTATATTGACTTGGCTCGCGAGGTTGTCGACATGTGGGATGGGGACTCAGCGATCATTTTGCCGATAATCATATCTCCCAACGGCCTAATTGCCAAGAGCCTCGACCAATACCTGAGGACGCTCTCGTTAGGCAGCTGGATTAAGGGCTTGATACAGAAAGCAGTACTCCTGGACACGGCTCGTATTGTTAGGAGATTCCTTTCTCTGGAGCCCTGACCGCCGCCGGTAGCTTGGACTCTGTTCCCGATACTGGTGGGCTCCTCCATTTTTGTATTTTTATAAGTTTTTTTTTTATTTTATTTAAGAAATATGTAAAAATATAAATAATATGTTAAAAAATTTAATAAACGGAAACATCTACTTACTCAAATCCCTATGACTAGGCAGTGATATTTTTAGAGCCTTTTTATATACCTACCTATTTGTGTTAATCAACTGAATAACGCAAATAAACCATGATCCATAATTTTTTTTTTTATATATTAGACTTTATAGCCATGTCATACTTTATTTCTCCTTCGGCATGAGATGACAAGGCGCGGGGAAAAACAAATGAAGTCATATTTTTATATTGATTAATGACTAAAAGTACGTACTTATTGCGTTGTTAAATAATTTCTCCGAAGTTCATTGAAAAACGTCGCGCGTCGTTTAATTCAGGTGAGAAATTGTTTTTGCTATTTTCAGCTCTATAAAAAAAATTGACAGATTGTACAATTTTGGTAAAAAATAAGATAATTACAAAAAAAAACAATTAAAATTAACTTTACTTTCGGAAGTGGGTTCTATTTGTTTCATGAACTTTTAAAAGAATATAAAATTTGTGCCTTTTTAAAATTTTATTAAGTATTTCTAATTTTGTTATCTCGCACTAATCCTTGTTAAGTATTAATTTGCACATTGTAGCTAGAATTTATTATAATTGCTTACTTATAAATGCAAAAAAGGATACAATGTGACATTCGGACAGACAGATGGACAGGGCAGATAGGTTTACGGTTTTGCCTTTTGGCAACGTAGCAATAAAAGGCGGAGATTACACAATACATACACATATTATATATTATTGTGTATTCTTCCCATTTTAAGCCATTGTGCACAAACTTGGTCTTTGGCTAACATCTAGAAGTCGAAATCTAAGGTTAGTTAATAAACAATAGAACGGTATACTTAGTGTTAATTTAAAGGATCGTATTCGAAACACAATACAAACGATGCAAAGCAAACAGCAAACGTGGCTCGAATCAACGCGGAAGATGTGGGGAAAAGTCTATATAGCCTTCAATGCATAACGAGCTGCACACTGCAACGTATTATTTTGATAACACATATCAGAGTGAAGATTTTTAATTATACATGATATTGTTAACAGCACAATGGATGCTGTATGTTTATAAGACGATTCTAAGTTAAACACCGGCCACATTCGATCCGATCATTACATTATTACGATTTGCATTACGACGGACATCATGTGGTTAAATATAATTGTAACAGTTTCCTTAATTTCTATAGTGACGGCTAAAAGACGGATTTCTATGCGCGACGACTTTGTACATCCTACGAGAAAATCCGTTGAAAATAATATGTTGCCAACAACAGGTGCGTCCCAGGTAAGAGATGTGCTGTGCCGGTCGAGCATGGGTGACACTGCCGTCGTAGAAAAATTCATCGAAACTCTGGTGTCAAGTGAGAAATATTTGAAGATGATCGAACCTGTGGAACACAAACTAAACCATTTGGATTTGACGTTCCATGAAAGAACAAACAGTGTTCTCAAATATTTGAATGAAATACTTAGATTAACCAAGACATCATCTTCTGTTGTACTAGAAAATGCTTTAAAAAATGTTAAAGTTGACTTGGAACATATGAAGAAGTCTTTGTCAGAACGAGAAGAGGATCACCCTGCACCTAAGACGAAAGGTAAGTGTAGGTAATTTTTTGCGTCATGCTATAAAAATATTTCGATTTACAAAATTATTTTTATCTTCCAAGGTAGACCTATATCAATTTTATTTAATATTGCTTGGGTAGTTTATGACTTCCGAAAGTAAACTTTTATTTTGATATTTAAGAAACCACTGAGCATAGCCAAAGTAAAAAGACAATCTTCAAAATTTCGTTGACTTGGTTCGTTTTATATATGAAAGATTCGTTCCCATACTCCTCCGAAACGGCTGGACCGATTTAAACGAAATTTTGTGTACATATCGGGTAGGTCTGAGAATCGGCCAACATCTATTTTTCGGGTGTGTAACGATTGACATAATAACAAAATATCTAACGTTCACTTGACATAATTTTAGTTGACATAATTTTGTTTGACATAACGATCAGTTGACATAATGAATTGTTGATATAATTTCATTTTACCTAATTTCATATGACATAATGAACATTTCACATAATATTCATTTAGCATAATATTATTCATTTACTATAATATTCATAATCTCATAGTTAATATTCATAGTTTAAACAAAAAGGAGCGAATCGATAATATTCTTTAAAAAAAGAATACACTGAAATTTAAATTAAATTACACTATTTATTTAAATTAAATAAATATTTTATTAAGTTTTTTTTTCACTTTATACCCTATACACCTGCCACCCTCAACTATTATTACCAGGAGAAACTGGATGCAATCTAGACTTTAGGGCACCCCGACTCGGATAGGTTAGGTTAGAAGAGGATGGCGGGGTCGTGTGAGCGAGCGAAGCGAGCGAATAGACCCTGCCATCCCCTTCGTGGTTATTTTTTTATAAACCACCCTGAAGCAGGCCGACGGAGCCCCAATTCTTTTACCATTTATAAGCTACATTACAACTGAGTAACATAAGCTAATAACACAACGCTACAACTCAGGTGCTGAGCAGCCTGCTTGTGCTACCAACGGACATAGCTAGTATAGGTATATTTTTCGAAGTTGACTGATATTTTTTCATTTTTTTTGGGAGTTGTATTTTAGACAGTATTTTAGACATTTTGCTTGTTTATAGTAGGTACGGGTTAGCCTAATGAACGCAATGCTCAAATGAGATAAAACGGTCTGAGAGAAAACGCTTATCTTATTTATATATAATTATGTATATTCTTTTTTGTTTTTATTTAAAATGCGCTAAATTAAATTTAATAAAAAATATGGGGCTATCTCCGAAGTATGACCTAAGGACCTAACCAAACAAAATCCAACCAAATAAAAACGAAGAGAAACTTACTCGTATTATGATCCGTATCTTGTGATGACAATGGATAAAGATCATAACATCCGAGAAGAAGCTAGATGCGTATTATCCATATGACAAATTAGGCACCTGCCTAGCGCTATGTTACAAAAGGGCACGCAGAATTAACACAATACCTATCTAATTCAAAAATAATAATACCTACGGCGAAGCACACAAAGGGTTGCCGTATCACCAAATAATAGTAGTTTACTAAGTATAAAAACGACGTTTGAACGCTCATTCATGAATATATCATTTTAGATTGAAAAAAAGGTATCAAACCTCATATTTAAAACAAATTTTTGATTCACGTTTAAGTTCTACAAACCCACATTTACTCAATGTGGGTTGGGTGGTGCAAATTGTAAAGGAAGGGCCTTTTTTTGGTGTGGCAATCATTAGATAACTTCGAGCGGGGGGGAAGTGTCAGACTTGTACTGACTAAAACACACCCATGTCCCTTCCATTGCCCTTTATGTTCCGGGGCCGCGGAACTCTTTCGAACAACCCATAACCCCGGCAGGCTTTGGGCTTGGCAGCCCTCTCTGCTTTGCTGACATCTCTTTGAGGCGCGCGTGGAACACTAACGCGCCGGCTGACACGGCCTGTCGTCAATAGATGGACGAACGGTGAGCTACCTATTGCACACTTGGTTTGAGGTTATCTCCAAACGCCCGACCACCTCCTTCGCGAGTGTGACTGCTTTGCAAAAGGGGGTGATCGTTTCCTATTCCCTCTCGCTCTGGACCATGGACTGAACCAGGGCCGGACGCGAGAGATCGCCGCCGCCGATCGCTTCTACGAGCTCACGGCGGCTCCGCCCAAGATGGGCAGATCGCCACTGTGCGCTCCCGGGCGTTTCCTCCCACCCGATAATGTGCAGGAGCCTCCAGAAGCTTCCGTGTCTGGTGAGGACCTGCGTCAGGCGGTAGCAGGTGAGAACGCCATGGCGCCTCTCAAGCCACACGGGGTTGCCACATTCGCTTTCTCCAAGGAAGGGCCTACCTTTACAAATCGCCATCTTTTAAAGTAAGAAGAGGTCCTTTCGGAACAACTGTGTAGTGCTAACAGTCTCGGAATTAAATGGCAGTGACATACTGGTAGACAGGTGGATAGGACGATTATATATGGGTTCTTTTTTAGGCCTTACCCCCGAATACTGAAACGTCACTCAAAATTTGAGGGCTACTTAAGATTTGAGCAGGTCGTAAACTTCAGATTTTGTATTGGCAAACGTTACGTTTGAGTACCTATCTGTTAAATTTAAGTGGTACTTCAACTTTGAGCGACGTTTCAGTATTCGGGGGTAAGGCTCCTAAATCAAGCATTTAGTTTAGCGCCGGCAGCAGGGTGCTACAGGGTGAACTTGCACCCCCCTGACAAGATAAATTACATAGAAAAGATTAAGACTTTAAAAAAGTCCTTTTCTAATCTTTCCCCGGCAACAATTAGCATGCACAGGCCGATTAGCCTCGCTTTTCCCATCGTCGGTTCAGTAAGGAGAGCTAGTGTTAGTGTAAAAAACGAATGTATCCGTGGCGGAAAGAAAAACCGTTTCGAGCTCTCTTCGCTCGCTCATACTTCTCAAAAGCGCTATGTCATTTGCGCTAATGCAAAAATGTTTTTTCTTTTATTGCCTAGATATTCAAAATCACGGGCCACGACATAAAGAACAAAAGAAAAAGAAGGAATATGTGTTAGACATTTAATGACTAAAACCCTGGGTGGGTTTTAGTCATTGCTAACACTCCCAGAACGGGGAAAGACGATGATTTGCCATTCGCAAAAAAGGCTGAAGCTCCTTGAAAAAACCCTGCCATTGACTGTTTTTCGCTCACATCACATTGTTCAAATTTAAGTATAAGTAGATCTGTAATGAGACTTTGCCAGCGGGCTTGCCCGTGTGGTGTGCGTTTTTTTTTTTAATTTTATCAATTATCGCCCTATAACAAAATATAATATTTAAGTATTCGGTATTCAGTCGAATAATATGTCGATATTTAGTATTCGGCATAATATAATAAAAGTAGCCGAAAGGCCGAATACCCGTTGAATATTCGTTGCAGGCCTAATGAAAATCCCTTAAACTTACTAATGATCATCTCTGTTAACGGAAGTAGGTAACTACAGAGATCAAAGAGTAAAATAATTACTTACACCAAAAGCAAGCAATGGCGACTTATAGAGAAGTGTGGAAGAAAATGAAGAAGACATGTTGCGCCGATCCCAATTCAAACTCAAATCATTTACTTTGATTAGACCATTGCAGGTATTGAATCCCAAGAAACAAAAGGACCAAGCAACAGTCAGTCATTGATGACATATAACTTGTGAAAGTACTGGAGCAAATCAATCAGGAGTAAGATAACATTTAAGAAAAGTGGTTGGTAGATCTTTTTGTTTCTTCCACTGGCTTCGATGAAAAGACATTGCATTGTTAAGTCTCATGAAAATATTATTTTTACGTTGCACACATTCAATTGTTCCCAAGGAATTCCAATTAAACCGCCTTTGTTGAAATAAAATAAACTGGCTAAGTCGAACCCTGCATAGTGAAGGGTTCCGTAGACGTGATATATTTTTGTGCAAGCTTTAATATTATTTATCTTACGGCTGAAATTGTTTTATAGGTTTGATTTTCATTAAGCTCTAGTTCCAAGATTTCTAGAAAATTAAAAAAAAACTTTGTGACACAAAATATTCTATTTATCTCTAATGTGTTGGTTGTTAGTATTTTGTGTAGTGGTCTTGTGATGACTAGTGACGCTAAAATCCTTACCTATTATTTTAAAAGCGAAAGTGAGTTTGTTTGTTTGTTTGTCACGCTTTAATGGCTAAACCGATTTTGATGAATTTCGGTACAGAGATAGTTGGGAACCAGGAGACGGACATAGGCTAATATTTTTTTGAAAAAAGTGGGATGTGAGGGAGAAAGAGGTAAGAAAAGGGAAAACTTAGCGTTGCTATTACAAATCAATAAGGCGTAAGAGGAACTGTGTTACCCCGAATTTAACGTGAGCGAAGTCGCGGGCAAAAGTTAGTAATTAATATAAGTCTGAAATCATCAACCCGTTTTGAGCAAAGCGTGGCAATTTGTTCACATGCCTCCTTTTTATGAGAAGAATAGAAGAGGCCTTTACCCAATAGTGCGAGAGTAATAAGCTGGTTATATTATATTTGTTTTGCATCTCTCGGCTACATTTAAGGAATGGAGGTATCACCACCACCACCACCACAATTGCCATTATCATTGTTTAGCCAGGCTCGAAATAAACCATCTCTCTCATTGCCGATTATATCGTGCGATCAACCTCGGGGTAAGAATACTTTGTGTACTTATGTTTTCAAGAACGTGGTTAGGGTTGTGTTTGTTAATATATACAGGGTGGCCAGTTGATACACGTCCAAAGAAAAAAATTAGATGCCTTATCCTAAGGGGTACCCGAATTACCCCCATGTATGTTCCGCGATTATTTGTAGTTTAGGAGCTAGAATTTTTTTAAGTACTATTTTCAAAATTTTCACCTAACATTGGTTTTTATTTTTTATGTCTTTATTCCTATCATTTTTAGATACTCTTTTTTGTGGAATCTATTAGCGATAACAATAGCTACCATGTAAAAAAAATCCGTTTGCCTAGGCATTGTAGAACTTACCACAAAATTAGTCCAAAGTTCAAAATTACCATTAGAGTTCGATAATCAAAAATGTTCAGAGCTTAAAAAAAAATAAGTTAGGGGTGCCAGAGGTTTCTAAATGATCTTAAAAACTTCTATGGACCTTCAACAGACAAAATCGGTAAAAAAATATAGAGCTTGATCTGGGATTATTTCCTGTAATTAGCGTTGATAGCAATAAAGGTATTTTTACAGTTATTGTTATAATTTGGGATTTCTTTATTTTTGCCACTTTTATGATAAAAAAATACAGTAGATAGTTTACAAATTTTATTAAAACACGTTACAAAAGGTTTTCAAAGTGCCGCCGTACCACAGAAATGCACAATCTACATCTACGGAGGAAATTGTCTTTTAGTTGTAAACCATGTCGTCTCAGTGTTAAGTTAACGTCTGACAGCAAAATTGGTAATTCTTCAAGAACTCTTTGTAGGTGGCTCCATCGAGCTTGGACAGCGGTCTGGCTATGGATTCTCCATAGTCCGCTATCGAGAATCCTCATTCCGTAGGACCATAAAATTTTCAACACCACTTCAGTGTGAACATGTGGTCCGGCGTTCTCAACGGTGAACTACCAATTACTTTACCACCTCCATTCGAGCTGCCGTCCAGGCTCGTGATGGTACGCACGGGACACTAACAATGAGGAAGAGCTAAAACGGAAAATTGAAGAAGCGGGAAATGTGGCGGGCCTGTTGGTGTAGTGGTTAGTGGCCCTGACTGCTGAGCCGTAGGTCGTGGGTTCGATTCCAACCCAGGACAAACTTTGTGTGATTTTTTAACTTTGTCTGGTTACCATAACACAAGCTCTGCTTAGCTTGGGGTCAGATAGCCGTGTGTGAGTTGTCCCAAGATATTTATTATTTATTTATTTAATGTTGTAAGAAGTAACAGAGAAGCCTTTAGACTTTAGACAACTAAAAGACAATTTCCACCGTAGATGTAGATTGTGCATGTCTGTGGTAAGGCGGCACTTTGAAAACCTTTTGTAACGTGTTTTAATAAAATTTGTAAACTATCTACCGTATTTTTTTATCATAAAAGTGGCAAAAATAAAGAAATCCCAAATTATAACAATAACTGTAAAAATACCTTTATTGCTATCAACGCTAATTACAGGAAATAATCCCAGATCAAGCTCTATATTTTTTTACCGATTTTGTCTGTTGAAGGTCCATAGAAGTTTTTAAGATCATTTAGAAACCTCTGGCACCCCTAACTTATTTTTTTTTAAGCTCTGAACATTTTTGATTATCGAACTCTAATGGTAATTTTGAACTTTGGACTAATTTTGTGGTAAGTTCTACAATGCCTAGGCAAACGGATTTTTTTTGCATGGTAGCTATTGTTATCACTAATAGATTCCACAAAAAAGAATATCTAAAAATGATAGGGATAAAGACATAAAAAATAAAAACCAATGTTAGGTGAAAATTTTGAAAAATGTACTTAAAAAAATTCTAGCTCCTAAACTACAAATAATCGCGGAACATACATGGGGGTAATTCGGGTACCCCTTAGCATAAGGCATCTAATTTTTTTTTTTGGACGCCTATCAACTGGCCACCCTGTATATATTGTAACGGAACCCGGATAACATTGGAAAATACGACGTTGACCCACTTATATGGAACTCGATGATATACGAGTTGAATGAAATATTTTCATCTGGTATCAAGAATTTATTAATTTCCGCAATCCACTGTAATAAAGGGACGGTTGGTATTTTTAACCGATTTCTACAAAATCGAGGTTCTCAATTCGACTATTTTGCTTTTTCTGTTAAGTGAATTTCAGCCGATTTTGATTATTTATAATCGACAGGGTATAAGTAATGTCGAGGTGAAACCATGTTAGGGACATTGCACTGCACCCATACATTGTTGGCTCTGGAGCCAAAAGCATCGGAAAATGATGTATTGTATTATCTATCATTAGTAAACTCTTTTATGATCTTATTTTGATAGCAGTCTAGCTGCAGAATAGATATATTTTTATAAATCTACTAGATTTTGAGGTTATAACCAAAACATTACGACATTAGTATGATTGTTTATAGTTCCGAGTGTTATTTAAAAACTGAATAATTGTATCATAACACATTTAGCTACTGTTAATAGTTAATACCTACCTAGACAATTAGTGGGTTTCTATACTTTTTCTTACGTCTAATTGGATATAAACGCAATATTAAAATGCATAAAACTATTCATAAAATGATGATTAACATAGATTACCTATTATAGATTAGATTATATATTAACTACGTACCTGTATTCTTAACATTAAATACTAGAAATGTACATCTTGGCATTCATCTAACACGGATGTTACAGAAGTATTTGCACCTTACACAATATAAAAGACAGTAAATTATCGTGTATTCCGATACTCTTTATTGCACAAGGCCAGTATAGATGGTTGCGGGTTGTTCGAAAGAGATACCGCGGCCTCGGAACGTAAAGGGCAATAGAAGGAACATGGGTGGGTTTTAGTCAGTACAAGTCTGACATGCCCCCCCGCTCCGCCCAGAGCGGGGGAAGTCATTGGATGATTTCCCACCCGAAAAAAAAAGGCCAGTATAGATATTGCACTTTGGTAACAATGAAAATGAATATTCGACAAGAATTCTTGTATGATACCGTCACAAGTCACAATCACACAGCATAAATTTTAGCGCCAGGTTACAATACGTATTGACCCTTCAAACAAGAATTCCTTTATCGACTTTCAGGCAAAGTTAAGATTTAAGAGTTTGTAGGTAGTCCTAAATGCGAGCTCGCAAACTTAATTATCTTAGCATGGTCAATTGACAGGTTAGAATTGTGTCGACCTTATTATGTATCCTATTAAGCAGTTAATTCGTCGACTTACGAACCAAATCAAGATCCAATAGGCAGTGAACAATAAGTTTTGCTTGATTTTTTTTAACGCTCTCTCTTGAGCTTGTTAAAAAAAATGAATTCGATTTTAGTAGTCGAATTTTAGGCAATTAGTCCGGTCGAAATAGACCAAAAAATAAGAGTTAAGAAGCTACATTAATTTACAACAAGCTGAAAATTATAAATAAAATTTGAAAGTTCCCCATGTTCCCCTGTATGGAAAAAAGTTATTCAAGGTCAGAGGTGAAAAAAATAAACAATTTATCGTAATTTTCAGCAAAACGATAAGTTTTATCATAAAAGTACATCAGACAAAAATTGTAGACAATAAAATTATCTCTAAAAACTAGCTGAAAACTTTATTCAAACGAGCCACCGTTTCTGAGATATAACTACTAATTCAATTTTTTTTTTAAATTGTAATCGTCATAATATACACACGTTTTCGTATACGAATGTCCAATAGGGGTGCTAATCCAATGGAAGAAAAAGTAATCCCTTTTTAAAATGAACACAGTTTCCAGAGTACAGACCGTGCGCGTTGGTGTAAATAAAATGGCTAAAAGTGAAAAAGTAGGCATAATTAGATTGAGGGTGACTATGACAGAACGGTACATTATATACTACCTAGTCATATGAATTCCGTGTCATCAGGCATGGAAAGATAAGTTAAAAAACGTCTAGGGAGCATTGACATGTCTGACTATACCAAGTATTACCTGGCGCCTGGCGGTACATCTTGATAATATTATAATGTGTGCCAGCGTCCTGTTATTATTGATTTGGATTTTCTCAACCGAAGAACAATTGACACCAACTTATCTTGTACAGTAGGCCCTGTGATTTCGTCACAATAGTAACGGTAAGTCTGCTCTTTGAGGAGTGGCGGGAAAGGCGCCATGGCGTCACCTCACCTACCGCCTGACGATCAGATCCTCACCGGACACGGAAGCTTCGGGAGGTTCCTGCACATAATCGGGATGGAGGAAACGCTCGGGTGTCACCATTGTGACGATCGCCCGGAGGACAAGGTGGAGCACACAGTGGTGGTCTGCCCAGCGAGCAGGGCGGAGCAATGGTCCGGAGTGAAAGGGAATGGAAAGCGGTCACCTCCTTCTGCGAAGCAGTCATGCTAGCGAAGGAGGTGGCCGGATGTTTGAGGGAGAAAAACCTCAAACCAACCCAGCCGCCGCGGGAAACGCGCTGCGAGACGACTCCCGGCCACCGTAGTAGATGCGGGCCTGTGGACGGTGAGCAATGGGTAGCACCGTCCGTCGGTCTATTGACGACAGGCCGTGTCGACGGCGCGTTAGAAAGAGATACCGCGGCCCCGGAACATAAGTCAGTACAACACTGACCGCTTCTCCGAGAGCGGGAAAAGTTATTAGGTGACTTCCTATTTGCAAAAAATGTGATTTGTTAATTATTAAATGATACTCCTTAACTGGTGAGACCACTAGCATTAAACATCACTCCACTCACCGTGCACAGGTCTACGGTGGCCGGGAGTCATCTCACGGTACCCGAACGACGCCCGGATCTGCTCCCGCGGTGGCTGGGTTGGTTTGAGATTCTCTCCCTCAAACATCCAGCCACTTCCGTTATATAGGAGACTTATCGGCACCATAGCGGCGTGCTCAAGGAACCTGTGAAACGAACACCTTTCAAAATCTGCAGAGCAAATAATTAGTCGTGCCATTTACGTTCGGGTAGGCATTCGGTCCAGTGAGTGATGAGTCTTACACAATGTGTAAGACTCATCACTCACTGGACCATTCTATATTTCTATTATGTCATAATAGAAATATAGAATGGTTACAATAACTGAAGTTTCGAAACTTCATAATATTAAACCTTGTAATATTTTATTTTTCCTGTGATACAGGAGAAATTCCTAATGTGGGACAACGTTTAAAAAAAAAAGTGCCAATCTATTTTATGGATGCATGCAAACTTCCACAACTTACACCCACATACTCACACACTGCACACACACACACAAACACACACACACACGGACTTACACAAACAACCATACCCTCACTCTCGGACAATTATACAGTAATATGTAGGGGAGTGAGGGTAAGTAATGATGAGTATTGATTATTGAGTAATGAGGTTAAGTCAATGTTGTATATTTTTATTTCTTTTTTTAATTACTCCCCTACATGTCACTGTCATTGATTTCAAAGGTGTGACATATTTTTTATTTAATTGTGATGTAAATAAATTAATTATTTAATCCAATACGTTCAGCTTTAAAGTCCGCGGAGGGAAATTGATTTCTAAGATACAGGTTCTCACCTAATTTAGAGGTCAAGGTATCAATGTTTTTTTTGTTATAAGACTAACCCATCATTTTAACTTTACCTTGTACCTTTTGGCTTTAGTTCAATAAAGATTTTTATTGTTATTATTATAACATTTTCATTTTCACTAACGTTAAATAACGGTAAAACAATGTATTTTGCTTCAAACGAAGAGTTCATCAAATAGAAATATAAGACCTGCAATATATTTTTTTAAACTTTTCTTTTTCTTTCTAATGTTTTAGATTTTATTTAGTTATATTTCTATTTTTATGTCCTTCATACTGTCAAGCAATATGTAAATATTAGGTATAAAATTAATATACTTACAAATTGTTAAACTTTGTGGTAGTGTATGCTGTGTATGGTTTTAATATATATGTATTTGTTACTTCTTCAAGCAAATGCTAATGAGCCGATCGCAATGAAACTTAACTGGTTTAAAGTACCTACTGTACTGTAGTTGGTTATTTTTTATCTCAATATTCCCACGGAATCGAAACTTACGCGGGTGTCACCACGCGGCACAGCAAGTTGCATATAAATTGAAAGCTATTTCACACGAAATCGTGTTTCGCAGCGGTACATAGGTATCCTTCCACGAAATCGTCGATATACGAAGCCCTTCAATTAAAACTCTTCTTTGAAAAAGATCTCCAATGAATGAGAACCCGCACCAGTGTCGGATTTACAAACTCGCCGCCATCCAGTAGGCTATTCAATTTTTGCCGCCCCCACTGAAATTGAAACTGACGCGATGACGGCACGGTTGGCGCAGTAGCTGAGCGATCAACTGCGTGTCGGCTTTTGCACTTGCAACTTTGTCACTCGATTATTGATGTAAGATAATTAAATGGACCAAATTTGCCGCCCCTTGGAATCTGCCGCCTTAGGCTCCAGCCTACTCAGCTTGCTGGTAAATCTGCCACTGACCCGCACCACAAGCGGCTAAAAAAATTATGATATAGCCCGACTCAACCGACCAACTACACGATTCTCAAAGTCCAGTTTGTTTTCACCTGTACATATTCAACGATTTCCTCAGGCGTCGTATTGTCAAGACACGTAGGTACATCTGCGTCGTGGGTAATGCTGGACACAGCAGCATGTGAGTCCTGCCAGCGCGGCATCGTACTGGTTGTGACAAGACGGTTTTTTCCTTTTCTTTTTCTCCACCTTTGTGTAATATACTCTTCGCTCATAATCCTCGTTAATTCAAGTCCGCGTTATTAGACTCGAAGCAGCTTTGCTTGTCAACTTTCGCTTTACCTGCTTGCGACGCAGCAGTTTTGTTTGCGGCATCAATGGCGCAATAGGCACCATGAGGCATCGAAGTACCTACATGCATCACCACTTCAACACGCAAGGTGACGCCCAGCAACTCACCGACCACAAAATACCGATGCAATGGGTGCCTTTTGCGGTTCACATCGAATATTTACGCTGATATTGTTTGGCGAACTTTTAAACAGTGTTCTGCAACAATTTTACTTTGGCACGCAGTCCACCTGTGGTATTTTCGACATCTCCAGCTTGAATATTAATGTGTTGATGTGGCGACAACGCTTATACCACTAAATGCCTTATGCCTTTGCCACAAAAGCGGGTACGGTCGGCCTGGTCGGTGCTATTCATCATTATGATGATATCCTGCGCACTTCTCTGACCAATATCCTTAAACCGGGACTGCATCCGTACACTTTGCTAAGCGCTTGGCATAGCAGCAGCTTGGCACTGCTTATGATTTTCTGCTCTTCTCTCTCACTATTTACAGCATGCTGACCTCGTCCATGTTGTCAATGGTATTTTAATCTATGACAAGAGCTCGATGGCTATGAGTAGTTAACTCATAGCGATGAAACACGCGAATTTAAAATTCTCATCAACTAGCGCAAACACCTTGACCACGCATTGCACTGCATTACACTATTTTTCTACACTGAGAGGATAGGCAAATCAATTATTTATGTGATAAGGTACTAGCTGTTACTAGTAACTTCGGACGCGTTGGGTTCTCAATTTACCTTGCATTGTAGCCGATCTATTCTAAGTATGTCATGAAAGTTGTCAAGCAGTTGAGGAATATAAATATCTATATAAATAAATAAATATCTTGGGACAACTCACACACGGCTATCTGATCCCAAGCTAAGCAGAGCTTGTGTTATGGTAACCAGACAACTGATATACATACTTATATAATTTATAAATACATACATATTATAGATAAATCACACCCAGACACAGAACAAACAATCATGCTCATCACACAAAGTTTGTCTTGGGTGGGAATCGAACCCACGACCTCCGGCTCAGCAGTCAGGGCCACTAACCACTGGACCAACAGTGTCAGTCCATTTTTCTCAACAGTGGTCAAAATGAAATCTATCTCCTTGCCTTTCGTTACGATCTGATCAGCCGTTTAGTCGAGAAAGGGTAACAAAAATACAAACAAACACAAACAAATAGAGTTACATTTATAATTTAAGTACGGATTACAACGCATCTAACGGTACTAAGGTCAATGTGTGACATTACAATGTTATTAATATATATTGTAATTTAGCTATTAGAGACAAAATACAACTCACATTTCAATATATTTTGGCAGCGTCACTGCAAAATCGGACGAAGTACCTCGTCAGATAAGCAGGATCAGAGAAAATTTCGTCGCACGCGCACTTGAACGGTCCTGCTATCTACACTGGTTTCGTCAATATGCGATTCCCACTGTCTGACCCACCTTTTACCCGGTGACAGTTTTCAATAATACTTACCTAGAAATATCCTCTGCTATCTCTGTGAACAATGTGTAGGTAGGTACATGTTGGGAATATTACTCTTGAAGTGTTCAATATGGTTCCTCTGCAGTTTATTTTATTATTATACAAATCACATCACCATTGTTCATTGATAATTTAAATAATCTAAAACCGTGGGAGAATCTACACTCTCTTAGGACCAAGTATCAAGCAAAAAATAAATATTTGTAAAATTACTTTATTTTGGTGTGATATGAAAGACAAACAAAATTCTACAAGTTACCAAATGTCTTCAGTTACGTAAAATTAAAATGAAGTACTAAAACAAACCGATGGACCGCGTAATAGATGCTGAAGATTTCTGCATACGACGCACAGTACTTATAAAAGCGTCACGACATTGCGTTAACTTAATGTTAATTAGACTTTGATTAATGAAAACTGCTAGTTTCTTTGAACTTTCTTTCTTTAACACAGTTTTTACTTTTGAATTTATTAACAATGTGTAAGGAGTGATATGAAGGAGAAAGGAGTAAATGATGCCATGACGTCTGATAGGGGAGAATGGAAGAAGAAAACGTGTTGCGCCGACCCCAAATAGAATGGGACAAGGGCAGGAAAATGATGATGAATCAAATTTTGATTTTCTTAGATCTTCATTTGTTTTAAACCAGCATATATCTTCAAGTTTTCTACAAATAGTCCATGGTAGTTAAGTATCTTTTGGTTTAACACAGAATAGGCTATTTTCTTTTTTTTTTATTAACTAAATTTTCCAAACTGTCTGTTTCATTGAAAAGATCTTAAATCTCATTTATTTTCTTTCTATCAAACCTGCCTTTTATAAAATTATCAGATTATGAACTAGCAGTAAATAACATTATCTCCCACTCTTTACAAATAGAACAAGCAGGATATGTTTGGTTGAAATCTTGCCCCTTACGTAGGGATCATCTTGGACACCGGGTTGTACAAGATGATCCTCAAAAATGAAACCTAATTATTTTTTTCTAAATGAATTCAAAATAAAAAAAACACTATTAAGAGTTTTAAAAAAGTGACTAGTAATAATAGATGAGCCAAAATAATAACAATATGTAGACTAACGAATTTACAATAAGTATACATCATCTCCATTAAGTGAAATATTGGTTGAACTACAAGAATTTTCCCTTAAGGATCAACTTTTACACCTTTCTCCAACTGACCTCTTCTTCTAGGAAGAAGTGATAAGTACAACTTCTTACTTATCAATATATTCTTCTTCTTTCTTATCAATTCTTGAATTGTATTTTGTCATCTTTATCTATGCAAAGATTTTTTTAATTCATCTGTTAAAGTGAATAAATACCTACTATCAAATGTAATAATGTATTTTTTAATATTTTATAAGTCTCATTCTCAAATTAATCTTCCATTGTATTTTCTTGGATTCCATTGTAGTTTTTGCGGTACAATTTTAACTTTTTTTGTTGTTGCACATTTTTAGGCATTCAAAATATCTGATTTCATGTCAAATATCTCGTTAAATAATTCAAAATTGGGGAGGTCAAAGAAAAAGTAAATAAAACAGTGAAACTGAATAAGTGACAAATGTCCCTCAATCATCTACTCCTTAGAAGCATTCAAAGTAGTACCTAATTACGTGAGTGGTCACCTAACTATTATTTTATTCTGCTACTACAACTTTAATAATACTGCATTCTTATTATTTTACGGCACGCATACACACAAGAAATATAAAAATCGTAGTAATAAGTTTAAACAAGTTCTATAAATATTTTCATAACATTGTGATCACTATCAACATTCTAGTAGGATACATCTGTGCGAATCATCGCGGTTGGCGATTCACTGCACAAGCATGCCAGACCGCGGTTTGTTTTTATTTAGCTACATGGTTATCGTACAGACGATTAAGTCAAGCCAGTCGTTTCACATCACACTTGGGGCACACACCGCATTATGTTACCGAAGTTTACGCTTCTACAAATTGTAATGTGCGCTCTGACCATCATATCCGGTGAAGTGACTAGGGACAGGCGAGGTCGCCGGAAAAACGACGATTCTGACAAGACTTTATGGAAGAAGGAATACGAGGACGAACTAACCGATGCCATACTTACCAAGAAGCGGGAAAATTACACCCGTTCGGCGGGGCCACAAGTTGGGACCCTGGACAACGATGCTGTTATAGAAAAATTAATGGATAGCATAACCTCCAGCGAGAGATATCTCAAGAAAGTCGAGGCTATCGAATTTAGATTAAACAGGCTGGACATTGAAGTTCACGAGAAAACTAATGCAATAATGAAATTATTAAATACAATTTCGAAAACTGTGAAAAATTATGCTTTCTCTGAAAAAATGGAGACCGCCATTAATACACTGGTGTCTGACGTGAATTCTATCAAATACATGGCGGAAAAGAACCCGCGTACTGGTTTACATAGCTCAGGTACGGTGGCTGTTTTTTCTTAAACAAATTCAACTGAAACATTTATTGCGAAGTTTAAGTAGGTAAGTGTTGTCAGAAAATTGAAATTCTTACTATTTGTGGCGTATCTTTTTTGATGACTTTACATAATAATATCTCTGTGATTACAACGTTACATTTTTATTTGGCGCGTGTAAAATGTTATCAAATGCTGTCTATTAAATAAAAATGTGAAATTCATTGCCAGAAATTTCGGGTTCCATACTATATTCAAACAATATATTTTTCACTAGGTAAACGAATGAGTATAACGATCTTAGTTGGAGTCTTAGACTACTTGAAGGGTTCGGCTTCCTGCCTAGTAAGACAGGCATTAATTACAATAAAATATAATGGTTATGTCCCAGAGCGTTGCAACAGTAGTAGGTACTATCATTTATATAAGAAAGATATTTATCTGTAACAGCAACTATTTCACTCGCGGCAAGCCTTGCACTTGCATTTGGGCTTCAGAGCAAAATATGTATAAAAAGTAGTCAACATAATAGTGAATATATATTATTTCGACCTCCACACGGACCAAATTGATGGTCCTTATGAACAATTTATGTCCTTATTGGTAATATTTTATTTTTATGGATAATTATTAAATTTAGTCCTTTTTTAGAGTAATATTGTTAGTCGTGATAACTTTGTCTGAGCAACAATGTCGGTAGTGACAGAACTGGCGTTTTTCGCGGGGCGCAGGGAGCACTTGCCCGGAGTTGCGGGACGTCGAAAGGGATACCGCAGCCCCGGAACATAAAGTGCTAAAGAATGAACAGGGGTCGATTTTAGTCAGTAATTGTTTGAACTCCCCCTCCTAATTTTTTATAGTTATTTAATGAGTTCCAATCCGCAAAAATAAAAGAAAGTAAGCACGTGTGCGCGTGGTCGCCAATCTGCCACTACGACGCGCTTTGTCGCTGGAAGGTGGAAGGACTGCTCCAGGATCATTCAACATTATATTAAAACACCACCATTTATTCTTATTTTGTATGTATAATACAGATATATTTCCTTTAATAAAGTAGGTTCCGGTAGATACATATCATCTAGGTACAGTATCTAGAAGTAAAAATATGTATTTATGTATAGAAACTAACTCATAAAGTACCCAAGCAATACACTTGTGAATAAAATTGATATGGATCACCTCGAGCGTATACTCTTACAATAATATAATTTTGAAAATTGGACTTTAATTGACGGAGAAATCGACACATAGAATAGAGTCGAATTGAGAACCTCCTCCTTTTTTCGATGAAATATAAAATTCTTCCAAAAACAACATTTGTGGTCTCGAAAACTCTTCCTTTCTCGGTGGTTCACATGATAACAGAAACAAAACCTAAAAAGCCTTTTCCTAAACTACAATTAAATTTTTATTGTTTATGTACGGACTTTCAGGTGATCTAGAATTCCACGTGGATTCTGCTTTGGACTCACGGCTCTCGATCCTAGACAACCATTTGAAGACCATGCAGGCTGGCGTGGACTCCATTGTGGCTACTATATCGGAGGTCAAGAACAGACAGTATAACAGGGCGTACCCGACCAAGTAAGTTAGTTTTTTGTAGCTGTCACGACAAAAAGCCGAAGAAAGTAAAACCTTTTCAAAGCACGTTGGGTTGTGGCGGGAAACACCCAGCAATGCGTGATTCACGACTGAAATGATGACGACGTAAGGTATAGACCATGACCAGACAAATGTCCACACCTTACCCTTTTATCAATTTATTTTGGGATTTACACTCCTCATTTTCTTCTTCCATTTGCTAGGCAAAGACAATGCTTGTCCCG
This sequence comes from Ochropleura leucogaster, assembly GCA_958449745.1. Classification (NCBI taxonomy): domain Eukaryota; kingdom Metazoa; phylum Arthropoda; class Insecta; order Lepidoptera; family Noctuidae; genus Ochropleura; species Ochropleura leucogaster. The sequence continues at coordinate 15,557,555 of OY288200.1, forward strand.
TACCCGAACTTATTTACATCCTTTGATTCAACGTCATTCAAAGTTGTTGGATACTGGTCACTAGCATGAATGCTAATGGTTAGTTTACAAATTATTTGTGCTTTAGTTCCTATGTAAAAAATACTGGTATTCAGCTGCATCTGGTTATACTAGATCTCAAATCCAACGAAAAGATTTGGCGGATGATGGTCTAGTTAGCTAGTGAAGTTTTGTGGGTAAATGAGCTGACACTCGAAATATGTCTTTGTACCCATGTTAATAAGAATTATATCAATTCAAAAAAAATATATATAAAGTATATCTTTTAGTCCGGGTACTGTAAAAGTTGTACCTACGTTTTTGCAATACTTAAGTAATTTATTTTTTATAAGAATGAACATGATGGACTATATTTATATCGTGGCTATAGGCTTTTTGTAGTTTCTGTCGTCCCCATGAGTACAAGGCGTGATCGGCGGTTTGAGAAAAAAGTATCAGCAAATTTACATGTTACCAATTACTTACATGCATAAGCGAATGGTAGTACCATCTAGCAGTTAGGTTCATTCACAATTAAGAACACATACCTATATTTGGAAGAACGCCTGTATCGAATAAACCTGTTTGTAGAAACTAGATACGAACAGAAGTACCTACATACATTGCTTTGCTACAATTTGATATTTTTACAGTTGTAAATGTTCAGGAAGTCTAGCATTATGTGTGTAGCAATAACAAAATGTTTGATTCTCTATTTATTTTTCTTCCGTGTGATAATGTAACTGAATAGGACTGTCGTTAGTTGTTCATAGGAAGTGAACGGTTTGTACCGTGAATGTCCAATAATGGGCTTAGATATGTTTCATCTAATTATTAAGCGAACTATTGGCTATCGCTACAAGCGATATCTTCTTTTTAGCTTGCTAATGGGGTTTTACATTAGGTCTTTCCAAAACTGAGCTATGATAGTTCAATCAACAGAACACGATATAAAGTCATTAAACGTTAGGGCTATACAAGTAGAAGAAGACCAAAGTAACGAGAGATGGACTAAATAACGAAAGGTGAAAAAGGGTGAAACGACAACCAAATTTAAATTGACGACACGGTTGGCGCAGTGGCTGAACGATCGACTACTACGCTGCCTGTTGTGGTTCCGATCCCCGCACGGAACAAATAGGTCATATGGCCTACAAATGGTCATTCCGAGTCTGGCTGTTTGTGAGTTTAAATGATTTGCAAACATTTAAACTCACAAACACAAACAGACAGAGCCGGAACGACTATTTGTGCGCCCACGTACAGGACAGGAGAAATTCCTAGTGTGTGGCAAAGTTTTATAAAAAAAAATACCTTATCTGCCATATTTGAGAGTCGGCCATTTTGGATTAAGAATCACGTCATAAAGCCAAAGCTGTCATCCAAACGAAACTTGTTCGCATCTTAATTCAATCAGAAACCAGAAAGTGGGTAAAGAAATTCAGGCAATACCTATGTGTCTTGAGTGTTAGACAAAAATCTTCCCAGCTATGAGATCTACCAAGATCAATTATTTTCTTCTAGCAAGATCAATTATTCACCTAACAAAATCGATATAACAACTTTCATCGAAATTGTTTGCGCCGTTTAATATCTCATTCATTACACATATCTACAGTATTATCACAGACTTATAAAATCATCTTAGGATCGTTTTTGTTGATAGATCCAAATCTGTCAACATATTATGTGATCCTAAGATGTTTTTCTCAGATGCTTAACTAGGTACTGCGCTAGTGAGCTCACACAATGATATTTATGTTTAGATATTTATGAATATTTTAGCCTAACTTAGCACTGACAATGTTATGATGTTGTAAGTGAAGCGTAATCCAGGCAAGTTTATGCTAATGTACCTTTATCGATTATTTTGTTTTAGGGAAGGACAAGCGGCAACAATAGATTCCATAAATTTCATCAATGAGTTCAGAAAAACGATTCGTGAACAGAAAGGTAGCAAGAAGTGTGACTGCGGGTAAGTTTATCATGAAAAATTTCAAACAATGTCATCCTCAAGTACCAACTGTAATTTCTGTACACAATTATTGGGAAAATACAACAATATTATGAAATAAATTAATACTTTTTATGCTATACTCTCTTTAAGTAAATATTTTCACTTCTTATAAAAAATAAACAACAAAAAATATTTAAGTACTTTGTTTACATTGTATCTCGCAAATATTTTAAAACAATGTCTTGGAGCAGTCTTGGCAAAGTTCTTAGTCACATCACGTAAGCGGGTTTCGCTTTTGGCTATCACAACAGAGTCTCTGAATCTCTGCTCTGGAACTATAGATATCAGACATCCTTGGAAAAATTAAATTAAGTCTGTTTGGTTGTCACGCCTTCACGTTGCGCTATAACCACTTAGCCGATTGGCATGTAATAGGTACTATATATCTTAATATCTATATCGGATGACATGAATATGTCCTGAGTTGCACATAGGATTCTTTACCCTGGTAGCATGTTCTGGCGGGGTTATTTTCGTACTACATGGGCAAACAATAGCCTACAACATTATGCTTATAGAAATGTGTTGATACATTAGCAGGAGCATCAGGGTGGACCGTTCAGAGCGGTACCCGACTGACTGCCACGAGATCCAGGTTCAAGGCTTCAATGTCTCCGGCATCTATAAGATCAAGCCTGAGGATATGGATCCCTTCTACGTGTTGTGTGACCTCACCACCGCGGGAGGGGGCTGGACGGTAATTACAACATGTCTCTAGGCTAATGATGATGCTAGGTGATGTTAACTTGTGTGGAATCTCCTGGCTTCCTTGATGAATCTACACCGCCTGTAGGAGTACTTTTCTGCCGAGAGGTTTCTGCATTACAGCACGATACCTTAACAAAAACCCCATGAATCGGACAGATTTAAAAAACATACTCGTATTGTAAAAACCACTTCTCATCCAGGTATTCCAAAACCGTTTTGATGGCTCTCAAGACTTCTACAAAGGCTGGTCTGATTACGAGAATGGTTTCGGTAACCTTGCTGGCGAATTTTGGCTTGGATTGGAAAAGCTTAACTACCTGACTAATCAGAAGCTGTACGAGCTAAGGGTCGAGATGGAGACGCAGCACGATCAGGAAGCTTACGCTGCCTACTCGGTGTTCACGGTGGGACCTGAACAGGAGGGGTATAGAATCAGCACGCTCGGCACCTATTATGGAACGGCAGGTGCGTAGCGAATTTAGTTAGCAAATTTTAACAATGGGAACCAGCAATGGGTTCATGCAATTTCTATGAATTAGTACATGAACATAACTGAGGTGAAAACAAACATCACAAAAGCAATGTCATAACAATCTTACCTAATTGTAGTAGGTTAAGTAATTGCGACCTGTGTGTGGGGACAACAGGTTTTCAACTGCAAAGTTAAGTTTGTCCTTCAGTAGAGTTTATCTTTTCTTAAGAGCAATAGTCGGTACTGTCATTAATTACCAACAAGTTTGTACCGAAAACATGTCACGCGAGTTCGACACGCACTTGGCCGATTGTTGTCGTTTACAGCATAGAAAACGATTGGATTTCAGGCGACTCCTTAGCGTATCACGCCGGGCAGAAGTTCTCGACATTCGACGTTGACAATGACGAGTGGAAGGACGGCGCCTGCGCAACGGAACACGGTGGCGCTTGGTGGTACAAGGAGTGTGACAAGAGGTAATTCTTCTTTTTCTTTTATCTTGATGGTACGATTTCTTTTTCGGTTCAGGGACACCAATCTCGCCGTTTTCGCTCCCCGGACATGTTCTGCAGTGCCCCATATGGGCAGCACTCAACTGATTAAATAGGTATGGCGCTAGACAAAATGGGGGATAGGTAAATGTCATTCCAAACAGACCAGACCAAAGCCTACTTGCTGGAGTGATGTCACTACACAAGAGGTAAAAGCAGTATTTAACGGATACAGTGCAGTGTTAAGGTCTCTTCTCGAAAAGAGAATGCAAGGGAAGACATTAAAAAAGTCTAGGTTTCCTTATGACGTTCACAGCATAGAAAACGATTGGATTTCAGGCGACTCCTTAGCGTATCACGCCGGACGGTGTATGTTCGTCTTGGACATCATCTAAAATGAATTAAGAATACTGAATTTGAAATTTTCACATAGCGTCTTGTCCTGATTTGAAAAAGACACTCATTACAATAATGTATCCCCTGCCGTCCCTGCCGGGGTTAGGTACGGCTTATTCGAAAGACACCGTGGCCTCGGAACATAAAACGCAAAAGAAGGAACGTGGATGGGTTTAGTCAGAAAAGTCTGACACTCCCCCCCATTTCGCGCAGAGCGGGGAATTACTTATTAGATAATATCAGCAAAAAAAAATCGTCTCATCATAAGACTTGTTTCATCAAAGACAATGCGAGGCATGCAGGCATGTTATCGTTTATTAAATCGACACCAATATTTATTTTTGTGCCTGTGAAATGGCTAATGCAGGGGTATCGTATTAATAATTGGGTTGTGGATGTTAAATACGCAGTCGCTCTATGTAAAATACTTTATTCAGCTGTACAGACCATAGAAAGTAAGTTATGTTTCCTATGTTCAGCTTCAACCGGTTAGAATGGAAGCCGACCCCAATATTGAAGGGAAAAAAATTAAGCAGATGATGGAAGGATCAGTTTTCTACCACACCCTGGGCAGTCAGTCACCCCCACTCACACCAGGTTGACATTCGTCTTTGCCAATTCAAAAACTTTTATACATTTTTCAGTAATCTCAACGGAAAATATTCAATGACGAGTGAGGATAACCGAGGGCAATCTATTTACTGGATATCATTCAAGGGTCCTAATTTTCCACTTTCTAAAACAAAAATGATGATCAGACCTCTGCCTGCAAGCAAACCGACTGATTACTTGGAGAGCTCTAAGGTAACGTAAACCGTTGTATCATAGTTTGTATTTATAATTAAAAATTAATATCCATAATATTAAGCTGAGAAGGTACTATTGTAGTGAATATAAGGCATAGAGCATTTGTATCACACAAAGTGGACCAAACGAGCTAACATTACATTAATTCTTTACTTACATACATAATATAATATAATCTACATATCTCATGCCTTTTTTTTCGTTGGGGACAGAATCTATAGAACGCCACCTGCTACAAATCTTATAATAGTTATAGTACGCCTTTTGCCTTGTACAAAAGTTCATACATTCGGTTATACACGCTTGCCGCCGCCGGTTGTACTACCTACACACCTAAATTCTTAACTTTCATTTACCTATTTATGTTAACGCTTTGTTTCGTGTGCACCTGATCTACTGATTTATATCTTAGTCTCGGACATTAGGTATTAATTGGGATTTCCTATTATGTCTTATTTAGAAACAGCCTACTGGGTAGTTTGTTGCATAGGTAATAGTAATGTCCTTAATAGCAAGCAAAGCTTTTAATTTTGTCAATTTAATTGTTGTACCTACGTTCCACTCCAAACCAGTCATTTTACCTCAATTTTGGTCACATATTTGTGTAGTTGGCGTACAGGGAACGCGCTTACTTGTCACATATATGCACAATGACGCTCAAAAGATTAAAAAAATATTACCAGTTTACACGTGATATTGGCAAAATTGTGGTATATCTCATTCACAAAAGCCATTAATGAAGAGTGGAAGATTAAAAAATAATTCGCTTAATTTACCTACGCTGTCTAACAGACGACAGTGGAGCAATTTGTTTGTAACTAAACGCAGTAAAATACAGCTGAGATAGCCCATTGACAAAAAAGATTAACTGCGAGTCGGTGTCCCACACGAAGGGTCCCATTAATCCCATACCATCTTTACATAGTATACAACTATTTGTAAAAATTAGAACCGATTTCCAAGAAAAAAAAAACTAAAAAGTGGAAAATAACTTTATTTCTGGAAGTCGGTGACTTTTGTTGTTTACGTTAACTTTTTTGCCACAGACTTCTTTGTAACAGGGATTTGTGTTTCATGCGTGTTGCCCTAACGAGGATTACACGTCGGTGTTAGCAATGCACACATTTACAAGCTTCGTTATTTAACCATAATATACCTGAATATACTCATATCGCCATTATTTTATTCCATTTATTTTTATTTACGAAATATCTATCTACTCATATTTTAATAGGGCGCCAGTGGCGGAATCGTAGGCCACACAAGACACTCGTTTGGCACCTCCGGTCACCATACTTCCAGAAAGTCTTGGGGGCATTAAGTATCTTTGTGCAACTGAAGAAACACTACGTATGCATGACTTGGTTCCTTTTACATCACAAATAACATAGAAAATGTCACCACATCGTATACCTACTTAAAAAAATAATAAGCCCACGAAAGAACAGCTAATGTTATTTTCAGAAACTTTTAGACGGTCTGCATCTGAAACCGCACACCGACAATCTGATCGTAATGCCCCTTAAGACGGGACGACGAACACTGACCCACAAAGGTTCCAGCCCGTTCAGGCACGAGAAGTACGACAAGTCTCCGGCCAACGGGTTCTTTCGACAGTAAGAGTGAACCTGCACAAACTGTCCACCACAAGACTACTTATGCACATCCCCATTAGAGTTACCTAGCTGTAAGGCCTTGGTTGGTTTGTGAGTACCTTTTTACCAATGTAAATAGCCTAGTCGAAGGATACAGGCGAACTTCGGAATGAGTGTTCCTGTTTCCTCAATCCAGAGGGAAGCTTATTTGACTGGGTTATTACATTCGTGTTTATTTATATCTCACTGTTTCATACTTAGTACCTACACTACCCACTTGACCAAATCATACTGAAGTATTACACGTTTTGCTATGTTTAATTTATTCCATTTAATTACCTATTTAGACTTCATGTAATCTATGCAATACGATAAGCCTCTAAGTTTGGAAATTGGACATAAAATTGAGAATCTTACTGTGTATTTAACTATATTCATTCTACCTAGACATAAAAGCACTTTTATTTGTTAGTAAAAATTTAGTTTATGCATAGAAATAATCTTGCCTACAGCTCTTATTTTATGTTTAGATAATAAGTGATTTGTATTGAATATTACAGAAATGGATTTGGCCCAAAACAGACGAAGGATTGGATTTTTAACACAAGTTAGATTTTACTTTAATTTGTAAATGCAGGTATATTTTAAGCTAAACAATTTGTTACAACCTTTTTATGCAGTTTACATTGAAATTGAACTAAGCAAATAGAATAAAATATTTTAAATACTTTTGTTATAAATAAAAAACATACAATATCAGTCTCATTTTGCTTTATTTTCCTTAATGTACCAGAAATTAGATACTGCATCTGTTGGAGCAGTGCGTTAGACATTGAAAAGTTCGAATTACTTATTTGTATTGTGTGTCGAATCGTGTAGTCACATCATCAATACTTACAATATTTTAAGTTCAAGATACTATCTATCGATATAACATTTATACATCCACTATATGGATACTTAATAAGTATTACTTCTAAAAACTGTAGGAGTATTCATAACCGTGACTACACTAATGTTTATGATACCTCATCATGGCAGTGCTGAAGCTGACTGTTTGTTATACATACACAGTTAATTTACTAACATTACATTACATAAACAATGTGTAATGATTAATCTACAACACTGTACTACCATCGCTACATTAACTTGTATTGAAACAAAATTAATTGAGTCTAACGATGTATTGTTGGTAAAACATATAATTAAATGTAATAATATCCTATTTTAATACAAATCGTTTTACTACAACACCAATCGACAAAAATAATTATAAATATTAGCCGTGAAATTATGCGGAACAATAAAATATATAATAAAATTTGTGTTTTGTAAATTAGCATAAAACTACTTAAAATTATTTTCGAAGCGACATATTGTAAATTAAATTCCCAGTTTGAAATCATCAAACTATTACAAATATTATGTTACACATACATTTACTGACCTCATTTTGGTAAGTGCCTACCCTAACAATTTCAATATGTACAACAAAAATGACGAGATGACTGCATATCTGCCTACTGTTGTATCATTCAACAATCAAATATTTACATACATTGGCCACAGTACACAACGTGTTAACAGTAAATGATTCGAAAATTGATCATTTACCTAAGTGTTATATACGTATTCATTTCAATATATAATATTATACTATAATTATTATAATTTCAAATAATCGCTGTATCGTTTAAAGTGTAAAAAAATATCTACAAACGCGTAATATATCCCTAACAAAAACGCAAAAAGCAACGAAATACAAATAAGTAGCACCACAGCTGTAAAAGCTGTTTGCTGGATTAGTGAAAATGTTTCCATAAATATAATTCGCGAACATAACAAACACTTCCAAGCCGAGGGATCATGTTAATAATAATACAGCAGCTTTGTGTCGGTAATTGCACTAAACTGATCACGAATTAACTATATAAGCGAATATTTACTATGTTATAAACTTTAAATTACAACAATTAACTGTTACTCAATGTGAAACATAAAAATGTACATTAACCACGTTAACATTATTCAAAAAAATAAACGTAAACTACAGTAACTAATGAACGAAGTGTCCCGTTTTGTAACATAACGACCATTCAACATTCATACTGTACAGTAACTTAGGACTTGGGCAGACCATTGAGTTCAAGCCTAACATTAATTCAGTATAGGATATCGTATCAATAGGAATGATAACTGTTTATAAATAAACAAATGCAAATAAATCGTAAGAAAATTTGAATTTGGCTGAAGCTTATATCGTAATCGCTACTTAACAATTATATTAATGTTATCTTCCCGATGATAGTTTGTTAAAAATTAACCGTTTAAGACAAATATAAACGTCGATGAATAATTGACGATAATATATCAATCGTCTGCCGAAGTCGCTTATAATCTATGTCATAAAATTTACACTTACTTCCCTAATGTTGACCGTCGAATTTAAAACAGTTTTCTCCACACACATCAGCCGATTTTATTTTTTACCCTTTTATAATTTTGATATGATACGAAATTAAACATAAAGTGTGTATGAACAAAGTATACTTTGGAAAGGTTGAAATAGCTCAACGGTGTGGGTGTCAGACTTAAGAACACAGAAGATCAGCTCTTAAATGGCTGCTTTAGCAGAATCATGATAGGAGAATAATATGAATTACGTTAAAATTCTTAAAATCGTCACAGATACAATTCATATTATGAATTGTCACTCTGTGACCATTTTACTAATGATAACGAAAATCATATTATTAATGTGTGTGTAATTCTGCTTAGATCCCCATTAGTTTGACGCCCACCCGTTGTAGTATGTACGAGAACCCACTTCTAGTATTTATAACCATTTCAACTTAGATAGAAAGATATACAGTATTACTCGCACCGCACAAAAATGGCTATAAATCCATATAGTTAAGTGCGTAAAAAACTCATTCGAAAAAACCAATAAGGGGAAAGATAGAGAGAGACAAAGTAATTATAAACTAAGTACGTGTTTAAATAAGTAAAACTTAACACTAGATAGGCGGAACTTTCGACATTTGTCCTAAGTGCACCATAACATTATCCGAATTTATAATGAAATGCGTTAATGTTTCTGGCCATTTACGAGTAATGTTAAAAATGGGTGACGGGTATAGGGTGACAGATATACCGAGGCTATACATGGCGCAGTTACGGTGTGTGAAAAAGAGCTAGAAGAGATGAATCCAAAAACTACGGACTTATTGTTAACAGTGAACTATATAACAGGAAATAGTGAAACATTGAAGATAGTACCTAAATTGATTGGGCACTATGCCATTACTTTTCTCCAGAAAATAACCAATATGTGTGTTTCTCTAGTACCATAAGGTAAACAAGAGTGTGCTACTATTTGTTATGAGGATAAAGCAGTATATGATGTAATACTTCACGGATATTAGTCCTAAGACTTTAACAATAGGTTGAGGAACGTCGTTGACGATCATAGAGTAAAACATATGGGTTGAACGCGACTTAAGCGACAGTTACATCTTCGCTTTGTTGCGTTCTCATCAGCGAGCAGTCACAGAAGGCCAGAAGATGTCATAGCGCAACTTGGGAGAATCCTGTGCCCTCCCGTGGACAGAAATAGGTTTGAATGCGTTTTGAAATGTTTTTTTTGCGCAATCCACTTCTAAGAAATGTATAAACTGGCGCGAACCATCGCATGATTACCTAATTATTAAAATAAATAACGCGGGAAGTCCGTCCCGCATGGATTAACCCCAATGTGACCACAGATTAAACCCTCAACCATTGTAATCCTACACAGACTGTATCTTAAACAACAGTATATTTAATGATATGGGGGCATGCTATTGTAACTGAGAAAGGTGTATTTTTAATTCTACTAAGATATTTACGGGACACGGTTGCTTACCCCGTAAGCTAACAGACCTAACAACTAAATATCAACTACTTCAACAGGGAATATGCATGTTTTTTTTTTAGTTATTTACAGAAACGTTTTAAAACTTAAGTTCAACTACTACATGTGGCGAAAAACCTGGGGCCACGATGTGACACCATTTACCACAATTTGCTTTTTTTAAATCTAATTTTAAGCCCATTATTCAAGCAAAAATGTTAATTATGATATTTAAAAAAATATCTTATCAAAAATTTAAGTATTTTTCAAATAAATCTGTTCCATTGACACATTAGTTTTCACGTTATTTTGAGTTAGCGTTCTGTGTCACCAAGAACACGCAACACAAAGTTATAAAATAATGTACTTAAAATAAAAGTTTAGCATTTCTTGCATATTCCCTATTGTTCTGCACTGATACCGACAATCCATACATGTGAGTAATATGTTCGTGTAAACGTATTCTTCGAATCCACACTTTACAAGTTGTTCGCGAAGAACACGTTGAGTAATTCTGTAACAAGGAAAAAGTAATGTTAAGTGACGACATGTTTGACCTTGACTATATAGTTCTATAATAGTACACTTTGATTCGAGGAAACTTTGTGATTGCGGCAGAGGCGAATTTAACGCTCGACCCGCCAGGCGAGGGTGTTATAGAGCCGGGACAGCAGTGATAAATTCTCACGTGAATGAAACGACATTTTTCAATACAATAAGGAGAAATTAAATAATAGAACAAAAATAGAATCAAAATGTACTATTGGCATTAAAGAACACATTAAAACATATTCACGCAGCCATAGCTGACAAACATCGGTAAAAGTGTTTTATGAAATTGTAATGAGGTAAAAGCGGCGCCGTTTTTTTTTTCGTTTTACCTTGCAGTAATAACGTAATTAAATAAAAACACATCAATTGACAAGTAATGAATTGTATGATTCAAAGTCAAGATTACGTGAAAACGTTTATTTGTAATGTTATGAGACACACACAATAAAACGATAATTAGATTAGATTAATCTAAAGATTGTTGATAGTTACCTCAGTCGTGATCATGAGACGACTGCTCGCTCTCCGGTCGTAGAGAATCTATACAGGCGACGATCTTGAGCGCTGGCCCAAGCTTCATTGAGAGTGCCATCACGAGGTGCTCCGGTTTGATCAGCAGTAGGGCTTCGCCGTCAACCTCTTGCATGAGAAACTCGTCGGCATAGCTCGCGCACCCCGGGATGTTGCGGATGAACTCGCATACTTCTGATACCTGTGGAAAAGTAATGTTTTAGAATAAGATAAGAATATATTTAAAATAAGATAATGTCATTTTTGGAAGCTGGAAGTGTAAAAACCAACCTTGCGAAGGGATGTCTTTGTTGATAAAATAGTATAAAGAGACAAAAGAAAGAATTATTTACTCTTGTTAACATAATACAAAAAAAATTGTACAGTGGGGATGGAATGTTTACCTCTCGTTTAGTTTAAAGTGACTTTCAACGAGTAGGTTATGGACATCAGATTTTTGTTAAAATACTGGATCAGCTATAGACTGGAAGCCGTCTCCAACATGATAATGTGATGGTGGTACTCACGCTCCACTTATTGGCGTTGGGTATCTTGGGAGTCGCGGCGTCGGCGCTGGCCGTGCTAGCGGCCTCGACAGTGCTTGTTGCAGCTACTTCAGCCTTCGTGTTGTGGTTTGATTGCGTAACGCTGTTAGACCCGCTGTCAGCGGACGAGGAGATGCGTGCCACGCTTGGACTGTGGTCCACCATCTGCTTCTTACCTATTTTAGAAAATGTGGGTAATTAGCAGTTCAGTATAGTGAAATATTTTTTTAATTGAACAAAATTTTTAACACTGAATATGCTTTGTGGCTTGTTATTCACGAGTTTATGCTCCACAAAAAGTTTGTTGGATATGAATGCACCCAAATGATTTCTGTTTAATAAGAATGGCATGAGACACCTTTGGTAGTATTTTGAAAACAAGTTATCCAATCAGGCGTTACTAGTTCAAGAGTTGTCAATCGATATTCAATCTTAATGATGGCGCCTAAATTAAGATGCTATGGTCAAATACAGGTACAGTTACAATACTTACGCGGTGGTCCTGAGTCATCAGAGGAGGGTAGTTTGTTCTCCTTATCCTGTTCTTTGTCCACCCAGTCGCGGAGAGGTCGGTTAACCTGCACCAAATTACTCTACATATCAATTACCTATAGCGTTCTGTGACGGAAACATCAAAATTCCAACATCAAGTACAGTCACGGGCTAAAATAATGTGAGCTTAACTGTCGCGGCGGTGTAGGAAAGTTGAAAGTTGACAATACAATAAGTAGTAATAGTTTATGCCTCAATTCCTGACAAGCTATCAGAGACCGTACTGTAAATAGAGTGATGTATCTGACCAACATTTTTAGTCCGTGATTCTACAGCCAGAGAATGTGATGGAAGCAGTTTAAGACTTACATTTCGGGATAAATTTAATATAGCGGCTGGACAGTTAAGATCTGAGAGGGATCAGAACTTAATGGTTGATTTTAAGTAAAAAAAAAACATAAAGAGAGTTAGCGGGCGTATGAAGACGGTCCGCTAAAAGCGAGGCGTTAGGTTTGGATAGTGCAAATTTACGCACTCTTTGCTCCAAACAACTATCGCCCCGTTAAGTTACTCACGACATCAACGAACAAAATACCAGTACCTTATAATAAAAGTCCTGATGCCGTAGAAATAATGAAACAAATAATACGAAAATTTTAGTTATCATATTCAATGCGTGTTTCTTATTCAACCACGCCAGAATATCAGTTCTTGCGTACCCATTCAATGTTATCGACATACAAGCCAGAATGGATTAACAAACTTAAATAAAGTAAGGTAGAATGAATCTTATTTTGGGTCATCTAAGGTCAATTTACTTTGACAGGGTCGTGTTGATAAATCAAGGAACATGAGACTTACAGCAAATGGTTCAGCGGCTTCCTGAATGACGTATCCCTCGATGACATGTGTTAGTATATTTGGCTTCACCATCGCTTTCGGGAGTCCCTTGTCTGCAAAAAAGTTAATCATAACACCTTTTTAGATTGTATATGAGGATAAAATAAAGCAACTAAAATTCAAGCAAAATATTCTTGTCTCGGTTGGGTCACCATTGATTGTACTGCAAAAAAATTGTACTTTAGACAAGTAATGTGTTTTAGAATAAAATATAATATGTTCCATAGCAAAGTAAACGGAGTCGGCTAACTATATAGACCATATTATTTGTGCAACGAACAGTAGTCGTGGAAAATTTACACGGAATATCATATTATTAGTTATTTACTAGTATCACAGACGTCAAATAACTTAAGCGTGTGCGAAAAACGATATTCAGTGTCATTTGAGGAAGGAATGTGACGCGCGGGCGTTTCTATACAAATCACATGGTTGAATTACTGTAGTCGGCCTTTGTTTTCAAGTTGTTTGCCGACTTTTTTTTTTGCAGATATTACTGTCAAAACTGTTTATTAGTAAAAATCGTTAATAGGATTGGTTTGACAATGAACCGTTATTAAGTTAAATAAAATGTTAATAAAAAAAATCACTAAGTATCGTAAGAAGTTATGAAACTAGTACTAGCCGGTCAAACGTAGATTTGACTGTTTTTTTTTGCAAATAAAACATTTTATCTGCACACAAAAACTTGCTAAGAAACCAAAAGCGACCCAATCAAGCCAGAACCGGCGCAGTTTATAAAGATGTTCATACAATACTGACCGTGGGCCGCCTGTTGACTCATGTGGCGGGGGGTGCACTGCGTGCTCTTGAACATCGCTGTCGCCCCCCCGGACGATACCGGCGCGGTGATAGCGGCTGTCATCGTGGACGACGATGATGTTGATGAAGCTACTGTAGTCACCACCTGGAGTTGAGTTTGACGTTATAGGATGCTCAAACACAAAGATAAAAACATGATAAGAACAGGGCAAGGTATATTTTAGGGCGATATTTTGTTTTTTTAGGGTTCCATACCTCAAAAGGAAAATACAGAACCCTTATTGGATCACTTTGTTGGCCGTCTACCTGTCTGTCTGTCGGTCAAGACCCTTTATATCGGGAACGCGTGTAAAGATATCAAATCTTTGAGTTTGAGTGAATTAATTCATGTATGGCGCATGAAATGGCACAGTGTATGCGCATTATATAAGACACCAATTGATGTTATATTATCAACTGTATCTTATTGATTATTTATTTGTGTTGTTTATTACCTTTCCAAAACTTTTTTGGATAGTTTTTTTTCTCCAAAAATTAAATTGCGGACGCAGTATTGCGTTGTTTTGGTGACAATCAAATCTTATGGTCAATAAAAATAGTAAGTAGCAGAGAGAGAGGAAGGCCAAAGAAAAGATTAAAAATGGTGCAAATAAATATATGAAGGAGAAAAGAATAAATGATGCCGTGGCGTCTTACAAGGTAGAATGGAACAATAAAACATGTTGCAAATAGAATAGGACAAGGGCAGGTAGATGATGGTAGTGATGATCTATAAGCATCTTCAACATTCTTACCTGTGGTGCAACAGGGGTAGTCTGCTGCGCACTGCTGGGTACCGGGGCGGTGCTAGTAGCCACCGACGTGACCGTGGTAGCGGGCGGAGTCTCCGTAGATGTGCTGTGGGTCTCCTTCTTCGATGGACTCGGCTTTGATGTGTCCATGGGTGTCACAGCTCCTGGTATAACGATATGTGTATGATGCTTAGTTCTCTATAAATACACCAACACCCCTGTGATCCCCCACGGGATAGGAACAGGTGTTGTAATACTGTGTTTACATTTCAACAGTTAAGTATAGTGATGTGTTTAAGTTCCATGCTTTTTAGAACGAGACATCTGTGGTTGCTATTGACAAATTTGTGATGGAAAGCCCAATGACACGCGGTCAAGCTGGAAATCGAATCTAAAGCCTCACATTCAGCAGTCATTCTTGGGACCGTAAAATGAGTCTTTTTTAAGGCTACATACGGACGTGACAAAAAAAAACTGTCATTTAAGATCACTTTGTTGTCCGTCTGTCTGTCTGTATGTTTCACCCTTTATGTCGGGAACGCGAGGGAGTATTTAGTTGAAATGAAAACCATGTACTCAAACCTGTGAACGCTTAGGAGCTATGAAATCTATACTTTACTTTAAGCCTACGCAGTCTGAAGATATATGGCCGATTATGTCGAAAATGTGAATGGTAGCCTCGGTACGCAAGGACCGACTCGCACTTGGCCGGCTTGTTTTTATAAGGAGATGTGGCCTTTATGGTATTATTCAATCGGCATAATTGAAAAATCCATACAAAATTAAATTCCTATGTAAACGTTTTCAAACATTCTTGATGTTCTCCCTCCCTTTGGACGAAACTTTTCAATACAAGTAAGACTACTAACACACTTGATAGTTTGATATATTATATTTTTCGTGTTGGTTATGATATGAGATCATTAATTAGCCTGCACCGCTTTGTTGATTGTCGTTGGACAAACCAGTCGTTAAAAAATAGATTTCTTACCAATGATGGAGGTACTGGTGGAGACGGCGGCGTCAGCTGTTGACGCGGTGGTCACCGACACGGCTAACGTGGTGGACGTAGCGTCGGACGCTTCCGACACGATCTGCGTCGACGGCTGGATTTGAAGCACCGGAATCTATAAATCAAATATTGTTTATTTCGGACAAGCAAATACCATAGAAAGTTAATAAAAGAGAGAGAATCATATAATCTATGTCGTTTGAACACAAGCTTGTTGTGTGAGGTACATCGACGATCCCAAATATAGGTACAATAGTATACAGGGTTACAGGGAAAGTCGTACGGAATATTAAAGAAGGTTATTATTCAGGTCATTTCTGATGATTTTGATTCTGAAATAAAATGTCCGAAACTTAACCGTTATGGAGATATTATAGATTTAAAAATCCTTTATTTTTTGGCTTTTAGTCGTTTTTAATGAAATTCATCGGATATAACCTGAATAATAACATCCTTTAATATTCAGTACGACTTTCCCTGTAACCCTGTATATATTACATACTAGCGACCAGCGAGCCCAGTGGTTTCACCCGCTGCTCACCTCCTAAGAGTCATAGCGTGAAGTATTATACATATAAACCTTCCTCTTGAATCACTCTACCTATTAAAAACCGCATCAACATACGTTGCGTAGTTTTAAAGATTTAAGCATACATACAATATAGCAACAGACAGACAGCGACTTTGCTTTATACTATGTAGTGATATACGATACCTTATTTAGACATAAATAAGGTATTGTATTCGTAGAATTTCAGAGCCATATGCGGTCGAAAATTGAAACGTTGATTCTAACAGGTATTCAGAACATTTAACTGGCATCAATCGAAAGCATTGTAGTTGAATCAAACAGTATCATATTTGTCAATATAACGGTGTTCATAGGATCTGCCGTACCTTATCCTCCTCAGCCTTGACATGGGTGACGAGGGTTGTAGGAGTCGGCAGCGGCAGCACGGAGCCCTGCACTGGTGCCGCGATGAGCCCCACCGTGCCCGGCGCGGCCTGCAGCGTCAACTGCGGAACACTCAGGTTGCTTGATACCTGTACCAGTCGAAATTTTAGACCCACAGGTCACAATTGCATATCGTCGTTTTGGTTTTAACTCCACAATTTTTATCGGGATTGTCATTTTCATGCCGTTTGTTCGAGAATCGAAAGACGGTTGTTTCAGACAATTAGACTAATTTGAAGTGTAAAATTGTACAGGTTTTCACTCCCCTGTAAAGTAACTAGTTTTGACTTACGTGTTTTTAGAACTAAAACGACGGTATCTCTTTCTACTATGTTATTCTAACACTAGCTATTTACTACATGAAAAGCCTATTGTGACTTCTCTCCGTATCGTTTAAAAGAGTTAGATATATACCGATCCGTGCGACTCGTTTCTCTTAATAAATAGAATATATATACACCTATCTACATGATACATCATGCATTTAATCACAGTGCAATGATTGCTGGTTAACTAGTTCTCCAAGGTTTGTTGTACTTAGAATTTTGTACAGATCGTATGTCATACACATTTGTGTATATTAGTGTTGTTTAAATAGTAATATTTCTAACGCATGTTGTTTTAAAAATATGCTTAGGGGCGGCGAGAGCGGTAACAATTGTTGTACCGAGCTCAATTTAATAAAAAATAGTTATTAAGCCATGTGATTTCCCAAATGTTTTTTCATATCCTTAGGCTTGTCCTAACTCGGGCTGCGGGTTGTTCGAAAGAGATACCGCGGCCCCGGAACGCAAAGGGCAATAGAAGAAACATGGGTGGGTTTTAGTCAGTAAAAGTCTGACACTCCCCCCTCTCCGTCCAGAGCGGGGGAAGTTATTTGATGATGTCCCAACCCAAAAAAAGGTTTGTCATAACTAAATTTTTATCTGGACCCAGTGCACACCGAGTTTACTCTGTGTTACGGAAAGCACGTCAAGTCCTTGGCTTAGGCTGTAATTTGTGATCTTTGTCAATCGTTACAAGTGCTCAGTAACACGAAAGTCCGACAACCAGTCTAACCAGTAGTACTGATCAGATAAGTAGTAGCTTCAAGTCAAATACTGCTCCGGTTAGACTGGAAACCGACCCTAACGTAATATAATAAAAATAAATATATATAGATAATTAAAATAAAACCTCGAGCGAGGCGCTCACCGACCTACACAATCACTACACAGCATGCTTACAGCTGTTGATTTATTCAGAACATGCATAGACCTTACCAGTATTCCTTGGCTTCAACACTTCAGCTTTAAATATATATATTGTCTACCGAATATCTTAAGATTATGAAGTCATATCTTTAAATGATTTCGAATAACATGCATAATAATATTTTGAACATGATTGTGTAACAAGCAACGATTTATTGAGAAACAGTAGGCCTACCATGACTACTTAAAGCAGAACTTATTCCACTGAGGTAAAGAGATGGTGTTCTATGTCTCTTTCACTCAGTGGAATAAGTTCTGCTTTAAGACCTCATGGTAGGGTAGCTGGTCTATTTTAGAGTCTACAACTATACGTGATTCAATAAATTCTACTGTGAAAGCACTTTCTTGCCGGGAGAACTGGCCTGCAAAGAACCCGTTAATATATACACTTGTATTTGCAGTAAAAGGAATATTGGTTCGAAACATTACAGGCGAATCCTCGCGGACTAAGAGCCGTAAGAAGAACAAAAGTGTCCAATTTATACATGTATAATATATAAAGTTTTATAAATTTACTGCGAAAGTTCAATAATCTTGGAAATTATCTCTAATAATATACTTCTACTACGAAAATATGAAATCAATCGATTAAAGTTGGACATGCTGACGAAGCAAACAGATGATTTTACCTTCAAATGTTGGGAATATATGAAATTGAATGATAACACAAAGATGAAATTTAATGATAATGCAGCACTATCGTATAAAAACAGAACGGTTTTGTTTTTTAATAAAAATCGGTTTGAAATATGAAACAGTTAACCCAGAAAAGGGCATGTGATCCAGTAATATTATTTACATTTGGCTTACGAAGTGTTCGTATCTCCAAAGATAGCCGATGACACCCGAACTGTAGTTTTTTGATAGTGTTGCCATCAATTTATCTTTATTTTTTAAATGAATGTAAGAGGGTATGGAGATGATTGAATAAAAATATCGGATAGATTTAAATGTATGGATGTAAGTTTTGCGAGGTTCGTGAAGCTACCTCGTGGTGCAACAACGGAGAGACTTGCACGAGGGGGGAGCTCAGCAAGGTCGTCCCGTCAAGCGCGAGCCCCGGCTGCCAACGTTTTCACCACTCAAATATACATATATAATACACATATACATAGGTCTATCAAAAACCTACAATATTTGGTACATACTATTACAATATATAACGGCAGTATATAATACAGAAACTTTATATGAAATATGAGAATAGATAAAGAGCCCAGTTTTGTTAACCATATTAACAGTCTCGTGTCTCAAACCCAATCTTATTAAGTAGCGCTGCCAATAACTAAGGCAGCCCGCAAACTAAGCTATATTAGCTAACTAAAATATAGATAGATAGATAGATAGATAGAATATTCTTTATTATGTACACCATGCAAATAACTAGAATAACATTAAACAACTTATAAATAGGGTGACACAATGGGCGGTCTTATCGCTAAAAGCGATCTTTTCAAGACAACCTTTGGATGGATTTAAAGGAGGACAAACAGTACTGTAGGTAGTCTGTGGTGTAACATTTTTCAAAATTAATAACTACATTTAAAAAAACAAATACTTAAATATAAATACATATAATATACATTTAAAATAATAATCATTAAGAGCAAAGAAGTATTTCATATTTTGTTTAAGGAGAGAGGTAGTGCTTTTTGACCAGAATTTTAAAAGTGGACAGAGTTTGAGCGCTCCTTACAGACACGGGCAGGGCATTCCATAGCCGTACAGCTTGAACTGTAAAGGATTTATCGTAAAAGCTAGTAGAATGCACCGGCATCTGCAGTCTCAGATTTTCCGATGACCCTAGATATCTATTATGTGTGTCATGAAGGAACTTAAAACGTTCTTTAAGATAATGGGGGGTTCTAGGATTAAACAAAATATTGTATAGCTGAAACAAGATATGAGTATTCCGGCGAAGTCTTATGGGAAGCCACTTGAGCTTTATACGAAATTCAGAGACATGATCATATTTGCGCAAGCCAAATATAAATCTTATGCAGACATTCTGAAGTCGCTCAAGTTTATCTAGTTGTGCCTCAGTGAGATCAAGATAACTGACATCGGCGTAATCAAGGATGGGGAGTAATAGGGATTGAGCAAGCGCAGTTTTAGTAGCAGTTGGAAGAAAATTCCGCAACGTCTCAGGGATTTAACTGATGCAAAAATTTTTCGACATACGTCCTGCAGCTGAGGACCCCAAGAAAGATGCCGGTCAACCCAAACTCCAAGGTTCTTAACTTTATCGCTAATTGGAATAGTAGTTCCGTTAAACTGAACCTGGGGAAGCTGCGACCAGTTTATCTTGGGGAACATCCTTGAGCTGCCAACAACAATGACCTGAGTCTTTGCCGGGTTAACCTGCAACCCATGGGCCTCACTCCATTCGCTAATAGAAACCAGATCCTTGTTGATGATATTAATTGCGTAATCCAGGTTCGAATAAGTAGCTTGCTTATAAATTTGTAGATCGTCAGCATAAAGGTGGTAGGAAGAAAGAAGTTGTTTTGAAATCGAATTAATAAATATAGCAAAGAGTAAAGGAGATAGGACTCCGCCCTGAGGCACACCAGCAGAGGTATCGCACCAAGAAGAGCACGACTCTTCTAAACATACACGTTGCCGGCGGCCATACAGGTAACTACGAAACCAGTCAATCACCGTTGGAGATATGTTAAGAGAGCGAAGCATGGCCAGCAGGATATCGAAGTCGACGGTATTGAATGCGTTACTGAAATCCAATAAGCAAAGCACCGTTAGACTTCCTTTTTCCATGCCTAATCTTATGTCATCAGTGACGTTAATTAACGCAGTAGCAGTGCTGTGACCAGGACGAAAACCGGACTGGAAAGAATTCAGCAGACTATTTTTACTAAGAAAAACACTTAGTTGATCGTGGACAAGGCGTTCAAGGACTTTGGAGAGAAAAGGTAAAATGGAGATTGGGCGGTATTCTGAAAAAGAAGTTGGATTTGATATAATAATTCATTTATTGATCACCACAATTTAAAAAAAATACATGGAGATATTGATATTGTTTTGTTACTAAATAACAACATACTATAATATTGTGGGAGACTGGTACCTAAGTTAGGCTTATGACCTGTGTTATAAGACACCAGGACCCATATCCGACGCTAAGTAAGTTGTGTATACGGATGTGCAACTACACGACCTAAGCTAACTCCTTCTTGTCTAACCTGGCCTATTCTCACACTTCCTTCGCCAATACCTTGTATTTAAAAAAATACTGGCCATTTGTCTACCGAGGTTGAATGTGTTACCATATAAAAGATCCGGATTCTCCTTAGTTTAAATAATAGCAAGTCAGTATTAATCTTCTTATCTGTGTAGCGCATTATTCATCTGAACTTTTTTATCGATTAATCTATTTTCAGCGATACATCCGCCGTACTTCAAATATCTGACGGTGCTTTTGCGTAGTTCTTTGTATGCACGGAATATATTTCTAGTTTAACTCAGATTAGCTTGGCTGGTTTAGTTTGGCGTTTTGGGGGACTGTCTTGTGTAACGACGATCAAAAATTGTTGATCATATGGCTAGTGTGAATAAATGGATTTTGATTTATTTTTCAGTCTGCAACACGCATAAAGCTTTGGTGATCAGATAATTGCCTATGTAAGATGCATTTTGTACACAGCTAAAATTCTGTCATAGTTTTCTAAGGAGTACTTTTGCTAATTGTTAGTTTCGCTGATAATTGGTACTTGATAATATCACTTGCAATTTTAATTTTCATCTATTAGTTATTCTGTTACACACCTCACTCTTTCAGTAATCAACCATTATACAACAACCATT
This sequence comes from Ochropleura leucogaster, assembly GCA_958449745.1. Taxonomy (NCBI): domain Eukaryota; kingdom Metazoa; phylum Arthropoda; class Insecta; order Lepidoptera; family Noctuidae; genus Ochropleura; species Ochropleura leucogaster. Next base: position 15,579,548 of record OY288200.1, read on the forward strand.
TGATTAAAATTATTAATAGTTGCAAGGTAAGGTAAGCTTAGCGGTGTTTTCACGTTTGAGGCTAACTAATACTTCATGGGATAAGTTTTATCTAGAAGAACAGAAAGATTCACTACTCTAGTTGATGCATTAACAAATGTCCTTTCATTGGGGATCGGTCTTGTTCGTTAGTTTAAGTGTGATTACACAACACACTAACAATGGTACTTGAATGGCATTTCAAAAAAAGACTGCCCCACACTAGGATTTTCTCCAGTATCGTGGGTGGCGTTTACAATCATTCTCAGCCACTGAGAAATTCCAAGTGTGGGGCAACGTTTAAAAAACATAAAATAAAATCGGATCTTTTCTTGGCACGTTAAGAACCTACGTTATCCTAATCCTCGTCGTAAAAACACTGCTGATAGTGAAGCGGTTAAACCTGTACGGACAAATTATGGACTGCGGTCATCGGATTCTGACAGACACGGTCTGCGAAGCCGGTCTGTACCGGTTTCATCGAACCTTGGGGAGGAGTGTAGTAGAGCTGGTATACTTGAATTAGGACTCACCGTCTGCATAGACGCGGAGTGGTTTATAGCAGCTTGTTGTTGAACGGACATGCCAACAGATGTCTGGACCAAGCCGCTGCCTACCAGCGTCTAGAAGTACCACATATCAACATATTAAAACTTGTCTCTTTCATATTTCATAAAAGTTAACACTTATTAGGGCTAGACCGATTTGTAAACATTTTTGTGTGAATTTCGGGTAGGTCTGAGGATCGGCTAACATCTATTTTAGTTTTATTGTAATATACAATTTTGGCAAGTTAGACTTGTAGCGATATTTGACGAATTAAGTGAGCAAGTAGACTACGATTTTGTTTTGTCATTCCCACTCCATTCCCAATGTATTTTGCGTATTTAAATATATTTTATAATGCACAAACACTTCCGACTAGTGTTTATGGCAATCACTACAGCAAAAAACTAAAAGAGCGATTTTAATAGAAGACTTGTTGGCCTCAATATAAGTTGTTAAACTGACATGGTCACTAACTTTATTTATAATATTGAAAACGGGATTTTTACAATGGTTACTAGTTTATGAGTTTCCGATATTTTGGCGCGGTTGCATACGCCATGATCATAGATAAACTGAAATTATTGTGGGTGAATCACTCACAGGCGTGAATTTTTATTGTTTGTTTGTGCCTACCTGCGGCTGTTGTAGGGTCTGCACACTTTGTGGCTGCGACGTGCTGAGCTGGCTCACCAGCGTGGCAGGCTGCCCCATGCTGCTCAACTGTGCAACAGACACAAACTAATTTAGCAAATAGCCCGGTGTCTTCAACATTAAATTAAAAGCCATATTACAAAGACAGAATTTCATGACGTTCAAGAGAATTTTGCTCTGTAATATCCAATTATCGACTTAACGAGCCCGTGAAATCAGGGTTTTGTTTAACTTAAAAACGTCACAAAATGACATTTAAAGCCTCACAACGTTAATAATAATTAGCAATAGTTATTACCGTCATAATACTCACGGGATGTATCTGCTGCACCATAGAAATGGTTTGCGGCATACCTGCCATGGGGAGAGTCTGAGCGACCGATCCTACCGGCATAGCACCCTGTTGCATGCCCAGCGACATACCTGTGTATCAAAATCTTGTTTTAGTCTCTTTTCTTGTATTGCAAATTCGCGAAACGAAAAAGGTCCGCAATAGAGATTGAACGAAAGCTGCATCTTATTTTAGGTTTTCGTAAGTCGAAATAAATTGCGAGAGCATATTTGGGGCTTTCCTTTGATTACGTGAGGTCCAAAAATGTCGGGATGAGCCTAATCAAATCATAATTTAACACGATAAGGGTGGAGGTGAATTAATGTGACAATTACGTGTATTTGTGTTACGTGTAGAATATTTTACCGACATTGAATTTAATAAAACTAGAGCAAGGGAATTTATGTCCATATTTTTCTTCCTTTATTAGTGTAAACTATCTGATCTTTTTAATAATAAAAGAACATGCTGGGAGAGGGTTCCTCACGATTGACTAGTTCTTTTAATGTGGGACTATTAAAGTAGCCTAAAGACCACGCGTGATTAGGATAGGCCCCTTTAATATGTTCTATGCCTACATGCATTTTTAACCCGAATGTTAAGTTGTTTTTCGAGATATTTATACAACTTTTGGCTCTAAGTACGTAACTTCGCCATTGTGTGGGTCTTAATCAAAGTTGACCATGGGGTCGCAATTGTACCTTAGTTTTAAGTCTTCTTTTAAAATTTATAAATATAAGATCTTCACAAAATAAGAATAATGAATATGGAATGCATACAGAGATATGAATATGGAATATCTGCCGAAAAAAAATCGTATCAACTGTTCTATATGATTTGTTAATATCTATACTAATATTATAAAGCTGCAGAGTTTGTTTGTTTGTTTGTTGGTTTGAACGCGCTAATCTCAGGGACTACTGGTTGGAATTGGAAAATTCTTTTAGTGTTGGATAGTCCATTTCTTGAGGAAGGCTATAGGCTATATAACATCACGCTACGACCAACAGGTGCTGAGCAGCGCGGGTGAAACCGTGGGGAACAGCTAGTCTATTACATATCTGTTAAATTTGAAAAAAAAATATTATAGTGCGACTTAGAGATAGCCTGAAGATGCGTAACCTTTTCATTCCGCGATTGTGTGCAAAGTATTGACAGTGGGGTGAATTCTGAAACATGGCGTAAATTTCTGGTTGGAGAACCTAATTAAAATATGTTGTGTTCCAGCTTGGTGCTCTAAACGTTTGTATAAGAGGAAGTTCCCAGAATATTGTTTCAATAGTTCACTTTCAAAATGTAGCTGCAGCTACATTATTGCGTTGCGGCTGCCACGAGTTTATAGTTTTTGGAAAAAAAAACGTGAGAATTGATTGGTGAATTAATTAATTTATTGAATATGCTGTGAGTGAATGTTAAATAAGTGATGCCATCCAACATTACTTTTAAATACTTTATTATTTTTGTATAAATATTATCTGCCTTCATTGATAGGTCAAACCAACATCCATTAACATCTAAAGTTGAATTGTGATTTCCTTAAAATAATATTATTTGCTTTGATGACTACGGTTATGTAGGTATGGGCAAATATGCTCACAAAGGCGTTCAGTAATTATGTGTGTTCTGTGTTTTGCATATTGTGTTGTGTAATGTAATGCCCCTAACAGTTGTTGCATTTGAATAATTCGGTTTTATGTATGTATTACGAGTTTCTTGTTTGTATATCGGTTAAACATTCACAAACACATATTATACATACACGAACACCGAGGCCCGGAGCAAATAGTCTGTGCGGGAATCGAACCCGCGACCCGTATCGAGCCGTCAGGGTAAACTAGGACACACACATAATAAATAATGAACTTACGTGAATTATTAATACGATGAAAAGTGCAACAACCTAATTAGAAAAAATATATTATTGGTTTACCTTGCTGTTGATAATGCACCATTTGTTGAGTTTGTTGTTGTTGATGAAGCAATTGTTGCTGTTGTTGTTGCTGTAACATAATGACAGTGATATCAACACAGATTCAAATATTCCATAACGTTGCAATCTTAGTTGCAACTGTATTGCAATCTTTAACAATAAAAAAGTAATATAATAAAATAGTGACCTGCATAGCTTGCTGCTGCAACAAAGCCTGTTGTTGTATATTCTTAGACTTGTCCTGCAGACTGGTAATCTGGCCCGAGTTCATCAGCAGGAGCCTGAAAGAAGCCACGAGCACGTCAATAAATCTAACCAACCGAGCGAAAGTTATTGTAAATAAAGTCATGAATACCATTTCTTTTTCCCGGCGCCAACATCGCTGCTGGGCCGGCTCACCGAAGCATTAAAACAAAATTAATACTCAATGGTTATGAAAAAGAAGTATATTGTGAGTAAAAAAAAACACATGCAGGGAACAACACCGCGTAAGAAAATATAGATTTTTGTGTGACGTCACGTATTGGGGTATGTCATACTGTGTTTTGAGAGCCAGTGACACAAAAATCAGCGCACATCTATTTTTATTTTATACAACATCATTATATTGTGCCCTGTGTTCACAAAATGAATAAATGAATTTGAATTTGACACTGATCCAGGGTAAGAACCCCTGTAACTCACTGGCCTGGTGTTCTTATGTCGGGTTACACGGCCAACAGAGCTCGACTCAATCTCAATCGTAATAGCGAGTTTGTTAAAGCGTTACAGCATAGATGGTGAACCTATGGATAGAAGACCACTGGTCAAAAAACCATTGGCTAGAAAACCAACTGGAAAAGCGTTGGTCACAAAACCATTGGTTATAAGACCGTTGCCCGAAAGAAGTAGTACAAAAGCAGGGAAGGCATGCATGGGAGAGCAAACCAACAATCGTTGGGCGGGTTACTCACTGTTGTTTCGGCTGTTGTATCTGATGTTGCACCTTATTAGTTTGATTCGCCGCATCTTGCTTAGCTGCGGGCGCCGGAGATCGCACGCCCTGTTTGCCGCGTTGCTTTGCCTGAGACATAAACAGCGTTACGATGCGATATTCTTTTGAAAAATGGAATTTCATAATTACGATTTTATTTTAAACTTGGATTATTGTATTTCACTGTCAGTCACAGACTTTTCTATATATTAAGTAATTCATATATATATTTTGATTCAACGGACCTGATTCTGAGCTTGGTTGGCGCTGGTCTGCGTAGAAACTGACGACGCTGGGCCTGGTCGGATGGCGCCGGATGGCAGAATATTCGAGAGCGGGCGTGGCGTTTTGGCGAGCCCATCGGACGAAGCACGAGGCTTTGATGTAGTCGACGTAGCACAGGCCACACTTACACCTGGAAATAATAAGCAAACGGTAACTATTGTATACGGTACAAAATTTAAACGTGCAGTATTAACAATTATGCTAATGAAAAGAACGTCAAAACAAATAGTTTATAATCGCTTGGCAATGCAAAAGCAACATTCGCAATTAGAAACATGGGCAGCACAACACATTAGCTTGTTTACGGAAAACAACTACAAGTTATCAATCTTACAATACTACAAAGATTAAATACACAAAACAAAACTCTACATTACGTAGATTGGACAAAGAAACGAAATAGTTATAATACTAACTGGTATGCTGCACGTTCTGCGGCGAGTGCTGTATGAACATCGATGGCGGCGCGTCCGGCTGCGTGCCCCGGATGAATATAGGGTTGGGGGCCAGTAGCCCTCCAGCGGGCAGAGTCCCAGCTTGCAGGCCCCCGGCCCACACCTGAGGCAGCGCCCCTGAGATCTGCCACGGCGCGAACTGCATCGTCTGACCGCTCTGCGGAACAGACCACTTTGTTAGACAATAAATTTTATATTCATCAGTACATAGAATTATATACATAACAGTTGATATACGTAATAGCTTATTTAGTGGGGCAGCTAATTTTAATGATTTTATTTTTTCGGACTAATAAATTTAAGGAGCAGGAAATTTAAGCATGCAGGTTAGGCAAAGAAAACAGAGTGTTTTGCTGACATCCATAGTAATCATAGTGTCATGATCCCAACTAATAGAAGTGAATAAAATGTATACACATAGATACAAAAGTGAAAAGAAAAATTTAAAAGTGATTTTATCCTACGTATTGATTAACGCTTATCTTTTGTACAAACTTAATATTTTGGATACTATACTTTCACAAAACAAGTCTCTTTTCAATGTACGTTACGTGGAAACCGTTATTTCACTAGAAAACCCCGGATGCGCATTTCCTTGCAAATGTCACATCAAAAAGCGATCGAATCGAACCAAAAAAAAAGTCACAAACTGAGATTGATTAAACACAAATTGGAGAATACACCGATCAAATAAGTTATCTTTTAAAAAGCGTGTAAATTGCGTTTCTTTTTACAGGTGATGAAAAGTACACAAGATCTGAAATTGTCTTTATATTTTTCTGTAAACTTTTGATACGCTGTGTATCTTGGGTCTTTGTATTTATCAATGAATTGCCCATTATATTTTATTAACGTCAAGTCACCACCATTCGAAAGATCCATGTGGGACAATACACTACTTTATATGCTTTGAAATAAGACATTGTTCTAAAATTACTCTATTTCCTTGACTTCAGACGTCAGCAAATTACTATTATGTACTTGTACAATTATCTCGATTTGTATGGATATAAATATTATTACAAAGAATAAAGGACCTATTTAACATACTATCAAAAGGCTGTGAATTCTTAAACTTACCGATTTAAATTATATATCAACCATAAATTATTATTGAAAATTCTATTTGTAATGTATACAAGGTGTTACATAATAATATGTGCAACCCGCGTGTTCTCTTGGACTATGAAACTGGACAACTTTTATATCACGAGTTTTAGAAATTAGTATAGGAACTGACGCGATTAGTAAATAATAAGTTTAAGAAAACTAAAAACTGTTATGAATTTCGCAAAGTCCTAAAACGTAAGTACAGTTAAAGGTGGGGTTGCGCTTATTATGTTACACCCTGTAGAGACCGGGTTATATGCAACTTAATATCGTCGAATTATGCATGCAAAAATAAACTATACATGTCAAACATATATAACCCAAGTTGATTCAGTACATACATAATTATGCAACATAAAATTAAGTGCTACAAAATAATGATAATCTTTTTTAATTCGTTTTCTTCGAGATTTTCATTATGTATTGAAAACCAGGTGCTGTTCTAAATTAACAATAGTACGATTGCGCTTTCTTTATTGAAAATATCAATATTATTTGAAAACGGGTCTTTCTACACGCACTGTGTTGAAAAGACACTATTTATTTATGGATATGCAGATTTTCTCTTAAATATGCATAAAACAGACACAATATATAATATGCATTTGCACAAAATCAAGGCGAATAAAAAGGCATTTAATATTCATGTGTGTCTTTTTTCATTTAAATAATAGCAAGCATAAATAGCTACTCTCATTTATAAGTCCTGATCGCTGACTTGTAAAATAAACAGGAGCCAGCAAGAAAACCTAAAAATGTAACATATTTAATTGCACAAGTTTTCAGTACTTTTTAATGTCAGAAAATGGATTTCTTATACCATTTTATTTTCATATAGTTATGGTAATGACAAAATGCAGTAAGTAATCATAAAATCGCTATAAGTTGCACCTGCAATGCCGCTTTAAATGTTCGCCAATGCATAAAACAAGCTTAAATAATGTTAAATACGCTTAAATATAATTCTTAAACTAACATGGTCAATAATATTTAAAACGAGAAAATTATCATGTTTTATTATTATATTTTTTAATAAACACCAGCAATAACTTTTATTTATCCATGATCATGGCGTTTGCAACACCGCCGATATATAGGGAACTCAATTTAAATTAAAAATAAAGCATGATAAATATCCCGTTTCAAATGTTTTCACGCTTAAATAATCGAAACTTAATTAAACATTAGTCAATTTACCCAAACACTCCCAATTTTACTCATTGTATTAAAATCACACCTAATGTAAGGGTAAATTGACGACTTAAGAAAATAAAAACTATGTATTGATAATATTTTCCAAGATCTAAAAACGTATCGGATTCACATTTCACATGACTAGCACCCATAAAAAAGATTTTATTTCCAATTTTTTTTTTCATAATGATTACAATATACTATTAGTACACACCTATATTCTAGCAATTCTATCTATTTCAGAAAATAAATTGATGATGTGATGCAAACGCCCACCCTCCCCCACCCCCGCACCATGTTATGTGAATATGTGAATCCGATTCAGTAAGACCTTAAACAGTTGAGAAATAACAGGTCATTTTGTAGTACCTGCAACGGGCTGATGATCTGCGCCTGCGTCGGTTGCTGTGTCCCCAGCACAGGTTGGGACACCTGCACGCACTGCGCCTGCACAGGCACGGTCTGCGTGACACCAGTCCCTGCCTTGTTGCCGGCACCCTTGGCGCCACACTGCCGGTATGGAAAGTAAGACGTTAGTTGACCAAGTGGTTTACAGAAAAGGTGGTTATAGAAGGCGTGGTTATACAATCTTGACTTGCTCTCTGCCATATTATACGTTGATTAAGTCAAATTGGAAATGTAAATAAAACATAAGTGATAAAGACAGCTATAGGCCGACTCCTTAACTGAGACCATTCCTGAGGTAGTACGCCGTGCGGGAGAGGTGTTGACGCCCATCTGTCAGCCAATGACTGGGCTTTCGCATCACGTCACCACATCACTCTCGCACCGTGCAGCTACCTAACGTAGTGTCAGTTAAGGGATCAGACTGTATACGTATAGCTAAAAATGCATAAAGCAGGTAGTTTAAACTGTTTGGCCATGTTGTTTGCTCTTAAACCTCACAGAGCGTTTCCACCTAATTAAATGTTGACTCTCTCCCCTTCTCACCATTGGTTGAGCAACAAAACATCCTTCCCGAACTGTTGTAAATAACGAGTTTTACAGTCGTAATAAGATCTACGCTATCATCAGTCAGCATTAAAGATGCCAAAGTACTCTGAGATCGAATTAATGAGGAGAGAGAAGAATTTGTTTCGAAAGGTTACTCGTCAGATTTCATCACAAAATTAGATTTAATTAATAGAAAAAAATACAGCTGTAGTACAGTTGTTAGGCGCCTGGTCTATCTCATTTGTTGATCGTACTTGTGAAGATGGTACCTTATGCATATCAGTTTGTTTCTGCTGTCCGATGCCAGATACGGTAGACTGTGAGTGCGCCGGCAGGATGCTCGGCTGCGAGTTGATCACGCCGAGAGGACTGAACACGAACGTCTGGTTTTGTGTCGTTGGGATAGCCGGGATCGTCGTGTACCCCGGGAACGGCGCTGACGACACAACAAGACAACGTTATAACACACTACCCATTATATCCTCAAACGAATTCAACACATCACGTCACAACTAATGATGAGCACGATCGACGATCGTGTAAAAAGAAAATGATTTATAGAGAACATGAAAGATATACCGTCACACAATATATTACCAACACTAACACGTATGTAACTGAAGTATTATAAAATGCGTGGGAAGCTAATAAAAAGCTGCACTTGCAAGGTGATCCATTAAAAAAGCCTACGTCTGCATTGAGCATACAAAAGAATGTTGCCATAAATTTTGAAAAAAGCTTTAAACAAATTCAAGTGGTAAGTATAGCCAATTAAAATATATTGCTCAAACAAACCAAATTAACGAAATAAAATTCCCTCATAAAATAATTGTACATTCAGATCTTTAATCACGAGACTCAAAAACAACATTTTGAAAATTGTATAAACCTTGTTCCTGATATGTAGTGAGACCTGTAAAATTTACTGAAAAACTAAATAGTGTAGAAGTTCATTCCTGCATGGCGCATAACGACAGGTTAAGTTAATTTTACACTGGTATTTTATGAGTTAAGGATAGCTAGAAATGTGCACTGATACATAACGTTACTGGCTAAATGGCGTGGTATACATAGCGGTTATTTTTTAGCATCTAAGCTGCAGTGGTAACGGAGATAAACCAATATTTAGAAGTTACTACGGCTGAATCAGCTGCATAAACCGCTACATGGGTATGGTAAGAGTATGTTAAGTAGTGGGAGCGTAGTGAGTGACTGATGGGTTGGTGTTCAATGTCTTTATATTCGCATCAGTGGTAACACTTGTAATACGAAACCCACCCTTAGTTATGTGGCATGGAGCTCTCAATGTTATCTTGTTTCATGTAGGCTGTAAGGTCGGCACAGAGCCGGCTTAGGCCCAGACTCCACCAAAGCGGAGAGCAGCGGAGCGGAGAGGAGATGGGCGGAAACCAACCAATCACATTGCTTTAAATCTACATCGCGTCTCTCATTTTTCCTATGATTGGTTGACTCTTGCACATCTCCTCTCCGCTCCGCTGATCTCCGCTTTGGTGGACACCGGGCCTTAGGCTTGATAAAAGAGGCGTTAGTTCAGAGTGCACGCTCTTATTTACAGCTGAGTCAGTTTACAGCGAACTCAGACGTAAGCCGCCTAAGTGGTTTACTAATAAAATGACGTCGGTCTGTGGCACACAGAAGCAGTCATCGATCGATCGTCTATTGGTTCATCTGATAAAGGTTGTACAAATTGCCGTCACGGCGACCACCGGATGTTGACAGATAATGTTAAAGGTATTCAACAGTGTCCGGTGTACGCAGCCAGTCTGACCGTTGTCTGTAGCGGTTTACTTTTATTTTGTGTGAATATTTGTGAATTATGATAATAATTAAATAGTCTAGAGGCCAGTGCGTTTGTATCGTAATAGCTACACATATAATAATAGCACATTTGAATAAATATGGATAGGCATTTTTTCTATCGTGGGGATTAAAAATATAACCTATGCGCCTTAAGGAATGTCTAGATGTATTATAAGCCTTTTGGAGTAGGAACTTACCGGCCTGTCCCTGCAAGACTTGTTTGCCTTGCGTGGTTAGCATGTGGGGGGCTAGTTGGTTACCCTGGAACGGCTTCCCGGCGGCGATCACCTAGACAACAGGCTTCAAGTTACACAAAGAACAACAAAAACGTCCTCGGTGATTTAAATACGCAGCGCTCACAACTAACCAGTTGGTGGTGATGTGTATCAAACTACAATTCTTTAAAAGATTTGATTTTAATAGAGGCTGTTAGAACAACATCATCTAATAAATCAAATACTTTGCGAATCTTCCAGTCAAAATTGCGATATTTTCAGCAGGGTGTACGGTCAATAAAGGAAAGAAGTGACTAGACTCGTCAGCTATTGTAGAAGTTTTCGAATAAAAATCCATTTATTTTGATAGAAAACAAACAGTTTAATTAAGTAATTAAATTTGAGTTGAAAACTTCTAACGGCTTCTATAAAAATTCAACTACTTCTGACGAGCCCGGTTACTTTTAAATGTGAATTCTCTGTGTCTTGTTTTAGAGGTAAATGAAGTCTGTTGTGTGTACATACCTGTATTTGCTGCGAATTTAAACCTGGATGCAAGGCAATATTGCCTGGCATCAGCAAGGGTCCCTGTGCATTGTACAGCTGTTGCAAGTACGTGCTGTTCTGTAGAGGTTGCTGAATCACCTGCACGCTTCGGTGGCCCCATTCCGCGCTACACAAATTAATTTACAGGATTTTAACATTACAAGAGTCACCTGAAACATTATGAGGAACGACATCCTATCAATTATAGCGCCATAACGTTAATCTTAGGATTTTACTCGATTTTAAAGTTTTTCAATTTGTAAATATAACATTTGTCTATTCGAAATCAATATATGTCGCGGAAAGTTAATCCGGTTCATTTTGTGGTGAGGTTTAAGTTCGAGTTTAAAAGAATGTTGTCTGTACACGGCACGATGCAAACCTCGTCACATACAGCAAAATGAGTAAGTAGTGGGTGTGAGCCCGTGCTCTTCACAATCTCGGACCATATTGTAATTTGGGCAGCGGGTAGTATCGGCCGTCGTTCTGAATGTCCTTAGTGTTCAATTAATTGACCTTCTTGGCAGTGACGTCGAGTCCTAAATATTTTGCAGTACATTACGAGCATCTTTAAAGATAAGTATTATTTCAGGTCTTTGTTGCTAGCTTGCTATTTTATTTACTAATGAAATAATTGCTTTCAAGCTCTTAAACAAATCCGTCTTGTGATTCCGGAAAACAAAGATAGATGACACTTCAACAATTGCAATACTTACTACGTCAAATAAATTAGCAAATGAGTTTCATCATTAAAAGTGATGTTAACTTTTCGTTAATATTGCTGTTCAATAACTTCAGCACACTCAGGGTTCCGTAACATACAAACAATATTTTTAACACTCATTCATACGTTAATCTACAATCAACAAAACTAAATTTGTTTTGCATAGGATGTTAATGAAAAACAAAGTTACTGCTGCAGTTTCACAAAAACTTCCATTATCTGAAAACCTAAATATAAAAAAAAATTAAGTTTCTTTTTTGTAAAACGGCTTTACAGACAGACAGGCAGACGGATAGAGCGAATCTATAAGGGTTCCGTTTTAGCCTTTTGGCTACCGGAACCTATAATTAGAAAATACCTTGCTATGGCATTTTAGACTTAATTGTATAAATATGTAATTTGAAAACTGGTAAAAATTCTTCGACCCTATAGATTGATATGTCACTGTGTGTGTACGGTCCGCATGATTAAATTATCTTGAAAGATATCGTTTCAATTTATTAAATATGTTTTTAGGAAATAAGATTAAATCAAAGAAGGCACATTTTTTGTCAGTGCTTATGAATTGAGAAGCCACATTGGAGGTAATTGCCCTACAGTGGGACAGTTATAAGCTGGTATTATATGGAGGTACGATTGAGATTTAATAAGTTTGAGAGAAGAAAAATTCAAAATCAACTTTTTTTCCATATAAATAGAGTAGTTTCCTGGGTCAAAGTTCTATTGCGTCCGTCTTTTAAATTATTCAAAAATAAGGAACATGTACTTTTTATTTGTGAATTATAATAACAGTGACAAAGATATAGCCCATTAAAGTTACGTGTGACGTCACGCGTTGCTACATTTTTTTCGCAAGCAATGACGTCACAACTAAATAAATAAATATAATTTTTTTGGAAACTAGCCTATTATACACTTCTATAACAAATTGAAGTACCTCTTGAGACGGTTAATATGCTATCAATTTCTAGGTATTATTTTATGTTTTCACAGAATAAAAAGAAAGGTTACTGGGATGAAATATTTACACACACAATAAAGAGACATCAAGGAGAAAATATTGCGTAAAATGTGTCGAATCGATTTCTTAGAACCTATTTATGTCCCTATTGTATCGGCTGTTGACTTCTAATGTTCTATTCATATTAACCTGTCTGTTTTCCTGATGCGTACATTTAGAGAGAATATATTATGGAGAATGAGATTGTATGTATATGTTATGTATGTATAATGTGATACTGTCACGTTTAGCGCAAGACAATCCCAGAATGAGGTACCTCAATTATAATGCACTAGCTGTGCACAGCAGTTTCAACCACTGCTCAGCTCTTTATTGTCGTAGCGTGATGTTGTATAGTCTATTAAATTCGGGAAACAATGCCTAAGCAAAATTTCAACTTAGTTCTGCCAAGGAATCGCGTTCTTCCATACAAACTTTGCCACTCTGTTTTACTCCCTTAAGGGTGGAGTTTTGCAAAATCTCGTCTTAGTGAACACCTACGTACTAAATGGATTCCCCAAGTAAAATTTGTGACTCTCGTAGTATCTGAGATTTCGTACGATAGGTCACTGATTTTCTCTTTTAAATAATTTCGTTTTTTTTTGGTTGGTTATTTTTGATTAATTCACCTGAGAGCCCCCCCCTTAAAAACTCTAAATAAATATGAAGATAACGTTTGCTGCTACAATACATAATAAATGTCTATTATGAGGTTAATACATTCGTAAGTAGTAATTATCTTACTACCACCAAATACGATGTAAAACATTGTATGGGTTCGGGGTTGCAGGTCGAAAGAGATACCGCGGCCCCGGAACGTAAAGGGCAATAGAAGAGTATGGGTGGGTTTTAGTCAGTACAAATCTGACACTCCCCCCCGCTACGCCCAGAGCGGAGGAAGTTATTTGATGATTTGCCACCCCAAAAAAAAAGACACTATATTACGCTACAACAATTTCAACACTTCAATATAGGCGCCGTGGAGTAGATTTTTTGTCGTATATTGAAAAACATAAGTGGAAATGTATGTATGTATAGAATAGCAGAATATTTTTAGACACTGTAAATTTTTATTTCAATGAATAATAATGGAGCACAAAAAAGTAATGTTACCTGATCTGCTGAGGATGCTGCGAGTTCGGAGGTAGGCTTTGCAACGGTGGCATGGTGGAGATGCCCCCCGCTTGCTGTTGGATCCCAGCGCTGGCCTGCTGCTGCTGAACCTAAGGCAGGTGCAATAGATTTAATTTGCATTTAACTTTGGCATTGTTCTCATAATATCTCACTTTGATATCAAGGAAACCTCCACGACGTATCATCACCTTCAAGACAAAGAAATCAAAAGACGCCTGCCCAAACTTAAACTTTTTGTTTTGTTAATATGATTTACCTACTAAGGACAAGTTTAAAGAGCCTTACCTACGCAAGATAAGTAAAAAGGATTTATCGTGTTTCAGTCGTTTTTTCATCGCTTTAAGGTATTTTTCGTATATCGTCGGCTTTTTGTTCAAATACGTTTCTTCCGAGTTACGGTTTAAACATTTTTGTATGAAGCCTAGCCTGGCAAATTTATAAAGTTTCACGTTTAAAGGATATAACCGATCTTAGAACATATTCATAGATGGCGCCATCTGTAGAACTTTACTTTTATTAGTCTCACTTAATGAATACTGTATTGAACCATAGCTGAAATCAAGATAAACATCTTCTTTAAAAAGCTTCGCGACCTCACTTATCGATGTTATTATCCGTACTATCAATACAAAAAACGATCTTCTAAAGCGTCAGGTATCCGAGACAAAAGCTTTTAAACTTAGAATCTATTCATTCTATGCACCATCACCAAAAAGTTACTTCACAGTTCCTACAACTTTGGTATAAACTTTTAATCAAACGTGAGAGTAACTTTCAAAAATAAAATCCAAATAGAAAAATATTGTCCCCTTTACGTTGTTCGCCAGAGTGGCAAGGAAGCTTGTCACGAACACCATAGTGAACCGCACAATACTGACCACCGGCTCCCAGCTGACGCGCGCCGTCACGCTACAGCCAGTGGTCAGTGTTACCGGTGATTTTCACTGAAATAAAACCTGTATGAACAAAAGGCGTGCTCTCACAAGTCGTTTATAAGTCACGATTGAAGACAACTTCATTCATATTACAACATTAGCCAATTCGAGTCCGCACCAAGCTCGACTTACAATTGAGTGTTATCAGCGTCGTTTGTGTTTCCTGCTGATTACGTCATAATCAAATGCTACCAGTCTGTGGCTATACATTCTATTTGTAAGTCGGTTATTTTGACTTCTTCGAAATTATATGAATTTTATTTTATTGATCATGATCATACATAACGTACGCCTCGTACCTTTTATTCAATACTAGCGACCTGCCACGGTTTCGCATAGGTGCAATGTACTTGGGCACTAATATTATACATATAAAAGTTCCTCTTGAATGAAAGTTTCTATTTTAAAAAAATCGCATCTAAATCCGTTGCGTGTGAGCGGGAAGCTACTTTGTTTTATAAAATGTAGTGGAAGTCTATGAACAGCTGTCTAATCTACCTTCAAAAGCGTACGCTTCGGCGGAAGCAGCGGCGCGACGCGGCGTTTCAAACACATTGTCGCAGGTACATGACACGTTGAAATATCCATATACGTAGGTAGATATGGATACTCACCACACTCGAATCCTTTATGTGTACAGTTACTTCTTCCACATTAAGCTTAAACTCGTCGCTTTTCTCATCCACAACTCTTTCCCGGGTGTTGGAATGACTCGTTTTTAGCCTTTTCTTTCTCGTACATTTATCAATAAGGTTTGCCTCCTCGAGAACATTAAAAAACAAAGCCATGCGGGCCATTCTAAGAACCCTATCACGAAGAATACCACACACCAATTTCCGAGTAAAATCCTACTATAATCTTTGCTGCGATTATTTTGACAGTTCTCCGCTCGGATACACAGATGTTCGATATATTGTCTATTTGTGAAGTTAACAATTGCGAATCGAATGTAATACAGTTTATGCCAAGCACGAGCTGTAAAGAGTATATTAGCATTATTAGCCTCTCATCTTTGCAAGCAAGCTTGAACAAGGTGAGCGGAAAAGTATAAGGCTGGCGGCACAATACCTACTATTGCGTGGGCAATACTTGCCCGTACTACTTATGGCTTAATATGAGAACAGGGCTGCAGTTCTCCGTACAAATGTACTGTCCTGTTTTCTTCTGAATAAAAGACTTCTAGAGAATTTATTCTTTTCTTCATGAAATCAAGGTCTGCTGTAAGAATCTTCCTATCATTTCCTATTTGTCGGCAACAATAAGTAAATAAACAAAAAACAAAGTATGACCCTCCGAAAAATTACAAAAAAATGCCCCATTTTTACCGCAGGAGTCAGATTTTCAATCGGTCGCCAGTTGACTACAACAAAAATAGGTAAAATCAGAAGGTGCTAACTCGCGCGCAGTCGCGAGTTTATGAGGCGCGAGTTGACGAACAAGCCGTATGTTTCCGAAGGAGTCCCATATCAATTTTGACCATATTTCTTGGGTTATTTACGAGTTATCTTCTATAATACATACTTTATCTTCCAATGTATATTGACGATTGGCTGATACCTTACTCTCTTAGTAGCAATGACAAATGAATACTCGGTAAGAATTTGTGTGAGATACAATTATACCACAACTAAAAAGGCTGAAATAAAAATCGTTTTTCCCAAAAAAACTACTTTTTGCAATTACAAGTGTTTTACTTAACCAACACAACTTGAAGCGTGCGGATGGTCTGGCAAAACATTGCTTGAAATTCCACCGCGTTTCAAGATATGTTGGTCAGTTTACACATGTGTGCCCTGTAAGAGAGAAGCTCACCTGGTGGGACATGCTGCTCGGCATGGAGGACACGACGGTGACGGTCTGGTGGTGCTGCTGCGACGGTTCGTGCTGCGCCATGCTCATCTGCTGTTGGACCACTTGCGTTTGACCGTCTACAATCTGTGTATAAAATGTATGAGCGTCAGTGGTTATTATTCACGAGAAATGGATTTCTTTAGATGCTATATTATCATAAACTATAGTAAAAATATGTGAAACATTAAACTTGTTTTCCATAGTAAAAGCTAGATAGTTAAGTTTTACGAAATTACGATGTCATTATTCGTAAAAACCAGACAGCGGTGTTTCATAACACTAAGGCTAATTTCGAACCGAGAGTAAATCAATCAATATCATCTTCAATGCAAACTAGACGTTGTAACATCATGTTTTTGAAAAGAATCACGTAGGAATCAATTAACCAATTGAGACGAAATACGACTGACACAATATCTATGTTCTCACAATCACGCGTGGAGAGTGATCCCACGCTTACATTCGACAGCCCGCCTCCCACCCCTACCTCTGTTAATATTGATATTTTACTAAATATCTACCAACACCATCACTCATTTATGTTCACAGAAATTTATTGTGAATTCACGATAAATGCAATATTAACTTTGCTGTATTTTTGCGAGCTGATTGTAATTCGAAAAAGGAAGGAAGTAAAGCTTTCGGCACGCGTTGGAAAATGTTTTTATCCTTAATAACATGGTCAAGCAGATTAACCTGTACAAATATGATTGAAAATCTGGTTCGTACTATTTAAAAAAGTTATTCGTTGGTTAAAGTAAATACGGTCGGTTTGATCAGTTTTAATGGTAGAATAATAGGTTTCGTTCCAGTGTATTGAAATCACCACATTACAGTTTGTTTGCTTCTTTGTCTTTTTAAAAGTGAATTGCTTTTTTTTTAATTTTACATAATATAAAACTATTTAAACTGTCACTCTATATAAAATATAAAATTGATTTTTTATTTTATATAAAGTTGAAATGTAGACATCTGGCGAAATGCGTAATACGTAAAGAGATCGTATGATCGATACGTAAAAAATACCACCGGTGCTTAATATAATAAACTGGTGCCTTACGATTTACTGTTTTTTTTTTACGGTAACAGTTTTCATATCACCCTATATTATGTCCTATATTATCTATAGGTACTTCCCCATATTATAAATTTTAGTTTGAACTAGTTTAAGGTTTAGTTATTTTTTATATTATACATTCAAAGATTTAAGATTAAAATTTGTTTGTCCTCGTCTTACATACAGGTTAATAGGAGAAATTCTCGATGCTTCTCCCGACAAAGAATATGTAGATAACTTATGTAAAACCCACTTAGTTTATATACGTTTAAAATTTAAATGTTAGGCCTAAATTCATGTTGTTTAAAATTTTAAATGTGAACCAAAAAACAATATAAATGTTTTACGCAATAATACACATTATTTATTCATTATCTGCTATCTTAGGGGACTTCATTAATTCAGAATCAATACATTTATGTATTTGTTTTAAGATAAAGCGGTAGAAAGCTACAGGTTGATTTTCAAACGTATGTCTAAATTTTTTTTTTGAAGACCTTTATTTAATACTTTTATTAATTAAAACAAAATAATCATAACCCTCTGAAATATATTAAGTTGTTAAAACATTGCATTTTGTCGTAAAAAAATTTAATGTTTTATTTTTTTTCAACAAATGTTAATGATAATCTGGAAGATATTGTACTTCGTTATCCCTTGTTTATCTTCTACACTTTGAAAACCGGCGATCGAATCGCGCGTCCTAACAATAGTTTGTTTTGAGCCCCCCTGTCCTTAATCAAAATTGGTAGTATAGATCTGGATCACACTGACCTCATCCAAGACTAAGAAGTGTAGATTATACTGGTTCTTTTCCAAATATATCGTTTTGGACCTCATTGTAATAAAGTAACAGGAGCGGCTACCGCTCGGCGCGAAAAATAAAATCTGTGCGGCTCAATGAGACACGACCGTAACCTGGCTCGCATATCAGTACACTAACGAGTGGCCCTACAATTGCCGGCAGAGTTGTAGGTAGCCGCGGCTCACGCTGGCTTTCAGCGCAGCCTCACCGTGTCCGAACATTTTAATTTATTTCGATTAGCGTCTCGCTTTGCAGGGGTGCAATAGCGTACAGTGCTTTAAACAAGTCTGAAAATATAGCCTATATAATAGCTGTCTTGTTCGGTTTCATCCACGTCGTTTATTGTTGAACCGCTCCCGTGGGTAGTAACGTAATGGTGTATAGCCCATGTTATTTCCTGATAATGTAGCTTCCTATTAGTGAAAAAATGGTTAAAATCGGTCCAGTAGTTTTGGAGCCTATTCAATACAAGCAAACAAAAAATACTTCCTCTCTATAATATTGGTACAGATAACTCCTCGGAAAATGCCACACATCAAATCCATTATGTAAAGTGAGAAATCTAGTAGAAGTAGTGGTCGGAAAGTAGTAGAATATTTTTGCATGAATAGGACTAAACCTTCCTATTCATGCAAAAATATTCTATATTACTTCAATATGGTTATCATTAATCCAGGTGTTCTTTTTTATTTGAATTATTTGAAAAAATCTATGTTATAAGCTATGCTTAAAATATGTTTTCTGCTGGGAACAGTATGCTATTCCTTATTCAATCTATGAGTCCCGTAACAAAAACTGAATCCAGATTTAGTATGAATTTTCACTTAAAATTAGTACAAAGTCCATCAACTACTTTTAGCCCGGTCAAAAAAGACAGTCATGGCTATAATTGTACGCATAGAGCTGAAATTTTAATGTCGGGAACACCCATCTATACTATCTATGCTAATATTGTAAAGAAGAAAGATATTGTGATTGTTTGTACCGAATAAGCTCCGATACTACTAGACTAACCATCTTTTCATCAATAGAAAACTAAATTATCTGAAAGTTACATAGGATATACAAGATCACGTTACGACAATTCGGAGCCGAGCAGTGGGTAAAACCGCAAGGCAAAGCTAGTTATAAATAAAATGTGAATAATCCGCATCGATCCCACGACGATTTTTTTTTCAGGTGTTTATTAGTGGCATGAATTACTACGGATTACTACTACTACTGGGTATAGGTCGACTAGTGACATGGGCGCCGCTCTGTCGCGATAGAAAATACTTGCAAAGATTAAGATTTTTATATAGCAAATTACTGATGTATTAGAAAGTTAAGGTATCTATGTAATTGTCCGATTAGTTCACAACCCTGTCGATATTATTTTTCATACAATTCTAAAGAAAACCAAGTTTGGCTTCGGCCGGGCAGTCATATTGTACTGAATTTCAAGACTGCCCGTTGTTCTATAAAGTGATTTGAATTTGGAACCTTAAATAGAAATAGCAAGAAGGCTTTTACCAGAGAGATTTCTCATCGCAGGTTTTAGTTACCGTAGATAAACGACCCGGAACAACTATCTGTAGATTATACAAAATTTTTTTTTCGACACGTAGGGCTGCAGTCAAACGCTTAGCCACTACGCCAACCGTGCCGAGTACAATACTCAATACTACTATTATTTGAATTTATCTTGGACATCACTGACATCGGTAAAACAAAAACATCGTGAGGAAACCTAGACTTGTATTGAATATATAGTAAGTTTGAAATCACCAACCCGTCATGAGCAAGTATGGTGATCAATGCTCGTGCCTTCTCTGTATAAAATAAGAGCCCTATACTCAGCAGTGGAGGAGGAAAAAGGCTAGATGAAAGAAAATTAGTCACATCATTGTAAACACTTTTCTTTTGCAAAGAGTCAAGTTCAAAATGATTGAATAATTGACTCACCCTAACCTTTTTTTTAACCTGTATCGGTAAGGTAATATTCCCGGAAAGTCACCACAACAACTGATAGATAGAGTTCCTGCATCTTTGATTTTTTTTTTGTAAAACAACAACCGAAAGTCGTTGCTCAAGATTGCTAGAAATTCTGTACCCCTTTCTCGATCTACGACGTGTCGTCATCTCGAAACCCATACAAGCCAAGCCACGTGACTCGCAAACTTGCGGGAACCTTTCCACGTAAAGGTTTAGAAGGTTTTCTACGCCGTATTTCTCGGAAAATAGAAATGATTTCAGAAAAAAGACAAAGTCCCTGGATTTTTTTCAAAACTCCGCTTAAGTTTTAAAAACTCAATACGCACATTAGTTTTCCGAAAATACCAGAGTGTTGTGTTTCTGTATATCGACATTGTGACACGTCTCAAGTTTAACTAGCTGGTTGCTCTGAAACAATTCCTCAGGGGTATCGTCGCACTGACCGATGCGACATTGGTCAATTAGTTTGGATCGCACTTACATCCGGATGTAATTAGTTCACTTGGTCTACACAAACCAAACTTAAATTAAAATAAGTAACGTATCGCTAGGCTGTTTCAGATTCAAAGAGGGCACAAGTTGAGCGACACTCGCGAAGCTATGAACAGCAAGAGACCTCGATGACGACTGACCACACAGTTGATCGATGCACCACTGTAATTGGTAACATATACGAGCATCTATTTACCAGTTGAAAACCCCCCGAGTTCGCAGAAGCAAAGGTTTATTAAATTTTCAACTATTATTGTTCCTGACTATTCTTAGTCTTAGTATCGATTGCTTCACAGTATGGGAGGTGGGTCCACCTACCATAGCTTTATTGATTGCACTCGGTAAAAGTATCTCTCTTGCAACGTGTTTTATTTTTCTTCTTTTATTCATTGCGTCATTGGTCTAGTGGTCGACTGCTTAGCAGGATATCCTGGGTTCGATTCCCAAGTCAGGCAATTGCAGTGTTCTACCACGGAGTTTGGTTTTCCACCTCTGCCTAACCTCTCGGAGTTTAACAAGCATAATGTTATGATGACAATATACTGCTTTTCTTTTCGTGATTGTCTGACCTTTATGTATAAATAATACTGGTCAACACTTTTTGGTGCCGTACGTTTTTGACCTGATTTTGAGAGTACCCCATTGGTTCATTTCGTTTTTTTTTTTTTGTATCAACTCCAGTTTTGGCCTACCTTCACACCTTGTTTATTATGTTTGTTCTTTGGGTTGTCTCTCATAAGAACCGAGCAGTTATCAGACATAATATTGGTATCCCATCTAACTTGACAGCGATTCTCCATTGCTCTGATGTCCTGAAGAAACCGCTCTCTTTGTTTTTTACTTAAGTCACTTCCCAAGTAACACATAAGCAAGATAACAGTACGCATTGAGAACATTTTACAGTTCAAAGATGAATATAGTTTGTATAAGAGCTTTGGGAATAGCCAAATGCTGAATTAGGTTGAGTTCGGAGCCTTAAAATTCTTAACGCTTAATAAATTCTGTATTTCTGCCCTTCCCTTCTTTAGGCTTAATAACCAATCACCGTAAAATTATTATACAGACGTTATTTAGCATTACGCATTCCAGGTGGCTTAAAGCTGAAAAACAGTCCCGTCGGCAGCATTTATCTGAATAACCATAATCTGTACTGCTATTATTAAAGCAGTACTAAGCTAGTAGCGTTTGAAATAGCTATTTGCTGAATAAAGTATCACCTTCTGAATAATATTGTTACATAATTCTATTATACAGCTTGATAATGAATAATTGTCTTTATTTTATCTTTAAATTGAATAAGATTCTATGTTTTACTAATTATTCAGCTGCTGAATAAACAATATTATTTATGTTTTATTAAGCTTTTTTCATTATAATAGACAGTTTCAAACTATTTATTCAAATTATATACCATATTTGTATTGTTATAGCGTCCATAGCTTAATACCAGCTTAATTAAAGTATTATTGTACGTATTTATTTTTTGCGTTATGGATGAAAGTCGTGGAAAAAACGTAAGAGAACCGGTAATATAAAAAGAAAATTGTTAAAAGAATATTTAAATATCAGAAGTAGTAATTGTCCAAGTGTTTCTGGTCATCAAAGGATTTGTGAAAATAGTTTGAACAAAACTGAACCCGGTCCCAGCCATCATGCGTGTTTGCCGTGCAATGATGAGGGTTCCGTCCCCCAAATAAGTCAAACAGCATTGCGATTTACGCAAGAAGAGTGTGCATCTGATGGTAGCTGTACAGATATCGAAGAAGAACAATGTACCGAACACATGAAAAATTTGATATTTCGAGAAAAAATCAGAAAATGGGCTGTCGAAAAAAACATAACAGGATATGGCAGAAATATTAAATCAAAAATTCCCAGACATTGTACCTAATGATCCAAGGACAATTTTAAATACACCGAGACAAGTCCACATAAAGTCTATTGAGCAAGGTGAATACTGGCACAATGGCGTCATTGAGATACTTAAAAACATATTGATTAAGTAACACAAACGTTGTGCAAGAAAAGATATCACTGAATATAAACATGGATGGTCTTCCAATTTTCAATAGTTCAATTTAATGAAAGCCGGGCGGGAAAATTCCACATTATAAAAGGTTTTTGTTCGTTCGATAAAAGAACCCTAAAAATCTGAATGTAGAAATGTGGTCAAACTACCTATATAATTGTTATTCAGAAGTTAGTGTAACGAGACTACCTCTTTTTAAAGTTATAGCTTAGTAACAAGAAATGTGTGCACTTTTATTCAGCATTAAAGCAAAAACTATCGATCGCCATTAAAAAACTTTGTAACTTATACTTAAAAGGAATTTATAAATCACCAAAATGCTTAATCTCACAACTACAACATTTTCAAGTCATTTATAGCTTATTTTATGGGTTAAAATTGCTAGTATTAGCTATTTCGTCACAAGTACTTTTGTCAGACCTAGTATGTTTGTATGAAAATACTATTTTACTATCTGTTATCTTGATTATTCACGCGGCGCGTCGTGTAATGAAAAATAAAAACATTATATCAACGACAAAATTACTTGCGCACTAACAATTAACATAATAGCAGACCTCTAACTTAGTAAATTTATATTAAGTTTTCGATTTTATAAGTTCGCCGGCGGATGTCAAATCAACATTAAATTCAACATATCGACATTAAAATCCAATATTGAATTATTTTCACAATTTGTATGAATAAAGTTTGCAAAAATGTGAACAATCTTAATAAATTCGGAATACAATGACCAATTCGACTAAACTGAATAACTCAGTTGTAAGAGCTTAATAAAAACAATGTGAGCTGTTATTCAAAACTTATTAAGCTCCTATTCGTATGATGCTCAGATGTTATTTAGCTGTTGCTCAGATTTTATTCAGCGTTAAGCATTCAAAATTGGGGCCCTTTTTGCTTGAATAACAGCTGAATAGACGGTACTCAGACGTTATTCAGCTTAGTATTCAGCTTAATGCTCTTGATGATTGCTCTACTCAATCATTATTCAGTACGTCTGTGTTACTTGGGTTAGGCTATGTGGGAAGCAGTCCAAATGACTGTGTAGGTAATGAACTTTTTAACACCCTTGCTCGTAAAGCTGATGTAATTCCACCGGTTTTAAATATGTAAAGAGGGTCATAAAAAACGCGTGTGTTATCAAAGCAAATAGTTAAGTTATAGTCCATACAAATTCCATAACAGCATTATTTGCCATTAATTCAAATTTGGAACTGATCGCCGCCGCACGACTCCAGGCTGCTAGTGAGCAGCACGCTGTTACTCCTTTTTTTTTATTTATTTATTTAAAGGGTTTTGTCGCTTAGCGCTGTTACTATTCAAATTTCGAACTAATTCGAAAGTAGGCAGCGCTAGCTCGCTGTTAAAATGGCGGAGAAAACAACAGTGTGCATTCACAGATTGAGTTTATTAATTTTTTTTTGTTTCCTCGCAAAAGTGTTAAAAAACGTCGTACGATATACGTGCGTATTGGTTATAACATGCTCGTCTCAATTACGCCCTCGCCTACGGCTCGGGCTGAAATTCCGACTCGCATGTTATAACCATCTTAACGCACTAATATCGTAATGTACTATTAATGCTCATATTACACCCCAAGTGTTGTAAAGTTAAAAGCGTTTGGTTGGCAGAAATTTAAAAAAAATTCTGCCAATTGTTCTCCGAAAAAAAAACGATTTCTATGACGAATGAGTTCCACGTAGAGATTCCGTTTCGTTCATAGATGTGAAGTTATCATCGAACCGTCTTATTTGAGGACCGTCAAATATTCCATTGAATGGAATGTTTTGAGTTTAAATCTTATCTTATATTCTTTTACTGGGGTATCTGACAGACTGTGGTACTTGGTCACTGGGACATTTTCAGAATGGGATAGAGGTCTTCTCGCTGATGGCATATCAGGAGATGGCCATTTGCTTCGATTCTTAACCGACGTAAAAAAGGAGGTTCTCAATTCGACATGTATTATTTTTTTTACCGTTTATGTCGAAGATTCCAGACAGCAATAATAGTTGAAGTGATTAACCCCCGAATACTGAAACGTCACTCAAAATTTTAAGTCCCACTTAAATTTAACAGAGACGCAGAAGTGACGTTTGACCATACAAAATCTAAAGTTTAAGAGCTGCTCAAATGTTAAGCAGCCCTCACATTTTGAGTGACGTTTCAGTATTCGGGGGTTAGTTATTCAGTCTAAATTGCAGTTCCCCAAATTTCGTACACCAGGATATGTCTATTGTTTTGCAATCTCCTCGGTCTCAGATGCTCACTTTTAAACACAAACCGAAGATTTGTCTTGATTTTCAGTTTGAAGTGAGCAAAATATTTTTTTCGCTAACTTCATGATTTTTGGTTCTCATTAAAGGTATATTCACTGAATATATAACCATTTGCATCTCGATTGGTCAAACGATATCTTGAAGTGCTCGCCGCAGCACAAAAAAGTAAGAAATATAAAAGACTTTGTTGAAGTTAAAGTGTATTTTTTTTTATTGAATTAGATCTGATACAAGTATACGAGTATATAACTGATATAGGAGTAGGTACATGATATTTTGCACGCCCCTGTAATTGCTTATTCTTGGAAGTTTGGGAATAACAAAGATTTAACTATAAATAGCTAGGGAAGAAAATAATTGGTGAAACATGATTTTCTAAAAATATAAGCCTTTTCTTATTGTACGGTTGTATCTACCCACGTTTGACATTGGCATTGACTCGATAATGTGTGCCCATTATAGAGAGAAAGCCAATTTCAATAGAAAAAAATTACCTTGTAGGTATCTATAGGGTGATTTTATCACGTGGTAGTAATGACAAGTGATAAAAGAATTAATTGTGCAGATATATGATTTAGTATTTATCGCGTTTTTATTCGGGTATTCTTTCTTTGAAATTATCTTGTAGAATGTAGATTGATAGAACTTTGTATAAAACTAGCTGTGCCCAACGGTTTTACCCGCTGCTCAGGTCCCATTCTGAAGAAGGACCCTTATCACTTAGGGTATGAAAAATAGAATACGACCGATTTTCAGAACTATCGAATATAAAATCAATCGAGCCTTTTCAGTGAAGTATGGCAACTAAAACCGTTACGTGTTAGAAGAAGTATGTTCCTACGCATGATATATAAAAAAATATAAAACAATTCAAACAAATAGTCTCATAATGTTGCTGAGAGCATAAGTTTTTTTATGAGTTTATTACTCATTATCAAATAGAAGACAATTATTATAAAAATCATCAATTATCATCCACAGCTTAAAACTATCCACTGGGCTTTTACACCTCATCTTTTCGCAATAAGACCCCTTAACCTGTTTCTAGACCTTTCTAGATGTTTCTTTTTTGTGTTAAAACAAAAACTAATTTTGCGCCTCCTAAAACATGGTTTGTTGGAAATGCTCGCTTGAACCAATAGGCCTCTTTTAGTTTTTGAGTAACACTGGATTAATCGCGCCTTTGAAAATCAACGTGATAACGAACACTGACCGGAAAATTGCAAAAAGGTGAGCTAAATTTGAATTTTGCGGGCTACCTTGTCGCTTCCACCTTATCAGACTATTAGGAAGGGCGCAAAATTCGTTCGTCAATCAAAAGGCGACTTACTTGTTGCTGCTTGATATCTCCACTCATCGTTTTCTGGTTCTTTTCAAAGAGCAGGTTGCCCTGTGGTGCCAGAAAGCTGACGTTGATCTCACCGATGCCCGGTACGTTGAACTGCACCGGCTAAATATAAAAAAAAAAACATACTCAAAGCGATGACTCCTGGTATTCCTCAGCAGCCAGATCCTCAACCCCTGAATACAATGCTAAAACAGAATATATTGCAACAGCCAGTTGAATCCACTGCTGAACTAGACTGTAACAATATAATTTAAGTGGCTCCCCAGCGACTAGCGAGCTATGTTGCTCCACACCCACTGAATCTCGAGGGTGATTGAGTATCCGAAATTTTTAGTTTTCTTATCCTCTCCAACTTTTTATTGACATTAAAAGATCCGTTACGTAAACACGCGGTTAGGCACGTGCCCTTGCGACATCCGTTTTGCAACATTAAATACAAAGTTGTCAAGATTCTATAGAAATCAGAAAACAATAAAAATAATTTCCCAACATTTCTATAGAATTCTTTCTGAACTTATTTTGTATAAGCATTGTTTTATCCGGTTTTTTTTTCGCAATTCGGCAACTTAGTTTGTAGAGCTTTCTTTTCAATGTTTATGACGCATTTCTCTCTAGAAGGGTTACGAGCACTTCGGACTTGGAAATTTTCCTACGTCCAGCACGTGCGTAACATTTTGTGAGTACAATTCATGGATGAGATAAGCACGGGGCTGATGAGTGGCGAAAGCAAGCGGTCGCCTACAGCAGTGGCTTAGAATCGCGCTGTGAATGATTATGATGATAATAAATTAACAAGCTAATTTTTAAGTATAAAACGAAACATACAGGTTCGCGGGGAGTGCGAGGGCGAAAAGTGTATCACACCTGACATTCTGCCGCAATAGGATCGCCGAAATGAAAATTAGCACGCAACGCCGGACATGATTTCATTCAGAAAAACGTATTTTGCTGCAAGTTAGAAGATGATGATTGACATTGTCAGATAAATCCACGATAAAATTTAAGTCTCCCGATTATAATACCTCAAAAAAGATAGGCAATGATTATTATTTATCTATGTATATCGTACTATATTTAGATACATAAAATATGGTAATGATACATAAAATATGAGGTGTTAGCATTAGTCATTTTCTAAAACAAAAGAAAACGTTTATTACCGTAGGGCGACTGTAATTTCCAGCTGTTCCCACTGAGTCGTGATAACGGGGAAATAATAATAAAAAAATATTCAAACATATAGTAATATATTCGCCAACGCCATTTAATTGAGTAGTGGTATTGGGCCTTCCCTTGATCACGTGAGATTTTTTAAGGATTCTTTTATAGCACTGTACCTCCTTCGTGACAATGTCGTTTTAAACTACTCTTCCCTTTAAAACATAAAAAATTGAGACTACACGGGTCCCCCCGACCCGTGTAGTTTTTAATAAAGATCACATAGTTTTAGCATCTGTTTAGGTCAGGTCGGGTCACGACAGGTCCCCGATCCCCCATTAATATTTTTTCTGAAAATTTCCCCCTTGTTTGAACTTCACATGATTAAAGGTCTCTTTAATTGAGTATTATCTTTTTTGGTATTGTTTGTAGTTTTCATTTTATATTGTGTGCACTTGTGTTTAATAAACATACTTTCTTTCTTTAAACAGTTAGACTATCTGTAGTCACGACAGAGTGGGTACATTCCCTTTTTTCCTTAGAAAATGACACACGCTTTTGATGATGAGCAGATGATGAAATGATGACAAATCATTATCAAATCCACAATCTTACATCGACAAATACCTGTAAATACTTCTGCTGTTGTTGCTCGCCTGTCTGTTGGGTGACTTGAATCAACTCTGTCTTTTGTTGCTGCTGTTGCTGTTGTTGTTGCTGTTGTTGTTGCTGCTGTTGCTGGTGTTGTTGTTGTTGTTGAAATTGCTTTTGCAGCTGTGAGTACAAAAGTCGTGGTTATTTTTTTTTTATTTTGTATTCTATAAACATACAACATATTAACTCACGCTTTTTTGTAAAGGGTTAGGCAGAACTGCAGAGAGAAACCTACTACAATCCTAACATACTCCCACGTATACACGAACGCAGATTGCAAGTACTAGGCTCCTGAGCTGTCTGAATAATGTCACTAATAACGTAACTTCTAAGCCATCCTCGATTCTGTTTGTTTGTTACTCCTTCACGCTCTTATCTCTAGACTTATTTCGATGAAATTTGGTATGATGATAGCTTATACCATGGATTAACACATAGGCTACTTTTTATACCGCTATAGGCGGGTGATATCAAGGGGTGCAGCTAGTTTTTGAACTTCAATAACTTAAGAGGTTGACACAAGATATTATGAGACCTTTGACACAATTTTAAGAAGGTGTTTACGAGTTTACAGCTTATTATCTCTCACTAGCTGATCCTCTCGGTTTCACCCGCGCTGCTCAACACCTGTTGGTCGTAGCGTGATATTATATACCTTCCTCAAGAAATGGACTATCCAACACCAAAAGAATTTTTCATTTCGAACCAGTACTTCCTGAGATTAGCGCGTTCAAACAAACAAACTCTTCAGCTTTATAATATTAGTATAGATTCCGAGGTTGACCCCTCTTTGCGTAGTTACTGCACTAGAAGAGTCTTGGCCAGTGAGGCTATTTTGCCGTTATTCGTCAATGGTGTGCATCCTGGTTGCATCGTGCCCAAGAAGCACGATGCAACGAATAGTTTCGGTGAAGTTTACAATGCCGCCGTTACGTGCCAAAACATATTTTGTTTAGTTGACAGCTGTCAAAGAGAACGAAATTCAATAATAGGCTGTCATTGTAATTGTATTGTAGATAGAATGACTGTGGGCTACTGTTTCCATGTAATGTACACACGACGGCAGGTCAACCTATTCTAAACTATTATAACCTGATCTCTCTACTACGAACCGTACACCATAGGAGAGATCAGGTTAAAATGGATTTGTGTCAATAAGATCACCTAAGTCACCTGCTTGGTAGGTGACTACTACTTGGTATATTTGTGTCAATAAGATTCGTTTTCAAGTCAGTTGGAGATGTCGGCAATGATTTCATTTAAATTTCATATCTATACATACTTCTTTTTTTATTAATTATACAGTAGAGGGGTTTGTGGCACTATATGACCAATAAGTCTATTATCATTTAACTTACCAACTCCTGTTGGTCCTGATGATTCTTGATATGTTGTTGTATAACTTGCTGTTGCTGCCGCTGCAACGCCTGTTGTAAAGCCTGTTGTTGCTGTAACTGTTGCAGCTGTTGCTGTTGCAACTGTTGCAATTGCTGTTGTTGCTGCTGCTGGATTATTTGTTGTTGAATCTGTTGGAAATAATTGATCTAATTAGTCCTAGACATTTGTCAGAAAAAAAAATATTTTTGCTTATTAATGGTAGCTTATTCTTTTTTAATTTATCTTGTAAATTTTCATGTATTGTTGAGCTTACCTGTAATTTATCATCATCTTCTTTTTGATTTCTATATCTATATTCTTCTTGCTGATTATGATTTTCAGGTTCCGACTTAGGTGGCTTTAACTCAGGCAGTCGCCTATTGGTGGTATTCTGTTTATCTAAAGCTAATAGTGTGTTTGCTGCTTCGTATTTATCTTCAAAAGTTATACCAGCCTTCTCAGCAAGGGTCTCTAAGTACTGCAGGGGCCTTTTAGCTGTTTTGATCTGGCTTTTCTTTTCTGCTTGACTGCTACCTGGTGACTGCTTTAGAGCAGTCTTTGTTATTGTAATACTGTGTTTGTTTCCATCATCCTTTTTCTCATTTTTGGGTTCTAATGTGAAATAATTTTTGTATGTGTTGTCTTTGTCTTTTTCACCATTAAGGTTACCGTTTTCTATTAACGTTATTGTTGTTGAATTTGTAACCTTTATAGATTTATCTTTTGAGTCTTCTTTAACTTGCACAGACTGGCCCAAAGTGTGTGTCGGGGACAACAACTGTTGGGCTGGGACATGCTGTGTCACCGGTACATTTGTGTTAGGGACGTCTGCTGCATGTAAAGAATTGTCAACTGGCTTCACAAGCTGTTGTTGGTAATTTTTAACCTGCGATTCCTTCTCCTGTTCTTTTTTCTTTTGTATATTGTCGAGGAGTTCAGACCTACAAAACAAAAAACTTTAAAATACAGTTGATATTTAATATATGGTGTGTGTTAGTACAAGATGAATAAAATATTAATCTAAATTATAGGTAAATTATTGCACACACAAATCCCAGTTAATATCAAAAGGAAAACACGTGAAACATAACACAAGTTGACTAAAATAATTACTTAATTAAAACGTTTTATAACTTTACGATACAAAATAATCTGTAACTTGGCATCCTTATTTTACAAATATAATTACGAGCTACCTTACGAAGATTATAAGTTACCTGTACAGTTGTGCCATCTAATTTGTAACAATCAATGCCTATTAAAATGATACAGCCTATGTAATAAATGTAATATAGGTATTGTGTTCTTTTTAACGTTATACTGTAGGAAGGTAAATGATTAAAATAGTTATGATAAATAAAGAGTCCAGTGTTCAAAGCGTCGTTTGTACATCTATAATTACAGATGATAACTAGTGTTTAGATATACTTTGCTATTACATCATCAAGTGAAGAATAGAACACTTCATACTGAAGAAAGAAATCGAATTTCACGAATAAGTTTTACGCTTATGTTTAGATCAACAACACGAAGCATTACAAGTTTACAACCTAAAATGACAGATAGAAATAGAATGAAGTTTATATGACATTGACGGTTAAATTAAGTTGCCAGTACAATAAAAATGTTTTCCACATGTCAATATGTCAAAAGCAATTGAATTTTTAATTTGTTAGAATTAAATAACGTCCCACTGATGTGCCAGATATAATGATACAGATAGAACAAAAAACAGCAGAAAAACCACTTTACTTGAATCGTATCAAGGTGGAAGCGACAGGGTAGCCCGCTAAATTCAAATTTTCTACCATTTATGCAGTTTGCTCATAATTTATTTTATCTTTATTTCGTAATTTAGCTTTACAAAAATAACATCAATACAACCCTTTAAGTTGAATTCCCTTCCTCCGATTGTGTTCCCCAGTTCATATACCTCAAAACTATTCAAGTCAAGCGTTTACAGGCTTCTTGTGGGTTAACTGGTCCCATTGTCGACCACATCTCTGTCCTCAGACAAGATTGAGGTAAAGAGTGAGCCCATTTGCAATAAAAAAAAATGTAATCATGAAATAGTAATTTAATGGGATTAGATAATCTTAGTTAGAGCCTGACCCTGGCGCACGAACGTCAGTTTGAATGATAACGTTTCTTTGACTCCAATGTCATTTTTAGTGCTTCGTTGTTTTGGCTAATATTGTTGTTTTTAAGTTTTTTTAGATATGGCAGCCGCCCACCGAAACTAAAATGCATGGAATTATTAAGTAACAAATGTGATAGCAGAACGCAAAATCTTAGTATGCGAAAAGTCCATTTTCACTTTAACCTACACAATATGTTAAATTCTGTTGTTTTTATAAAAAGAGCCTGATCAACTGAGGTGTCTTATTTATTAGGCGCAGAAACCCATGGGCCCAGTAGGTATCATAATAATTTTTCACCCTTATGCCCTGAGCAATAAGGTTGAAAAGTAGCCCGGCGTCGATGGTACTCGATGGTATATAATAGTAAGTTTTTTAGGGTCCAGTACAATGATTTTTATTAATTGTTGACAATTTTTACAATAGGCATTTTCAAATTTCACACATCTGCGAGAAAAGGTCAGTTTTTTTTTGTTAGTTTTGTTAATGGGGCCTAGTTAATGGGGGAAGCCCAACTTCCAATTTTATCTGGGTTAAAAACCAAAATAGTTCGATAGTCAGATAGTTTTAGAAACGTGCTCAATAAAATAACAACTTTTTCTGGACGCTTGCAGACGTGGCTGGCCGTATTTCAGTACCATAGCTTGTCAGACTGTTTTAATATAAAAAGTAGATGAATTACGAAATCATGAAACGTTTACATCTGAACATAAACCAGTGCAAAAAAATATGTATTTATCCTCGAAATGTTCCTTGTTTTAATGACTCTGTACTTGGTTTACCTAACAAGTAGTCGGCCGTCACTGACATGGTAGTATGGTGGTGGTAGTTTTACTGGGCGCTTGACTTTTGGCAGCTGCCATTTTCGCAACGACTGGCGACAATTGGAGCACTTCTTTAACCTCCGTTATTTCTGCTGATTTTTGCGACTTCTATTTTAATTGGTTGAGACGCCATTAAACGCATTTAATTTTTAAAGCTGAGAGTGCCGGTTAATATTCGGTTGGGGCGCAAGTAAAAAGTATTCATAATCTCGGACGGTTAAGAAATACCTGGATGCTCATAAGATCTTTCTTTTCAATAAAGCATGCTTTTCAATATTCTAAATAAATATTTCTGCGGTAATAACCATTAAAAACTTCATTACGGTCTTATAAATGTTCATGTATGTAGGTACTTAATCAAATTAGGTTAGTTTTTCATGAAATAGGTAGTTATTTATTGGAATTAAGTTAAATTGTCTTAGTTAACCATTTTTTTTTTAGGTTGCGATAAATATTTTAATTAACATGCAACCAGACACTGCCCTGTTATTTCAAAAAAACGTAAGAAAAATTAAACTTCGCGGGCCACTCTGACGCTTCCACCTTAAAGTTATCTCATTTTTAGTTTGGTTAAAACCTGTCTCGGTTTAAAAAAATCGATCCAAATTATTTTTATTCGTTTAATAGGGGCAGCGACTTAAGTAATGAGCATGGAGGTACGTCGCCAAATTCAGTTTGCAAATGAATGCACTTAATCAACCTATCTTGAGCAAGCTTGTGCTCATGCCTGCTCTGTATGAGAATAGGCCTTTGCCGAGCAAGGAAAGTTATAGGCTGGTATTATTATTCTTATAATTTAAAAAATATTTATTATTTGTTTCTGCATTGGAAGTGTTGTGTTGTTATCGGAAAACCGCTATGAACATTACTAACAAACGGCAAAGGAAAACATCCTGAGAAAACCCTGCAGTCCTTGCAAAAGTTGTTGGAAGTTTTCCCAGTTTCCAAGACTACTTTAACTATTAGATCCATTGCTACAACCCCTGTCACTAACTTCATTCATTCACGAATTTATAAGTGTATAGATACATATGGTTAATATTAAAAATAAACGGCTTGTCGGGAAACCACTCTACATGGCAAGTTGGACTCAAGGATTTCTTTCTCTAAGATCATAAATCCATGACAAGATACCACGTTTGTTTCGCTATGGTTGACTCACAGTTCAGACTCACGACATAACGCAATGCGGAATACATGAAATATCTTTCAAATAAAAATCAATCAGATCAAATGACTTGATGATATCCTTATCAAGATGCAAGAGTTAACTGAGGAAATTGGGTTATTATGAACTGTGGGCGATACACTGTCACTCTTAATATACAACTTGCTCTGGACAACTCTTGAATATCAATGAAGTTCAGTCAGTGCATTCACCTCGCGAGTGACCTCACATTATTACATTATACGCGTCTTACGTGATGATATTACTGCAATTACCATCGTCTTTGTATGTTAATTGCTTGTCCTTTCTACAGATGATTCAATCGGAGTTTGTCATTGATTGGATACCTATTTCACCCACATCCTATGTAGGTATGTAGTTAGGTTCAAAATTAGAACAAACACAGTAAACAGTAGTTAATCAGTATTAACTATAACCAATCTAATTTAAATACATAAAATGAGCATTTTGTATAAGGACTGACTTATACAAAATGCTCATTTTATAGGTTCGGCCTTAAAATATAATATCTATGTTGATGCCCTTCTCTCTGTCGCTTCTATGTTCAATGCAGCCTGTAGGAAATACCTAGTCTAGGAAACCAGTGTAGTGTAGAAAAATATACCAACAACTAACTTTAAATGTGATTTCTAACTGTATATTGTCCCACAACAGTAGAGAACTAATATAACCTACCGTATCATCTTAAAAATCCGAACAAGTTACTGCAGATTGCTTCTTTTGTAGTTAATAAAAAGTCTGTGATTGTTTGACGAATGTGTCAAACTGTTAAATCAGATATTCAAAAAGCCCCCAATAGTTAATCAACTTTATTGTACCTACATCATTTGTCGCGCGTGCGTGCTAGTCGTAGTATCCAAGCCGCAGTAACGAGTGCGGCTCGGAGGCACTAAACAGTAATTTAATGCCCCATGTAACTGTCTCGATTGTCTTTATAATTCCGCTTGGTACTTAGAACGGACAACATCTGCTTTCTTCGAGCACTAAAGTGAATGAGTTGATTGCGTAAATCACAAATGGCATAAACTCACGGCTGATTTGTGTGAGTTCTTCTGAAATGTCACTAACACATGTCTGAGCACAGCCCGACTGTTGGCCAACATCATGTTTTACGGATCGGCTACTTTGATTTCATCAGTCGCGCGTATTTTTATTTCACGTAACTGGTTAGCAATAACCGAGGCATAGTTGTGCCGTGAGAAACTTAAAAGGAATCTGCCTAGCAGCTCTACCGTGACTTATTAGATAAACTTTTATTGACGATTATCTTAATCCACAAGGATAACACATCTCGAGCCTAAATTGAGAAGAATTAACAATTTCCTCGCCTTGAATCAAACGGAATCATCATCATCATCATCATCCGCCTAGTCTTTTCCCAACTATGTTGGGATCGGCTTCCAAAGTTAACGAATGCAGGTGATTACCAGCTTTCTACATGGAGTGACTGCCTATTTGTCCTCCACAAACAAATTAGAACTGGGTAACACGATACTCCTTGGTAAGATTTGTCGTCAGACTTTCAGGAAACTGACTACCTATAGGGACTATCAAAGATCAACAAATGACAGCCGAGACCAACAACTTATCGTGCTTTCCGAGGCACGAAGGAAACTCGGTATGTAACGGGTGGTTATCCATCCACAGACCAACCAGGCAAGCAAGGCTTAGCGTCAAGTTCGACCCAAACGGCTGCTATTATTTAGCCTCGAGCGGGTAACAATTTCATAGTTACTGAACGCTCTACTTTGACATTAATTTATGTTGAGGAGTTTGGCTAAATAATATCAGCCACTCAGGTTTATCTTTAAGTTAAGTCGCTCAGCCTGGGTTGGTCTGTGGATTAGTACCCACCCATTACATATGTTCTGAGTCCTTGCTGTCATTTGTAGATTTTTGGCAGTAAATACAAGTACTTACCTAGTTAGTTTCCTAATAGTCTGACAACCAGTCTAACTTACCAAGAGGTGTCGTATTACCCAGTACTAACCGGGTTTATGAGGTCAGATGTCCTCGTCGCTTTATGTTAAATACTGGTAATCAACTGCTTAAGATGAGACTATAAGCAGAGGTAGGCAGGCTAGAAGGTATTAAAGAAAATAAAAGATAGCTTAGTTCTAAAGGCTTAAATAAAATAATGCCGATTTTGTTAGGTAACAAAACTTACTCAGAAACTAAGTACTCACTACTCAGAGTAGTGTTTTAAGTTACTATTCATTAAGGTAAGTACTAAATGCCGTTATTGCCGAAATTCTGTGTTACTTTTTTTGCAATTAAGTCAGGTCAGTGTCAGACTGTATCTTTCCTGAATAAAATAAGATTCGTGACTGTAAAACGTATGTTTTAACAGAACTAATTACAAAAACATATATTAATCCTTCTTAGTTCATTCAACCCATTGAATGACCTTTTCATGAAATACTTAGTCATTAAATGGAATAGTCATAAAATTGCGGTGAAAGCGCCAGGTATATGCTATATGCAGATATAAATCGCAACCGTTAGAAATATGGTTTTATAGAGTTGTAATCATTACTCGTAAAACCATTAATACAACCTCTGTAAGTTAATTGAATCCAATGTGTAACTGGAACTGGCATGGCCACCACCAGGTATTTTAATAACACAATTAAATAGTAACAATTTGCAAATTTGTCGCATAGAATTTATTGATCCCTGGTACAAAAACTAAAATTGATTGGTGGCCGATTTAGAAAAATCTGCCCATTTTGCTCACATTCATATCTCCATAACTAAGGCCCCTAGCGAAAGTTCAAGTATCTGAATATGTCAATCACTGGTTCCAATCATCCCCAGCTAGTCACATTTATATCTCAAAAACTAGTGCACCTAGAGAATGTTTTATCCCAAATTTGGTCGCCGTTGATTTTAATTTTGATAACTCTGTAAAGCCAAATTTAATAGAGTCGTAATTTATATTTGAACATACAACCTGACTCTGACCTATAATTTGTAAAAAACAAGAAATTTTGGATTTCCCGGGCTACCCTTCCCTACACGTACGTATCGCGTATTCGAAACAAACATTCTACCATTCGTAATCATAGATACTGTAGAAAGTATTTCAAGTATTTTGTACTTGCTTTTACCGATGTTTGGAGAATAGCAATTGTATTTTTACTCATCATCTAAATCTGTGACTTGTTGAAAAGTTGTAAAATTTGGGAGAGATAAGGTTCAAATTTTGTCGCCTAACGTCAAAAACTAAGGCTGGAGTGAATCCCCAGAAACTAAGGCGGGTGCCTTAGTTTCTGGGGATTCACTCCAGCTTTGCCACCTATGAACGCTTATAACTTATGAACCAGTAACCGACGGTTTCCGATATTTGGCGGCTAAACCCAACTAATTAGCGTTAAAATTTTAAAGGTGTTGCTTTAAAATTTTAACGCTAATTAGTTGGGTTTCGCTGTGCGCACTAGATTTTGAGGTTCAAACTGGGCCAAGCTAGGGAAATGGTCGGTAGGTAGGTCGGCAACCTATTATACACATTCTTACATCTTTTAAATCAGTGACCCACAACTTCTGCGACTAATTTTAAATAAAAAGCGAAAAACTTTATTGTGTCAACGAAGTTAAAATCCCCGGTGGTAGCCACGCCAGTGTCAAAATCCATGAATATTGTTTGAATGAAGTAGTCGATAATACAATTACATGAACTAAGGGAAATAACTATTTTGTAAAACTATATTTATTAAATTTGCGATTTACATAAATGTTGTTTGTAATAACAGCATTTATCCTAACACTGACATGCAAATTGCGAAAAACGTAATAAAAATTGAATTTCGCGGGCTATCCTGACGCATCCTTCTTAGAGAAAAAATATCATATACCTACATTAGGCGGCAAAGCTGTTGATCTAACAAAAATCAATGACGTAACTCGAATTCTAAATACGACCCTGTCCCTGTGATCCTGTTAAAGGAACAAATCAATAGGGATCGATAGGGGAAGTTATTTTTGACATTTTTTTTTATTATTTAACGTAGTA
This sequence comes from Ochropleura leucogaster, assembly GCA_958449745.1. Classification (NCBI taxonomy): domain Eukaryota; kingdom Metazoa; phylum Arthropoda; class Insecta; order Lepidoptera; family Noctuidae; genus Ochropleura; species Ochropleura leucogaster. The sequence goes on from OY288200.1 coordinate 15,617,560, forward strand.
GAATAGTTCCATATTACATTATTTTTTTCGTTGACATAATAAGGGTGAAAGTCACACACTGTATATTTCTTATACAAGAACCGAACTCTAATGACAGTTATTTCCATTCAATCGTTGCAAGAAATGGGTATTTTTGCGTTGTCGAGCTAACGGTTTGGCAAAGATAAAAAACAATGGTAACTAGGGTGCAGGTTTTATCAGTATTTTATTGGTGCAGAGTGTTTTAGGATTAGATGTTAACTAAGAAACTACCCGCTAACTGATTCCTCAATAATGTTTCTTCCATCCTTACGTGCAAAAGTACTACAAAGTAATGGATTAAAATAAACCAATATTTTGTTTTAAGCTTTTGAAGCTGTTACTGTTGTTGGTAGCTGCTTTCTGCGAGCTGTTATGCTACGGGTTTTCTTATGACTTAGCTTTATCTATACTAATATTATAAAGCTGAAGAGTTTGTTTGTTTGTTTGAACGCGCTAATCTCAGGGACTACTGGTTGGAATTGGAAAATTCTTTTAGTGTTGGATAGTCCATTTCTTGAGGAAAGCTATAGGCTATATAACATCACGCTACGACCAACAGGTGCTGTGCAGCGCGGGTGAAACCGTGGAGAACAGCTAGTGTCTAAATAAATGTTTAAAAAATTAACACCAACATCTTGGTAAGGTCAGGAAAACAAGAAGTAACAAGAGCAACTTAGAAATCAGACCTATTTTATAACAGTACTCCCTTGTTAATTTAGTGGTTGTGAGCGTAAGGGCTAAATATAAGGTTTGGGGTCCGATTCCCAGGTCAGGTAGTGTTATTAGGTTTAACCATCAGAAATTTCTCAATGGCAGCGGCGTAGTCTGGATTTGTGCCCGGTTAATGTCAATAGGTTCGCTCCTATTGCAAGGAACTAGTTATAATTGAGGTAATGTGGATGTTGGCGAAATAAACGTGTACGAGATAATCCTTTGAGCTACGATGATCCTTTTTGATAACTGCGAAACATACGCCATCTAGGTTTTTCTTTTAGTACTACGTAGTTGCGCAGCTCTCGACCCCCGCGCTTCAGTCCATTTGTAATGGCGGTTGAGTGAGGATTACTTTTATATGAGAAGGTGAAAAGAGTATTTAGTGTTTTTGATACAAAGCAATGTTGATTAATTTAAGGCTAAAAATGTGTCACGACCGAAACAAATATAAATTTACCGAGATATAATATAATCAATAAAATTACCAATTATACAACCGTAATTACCTACATTCGTGTTACAATTGTGCATTATATTTTTTTCGACTTGGTAACTACCTACCTAAAGTGCGCTTCAATGAGATATCAGCAAAGCAGAGGGTCCTGCCAGGGCCACAGCCTGTTGGGCTGTGTTCGAAAGTGATAATAAGGTAAGCCCAAGGGCCAAAGAAGGAAGGGTTTTATTCAGTAAAAGTCTGACACTCTCTACCCGTTCCGCCCAAAGCAGGGGGATTTACTTAATGATTAACCATCCGAAAAAAGGTACCTACAATCTGATACTGAACTGGATTGTAAAAAGCAAAGAAAATTGAAATTTCGCGTGGTTACAAAGGTTTTTCAACTTTTTATCAGGGATGGGTCACGGAACCCCACGAATATTTACAGGCCAGTGTTGGATCGTATACTGATTAAAATATAAATCGCAAACGTGTAAAAATTACGGCTTTAGATATTATATGTACCTAGTTATTAAAATTATCAATACAACCCTGTACGTTCATTACACTCTAATAAATTACCATTTCATGAACAAATAGGATTGTAGAGATGATTTGAACGATATAAAGCTGTATATTTGTAACGGTCGCATGCAAATAAATAAAATTAAATGTCTGTTACTGTATTATAATAGCTTTTTATTGAATGTGTATGAAAATAAACGCGGTAGGTATCTACTTACTTAATTTTTCCGGATAGGTAATATCCGAAACAGCTGGACCGGTTTCGGTCGGAATATTACCAGCAGATTATATTATAGCTTACGTTGTAAACTTTTATAAAACTCACGCGCTACTAAAATTCCAGTAAAAATTGGCGAATTTGTACAACAGTAAAAGTAGTTTGCGTAATAAGTTAATAATTATATTTTCAAACAAATTAAAACCCATAAAATTGTTAATGATTTCAATAGGGGAGTTAGGAATGGTTACCTAGGTACTTAAATGATTTCAATGACCTACCGAATGACTGTATGTGCAAATTATTCACTTTATGTAATTAATTTATCATTATTATGGGCCTAGTATACTGTAGACTGTGAACTAAAGGTTTTTTTAACGTAAAAGTGCCTGTGTCGGTGTGTCGGGTGTATAATATGGGTTTACTTATAAATATTTGGGTAGAATGAACGTACAGGTTGTGTTGATGATTTTATTGTTATAACTCTGTATAGCCATATTTGTTACGGTCGCAATTTATGTTTTAATCACATACAACCTGACACTGGCCTGCAAATTGCAAAAAACATAAGATTTTTTGAGTTTCGCGGCTAAAATTAACGTCACCTCATCCATTTACATTGACATTTACTCACTTCCCTTCTTGTACCTAAGTGAAGGGACTTTAATTAATAAAAGTCTACTAAACTTTTGTAGGACATTAGTAGGGTTGAAGCTGTAGGCTGCCGGGTCAAATTGCATCTTCCTACTTCCTATGAATAGTGTTGCCAAGTTATCGTAAAGTTAGTTGTAGGTAAGTAATTAAATTGGTCTAAGTCCTGCACAGATATTTACCAATACCACACGTCAAAATTCCACAAAGTGCAATATTAGGTGTGTTTGTTATTGACAATGGAGCCATGCCACGTGTTTTTGTGTTACTTACCATCAGTGCCAGAGACATTAAGCTATACACCTATTTAGGGACAGACACCTAAATAAAAACGGTCCGTCTGGTATTATTTCACAAGGGGAAGCAAAAAATAATGAAAACGTGCGAGCGAGAGAGCGTTATGCGAACGCGTGTGGCATGATAAAGAAAGAGACCATAAAAGCCCACTAGGGGAGTCGGAGCGCGAACCGGTTCTGCATGTGTGCAGACAGACGGCGCCCTCCCTCCCCTCGGCTGTCGACCCTCGAGTGCGAGAGCCTCACAATGTCGGCTTTTCCCCGAAGCGTTGCAATAATAATAACCACGAAGCTTCTCCATCAGTATTATAACAAAGCCTCGAGACTGTTATGTAGTTTTCAAAACAATATAAGTACATAACTATCTATGAGTTAACATGTGTGAGTTACTGTGTTAGATTCTATGGTGAACTGAAGATTATTGACACTGTGTGGCACCCTTTCTCCTTCACTTGTGCGTGTTTCACGAGCCGGAGTCAACTTTGTTCGCTAATAATGGATCAATTTATACGGCTCCATTCCACTATGATGACGAGCTATTGCCTTGTCATAGGCAAGTCTGCTCACGACGTATAGCCACACGCGACGCACTCACTCACAACAGATCGCAATCATAAATTAAATAAATAACATAAAATACCTTTTGGTGTAAAAACCATAAGAACAACGTTCCATCGTTTCAAAATAAAAGGTTAACTGAAACGTAAGCGCCGTCCCATGCGGCAATGATTAAAAGAAAAAAACAAACGAAAAGGTGAGGATCGAGACATTCGCACGGGTGAAAGTAAACACAACACTGATTATCGACGAAAACGGCATACAAACACACTTTATCGATAGTCCGGTGCCCGTGTCATTGTAACAATAACCTTCTTTTCGAATGGCGAAACACGACTGCTGCGGCTGTATAATGTGCGCGCTACCGGCGCGCCGCCGCACCCATGCCCCGCGCTGCCCATGGTTGCCCCGCTCAGCCCCGAGCTGCACCGCTCTCTATCACCCGTCACCAATGGTACGCCTGCTGCGATACACGGCTCCTCATTGGTCCAACCGTTTTACGGCCGTTCCACAAACAAAACCGGTTGCCAAGAACGACTAGAAAGGGCGCGAGGGACGAAATTAGCGTATGCGCGATTATTATTATTGTTACTAGTTCTTTCTCTTTCTTACTTGTTATTAAGAACAAGATAGAGTAAGTTAACCATTAGCTCGTCGTTGCACCGCACCTTTTTATCCTCTCACCGGCCGTTTTTTTAAACAGTTAGTTATGGTGCTTCTAATTACTAACCTTAGCTATTTTAAAATTATGTATTATGTTGACTCCCAACAGTTTACTTCCATCTTTTTATAGTATAATCGTAAGCATATTAAAAGACACTGTGTTACTAACCTAACTGAATGTTTTTTTTAAATTTAAATTAAATTAAGTAAAGTAATAATAAGGTACCTAAAGGTACCTTAAACAGGTACCTAGTAGTACCTAGGTAATAGGTATTTATGTTGTAAGTTGACTAGTAAATGTCTGGAGTGTTCGGGGTCCAATTTACAACCCCAAGGATTTCCCCCCGCTTATAATCTCACCCGCTTGTCATTGGGGTTTAGGGCCCCTTTTCTCTACCGTGCACCGTTCACCATCATGTGGCTCCCCTACCTAGGTAACGTGAGTTTTTTGGAATTGTATAAACCCACATTCATAAAGTAGGTGACTATTTTTTACGTATTTGTGAGCGGAGATTGATTCCTTAAAAGGAACACCAGTCTACTTACCATATGACATGCTTAAAAATGAAATAAAAAAGTCGTTAAATAATATAATAAATATATATTTTTAATACTACTCTAATAGTTGATTATTATTATTTACCTAACTATAATTGCAATGTCCCGTGAGAAATAGCGTTACGACTCTACAACAAGTCCGGAACAACCACACGAAGAAATGGCGGCGAAATATTATTGTTGTTCGCCTCTCGCTCACACACATTAAGTGTGTAGGAAACGAAAAAGAAACGAATGCCACCGACCATTATTTTCTACATTTACCTACCAGTGGTTATTGCACTGAATTTGCAAAAAACATAAATTCGAAGAAATAGAGTCTTTCCTAAAAATAATTGTCTGTGATAAAGAAAATTAAAAAGAACAAGATATTTATATTTCATCAATCTCTAATGCAACGCCATCTGTTGTAATCCTTACAACTCGTCAGATCAGCCCGTAGCGCCCTCTATGATTACTACTACAAAACTCTGAAATTTAAATAGGATACGAATTAGTGTCATGGCGAGAAGAGTATCAGACTGAAAAGTTAATCACAGCAGCATACACTTTGTGCATACAAATAACGGGAGCAAAAATAGAATACTTCACTTGTCTTAAGTCGGAAAAGTATGCGCAAAGTATTAAAAATGGAAAACGCCCCAGCACCATCGCAGAGTCAGTAAGAGAGGATTAAAGCTATGGATGTGTGATGTGTTAAATAGAGAATGCACTCGAGTCTACCCGGTTCTAAAATATCCGGGAAAATCCCTTTATCAGAAGGTTATAAAAGACCGGTTCCGAAAATAGTAGACCCTATCCAATTCTTAATAACTAACTAAAACTTGTCAAATTTTACCTTGTTTCTAGATTTTTTTCATCTGAGCTAATCTGGAAGTCAAAATTCCCAGTTCTTACTAATGAACTAGTAAAGGGTCCGCACTTCTAAAGATAAGTTAAAAACCGCCGAAGTACGAGTCGCACGCGCATGAAGGGTTCCGTACCATTGTATATAAAAGATTTATATATTTATTAGCGGCAACAGAAATACGTCATCTGTAAAAAATTCAAATGTCAATCTATCCCTGTTCATGAGATACAACCTGGTGACAGACGGACAGAGGAGTATTAGTATTAGTAGACTAGGAATGAAAACTGAATACACAAAGCCCAGTGGAACAGCATAGTGGCACTGTAATAAACATAAGCAATGCAAGCAGTGGCCTTACAATGCAAAGTACTTTAAAAGCACGCAACTGTGATTAACAGTTACAAAAAATCGATGCTTAGTATTATTGATTGAAACCTGATTTAGTCTGCAATCTAAAAATGTATCCAAAATACGAATCATTGAAAAATGAGCTTTATTATAGTTACCTAAAAGTCTACTTTACGATATATTTGCTAGTAATTAAGACGCAGGTAGCTGTATAGTTCTCTTTTAAGTGTTAACCTATGTGTTATTCACCACACCATTATTTATGTGTACCTACTTAAAAACAACGGTGATAAGAAGGCGATGGTCGAATGACCGCGATGATGGAAGTGTACACGTCATAACAAATTTAAAATTCTACAACCAAAACCGTTCCAATTTATTTAAAGCTCTATACTAGTCATAATTAAGTCTAATATTGCCCTAATTAAAATTTCCCTAATTTGTGTAGTTAATTTCAGCCTAGGGGTGTTGGGAGAAGGCGTCGCCTGGACCCTCTATAAATTACAAGACCCTCTTCGAATGCAACGGTATACATACATTATGTATGATGGTGCTGTGGGGATTCTATAGAACGTACACCTAACTACTGATTTATGGTAAGTACGCGGGACCATTCGTGGCAAAATAAAAGGAAAAGTAAGTTTTGTTTGTGGCATGGCGGAGAGTAACGACAGCTAAAGATTAGAAAAATATAAAACTCACGATGGATACAAATGTAGAATGGGTTGTTAAGAGAGGAAAAGAGACAAAACATATTACAAAGTGTTGAGAGAGAACAGATGCATAGGGTGCCATATAAATGAAAGAGTGAAAGAGAAACCGGATACATCAGCTGTTTCACCCTTCGAACCACTGCATTGTACTAGAAGTAAGAACTGAGGAGAGAACTCTATTGTTAGTATCTACAACATTGATAATGGTCGAGGACTTGTGTAGTGTTATTGTAAACCATTGGCATAGTTTAAATTTGGACGCCAAATGTAGGTATGTAATGATAATTTGTCTAGGATAAAAAATATATAATATATATTTTGGTCTAGTCTGTAATTAGATCTGCACTTTATTAAAATCAATTAAAATTTTGTAGAGGTTTTATATGGGGAACATTCTGTTGTTTCTACAGAGGTGTTTGTTCGAAAATTCGTCTAGTAATCTGCTTTTGTCTAGTCAGAAGTACGGTCTTCTATAAGAAATAAAAAGACGAAAAATTGTCCTTAAATTCATTAAGGTCACCACAGGATAGTCCAGTGGAGCAGTGTATAACAACTCAAGGGAGTTCAACTGCAAGTAGCCCTATAAAAAAAAACTTTTGTAGGATTTCTCTTGAAATGGATTTTCAAAATAGAATTGATTATGTTAAAAATAGTCATATACTAATAATATACATCCGAGGACCCATCACCCAAACGCAAAGTGGAAGCAGAGCCGATATTTTTAAATTAACAATTTCTAAATCATGCCGAAGCTCTTACACTTTTTTCGTATATCATGTGAATGCACAAAAATTGAATTTAGAATAACGCCACCTAATAATTCAGCACGCATTATCACCTAAAGTTCTAAACCATACCCGGAAGAAGGCCAATTTTTTTTAAAAAGCGTGTTAAATAGTTATTCAGGCTTTCCTACCGGTCATTTCTAAAGTGAAATTCGAACTACAAAACCTGGATTAAATGCTGCCATTGTGCTCAACGCCAAAATAAGTTGCACTCTCGAGAGCTAGTTCTCCAATGCTCGAATCAACACCACTACTCACTAATCAATTCATGTTCTTAGCTGAAGGTTTACTGTTCATTCATGACGTACGAATCCTCGGGTTGCGATGCACCTGTAGTTATGGCTCCCGCACAAACAGGTTCCGTTATAGATATATAAGTAGGAGAGTAGGTTGTACCAGTTCATGATAGCATTATGATAACAATATGTACGGCATCTAAATAACGAGTTAGGTTGGCAGCTGCAAAGTTGAGAACCGATTATATTGGTTAAATGTCAATGTGATCATCGTTTACGTAATGGCGTCTAATAGAATGATTAGCGCACTATAAAACCTTTTGGTTCCTGTGTATCCAGTTCCAGTATAAAACTAGCAATATATAGTAAACAGTCAAGTCATATTATTTAAAAAAAAAGGTACTGCACGAACCCCTGTGAGCATTTGCTTTGTATTAGCCGAATATCGTCGGTTGCGCGAACATTCTTAAGATTTATTGTTATTTTATAGTTTGCCTATATATAAATTAGCGATTTAACGTTGAACCATGTGCTATAATCATTTTGACAAGAACGATTTTGGTGACACTAATGATCGATGACGTCATTCAATAGGATTAGATGAACTGAGAGGATTGTATTGATGATTTTAAGATAAAAACCTAGTAAAGCCATATTTGCAAAAATCGTGTTTTAATCCAAATCAAATCAAAAATATTTATTTCAAGTAGGTCAGTTACAGGCATTTACATCATTTCGCGGGCTACCTTGGCGCTTTTTCTGGAGTCGTACTTCAGTCAGTGTGAGAAAGCGATTGAGCTGGACAGGACGGCTCTATTTCTTTCCAACACAATATAACAATACTGTTCTATGAAGTTTACGCTAGGTTAGCTGTAGGCTTACCATGACGTCTTAAAACAGAACTTATTCCACTGAGGGAAAGAGATGGTGCTAGACACCCTGTATAGCTCTGTCTCTTTCCTTCAGTGGAATGAGTTCTGCTATAAGACGTCATGGTAGGGTAGCTGGTCCAAATTTCAAACCGTAATGTCAAATTATTTACGACTTGGTAATGAAAAATCATCAATTACATTACAGCCCTTAACTAGACAACGGTGAAACAAGATTTATTAAATTGTATATTTTAAAATCTACATCGAAAGCTGTAAATCAAGTTAAACGTGTTTACTGTTAAGTACCCTTAAGGTGCGATAGAACTGTACCGCAATCCTGACGCCAACGGAAGTGCGTCTCACACTACAACTTTAATAATCTTCCATCTTTATCGGGAGCTCGAAGACTAACGCTGAATCAATGAGATGCAAGTGTTTTTCCGAATATATTTATATATATTTATATTTTTTTTTTTTTTTTCATATGGCTTCGCGGAATTACGTAACAAATGGTTTCTATGCAATGCAATAACGGTAGCGCGCGGCCTTAGGAATTCCGCTTGCATTGCCGTTACTTGGGGGCGCCACCCTCCTTTGTTATATCCATCCCGACAACATGACGGTAATAATATAGGTGCCTACCATAGATATCAGGAAATAGTTTTTTTTTAATTCTATGGTGGTATGTTAGTTCTAGAAACAAGCATCCAAATATGACCTGTGTTCTGTAAACCGGATTAGGGTTCTTGACCACGGAACCCTAAAAATGAACTGTTAGTTATGTCGCCAAACCTACCACCCAACATTTTTTTTTTGGCATCGTAGTAGTTATTATGACCCTTACTAATATTATAAAAGCGAAAGTGAGTTTGTTACCTCTTCACGCCTTAATGGCTAAACCGATTTTGATGAATTTTGGTACAGAGATAGTTGGGACCCAGGAGACGGACATCATTATGCTATTTATTTTAAAAAAAAGTGGAATATGAGGGCGGAAGAGGGAAGTAAAGGGAAAACTTAGCTTTGCTATTACAAATCAACAAGGCGCAAGGGTAGCAGGTACCTGCACATCAGGAAAGGGGAACTGTGTTACCCCAAATTTAACGCGAGCGAAGCCGCCGGCAAAAGCTAGTATTTAAATAAAATCAAACCGAATCAGAAACCGAACCCAGACTTTAAATTCTTAGGTGACTATTTTTTAGCGTCCTACCATACATCCTTTGATGGAAAATGCCATGTCATACCACGGTTGTTGGACAATGACAGGATTAACGCTTAGGCAAAGTTAATTGTGATTTATAGGTTTTGGCCTTCGTTAAACCTTTTCATTGACACTACATCAAAACAAATAATGGTCAAAATACTTATTGCAAGATAGGTATGCAATTGGTTATAAGAACTTCAGCTATCGGCGCCGTGATCAAGGGCTCACTGGTTTGGTAACCTCCTTTGTTTACAAACACTGGCACTTAAAAATAAAGGGCAGTGTTACATTTTCAACGCTCGATTCAGCTCCGAGAGTTGAAATTCCAACAAAGCAATAGTTTATAGCCATTAATTTAGGTGCAGGTCAGTGTTATTTTAAACGGGTATCAGTCAAGTATTTTTTTTTTATGAAATACCTGTTACCTTTGTGAGTCGGTGAGTACTTTATTACGACCGTCACACCAAACGACCATAAAAACTTGTAACAATCTCTGCCCTTTCACGAAGGTTCAATAATTAACTGGTTTACTTTGTAAAGGACTCGTCTTCGTCAGAATGAACGGTCACTCGGCGTATTAAACGTTGAATTTATGCCCAACAATTGCTTCCCTATTGCTTCTATTTGCTTCCTATTCTCAAACATTTGCTTCCATCGTATTCTAGAAGAAAAAAAACATTTTAAGGGTGACCGTTCATTCTGACGTCAGGACCGCCGGTCACTGAGTCGTAGGGCCCCTGATAAATAGAAGTATTGTAATTCATGGAGGTCATTAATTACTTCCCGTTTGCTTCTCTCAATATAATACAACGATACTACTGTGACTATCACGGCAACAAAGTTATCGACAAAAGTGTTGTTTATCAATATTTTTAGCGCCTGACAAAAACAAAAGCAAATCTCTTAATAATTTTACATTGCAGTTATGCTTGTGTAGGCGATAAATATATCGTCATTTATGAGGAGTCCCTATCGTAGTGTCATTAATCAGAAAAATGTAGCAACTGTTGGCATATGGGGTGGTTCAGAGTCATCAGGTTCCATTTTTTCATTTACCAATATGTAACGATATGTGATTGCAGATTCATGTTTTAGCTCAGCGGACATTTCTATGCGCTGGGCTGGTGATAATTTTATTTTATTCTTAGGAATATGAGTAAAAGATGTATCAATACTTTTTACAGAACACACACATCGAGTTATTTTATCAACTGGCCAGGAAATCAACGCAATTTTTGATGATTTGCATTGATCACATAAAGTAATTCTATCTGTATGTTTTACAGAATAATGGTTGAAAATCCATAAACACAGGCTTTTGAAATATTTCCATATTTGTTCTCGCAAAACAGGAGCCCGCATACGCTTCGGTAAACGATACTTCTGTTTAATAACAGACCTTGCGTTTTTTATTTTTATTCGGGTGGGAAATCATCCAATGACTTCCCCCGCTCTGGGCGGAGCGGGGGGGCATGTCAGGCTTGTACTGACTAAAACCCACCCATGTTCCTTCTATTGCCCTTCACGTTCCGGGGCCGTGGTATCTCTTTCGAACAACCCGAAACCCCGGCAGGCGGAGGCTCTGGCAAGCCCCTCTGCTTTGCTGACTCTCTTTAAGGCGCGCGTGAAACACGAATGCGCCGTCGATACGGCCTGTCGTCAATCGACGGACGGACGGTGAACTACCCATTGCTCACCGCCCGCATCTTCGGTGGCCGGGAGTCGTCTCGCGGCGCCCGGCGCCATGGGCGTCTCCCGCGGCGGCTGGGTTGTGCAGATGTTCTCTCCCTCAAACGCCCGGCCACCTCCTTTGCTAGCATTACTGCTTCGCAGAAGGTGGTGACCGCTTCCCATTCCCTCTCGCTCCGGACCATGGCCTGATCCAGGGCCGGACGCGAGAGATCGCCGCCGCCAATCGCCTCTACGAGGGCACGGCAGTGCTCCGCCCACGCTGGGCAGATCGCCACTGTGTGCTCCCCCGTGTCCTCAGGGCGATCGTCACAATGGTGACACCCGGGCGCTTCCTCCCACCCGATGATATGCAGGAATCTCCCAAAACTTCCGTGTCCGGTGAGGACCTGCGTCAGGCGCTAGGTGAGGACGCCATGACGCCTCTCCAGCCACTCATCACCGGAGGTCTGCCCGCCGAGCGGCAACTTGTCGCGGCAGCGGGTTGTCCCCCCGGTGTAGTGCCTCCGCGCGCCACTCAAACAGACGCGCGAGGACTATCGCCTCCAGATCCCACGGTGGCAGTCCGGCAAGGAGGCTTGCTGCCTCGCCGGAGATCGTGCGGTAGCCCCAGATAAGCCTTTTGGGCACCACCTTTTGGGGCGAGACCTTGCGTTTTGAGTAACTATTAAGGCGTATTTAACGTTGAATTTATGCCCAAAACTTGCTTCACTATTGCTTATACAACGCTTATATACGATGGAAGCAAATGTTTGAGAATAGGAAGCAAATAGCTTCCTATTCTCAAACATTTGCTTCCATCGTATTTTAGAAGACATAAACATTTTAAGGGTGACCTTTCATTCTGATGTCAGGACGGCCGGTTACCGAATCGTAGGGTCCCTGATAAATAGAAATATTGTAATTCATGGAGGCCATTAATTACTTCCCGTTTGCTTCTCTCAATGTTATACAACGATAATACTGTGACTATCACGGCAACAAAGTTATCGACAAAAGTGTTGTTTATCAATATAAACTATATAATTAATCTGACAAAAAAAGCGAATCTCTTTTATTACATTTCAGTTATGCTTGTATAGGCGATAAATCTATCGTCAATTGTAAGAAGTCCCTAATGTAGTGACAAGAACCAGAAAAATGAAATAAACACCTTTAAAGGTAATTTTTCAATTCTTAAATTCCTAGGAAGTGTTCTTATACGCGCTAGCCACTGTACCTTATTATTTTTCTAATAACAGCGCATAGAAATGTCCGCTGAACTAAAACATGAATCTGCAATCACATATCGTTACATATTGGTAAATGAAAAAATGGAACCTGATGACTCTGAACCACCCCATATGCCAACAGTTGCTACATTTTTCTGATTAATGACACTACGATAGGGACTTCTCATAAATGACGATATATTTATCGCGCCTACACAAGCATAACTGCAATGTAAAATTATTAAGAGATTTGCTTTTGTTTTTGTCAGGCGCTAAAAATATTGATAAACAACACTTTTGTCGATAACTTTGTTGCCGTGATAGTCACAGTAGTATCGTTGTATTATATTGAGAGAAGCAAACGGGAAGTAATTAATGACCTCCATGAATTACAATACTTCTATTTATCAGGGGCCCTACGACTCAGTGACCGGCGGTCCTGACGTCAGAATGAACGGTCACCCTTAAAATGTTTTTTTTCTTCTAGAATACGATGGAAGCAAATGTTTGAGAATAGGAAGCAAATAGAAGCAATAGGGAAGCAATTGTTGGGCATAAATTCAACGTTTAATACGCCGAGTGACCGTTCATTCTGACGAAGACAAGGACTCGCATATTAAACGCTTTAGCATTTTTTACACTGTATTAATTGGAACGACAGATTATGCCGACAACTTTTTACGTGTTGTCGAACTTGTATGCCTTCTTGGCAAGCATCATCAGCCAACAGTTGAGACACAGTCTCAGGCATCTCATATTTGGGTCCTCGACATGCTGGATATCCTGATAGCCTACCATAATGTCGTAAAGCAACATGATCTTATTCCAATGTGGAAAGGGATGGCGCTAGACGACCTCTATAGCTTCGTCTTTATCAGACACTAAGGTAGGTAAGGGAATGACATTAAGGTGGAAGCGCCGGCAAACCGCGAAACTCAAAAATTCTAATTTTATTTGTAATTTTCAGGTCAGTAACAGGTTGCATGGTGTTTAAAATATAAAAAGGGAACGCGACAAATATGTTGTCAATACAACCTACGTACTGTACATTCGTAACGCCCCAATTTATAAACGACTATCTCATGAAAAACTCACTTAATGGGGTCAAAAAAGCTTAGGCTACATAATTATTCATTAAAACTATATAATAAACGGTCGCAATACATATTTTACTTACTACCCTATACAGACCCTCAAAGTGCTTCGAAAAACATTTCACGGTCTACCATAGCGCTTTCACTCTGAAATAACTGCTTGGTACCCTCTGGACTACGGTCCAATATTAGTATTAATATTTCCTTAGTTTATGGAAGTTATACCTATGTATAAAACTTACCTCCAGGCTCTAATTCCTTTGCCTTCTGTTCTTCCAAGGAAGTGAGGGGGTACTATTAGTAACATTCAAAAACAAAAGCATTTATTTCAATTAGAAGTGTGTGAATCAAAAGTAATGGTACAGGCACTTTTGATAAGTAATCTAAGCATTCCGGGATATGATATTGTTAATGTAAGTAATTTTTATGAGGATCTGCCTAGCCCTTTGAGGACTACAGGCGTGATATTGTTTCATACTCGAATGTTTCTACTCACGGTTTTCTGACGTTAGAAGATAGCAGTCGTAGTGTTCGGTTTGCGGGTGGCCTGCAAGAAAACAAATATAAGTATTAGCATAAGGTTATAATAAGGTTATTTGACCTACCCCACCCTTCCCTCGTTACAGCCAGTCCGCTATACTGAACCAGTAAGTTCAAACCAGCCCCTAATTAATATTGTTTAGATCCAGCCTGTCAATTTGCTGTCTTCTCCCAGCGACGCCCTCAGCTCGTACCCTACAGGGTATAGTCGCTTAGTTTGTAAGTTTTTTGCCCTGGCTGGAGATCTTGATTTCTAGGCATCCGCAGGTATTGCTCAGTTATGCAGACGAGAAACTCATAGGTTGAACTACAGATGCCATTCACAAAAAAATACCTAGGTAAGCTTTTTAAATAGTAATCGTGAAACAAAAATTGCCCCACATTCGGTAATACCGAAAATCTAGTGCTTTTGCAGAATAATTTCGGTATTTGGCCGAAGTAGTCTATTTAACTGCATTACGCCCACAGAACTCAATGCTCGGAAAATATTAAATTAACTTATTACTGTACAAGTAGTTGTATTGAATCCTGAGAGTAGTGACGGATTCAAAGGAGTTTCGAGACGAAGTATAACTTTGCTGCTGAGTGAGATGCAACTTTTCATCTCACTGTAGTGACGAAAATGCTAGGTGCCGAAAAAACAGGATATGTATAAATGTATCAAATTAGTGTTAATTTATTATAAAATATTTTGTGTCTTTTATTTTTAATTTGTTACTATTTTTATAAATCACTCTACTATACATTACTATTGCTAGGTAAGTTATTTGCGACCAACGACGCTTTTGCATATTTTTGACTTATACAGAAGAATGTCCTCAGCGGCACTTATTCAATTGAGTTTTGGAGAAACTTCAAGTCTTTTAGTACATGGTTAACAATGCTGGCATATTAAATAAATGCTTTCGATTTTCAAAGCATTTATTAACAGTAGGCCAGTAATATACACTTTTGAACTGACGATAAAATGACAACAATGAAATGAAGCTAGACTTCCAGTCATAAGGCATAATGATTGTAATTACTGTATTTGCTATTCCAAAGCATAGATCTCTATGGAGAAGAATGGCCACAAAACTTCATGGAACCTTTTTTAAATCAGGATATTGTAATAAAAACCTTGTGTACATCATTCATGCCTACATTATGTGAGAACGACGAAAATTTGGCAAAAAAGGTTTTTTTTTAAGTAATAAGCCGTGGCCACTGACGAACATGACGCATGGATTAGCACCATTCAACTGAACCATTTTGAAGGGAATTAAATGATCCAGCACACGTGGCACCGTTAACGAGACTTTGGAGTGGGCATGATTGTGCAACATGTTTCATACGAAGTGATTATTTAAAATGATACAGATCGACTCGTGAAACTCTGATGATGGGAAACGCGAAGCCGCCTGTCCATGAGCAGAGTTCAAAGAGAAATATTTGGGGAAATTTTATTAATCCTTACTATCCTTACTAATATTATAAAAGCGAAAGTGAGTTTGTTTGGTTGTTACTTACCTCTTCACGCTTTAATGGCTAAACCGATTTTGATGAATTTTGGTACAGAGATAGTTGGGTACTAGGAGACGGACATAGGCTAAATAATATGGGATGTGAGGGAGAAAGAGGGAAGAAAAGGGAAAACTTAGCGTTGCTATTACAAATCAATAAGGCGCGAGGGGAACTGTATTACCCCAAATTTAATGCGGGCGAAGCCGCGGGCGAAAGCAAGTAACTTATTATTTTCAATTTCTAAAGAAAATACATGCAAGGCGCTCATAGTGAATAAAGTAAAAAGGTTAAAGGTTACTTGGGAGTTCGTGGTGTCTGTAGCCTTCTCTACCAAGAAATAAGCGCGAGTTTGTATGTTTAGATATTGTGTATTTCATAAACACATTTGGTTAATGAAATTAACAAATACATCTATGTTATAAATGTAACGACACGGTTGGCGGAGTGGTCGAGCGATAGACTGCTGCGCTGCGTCTCGCGAGTTCGATCCCCGCACGGAACAAATATTTGTATGACCTACAGGTAGTTGTTCCGGGTCCGGCTGTTTGTGTATGTGAGTTTAAATGTTTGTAAACGCACGATACAGGATCAGTTTCTCGTGTGGGGCATAGTTTATTTTTTAAATAAATATTATGTATTCCCTGAAAAACCATTGAAGAAGAAAGGGCACCAATGTTTGTCTGGTTGTGTTGGGTGAGATACTTACATATTTTTTTGTCCCAGGTTATGTCTAAGCCTGAACATCGATGTTAAACATCGGATGTTTAATTTATTCCTTGTCATATACGTATAACTAAAATTTTATTACAAATGAATCATAATTATGTAATAAATGGAGCGGTCATTTTTTTAATCATTGCATTTCCCAGTATTTAGATTCGATGTTTAATAAAAATAATTTCGTATCCTCGTAGTTTCCTACTCCACGCGTACCTACACGACGTACACCGACGTAGTAATTAACTATTGCGTATTCCTATTATAATTAAATAAACTTTATTTAAATATAAGTAAGTAATTGGAATTCGCAATAGCTTCGACAACTGGCTTCTATCGCACTATTATTAGGTTTACTCGTGTTTTTATTCCACATATAAATTATCCTTACTAATCTAATATATAAAATTCTCGTGTCACAGTTTTCGTTCCCATACTCCTCCGAAACGGCTGGACCGAATTAAACGAAATTTTGGGTACATATCGGGTAGGTCTGAGAATCGGCCAACATCTATTTTTCATACCCCTAAGTGAGCAGCGGGTAAAACCGCTGGGCACAGCTAGTAATATTATAAAAGCGAAAGTGAGTTTGTTATGTCTTCAAGCCCAAATGGCTCAACCGATTTTGATGAATTTTGTTACAGAGATAGTCGGGACCCTGGACACGGATATAAGCCACCTTTTTTTTTAAAAAAAAAGAGCGTGAAATGAGGGAAGAAAAGGGAAATCTTAGCGTTGCTATTACAATTAAGGGGCAAAGGCAAAAACTACAGATACTTGCAAATCGCGAAAGGGGAACTGTGTTACCCCGAAATCAACGCGATCGAAGCCGCGGGCAAAAGCTAGTAACCTATAAATTAAGCCCAAAATTGTTTAATTCCTTTAGTGGGCTCTCCTATAAGGTGTGATTTTTTATACTCTTAAAAAAGACGTATGCCTTTTAGGCCTAAATATTCAAATTGTCGTTATGTAGAGAATATGCTACTTAATTAATATTATAAATGCGAATATTTGTGAGGATGGATGTATGGATGTTTGTTACTCTTTCGCGTCAAAACGGCTAAACGGATCTTGATGAAATTTGACACCGAGGTAGATTATAGTTTGTAATAACACATAGGATACTTTTTCGATTATCAGTTCATCACGCGGGCGTAGCCGCGGGCGCCAGCTAGTACACAATAAACATATTATTATTTCATTATGAAATTAGCAATTTATGATACAATCAAGAATATTTGAGTTTAATAAGTATTAGACTGTTTTGTGACTCCATTATTTTGTTACTGTAACCCGAGAAATCAAAGCAAAAGAAAAAAGTTGATATTACAAATATTAATATGATAAGTATTGATTAAATTACAAAATGTTTTTCGTAAACAAGTATTAAAAACACCATTTGGTAAACTTGGGCATATGTGTCTGTTGCATTGCCAATACATATTCATTTCTCTTCGTCAACTAAAATGACAATGTGTTCCCACTTCTATCAAAATGTACTAAGTAATTAAATATATGACGAGGTAGGTATTCGATTGTCAAGAAATTAGTTTAAGTATAGTGTTTAAGTGTTGTGTCTGACCCCGCCAAGGCGAAAGTCGCGGGCATGGCAGCACGCGACTTCCTCCTAACCTAACACGGCCTTACTACGTTACTTATTGTTATTCCGCACCAAACGCTACATTTTTTGTTTCATCTTCACTCCTCCAATGTTCTTCTCATGTCTCGTCCTTTCCTACGCAGTTTTGTATTTTCATCTCGCTCGCTCACCCGCGTGGGTGTCGGCTCAACGGCCATTGAACCCGACCGAGACAGCTGTTTTGGTCAAAGAATAATTATAAAGGACGCACTAATTGAGTAAAAGTTGCCTAAAAGTAAGTTGACACACAGCGGGGCGCTATCAGTGTCATTGTAAACAAATACTGATAAGGGACATCACATGTTATCAGAGTACGTGACGATATTCGGTTTAAGCTCGGTGGTAAAAAATGTAGACTAATAAAAAGTTTCCTTATGATAATATGCTACAGTTTGATAGCCACGGTAGAGTGGGTTGTAAACAGAACCCAAGCTTTTATGTTCCACACCACAGGAGATAGTGGTGTTGATTGAAATTTTTGTAGTTATCTGAGAAACACGATACCTTCCGGGGCGGTCAGAAGTAAGTTTTGTAAAAGTTTTAACGACTGTGACTTCCGCGACTGTGACTGAGCGTAGCAGGGAAATAATAAGTTTGACATGTTGATATATTATAGGTAATATGTAAAATACTTTCGATTCTTTGGACATTTTTTTTTAACATTTTTTTTTTGAAATTGCTCAAATTGAGCATAACTAGGTATAAATCAATAATCTCAGTTTTATTTTGAAACGATCAGATCATGTGTAAGAATTCTAATATAAGAGGTTATGTACAAGAGTTTGTGCTGAAAACAAATAACCGGAAAATAAAAATCACTTCTTTTGGTTTTACAATACGCAAATGTCCGGTGGTGACGAAATCCTTTCTTATATGTAAGTAGGTAATTTAAATCAAGTTGCACAAACCCAAATTTTTGTAAGTTTTCAGGTAAATTTTCCAGGACCAAGGGCACATTCCTATGTAGGTCCAGCGGAACCGAAATATTAGTACATTCCTACCTATTTCAATATATAGATATAATTAGTACTTAGTTCACTTTGTGGTAATACAACAAGTAGGCACCTGAGTCGCTGGAGAACGGAATTCTATTTCCGTTCTTTCTTCCATTTAACATAATATTATTATGTTGTTTACTGTATGTTTTGCCAAAGATTTTAACAAGTATTAAACTTAGTTACACAAAGGAATTCTGGTACTCTGCCTAAACAGTCCGTCGTCGACCCTACGACTTCGTCACTGCTCAACTAGCTCGGATTAGTTACGGTGTACTTAATGTTTAAAATATGTTCACACCTTGGTCAAAATCGAGATGTTGTCCATTGTTATTATAGTATAGTACCTATATATTTTTGAAGTCGCCTCTCCGTCGGCGGCATAGCCCGTATCAGGAGGGCAACAGGGGGAACCACGCTGAATCGATCGCAGGGTTGGTCGACCCCTCACAGCTACCTCGCTGCCTCCCAAGTTCGGCGCATCCACACAGCCGTGGATCGTGAATGATAAACTTTCGGTCTTAAGCTCGTAAAATGACGTAAAGGACATTGACCGAGGTTATCAGACGACTTTGAAAGTTTTGCCGACGTAGTGACGCATCCCGAAGTTTTAATGATAGCTCGAAGGATCGCTAAAGTTTTTTTATACAGGAGTGTGAAGACTTAACGAAAGTAAGACTAGTATTATTTGGTATAGTGTAGCAATTTTTTATTACTAGGTACCTACCTAGTTAGAAACCACAAATCATATTTTGTATTACCAAAACCGTGATTTGTAGTTTTATTAATCAACTAATAGAGTCAAAATTACATTTGAATAAAATTCACAGGTTTGCAAGCAATTCTTTTTTTTTGTGTCATAATTATGTTTTACGGGGTTTTGTTATCAAAACTTATAGATCAAAATATTGAATTAGTGTGTATATGTGTGTATGGTGTGTAAGGTACTTGGGCCAGTTGTGAGCCGTTGGTGTATAATTATGAAAAAAGAGAAAGAAGAGCCACTCTTTGATCTGCATTGGAATAATACGGGCCAGATTTTAAATTACTTTAATTGTTAATTTGAAATATTACACGGTGGCGCCGGCAATACGACAATAAATTAGAACACCGGAAATAAAAAAATATCTAATAAATCCAAACATCGAAATTAAAACAAACTCAATAGCTTAAACAGTTAACGAAATTAACGAACACTATTTATAAATATTGCTTCTTTAACCTTAGTACATAAAATGAAACTTTTTAAGCTAGATTTTATTATGAAGAAATAATCAGGCAAATAAAACGCTGGAGGTAAAGCTGCAAAAGAAAGAATTTAAAATCCCCCTTAAGTATTGTTGAGTACTTTATCGTAATTTCAATAAAACTTAGAGATGTCCCGACTAGTCGGCGACTAGTCGGTAACGCCGACTATCCGGCCACTATTGTAGTCGTCGATTAGTCGGCGACTAATCGGCAAAGAGCGCCGACCATCCGTTGTATGTATTTCTCAATCATATGCATGCGGGGGAACTACATGAAATAAAAACCTTGATAATATTAGGTATTTACCTAAGAAATTGCCGTTCTGCAGTACTGACCATTTCAAATCAAAATAATTTTTGTTTGGCTGAGAATTCTAATTTCAAATTAATTTTATTTGAAAAACATGTTTTTTTTCCAAAAGTAGTCATTTGTTTATTGATTAGTGTTACATTTTCATCGCATTTAAATCTTTTGCGTCATCATGGATACGTTAAAAATTCGAGGAATATGAGTACCGTTACCGTCGTGGCAGCAACGCGGCACAAGCGGCACGCAACATCAACGACGTTTACGGAGCTAACAATACAAACCAACGCACCACCTGTTATTGGTTTGCTCGCTTCCGTTCTGGAAATTTCGACCTGAAAAATGAACCTCGCGGTCGTCCGAAGACTTTGGTCGACCATCAAGAATTAAAGACGATTGTGGAAGCTGATGATACATAATCTTCGGCTGAATTAGCAGCAGCTTTCGAAGTTAGCGTCAAAACAATATTGGTCCATTTGCTTCAAATTGACAAGGTCAAAAAGCTTGACAAATGGGTCCCCACGAACTCAATGATCGCCAGCGCGAAGTACGAGTCGAGACGTGCCTTGCACTGCTCAACAGACACACAAATGAAGAAATTTTGAACCGCATTGTTACCTGCGATGAAAAATGGATTCTGTTTGATAATCGCAAGCGCTCAGCAAGTTGGTTGGATCCTGGTTCAGCACCTAAACAATGCCTTAAACGAAAACTTACCCTAGAAAAGTGATGGTCACTGTTTGGTGGTCTAGTGCCGGTGTGATTCATCACAGCTTTTTACCAAATGGGGTGAGCATTACTGCAGATGTGTACCGTGAAGAACTGAACACAATGATGGAGAAGCTGGCACATCTCCAACCAGCATTGGTCAATCGCTCGTCTCCGCTGCTCCTGCACGACAACGCGCGACCTCATACTGCACAGCATACGGTCTCCAAGTAGCAAGAACTGGGGTTGGAAGCTCTCCGTCATCCGCCCTACGTACACTGCCACTACGTTGACAAAGATGCATTGATTGCATGGGTGATTACTTCGATTAATACAAATAAAAAATACATTAAAAAAGAAATCGTTTAATATTTTACATAGCAAACGGCAATTTCATAGGTAGACCTATTATATTTTTTTTATTTTATTAATATTTTTTATTAATCAGTTTTTAAAATGAGGTATTCCTCGTAGCGCTCCCGTTTTGAAGCGCTCCCATCTAAGCGCTCCCGTTTTGTTCCTCTAAGCGCTCCCAAAAGGAGCGCTTCGAGGAACGATTAAAAATAATAAAATTTATTTCCTCGAAGCGCTCCCACGTTTAAAAATAGGGAAAAGCATGAAGTAAACGTCATGAATTATATCGATAATTTAAAAAAACTCATGTGTGAAGTTGCTTAACCAAATTACGAAATTGAGAGAATAATATCTTTTTGCTTTCGGCACTCTTATGTGTATACAAGGGCCAATGTTATTGTCATTTCTACCATTGACGTAAACGATAGATTTTTTTAGGAATGGCATCTCGTAGTTCAACCAAGGAGGTTATCGTCTGCTTAACCGGGCGAATCCTGTGGGTGCCTTAAAAATTAAGACCTCCAGCCAGGGTGAAAACTTACAAACTAAGCGACTACACGCTAAGGGCACCCCCTGTGGGGTACGAGCCTCGGCTTAGGGCGACGCTGAGGGAAAGCAAGGGACAGGCTGGATCTGAGTGATATTATTTATGGACTGGTTTAAACTTACTGGCTCAGCAGCGCGGGCTGGCTCTTGCAAAGGACGGGTGGGGCAGTTACCGGGACGTCGCGACGGGCCTCGTCGGCGAGGATGGAATGACGGCGCTTTGCGTCTGAATTTGCGCAGAGTGCTAGTCTCCCTGCTGCTCTCCTGGAGCAGGGTTATAGCATCGTCAGGAGTAACGAGAAATTGTCTAGGACGATGAATTTTACTTATTCGCGAGGGATCGTATCGAGCGGCCGATGCGATAAGGGGGTTGCGATGTTTTAACGCGGAGTCAAAGAAGCGCATGGAAAGACGCTTCATGAATTGAACGACGGTGGGGATTCTTAAGTCGAAGTGAAGACTATCGTTACGGGCTCCCGTGATTTTACGAAGGAATCGGTTTTGCAAGGTCTACATCTTATGAAGGAAACGCGGGTTGGCGTGGGCGAACACGACACATGCGTATGTCACGATGGGACGGATGACCGCGGTGTATGAACGCAATTTGCACTTAAGTGACAATTTGCTGTCTGCCTGAAACAAAAAGTGAAACCTAAACCCATAGCAATATGTGCCGCGAAGGACAAGTGGCTGTCGAGAATGACACCTAAGTATTTGGCTTGCTTCTTCCAGGGGATAGGCTTGCCGTACATAGTGATCAAACTGGGGATCAGGGGATTAAAGCGCGGTTTGGAGTAGATAACCGCCTGACTTTTACCGGGATTCATCTCGATTCTCCATTTCCTGAACCAAGCGCCTAGGATGTCGGCTGGGGTCTGAAGGGTACGAGCGATAGCGTTTGTACAGCGGCCAGTATAGTAAATGGCCGTGTCATCCGCGAACAGAGCTAACTGAGCTTTTTTGCTCTTGGGAATGTCGCTAGTGAACAGCGTGAAGACGAGGGGGGATAAGACGGAACCCTGAGGGACACCGGCCCTAATAGGATGAGGGGAAGAGATTGAGGAAGTCCCGTAAGATGAGCGTAAACGATAGACTCCTCATTGCCAGGTGTGCGGGGAGGGGGGTAGTAATGGTAAACATAATGGAGAGAAATCATAAGCTAAACAATAAAAAAATATGAATAGGTAAATATGTCGGCAGATTATATTCATCGATTTGGTGGACTAAAGGATTTACAATAAAACAAAAAAAAAATACCAAACCCGTGCGAAGCCGGGACGGGCCGCTAGTTGTATATTATAGTATAACAATGTGTTCTACTTATTACCTAGTTATTATCGATAATTTCAGTTAGTATAGTCCCATCTCTATCCGAAAGTTAATCATGGGAGCGCTTCGAGGAACAAAACGGGAGCGCTTAGATGGGAGCGCTTCAAAACGGGAGCGCTACGAGGAATACCTCTTTAATATTACTTGCTTGTAAAGAAAACAAATTATGACAATTATTGAACAAAATAAGTACCTATCCTAATTAACATAAAAAAACAACATAATATAAAACGATTGCGCGCGAATCAGCCGTAAACGAAGCGTTACGGAAATCCCCGAAACCGTGATCGGCTTAGCCGACTAGTCGGCCTTATTACAACCGATTAATCGGCTAGTCGGCGAAAGTCATAATCGGCACATCTGTTTTTTTAGAAACTATTAAAAATGCCTTATTCGTGTTTATAACGACAACCTTAATTAAAAATATTCTCTTTAGTACCACAAGCAACATATATAACATATTATGCAGTTAGTAAATAAAAGAAATAAATTAGCTTTGAACGAAGCTAATTTACAAGAGGATAAAGGTTTCATTGTTCCTATGTTGTAACTATTGTCAGTTTTGGCATAGTATTCATATTCATATCTTTATTGCATTCCATAATGTCTGAGGATCTTAAAATAGGCTTAAAGCTAAGGTACAATTATGGACCCTGTAGGGCACAGCAAACAAATAAACAAATTCTTAATATTAATTACCAAATTATAAATAAATTATTCATATTGAAGTCAACAAAAATTATACTTATTCTAATAAAAAAAAACTAAAAAACTAAATTATAACAAAAATAAAATAAAAATTGAGATCAATAGGAACATATTGTTAAAATTTAAATTACAATTTATTCGTATGTAAATAACACTATCTTTATGTTGATGTTTTAGGCTGCCTTTGTTTGGAACGGAATAGCAAAATAATGTTAAAAGTTTTTGAACGCTGACCGAATTAGGTATTTCAAAAAGTTATGTTAGTCTCACAACACTGTTTTCATGAAGGTACAACTGTTCAGAAACCAACCCCTACAAAATCTCAAAATTTTATGAATCATCAGAAATAAAATAACTCTGACACCTAGTTTTCCAATGTTGACCTAGATTCAACACAGCTATAGAGCAAGCGGCATAGACAAGCAATTTTTTACTATGAATTCAGATATTAGGTACATCGCACTAGTCCGGACCCGGATGTTATTCCTTCTAGCAGAAGCAGCAATATTTTCAGATTTCCCAGCAATATCTTGTACGATCAGCCGCAGGGCTGAGGCGGAAATGACTTCCTGCGAAACATCTTCGCGGAATAACCTAGTTTTCTACTTCAATTTCTAAATTGCATTTCCGAAGATGGCCGGAATATTACAATTTTCTGGGACCTAAATCGGGTTTACCTAGATTATGTCTATTTTGGCTACGGAAAATTTGTACATTGTTCAGTAAAGTTTCAATAAGCTATAGTACATTTAGACGTAGAGTGTATTGAGGAATCAGCGAATGAAACACCGACACATGCATGCGGTAACATGACCAAAATATATACTGAACATGTAATGAGGCAGATTTCAAACTATGACTACCGCTAAACATAATAAGTAGAAAGGAGCCAAGGCATCCGAAAGAATGCTAAGTTGTGCTTGCGAGTAGTTGAGTATTCCAGGAATCGTTAGACCCTTCGGTCAGAACAAAACAAACAAGAAAACAAATCATTTCTTTGAACAGACGATTGTTGTTAGGCTTTGTTATTAAATAAGTTTAAAGCCATCTTGGTTTCTTTCGATGGTATGGTATTTTTTTATCGGTGAAACTGAAACCTATGGGGCTATGAAGCCTATGGGGCTTTACTCTTCAAAAAAATCACATGCGGCGATATAATTACATGTCTAGCAAATGAATACTATTCGTTACTTACATTTTAATCTGTCCGATAGTTATAATTCCATATATTTAACAGGTTTGAAATGCTACTTTTCAATCCAATTAACAGTAACACCGCTTAGTAAATTCGTTTTCCATTTTATGAGCCCTCAGGCATTCAGACCAGATTGGAGTTTAATCCTTTTAGTTCGTAAAATGATTTAATTGAACCTCAACGACCACAATTCGATAACTGAAAACGACACCGATCGAGCAGAGCAAACGTTGGGAGTTGGTTTAAACTCCTTGCCTAATTTGTGAATGTAAACGCCGGAACCATTATGCAAGGCAAAGAAGACTTTAAGAGCTGGTATCGGCATACATTTAATAACAAAAGTTATAAATCAAAATCCGTAACGGAGGATAATAAGTAAATCGTAGCTATGGTATAGGAATAGTTCCTTTTATGGATTTCATAAGACCCCAACAAAGGTTCAAACGAACGAAAAGCTAAAGCAATCTATGGTAGAAATTGTTTTTATAAATATTTAAAAGCGAAAAGATTGTGTGACCGATTATAAACGCTTAACTTACACGCATAAGCTTCATAATGACCGCTGAGTAATGGGCCTTTAGTGGCCCATATGGTGACATATTATCACATTAAACGGATACGTAAAGAAAGGCCCTTCTTATGTTGATAACGGCATCCGATGTTTGTTAAAGTTTATGAACTTAAGGGCAATGTCGAAATCGATTAAGTAGGTAATAAGAATAACTTAAGAATAATCGTGTCATTTTATTAAACTATACTAGGTTTTTTTTTGTTTTAAAAGCTGCTCATTAGGGTTATTGTTTTATAAATATAGTTGTGATGAATCCGTTCGTAGTGACAAGCAGCATAGATTTCAGCAAGGAGTTTTATTTTATTTTATTATTCTTTATTAATTCTCTACTAACTTGATAGTAGATTGTAAAGAAATCTTTATACTAGTTGAAATTGAAAACTGATCCGTAATAAAATGAGGATTTTTATAGGAGCCAGTGCGGTTTTATAGTGGATGTTGACTCGTTCCGCAACTGCATGGTCGAACTAGACCAAACTTCAACGGTAAAAGTTAAAGTGGAGTCCGGAGTCCCTACGGAAGTGCATCGCCACGGTCTGTTGTGAAAACTCACGCTTAGTAGAGAGCAACTTGGTCCAATACAGTGACTAATGTAACATAATAGAGGCTGTACTAACTCTAAAAAGGCAATACCTACTTCTGAGGTAGTGACCATCAAACTGAACACTACTGGAGGAAGATAGATTTATCATGGATATCATATAGATATCATAGATATGATAAACTGGATGTCCATCATCATCGCAAAGACTACCAATATTAGTATGAAGAAAGAAGTCTAGTTATTAACCGGATTGATTTCCGGAAGTCGGTGGCAAATAAAGTCAACGAAACCAACAAAAGTCACCGACTTTCGGAAATAAAGTTATTTTCCAGTTTTTTTTTAGAAGTCGGTTTTATTTTTTTACTAAAAAGTTTTTGTTATTTATACGACGTCTGTGCCGTAATTAAAGTTATTCAGTTTGAGGATCTGAATGAATAAGAGGTAGGTACCTATTGCGCTTTTAATGTTATATCCTGTATGAAACTCACAATGGTGCTGACTGTTCATAAGTTTTTTATGAACAGTCAGCACCATTGTGAGTTAGTTTACTTTAACATCGTCTAGTGCTAATTTCAAAACGCGATGAGCCGTTCTGCACCTCAAACTGCTTGCAATTGCAAGAGCTGATGTCAATATAATAAATATAATATATAAATTAAAATTAATTGCAACATGTATGGTGGAAAATAATTGACACGGCTCGATCGATTAGACATTGTTTTTTCGTTTTTGATAACGGTACTTCTCATATTCTTCATTAGTAAATTGCACCCGTGGGAAGCCTGGATGGGTCGTTATTATGACATCGACAGTAATTATCGCGTAGTTTCAACAGTGAATTCACCCTTAGTGGACGAACGTTAATAAATAAACAGTCGTATCAGGCAATGGCTTAATAGCCAAAGGCCTCGACAAATACCTAAGGAGGCTCTCATTGCGCAGCTGGATCAAGGGCTTGATACAGAAATCAAAACTCTTGGACACGGCTCGTATTGTTCAGGGGATCCTTTCTCTGGAGTCCCACCGTAGAGTAGTAAATATGTCTTGTAATTAAGTATAAGATGTAAAAATTAATAAACGAAATATTAAAATAGATAAATCGTTTATTGGACTATAATGTTTTACAAGTTACACATATATTTTTTTGGATAAGCTTTTAAGCGTTTGACCGCATTACGCCTGATGTAAAGGTTGCTAAAAACTAAACTGTACCGCAATAGACATACATTTTGAATTTGGTTAATCCTTACTAATCCTTACTATATAATACTATATTATACTATATATATATATATATTAATATTATAAAAGCGAAAGTGAGTTTGTTTGTTCGTTACCTCTTCACGCTTTTATGGCTTAACCGATTTTGGTGAATTTTGGTACAGAGATAGTTGGAAACCAGGAGACGGAGATAGGCTAATATTTTTTTGAAAAAA
Organism: Ochropleura leucogaster; assembly: GCA_958449745.1. Taxonomy (NCBI): domain Eukaryota; kingdom Metazoa; phylum Arthropoda; class Insecta; order Lepidoptera; family Noctuidae; genus Ochropleura; species Ochropleura leucogaster. The sequence continues at coordinate 15,645,540 of OY288200.1, forward strand.
GTGGGATGTGAGGGAGAAAGAGGGAAGAAAAGGGAAAACTGAGCGTTGCTATTACAAATCAATAAGGCGCAAGGGGAACTATGTTACCCCGAATTTAACGCGAGCGAAACCGCGGGCAAAAGCTAGTAATATTATAAAAGCGAAAGTGAGTTTGTTTGTTGTTTGTTACTTCTTCACGCCTCATGGCAAAACCGATTTTGATGAATTTTGGTATAGAGATAGTAGTAGGGTCCCAACTATCTGACGGCCATAGGCTATTTTTTTATTTAAGTGAGAAAAGAGGGAAGAAAAGGGGAAATCTTTTTTTCGATCATCACGCAGGTTAAAGTTAGAGTTAGCCCAAAGTAATCCGGCCGGTGAACATAGCGCGGCAGCACACTATGTGTATGATAAGAATGGCGTCACTTAGCTCACCCTGCTATGTCATTCAAGCTAAACATATAATTTTAAATACAGCTGAAACTGAAGTAGGACTTAAAAATTTCGCTACCAAGTTCAAAGAATTCATTTTTACTTTTATGCTAAATACTATTAATTTGGTAAATAATCATAACAACCCGACATTCGAGTACAATTGAGTACATCGCCGCAATGGGAACTCCCAAGCCCAGAAATCCGTGTTCACTGAACTTCTTAGAATGTGCAATAAAGTACAGTCTATCTATCTTAAAGTATAGATACTGCGGTTACTATGGATTCAGTTCTCGTAATTGTGGAGCTTTCGGCACCAGTCGCCCCCTCGATGCTGCGTCATGTAATCCGTCAAGCCAAAAATAATTATTTCACCCCCAGGCGCAATTCATTCGGGATCAAAGTACGCCGTGTGCCCACAGGTTTAGATCAGATACATCTATTTAACTAAATTTTACAGGTTACATGCAAATATTTTTATAGTTATAAGTAAAAACCCGCCCAAAATTATGTACTAACTGCTTATACTGATTCCTACTAAAATTGTAACCGGAATAAAAAGTAGCCTATGTGTAATCCAGGGTATAAGCTATCTACAAACTTACACAGACACGTACAAACTTTCGGGTTTATAATAAGAGTGTGATTCTGATTACCACGTACCGGTTTGTAATCAATTAAGCTTTTAACGTATGCTCAAAAGAGCGTATTAATACTGCAGTAGGATCCAAAAAAGCGAAATATTTCTTCTTATTTCTTTATCTTCTCTCTACAGCACACATAGATTATCGTTCTAAGCCGGTACGAAGAAACTTCGAACAATACTTGAGGCAGGTAAAAAAGGGACGCTCCCAACCAAATCCCAAATCTAGCTACTGATGGAACATTTTGTTCTGCGATTTGGCAACGTCGCTCTCACATGTTTAGGGGTGATAAGTGTGGCAACGACGCCGTTTGGTATGCCCATGCCGTTACATCTGACGTCATATTAGGATAGGACTGTAACTAGGGTTGAAATATCAATCGACATTGGAATTCTCACAAATACACGGCTTTATGATATCGAATGGATTTCAATCAAGTTATCTACTGAATGATTTTACATAAGGTTTCAAAATGACATTAAGACATTAGACATTTAAATTCTAATAAAGTCGTCTTGTGCGACTTGGGCATAGTGCATACCATCTACATTATACTGTAACGACTTTTTATCGATTTAGTTTATTAGGTACTCTACAGTCTATGGCTGAGAAATTAATTTATTTTAGATTGCATGGTGCGTTAATTTACCTACTAAGGTAGGTATGACGGTAACTACTAAAACGAAACAGCAAAACGAAAACCTAGTCTGGAATCCTTTTTGGTATGTACCTACATGCCAAAGCTTATTGCTAAACAGAGCAAGTAGGAACTATTTAATGTATTCTGTGACAGGGTCTCTTCAAAAGGATTTTTTAATTAAATTAAAGTCACATCATGAGAAAGTTTTACTACAACACTTTGAAGTTGAGTAGCAAGTGAAACCGCACAGTTAGTTTTCTTTACGTTCAAATGTTTATTTGTTTTATTCTTAACTTTAGGTAGCACATAAACCTACAGAGGCCAACTTAATGTCATAGGTTTTTAACCAATTAATCTTTAGATGATTCAGATTCATTATTTATGAACCAAACTTCTAATAGCCCTAAACTTATTTAAATTCATTGCGTCGTCGGCGAACCACGTCAATGATGGAAAAAGTACTGTGTTACATATTATGAACACATGTACCTATATCCAGAATTTATGTGAATTATGTTCATAGGTACTTACTGCCTTTGACATTGTTTCCATGCACTAGCCCTGAGCTGTAACAAAAGAGACATATTTGGGATGAATCGTGAATGAAATGAAATAAATGACGATAATACACGATTCTTATTGCCTACGGTATGTGCGGAATTGTGGCGTATTATTAATAATGGTGCTCAGTGGTCACGAGTGGTAGTGAATAGCGAGCAATGGTCATCTCTGGAGGAGGCATTTACCACACATATAAATATGTAGGTACCTTTACCTTTCATGGAGAGGGTTCTTGCTAGCGAAACCTTGGAATAATAGTAATAATTCTTGTTTAATTTAATTTATTAAGTCAATAACAAATATTCCAATTACTTACTTAATTACTCAATCTATAAATAATTTAAAATTAAAGAATGTAAATAATTTAGATTACTTAATTAAGTATTGTTATTGTAATTGTATCACAATTTAATGGAAAATAAGAGATATAAGGTTTTTTTATTTTTATTACACGATTTGAGAAAAACGTGTAGGTAGGTACAGCTGTTGTGTCCGTTGGTTAGAGTACTGTCATAGATACCTCAGCCTCAGCAGCTAGAGTCTAGCTGCTAGACGATAATTCTAAACACCATAGTTTTAAGTACCTTCAACAACAAATATTATCTGCCATTACGACTAAAAGCTATTGATTACTAATCAGCATAGCGCATTCGCAGTTAATGAGAATTGATGTTTCAATATTGACGCTAAATTACGCTCTGTATAAAGTAGAAAGGACATGGACGCACGAATGGTATATCCACGTATTCAGTTCACACGGCGACACATAAATATATACATTTCTACTTTTCTAGTATATACATATATCCGCATAAAATGCTTTTGTACAGCTTAATTGATCGCCGTGTCTAGAACATTCCAAACCCCGAAATTGTTTATTTTTTCAAGTTGCCTAGTTAAGGCATGATGCATTATAGAAAATACAGTTAGTATTGTAAAGCGACCTTACCATAGATATGATATGATGAACAATCAAGAAAATTAATAATTCGATAAGCAAAATAAAAAAAAAATTGCGACTCCATAATTAAATTACGTTAAGACTAAAAAGTGAAGCCTGTATTAGTAGAATGCCATCACAAAACACACTACAGACACGTAGAACGAAAAACTCTGAAAGTGCATAGTGCACTGAGCGTTCGGTAGGTACATGAATGTTGCATGAATTACACGCTCCAAAGAATACCTTTTGTCAATTGACTATAGAGTGTCGCGCAATTTTGTTATTTATTTAATGAAAACAAAATTGAAAACAGTAATAATTGTTAATGTGGTTTAATAGAAAAAGTGTTAACAAGTGTTGGCATTTTGGATAAATCAATATTATTCAATACACTTTCTCGAAAACTGGCTCTTATTACACTATGATTAGGTTCAACATGGAATGTATTTCACACACGTGATTTTTTCTAATTTAGCACAACTAGGGCTTTCATATTTTTTTTTGTATCATCAGCATCACGGATAACAATAAACAACTGCTCAAATCCCTATAGCCGGCAGTTTTTTTAAGAGTAAAGATGCGCTTGTTTTTAAGGCCTTCATATTTATACATATAACAACATAAATTGGCTGATAACTTTCTCAAAGTCGTTTTCAAAGCTAAAATCAATGCAAAATAGAGTTTATTGGAACCCGACTTTTCGGACTAGACACTTAAGTATGATGATGTCATTACACACGCGATCTGTTTATTGGAGACAACTACAAAGTGAATTGCACTTCGAGAAATAAAAATCTAATATAATTTATTATCAGCTATTTTCCCAAGATAAAAAGGAATGAAATGAATGTAAGATGTGAATAATATGCTCTAGGAAATGTTTTAAATTTTTCAAGCAAATCTTAGGTCGTATCTACATTCTGCCTAGGCCTACGACAGATAACTACGGACAACGGCAACGGTAACTAGCAGTATCGATTTTGTCTGTGGAAGTGTGGAATGCTAAAATATATTTTTAAAAAACCTGATAAAACCTAAACTAAGTGATCGATTAATTTATGTACCGCTTATCTACTAACACAATTACGACAGTAGGTATAAATAAAAACAAAAGAACAAATAAATCTTCCTTGAACCAGAGCGAAATGAATCTTATTAGAATATCGAGGAGTATTGCATCTAAAAGTTTCGAATAACAAACTGCAGCTACATGCATTATTTGATAACGAGAAAAGTTTCGAGATTATCCGTCTAATAAGAAGATTGAACTGAATAACAACGACGGTTCAACGGTTCAACGAGGGCTACTACTTTCAAATTTGAAAAGACAATAAGATAGTAAACCTTTTGATTGAACGCCATTGTTATAAAAATGTGACAAGCCAACGCGTGCCCAGGCTCCAACGAGTTCCTCAGTGTAGAGGGAACGCGCGCGTTGTTTATGCTCTGGAGTTCAAAATGTTAATGCAAAGCAAATTACATTCCGGTAGAAAATGTTTGGGTTCTGACAGTTTTGAAATGAAAGTGTCACAAAAAGTGCAGTATGAAATCGTTTAGTTTTGCGCTGTTCAGGGCGCACAAAACTGACATACGCCTTGCACATGGGGGTCGACATGGATTCTCCTGACAAAAAACACACACTCTTCAAACAATCTTGCCCGGGCTGTCCCTGGTTGCGCTCTAAACAGGGACAAATCCAGACCCATGGCAACCCTAGCCCTAGGCAGTATTACAAAAGATTATCAGAAGCCTCTTGTCGCTCTTGCCGTTAAAACAATATTCCTGCCTAAGATTTTGATCATAAAAAGTTTCTGAAGGTGTGTCTGTTTGTATTTCAATATTTTGTGTTATACTTGGAACGCTGCCCTGGAATATCAGAAATCAAGTAAGAGGAGCAAAACTTTGCTTTTTAATTTATGATCCAAAGTGGCATGAAAGGGTTAATTATGACCTTAATTCAAAAATATTTATTTGTTCATTTATAAGAAGTCGGCGAGCTCTCTAACTGTTTAGATTTAGAAAATGAGTTTTATATAAGCCGCCCTATAAATAAACACCTAAGATGGACAATTAGATTCTTTAAATAACTGGTTCCTCGTTTCATGCATTCGTTAATCTTACGAGTAAACTTGATTTTTGAATAAGGTGGCAATGTGATATTTGAAAGAAAAGTTTTTATCAATTTTTTTACCTTTATTTACTAGATTATGTTTTAGATAACTTTGGCACATGGCCGCTAGGTACAGTTTGAGGATAAAGATTTTCATGTGTGTGCATAAATATTGAATTTATTATGGGATGATGGTTTATTGTGTATTGTAAACTCTGTTCAGTGGTATTTAAGGTGCAAATAATAAAATCATTAACAAAATAAAGAGGAGTGACCCTAACATAATGCCTTGTGTAAATCTAATAATTATCAGACTTTCTTCTCTGAGCTTATCGCCTATCCGAACTGACTTATAGTAATAAACGAACGAAAAATTAAAACCGATTTCCAAAAAAAACTGAATTGGAAAATAACTTTACTTCCGGAAGCCAGTGGCATAAAAGTCAACGAAACCAACAAAAGTTATTTTTTTTACAAAAACAATATTGTTTCAGCAGTAGGTATAATGATTATCACATAATTTTTACCGAGTTTTCATTTTACATTGTTACTAAAAGATTAGCAGATCATACGTGTATAGTTTAAATAGTCATAGAAAAATTTATAATGTATTATATTATAGACGATAACTCAAAAACTACGTAATCAATATAAACAAAATTGATAAGGGACCTGGGAAGTATATACACTATCAAGCAAAAAAAGCATTTGGAAATCAGTCCAAGCGTCTTTGAGTAATCGGTGAGAGTGCCTGCCCTTTTGCCGAAAAGATTTTGACAAAGTTACATTACCCAAACAAAATTTAAGCAACCTTTTTATGCCATTGCAATATTTCGAATGATTTTAGTACGCATATTTTTATTTGGTAAAATTTTTACTTGGCAAAAAATTATCAAAAATAATGTCATTAGACTTAATTCAAATGATTTATTACAGCAAACAAGTTTGACTAAATAAAACATGTTAAAAGTACTAGTTGGGAAACAAGTTATAATATAGTTAAAACGTTTATTTCCCAAACATTAAGTTTGCGTTAAAAAAAATAGATTTTAGCAAAATAATAATTTGGCAAATGAAATTGTGTGAAAAAGTTTTGGGAGATTAGAAGTATTTTTTTATTTTTTTAATGAGCATAATCTTAAAATTTCTTGAGTGCCATTAGTCGGGCAGTCACTAAACTCCTTATTGACAAGCTTTTATTATCTTCACCAGTAAAGATATCCGTAAAAAAATTAGAAGCTAAATCGGACCCACTTCAGTCTTTTCAATTGCTTCATTCTAATTGTTTTTTTTTTCTGTTAATTTTGTCCTTCTTATTTTCTTTTTCCTTTATTATCCTTTTTTTATATTTTGCTGTCGTGCTGTTAGAATTTCTACCTCCCATGAACGTTTGTTATGATCTCTTTACGTACTAAACACACACTGCACAAAACAAAATATATTCATGCTACAACAAAAATACATATTTCTGTCAATCAAATTAACTATGAAATAAGCTCACCAGCTACTGGTATAATAATCATTCATTAATACCGTAGTGATTTTGGCGATTTTTCAATTTCCCTCTCCACCTCAACGCCTCACCAACACAATAAAAATACGTACCCTTTGATCAAATGTGCTAGCTTATTGATTATTTTTTTTAAATAAGGTAATTATTATTTAGAGATAAAAATTACCAATATCCTGTAATGCGTGTTATACGTGAATGCGTGCCGATGTGATTTCGTAGCTCAGTGCACAGTACTAACGCCGAGAGAGGCATGCATGCAGTAAACTGGAAGAGATAGAAGTGCGAGTGTGTGTGTGCAAAGGCTTATTTGTAAAGTTGTTTTTTGTTTTAGAAAATGTGTTCTCTGAATTGATTTGGACCAGATACGAATTATTTTTGACTAATAACCTTCGAATCGAAGCTAATAGCAAAGTAAATCCCTACTAGGCTTTGAAAGTTTCCGAAGTCATTTTGCCTCCGCCCAGCAGTGGGACTAGGGTTACCAACTATACTATTAAAACAGTTTTAAATTATACTAATATTCGTCATTTTACTGTTGAACAAAAATAAAGTATATTAACGCAACCCTGGTAATTCATATAAACCTGTTTAAAAGTAAACGTAAATAGATAGAAGCAATACCCGTAATTGTTCTCTTTCGTTTTCCTTCCCAGACTTAAAAATAAAATATTTCTATTCACATGTTGACTAGACTAATAGTTACTTTTGGGCTGACACTAACTTTAACATGCGTGATGATCGAAAAAAAATATCTTTCTCTCCCCTTTTCTGCCCTATTCCTCCCCCGTTTCTAACTTTAAAAAAATTGTGTTATGTCCGTCTCCAGGGTCCCAACTATCTCTGTACCAAAATTCATCAAAATCGGTTTTGCCATTTAAGCGTGAAGACGAATAGAGAACCTCCTTTTTTTCGTCGGTTAAAAACAGCACAAAGGCACTGCTTAATTCATAAAGAAATCTCTTCCAGCAGACCTGCGATAGGATAGATGAAAAAAAAAAACACATTATTAAAACGTTATTGGTTTATGATGATAAATTATTCTGTACTGTTGCAAAATGGTTGTCTAAATCTAGTTGTAAAAAAATGCTCACTAATACGCAAAGTGTTTTTTATTGCAGCTTTTTGTAGTGTTAGATTATTTTTATTAAAGCTAGTATATTCACTTAATCGTTAGTAGCCTTGACAAATTAGTGCAGCTAAAAGCACTGCTGAGCAATACTTACTAGAACTAAGTAGAAACAGATTTCTAGATATACTAACACTAGATTCTATATACACAGAGCATACAGGTATTCGGTAAGACCATCAATTAGTTCAACCCTGTATTGATTGATGCAGTAGGTACTGTAGCTGCCAAACATAAGCGGCTTATCTAGCAACTAAAGTAGTTTTGAGAGATTATACATTTGTTGCTTTTGAGGGTTACGTAAGCTTTATTGTGATAACAGCTATTTCATGGAGCAACATCTTGCGGGGTGTGTCTAGTAATACCCACCACGATTCACGACTGCTGAGCAATATGCCCCTTCTGTATTCTTGTTATAGAAGATCTTTACTATAAAATGACATAAATTTTATATGTGTACATCCTGGGGCACAGCTTTATACATTTTTTGGCCATATCCTTTACCAGTAATGTTAAAGTCCTATTCAAAAGAGGACGAGCCTATCGTTTTCAACTTGGCACAAATCCAGACTCAGTAGCTGCTTCTGAGAAATTCCTGATCTAAAGGCCCAATAACACTCCCCGAACCGGATAATCTATTCAGACCTTATGCTCAGCAGTCGCACTTGTGAACGCTAGACTAATGAGACAACAATTGTATGATTGTATTGATTGTTTTGATGGCTGCTGGCTGATTGTGTATGTGTGAGTTTAAATGTTTATAAACGCAACCACAAAAAAAAACTAAGCTTGTAAAAAAAAATGTCCTGGAGAATTTTCTAAAAGGGTTCAAAGTTTTTTAATTAATATTCTTTGTGTCCTGAATTGTGTAATTCTTTTGAAGATTGGAGTAAACAAGATGTGATGGTACAAACGGTAAATCGTAAAGCATTGCAATTTTTTTTCGAGTATAACAAGGCACTGCCATTGTATATATTTACCGTACAATGAGAGATCCGTATAAACTTATTTTGTATTATAGCATGTTTGGTCGTCGTGCGTACAATCCCTAGTCCAGACCTAACAGAGCATTTACTTTTTGCAACTTCGTTTACAGATTTATTTTAATAAGAGATGAAACAGATATAAATTTATTTGCAAAGCAATGATGCTACGGCACCAGTATGCGGCCAATATCTTTTTTTTTGTATACAACCTTATCCATCTATTGATTAAATCTGATAAGATAAACAATTCTAAACAACTAACGTCAACTGATACAAAGATTCAAATATTTCTACCAAGGACTACTCGCTAGGTCAGCCTGTTGGGAAGAAATAAACATGTAATAGAGTTGGTAGTTTACCCTCCTTGTTGCCTCAACCTCTTGCCCTTTGGATCAACATTAATTTTTAAATAATCATATTTCGAATTTCATTCTGTTATTTCTTCTTTTTCTTGGTCATTTCTTTCCACTGTTACAGACACAAAAGTAAAAGAGTTGCATCATTCGATCAGACCCACGGTCCAACTAATTATCGGCCAACAGCATTATAAATCGTCACAGTTTCGACACTGGCTAACCAAGTTCTAATGGTTCATTTTCTTTGAAGTCCAGTGAGCTTTACTAGTTTGCCTGGCAATCCTGGGCGACGACGGATCCGTAAATTCAGTTACCTGTTACCAAATTCACCCGCACCCGACACGCCCTGCGGTAATAGTTTAATGGTAATAGCTCCCTAACCTTTTGTAGTGTTATAGAATGCGCTGCACAAATCCTAACGGAAATTCCAATGATTTAAAAATTGATAATACTAATAATCATCAATCAATCATTCAATAAAGTTAAATGAATTTAGAGCGTTATATTAATTACTATAATTCTTATAATTTCGTAAATTCATACGTGTTACGCTCGCAAATCACATTTTTCACTATACACCTTAACACTGACTGGCTAATTGTATAAATCTAACCAATACAGCTTTGTACATGTCTAGTCACAAGATTCATTTAGAAACGCAATTTTAGACATTTCCCTTTATAAATAAGCAAAGGTTTTAGCCATAAAACTGTTTATAAATCAGTATAAATTGCCTGAACCTTCGGGAATTTTAAGCGTGACGTTAAGTGATTTTTATTTACAAGTTATCACGTAACTTGTCTGAATTACATAAAGGCTATAACTTGCGGATGCAATGTGTATCTGACTACGTAGGTACTAATGGTTTCAGAACAAATGACTTCTTTAGAAATTACTTTATTTAACTTATGTCTTGATGATATATTTTTTATGGCCTCGTGTGTATTATTAAAGGTACTAACACAGGTACAAAGGTATGGCATGATATATGTATGTATGTAGATACTAGGTAGGTGAATTTAACGTCGTTGGGTCAGGTGTCGGGTTGAAACGGCAATCCGAAATTAGAAGCCCCACGGGGGCCCCTCTGTGTGGTATGTCTGCTCAAACACATGCATAAATACGCAACCAATCTGCTGTGGTTGACGACGTACAGCGTAGCGCGTGTTGCATGAAACGATCGAGTGAAAAAACACTCAATAAAATCACATTTCTTGTGTTTTGTAACACGAAGTCTAAGACCTCCTTTGAAACAAAGTAGCTATATAAATTAAACACGAATGGGTAACAAGAAACAGATACTGCTGCATAACGAAATTTATCAAGAGAAAAACAATACTAATTAAAAACTAAAGGCAGCAAATAATAAAACAAAGGTCGGCGACGGAAAAGAAAATGAAAGCAGAAAAATCAATAAATACCTTTTAACAATAGTTATTTGTTATACAAGAGTGCAAAGTTGCTTTTTAACCGCGTGTTCAATTTTGATGACCGAGCAAGCGAAGGATTCTAAAATTAAATCACGAGCGCAGCGAGTGATTCAAAATTAGAATCCTGAGCGTTAGCGAGGAAATCAAAAGAGCACGAGGTGAAAAATCTTTGCACTCGAGTGCAACACGTAACTTTTCATTCCACCTCAGCGAGGAAATGACTAAATGCAAAAAAAAACGTTTACAATCACAAGATAGGTACACTTTTATTTCAGTTTAGGTATTAATTACTACATTATGACAGGTAAGTATTACAGAATAATCTTTAAATTATAACAAAACTAGCTTTCGCCCGCGGTTTCACCCGCGTTAAATTTGGGTTAACACAGTTCCCCTTGCGCCTTACTGACTTGTAATAGCAACGCTAAGTTTTCCCTTCTCTTCCCTCTTTCTCCCTCACATCCCACTTTTTTTTAAATAAAAATTAGCCTATGTCCGTCTCATGGTTCCCAACTATCTATGTACCTACCAAAATTCATCACAATCGGTTTAGCCATTAAAGCGTGAGGAGGTAACAAACAAACTCACTTTCGCTTTTATAATATTAGTAAGGATAATATTTTTCACTTGTTTTCAAGTTTCTTGTTTTTAATTTATAGTTTAACAATGACGTGAAAAAATGCCGCGTAAAGAACCGCGTACAAAGCAAATTGAAAAAACACCAAGAAGGTTCCGAGTCTGAGTTTTTAACAAATTAAAAAAAAAGTTGTATGATATATTCGGCACCATAGAGGTAGCAGTAAATCGGTTTAACGTTTTTTTTTAATTCACAAACTTAGTGCACACGATGTTCTAAATTCAATTTACTTTATCCTCTAGAGAATAAAAACGGCTTTTCCACTCAGATATTGAAGATTAAAAATACTCTTTCCGAGATGGTGGGATGAAAAAGCTATTTTTCTGCAATTCTTTCCTCTGTGTGGCGGATACCTGTCAATATCGTCATCATAGCATCATAGCATAGCCTACTGCTGCACACAGGCCTCATCCACCGCATGCCACTTAACTCGATTCTTAGCAACTCTTATCCAGGTACCATTTTCCGAAGATCCTCACACCCCACCGACTATGAGGACGTCTCACCTTACGACTGCCGATCGATTCGCAGGCTCCTCTAAATAACCCCATTGCCACTTTCGCTTATTAATTCTATGTGAACTTGGGTTCTCTGTTGGATCACTTGGTGATTGGTCTCGTTCGTCCGTTTAGGGATACTCCGTGATAGTTAGCCCGTTCTTTAAGTCTTTAGACTCTGTGGAATACGCGACGAAAAGAACCGAATTTCGACAAATGGGGTGGCATTGGGGAAGCTTCGTCGGTTTTCGAATTCTTTTATTTGCCTCGCTCTCTAAGTTGCGCTATGGTAACTGGAGCCCCCAGACGGTATCCATGGCAATGCTACCTAATTAATAATTAGCTGAGGGACGATCATTTGTAACGTGTGGGTTGATCCACACCACAATAACCCTATAGCTTTGGTATGACATCGATCTCGTCGTCTCTATTGGCAACGGCCCCTTCTCCTACATCCCCTTCCCCTCCCTCGCCCCAATCGAGATAATGTCCTTTCTTGGTAGACCCTTTTCGGTGTGAGCCGTTATAAGTTATAAGAGTTCTCGTGTTTTTTTTTCTATTACTTATTTTTAGGGTTCTGTACTTTAAAAGCAAAAATAAAACGGATTCCTAAGGTATATTATCACTTTGTTGTCAGACTGTCTGTCTGTCAATACTCCTTATCTCGTGAACGCGTGGAGGTATCGAGTTGAAATCAAAACTGTAAACTTAAATCTGTGGTCCCTTGGAGCTGTGAAAATTTCAACCCTGAAGTCTATGCCGTCATAAGATCTGGCCCTTTATGTAGCAAGCTTGTACGGAGCCCTGGATGCGCGAGTCCGACTCGCACATGGCCAGTTTTCTTCATTCATGTTATAGTGATGTTTGACTAAATGATATTTGTCGAAACCTACAGATAGAAGTGTACCTACTTTTATTTACACTTTCCACTGTCTTCATAAGTCATACTCTACTTAAACGTACGGTAAAAAAGCTGAATTTGCAATGTTTAAGAGTAGGTACCATTTCAGCCTACAAACAATAATTCCAGTAGGAAAGATTGGGGCAAATCATGAAGCACAAAATTTCAATGGAAAACGAATGCTACGCGTAATAGACGAAATTCAATTTGCTGTGAATGGCAAGTACCTAAGCAGATCGGTGCATGGGGGCGGGCGGCGAGCAACTGTATTGTTCTGCCACTTCCGCCCTCGCCGTTGTAATCGGAATCATCTGTGAAAATTTAATTTGCAAAACATCTTCCTGCTGCAAATGACACCCAGTCAATGATGGCAGTCATTTAATCTGTTGATACTTGATAAAACATTACAACATGATGATTTGTGTAAAAGCTTAATAAACACGTTTTTACTCTTTTATTTGTGAAAATTCAATTTGCAGATGATTTCCTGCCACATGAAGTCTTAATTATTCGGATAAACTTATATATTGTTGTTATTGGTTTCCACTAGGTACATGTAGGTATATTACTATCCCGTAAGTGATAGTTACAATATATGTAGTTGTGTAGTTAATTAATGTATTATGATTATAACCTTTAATTATTTGTATATCTAATAAAATAACTAACACCAACTTCTAAACCAGGCCCTTGATCCAACCGCTTAATGAGAGTTTGACAGATGGTCACCCTAGCTCTTGTCTATCAGACCATTGGCCTGATAGACAAGAGCCACGTCAAGGGCCACGTCAATCGGCATAATGATAGCCGAGTTCACATATCTTGACAACCTCGGGTGCCAAGTCGAGATATTTTAATTGTTTGTCTTTCTCAGCTTTCACGAGGTTCTAGTCATGCGGAATGGTAACATCCATTATCATTCTATTATTATTATTATCTTATCCGTCTATCACCAGCCAGACAAGAACAACCAGAAATAATAACTAAGTAGGATGGACTCACCCGGAGATGGTGGAATGCCTGACCCACGTCAACAGCCCCGTCCTTCATAATATATTTGCGATAGTTGTTCGTCAACATAACTTCGTCCGTAATTGCACAAACAAAACCTTCAGTTTTCCCAAAAAGGTCACCGAATCGTAGCCAGGACACGGACGCTAATAAATCTATATCGGGCCCATGAAGGGCCCTGTAGAAGCGCCCGTGGTGTCATGAAGCTCCTTTCCTTGCCATTCTTCTTTGCGGTCATCGGTAGTTAGTACTACTGGTTTGCGCCAGTTCTCTTTAAGAAGCGGCAATAAGCTAATCTTTAGGTAGAATCCGCGAAATCTGACACAAGTACACGACAATATTGATCGAAAGAATAGAAATAAGGTCGAAAATATTTCTGGTTTTTGATTTTATTTGAATATCATGTCCGCCAAAATGTAGGTCATTTTGCAGTTTTTGTTGAATATATAAAAAATACAGCTCCGTGTTTGAAAAATTTTAGATATCTCTTTAGTCCATACAATTTTATTTGTTATAGATATAAAAAATATGATGGTTGTCGCTGAAAAAATTGAGAATTTCGAGACGAAAAATATTTTTTCTTGGTCTTTTTAAACATTTTTTTTTCGTAGTACTAGACCACTTTTGTAAACTTATTTTGTGTAACTCTTTACTTTATGTAGTTAGCAGTATCCGGACTCTCATATCCAGGGCATCCAAGTTCAGTTTGAGTCCATTAAAGTATGCCGAAAGAGTACATTAAAACCGGTATAGCCAGCTACTATTGAAGGCATATTGTTATAAAATGTGTATGAATTATGGTATATAATTCATAAAAGTGATTTGAACTGATACTCTTTGAACAATATTTCTGGATTAATTAGATTTTTTATTTGTAATTTGAGATTCATTCAAACTTTAAATTCGTCACAAATTCATAACATCATCAAATTCATCAACGAAATAACACACACACACTTCAATGTTGTTGGATAAATGAATGATAATGATGCGCGTTCGAAGTCCTTTGGAGAACAATTCTTATCCACCACGAGGCTCTTCATGACGACGAGTTGACCGAACTCTGCTCCTCAACCTATCGAGCCATCGATCAAAGAGACGAATATTTGTTTTGCTTATGTCAAGTAACGGTGTATTAGCGTACATAAAACGATCTCCAGACTACTTTTATTTTCACTTATAAGAAACTCGTTACAAGCTGCAAAACTGGATTTGGGCGCAGTTGCTTTTATTTCTATGACATAATATCAGCAACTCATAACATGTTACTAAGCCATAGGTATACTATACTTGACGTTATAAGTTTAAACCTCTAAATCCCCAGTGGCAAAAAAACGTGCCAGTAAGCCCCGCTGGCACAATTTTGTGCCACCAAACCGCAACCGATTTAAAACTGTATTTGTAGTAAAGATAAGTCTTAAAATCAGATTACGCCTACGATAAGAGCCTGCCCGGCAGTACTTGACGGATAGTTGACGTAAATAATGGCGGTCCTTGAGAGGTTAAACTGGCATGGTTACTAATATTATTATTAAAACTTGACATATCGCAATAGCTGCTATAATACTTGACTTGACTTATTTATTTAATGGCGTTTGTGGAAGGAGACACCACAATTTTGCCAATATCACGTAGGTACTATGGTAGAGGTAGTTTCAAAAATAAATTACGTGAGACGTCACGCGTTGCTGCAATTTTTTCGCAACGAGTGACGTCACACGTAAGTTTAATATATTTTTTTACAAACAAATAAATACTACGGTGTGAGAGATCAGGTTATAATCGTTTAGTAAAGGATCTGCCGGCCGGTGTGTGTACAAAGTTCGACAGTTATGGACATTTTCTACCAGTCAACATGGAAGGTGTAATGTGACATAAAATATTATAATAAATCAAATATACATAAATGAACAAAATATAAAAGTAAAGAGATAGAATAATAGAAGTAAAACTACATAAAGTATGAAGAAAAACTGACAATAAATTAATTTACAGACGAGTCTGCCAACTTATCAAGTGTTCGCCAGCTTTAAGTATGATTTTAGCTTAAATATGAATCGACTGCTGGCTGTCCTGATATTCAGATTTTCAGTTATTACCACACTTATTGCACTAATAAGCTTTTTTAAAGGATTACTTTGCTTGTTGGGAAATTATCCCCTGCCTAGACTTTTTATATGACTCAAACTTTCTCTTTTATAATATTGATAGGATAACGTCCAATTATTATTATTTTAAGTATTTCAGCTATATTCTCTTAATCCCCATACATACATGCATACTCTTTGAGAAATGTGTAACGTTTTCACCTGGAATCTCTTCCCAAACATATTTCAAAGCGGCAATCAGCTGATGGTGGTCTTGTTCAGTCTCTCTACAAATGTGGCACCAATTGATTACCTAAAGATAAGACTGCAAATGTGGGACTATTTTCACATCCCTATTTGCATTCCATAATGTGTGGAGATTTTACAATGGGCTTAAAGCTAAGGTACATTTTAAAGGTTATCTCATTTAATACCACATCGGATTTAACCTTAGGCAGTTTGCCGGCCACGTTAACGTGAGAGTCTTCCAGTAATGTCTGGGTCGCTTGAACCCTGAGGTCACGAGTTTTGTCTTAAATAGGGATGTACGCAGGTCCATCACCAACTTTTCCCTCTTCATCTAAATTGCCAACTAATCCCTCTCCATCTAAATTGGGGTCACGGAAATGGCCAACTCGATGAATACATCATTTGGAAAATCACCCACACGTTTGTGAAAAGTCACTCACACGTTTGTAGAAAAGCTTAGATTAATGTGCTAGTTTTTTTTTTTTATTATTATTGATAGGCACGCGTTTGACCACTATCTCACCTGATGGTAAGTGATGATATTGACTCGAGGTTTAATACAATTTACAGTCGTTAGTAAGTACCTAGTAGTTGTATTAGTACTAGTAGCAAAGAGACACTTGAAAAAACAGGAATTCAAACAATTCGTCTTTTTCGGTCACATCAACACAGTCTTGGGATATTTTCACAAGGTTTTAATTAACTTGCTTTGTTATTAAGTTACTTAGCCTACTAAGTAACTTAATAACAAAAGTATCTATTATGCTACCCACCCAATAAGTGCGGTCATGGGGTTTTTTTATGAATCGTTTACCTGTCATCATCTGCCTAGCCTTTTCCCAACTACGTTGGGGTCGGCTTCCAGTCTAACCGGATGCAGCTGAATATCAGTATTTTACATGGAGCGACTGCCTATCTGACCTCCACAACCCAGTTAGTACTGGGTAATACGATACCCCTTGTTAAGACTGGTTGTCAGACTTTCGGAACACTGACTACCTATAACGACTGCCAAAGATCTACAAATGGCAGCCGGGACCAACGGCTTAACGTGCTTTCCGAGGCACGGAGGAAACTCGGTATGTAACGGGTGTTCACCCATCCACAGGCCAACCTAGGCAAGCGCGGCTTAACCTAAAGATAGACCCGAGCGGCTGCTATTATTTAGCCACGAGCTCCTCCGATGAATCGTTTACCTGTAATATTTATTAAATACTTGATCAAAAGGGAAACCAAAGCGAATAGTTAGTGTCTGGTTTTATATGGAAGCAGTAGGAAGTTGCAACGCTGGCCGATCGATATAGAACGCAGCAGGTGTGCGCGAACCTTTACATTCGCACGTAGTTATTGTCAGTTTTAGGGTCCTTCCCTTCTCAAATCCTTATTCGTTATGCCCCCTGTGCCGTTGGGTTTTTTGCTGTAATTTTGCTACTGTTTGATAGGCTACTAGGTTATTGATTGAGTGACTAGGTTTTAGAGTTTGTTAAATTCGATCGATACCTTATTACGTTTAGGACTATATCCTTACTGATATTATAAAATTGAATTTTTTTGTTACGTCTCACGCCTAAATGGGTGGCCCCATTTAGGCGTGAGACGTAACAAAAAAATTCACACATACTGATTTTGATGAATTTTGATACAGAGATAGTTGGGACCATGGAGACGGATATAGGCTATATTAAAAAAGAGGTAAGTATAAGGGGGAGAAAGAGGGAAGAAAAGGGGTAGAGAAAGTTTTTTTTTATCATCACGCGGTTTAAAATTAGCGTTAGCCCAAAGTAACTGCCACGCGGACGAAGGCGCGGGCGGAAGCTACATAAATCCTAACTAAACAAATGTACTGTAGGTACTTACAACAGCGCAACTTTTTAAAAATAGTCTTTGTATTTCTTTATGAGGGGCTCGGAATAATGTTCCGAATAGGGCCGTGGTATTCGTTACCACCGACTGGCATGGAACTACCAGCGGTTCGTGGTGCAAGGTATAGCGAAATTAAAAAATAGTAAACAACCAAAATTGGTAACGAAAAATAACACAATTGTGTTGCGAAGACTAAAACCGGCCATGTTTGAGTGACTCGGGCCCCGAGGGTTCCGTACAAACTTGCAACATAAATGGAAATATCTTTTGACAGCGTAGACTTAGAGTTGTTTTTTTTTTAGCTTTAAGGGACTACCGACTAGATTATATGGTTTTAATGTCAACTCGATACCTCCACACGTTCCGAGATAAAGCGTCTTGACAGACAGCCAACAAAAGGATCCTATAAGGATTCCACTTTTTTTGCTTTTGAGGTACGGAAACCTAAAACGCGATTACGGGATCATGGAGATGAAGTATATCTACCGAGTTATTAACAAACAATCTATAAAACAGTTTAGTTGTGACAAGAAAGACCTGAAAGGTTACCATAACATCTTATAGCAGTTCTTATTTCTATGTGAGAAAGATATACTGATAGACACCCTGTATAGCTGTCTCTTTCCCTCTGTGGAATAAGTTCTGCTTTAAGACGTCATGGTAGGGTAGATGCTATCGCTCATGATTTTTTTTGTCGAATTGGAATAGATTCCGCTAACGTTGCTTAGCCTTCCGACTCAAGTTGATTGAAACAAGGAAAAGCTGCGCTGCTGAAGATTAATAAACGAAATCAATCAATCATTATACAAAATTAATTGGGGTTGGCGCAGCATGTCAGCCATCACTGCTGGGGTGATTGTGTAGAATGCGATTGTGTTCCCGCAACCCAGCCAGAAGGAACAACGTGTGGTTTTAGTCAGTAGGTCTGACAGACCCGTCCGCCATGGCGGTGGACATCCATCGAAGATTTCCACACTTAAAACAGAAAGTCAACCATAATCTTCTATTACTCGTCATTTCATCAGCCACCTTCGTTATTGCTATATCATTCTTCACACACTCCGTCCATCGTTTCTTTGATCTTCCTCTACTCTTCCAGCCTGCAAATGTTGTGCTGTTCTAGAAACGATGAGACTCTATTAATAGCTCATGCTGAAATCAGACAAATACTATTTTAAAAAGCCATCTCGTTACTGTCAGAGTTTTTACACGAGCAATCTATGGGTTAACTACACCAAGAAGTCGCTGGATGTCCTACGCGTTCAGAATAATAATACTTTCAGGATGTTGTTGCGGCTGCCACGTTTCTGTGCGTTTCGAAAATGTTTGCCCAGGCCCACACCGATGGCTTTCACGCTATAATGCGCAAAAAAAACTGCATCGCTGCTATGCAGATCGCGAAGTAGTCGCAGCTATATCCTGTGACATGTGGTGGAGAGCTATACTCCAAATATTAGGCATTTTGTTCGGAGGTTGATCAAGTAGGACACATGTTCCTGCTTTGTCAGCCTTTGTTTTGATATTTTATTTTAAACTAGCTTTTGCCCGCGGCTTCGCTCGCGTTAAATTCAGTAGCGCCTTATTGATTTGTAATAGCAACGCTAAGTTTTCCCGTTTCTTCCCTCATATCCCACTCTTTTTAGAAAAAAAAATAGCCTATGTCCGTCTCCTAGTTCCCAACTATCTCCATACCAAAATTCATCAAAATCGGTTTAGCCGTTAAAGCGTGAAGAGGTAACAAACAAACAAACTCACTTTCGCTTTTATAATATTAGTAAGGAGTAAGGATATGGATCTCCGATGTCTAAAAAAAAATAAAAATAAATAAAATCATTACCTATTTATTTTATTTTGTTGTGAAAGTTCGAGTTTTATTCGATAAAACGCTTTTTACGGATTATTTATAAAAATACTAGCCACACAAATAATATCAGTTGGAATACTTTTTGGGAAGTAATTTACTATAGCAAATTAGTAAATCATGCGGCCGCAAACCGGAAATAAGGTGGTCGTAAACTGAAATAATTACGTTATATTTTTCGATTTATATATTTTAATGATACTGTTAGCCTGCGTCATCCCACAGCTGGGCAATGGGCCTGTTCCTATAATTTTCAGTTGTTTCGATCCAGGCCAAATGTGAGCAACTGGTCGTTGGTTTTATCTAAATATAAAATTCTCGTGTCACAGTTTTCGTTCCCATACTCCTCCGAAACGGCTGGACCGATTCAAACGAAGCTTTGTGTACATATGGGGTAGGTCTGAGAATCGGCCAACATCTATTTTTCATACCCCTAAGTGAGCAGCGGGTGAAACCGCTGGGCACAGCTAGTTTACTCTAAAATAATTATGAAAATCGGATCCTCAATTGGCGGAGTACATAATGGCGGAAAACAGATTTAAAAAAAAAATAACCCGTACTAATTCTTCATTTCTTAATAAATCTTGATCATATATATCACCCGGACAAATGCCTGACAAAGTTGAATATCCGCTAACGGGTTGCTAACCGACGGAGTTACCCTAAATAAAAATGTAAACTTGCTCAATCGAGTTAGTAGCTCCCTCTAGCGGCAATTTTTTCTGTCTTATTGCTAGTCGGGAAGCTGAACATAAAAAGAATGAACGTAAACACCAATACCCTTTTCTTACTGGTTAGGTAACATGCACAAACAATCATGGCTTATTCTAGTTTTCTTACAACTTGGATCTAAGCTTTATTGCCATATCTATCGTATGATTAAAAATTGACTCAACGAAACTGTGTTTATGTATGAGAATTACTCGTTATAGTATAGCTGCTTATAGTTGAGAATATAATGATCGACGTCGTCTTAACAAAAAATTAAAAAAAAGGTAAGTAAATTCGCCTATCCTGGTCGGCTAACCATGAATTCAAATGACATTTATGAAACCCCTTGATTGAAATACTAACCATTCGACTCCTATTTCCTGAGAAAGCCCCAAAAATTGGAAAGCGTATAAGGTATAAACTGAAAATTCAAACGAATATTTAAAAAATATTCTGTGATTCGTACCTATGCAAAGTCAACGGATCATAATTTTTCACAGAGAGTTTTGTCAGGATCAACCGAACATGTGAGGCCAGAGGAGAAACTTAGTATAGCAAACACGGTATTCTCTAACTTTTAATGGAGAAAAATAGTAAACAGTCTTAAATTCTTATAACAGTCTATCTACACTAATATAAGCACAAAATGTCGTAGAATGAATATGCACTTTAACACGTTGTAATATTTTTAATTGTTCTTTATTCGCTTCTCGATCTACGTTAACCTCCAATTACATAATTGGAAGTAAAAAAACTATTTTCCTTATTATTGAAATTGTTCTTTAATTGTTGATTTGCTGAGCTAAATCCTCTCGTTCAATGCTTATTGGAAAACCTGCGTTGATATCTGTCTTCCTATTCTCGATCTAGTTATTCTAGTTAATAATTACTGCACTAGCTTTTGCCCGCGGCTTCGCTCGCGTTAAATTCGGGGTAACACGGTTCTCCTTGCGCCTTATTGATTTGTAATAGCAACGCTAAGTTTTCCCTTTTCTTCTCTCTTTTTCCCTCACATCACACTTTTTTTCAAAAAAATATTAGCCTATGTCAGCCTCCTGGTTCGCAACTATCTCTGTATCAAAATTCATCAAAATCGGTTTAGCCATTAAAGCGTGAAGAGGTAACAAACAAACAAATAAACAAACTCACTTTCGCTTTTATAATATTAGTAAGGATTATCCTAGTAAATTCTTGCATTGAATTCTTAAACATAAAGAGGGCTTCTTTTTTAAACAAAAGCATCATATTCAAATATAATAGCAATAGCAGCTTTCAGTGCATGCCAGCCGGTAGCCTGCGGAGTAATACGCCACTTGTCATCAAAGCAAACCGGTCAAGGGGGACTAGTGGGGGTTTCTACAGGTTCCGTAGCATGGGCTTTGCCTGGCAGGTACGGAAGTAATTTAGAATGCACAATTCACTATGGTTAAGGTGTAAAAGGGGTAAGAGGAAAATTAAGCCAGGCTTTGTGCTTTAATAGCAGCAAAGGACCAAGTCCAGTCATAAAGAGTAGTAGGTAAGGTACTTACTAAAATTTTAAAATTTAAAAAGGTTTGGATGTGTGAACTAATTACTTACCCGAATCGGAACTATTTTAATAATGGGAAACTATGTTATGCCCAACACACTCAAAATATCTTCCTTTTAAAACGCTCTTATTAGCATATTATTCAGTTGTAACTATGTCAAAAAATCTTAGAAAGTGAATTTGACCCACCAACAAAGTTGCTAAAAGACACAAAATGTCTGGCACAACGCAAAACACATTCAAATGATAACAAAATCCATTTTCAAATTGATATTAAATATGAAATAAGGTTACCAGCATAATAAAAAAATTACCCTTAATAAAGCGGGTTGTCAGTTTTTTATACAAATTAAATATTAGCGGATCCGGCAAAAGTGGTCCTGCCACTTCTACAGCAAATCAATTTTGGACATATATACCGACAGGAGCGTCACGTACGGGGTCCAATTGTGTATTCAAACCATCCAGGAACCTATAGAAATATACGGAACCTATTTAAACACCACAACATTTCTTCCAAATTGTTCTCTTGTCCGTTTACGAGTAGTCAGGTGACAAACCCAAGAACAAATTATTTTAAGAAGCCAGACTTTCAAGTAGCCCACAGCTGGGCAAAGGCCTCCTCTTTCTCCCTTCAAACCTCTCTATCTTGTGGGATAGCTATAGCTTCTGCTACTATCATTCTATTATTGTGGCCAAGTCGATATCCAAAGTGTCAACTATGAATAAGAGCTACTACTGTCTACATTCATGACACAATCCATCAGTTATTAGTTGGTATGTAGGTAATGTAGGAACTACACATTTGTCCGAGATAAAAAACTAAGAACAAAATATATGTAAGACTAGCTTTCGCCCGCGGCTTCGCCCGCGTTAAATTTGGGGTAATACAGTTCCCCTTGCGCCTTATCGATTTGTAATAGCAACGCTAAGTTTTCCCTTTTCTTCCTATTTTTTTAATAAAAATTATTCTATGTCCGTCTCCTGGTTCCCAACTACCTATGTACGAAAATTCATCACAATCGGTTTAGCCATTAAAGCGTCAAGAGGTAACAAACAAACAAACAAACTCACTTTCGCTTTTATAATATTAGTAAGGATAATAATATAAAAAAAGCGCATGAACGATCAATTTCACAACAGATCAAGAACAGAACTTCTAACTAATTGAACCCATAAGATATTTAGATGTAGTAGCATGATAGGATTTCTTAATAGATTTTCTTATCTGAGTGAGTATGTACATTCGATGTGTACATTCGAACTTGTTAACTTTATTAGAATTAAACTAGGTTGTGGGCCTTGTGGGGTCAGAGTGGCAGTCACTCCATGTAAAATACTGACGCTGCATTTGCATAGAATGGGAAGCCGGTCTCATCCCTAATATACTGAGTAGATAAAGTGCTAGGAAATGATGAATTAAATTTAAAGAAACGACAGTGAAAACGTGTAACAAAATGCGATATCCCAATATAAGTCTATTTATAGAGTGTAGTAGATAACAACGAATACTTTTGTTGATTTAGTAATATTATTAACATTATTCCAGGCAGACAGCGAATTGTCGTTGCTCCACTCCACGGATATTGACGGATACCCGACCGTGTTTTATCGCGCTCCGCCTGCTAAATGTAACAAGATTCCCACTGCTTCTCAACGCAAAACACAAGCTATACAATGCCGGTTTAACAGAATTTCTAACTAGTAAGATTCCTATCCGACCAGCAATGGATGTAGTGAGCAACAGTGAATTGAAATAGTGAATGGAATCTTGGTACCTATGAAAAAAATCCGGCTGTTTCCCCATACGGTATTCCCCAACTTCTAACTAATTTGTGATGGTTTTTCTGAGCTTATCTTGGTTTACGGTCAGTAGTCTTACTGTGTAGAATTATTAGTGTCATTTAATTAATAATAAATTGTGGTTGGTAACATTGCCTTCTGTCAACCATCCATAAATGGCAAGAGCGTAATGTCATAATTATTAATTAGGTGTTCGTAAACAAACACACATCTTCTTACACATTAGAAAAAACCCACGCATGACAGTAGCTTGAGTTCACGCGCCACTAGCGGAGTAATGAGGCACTTTTTGTAAGAAAAATAATGAATAGAGTGCACGCATTCTGATAGACGTTGACACACACGATCACAATAACCTAGTTCAATGACACGGTCGTTCAACGCAACACCTAACGCCATCTTTTGTCACAAAGAAGAAACCAAAAAAATGTGATTGAATACTCACTTGTATACACAATCTAGAGTTTAGGTGATCCGTCTCCGACATCCGCGCTAATGGGACACGCAATCACAAAATCACTTTGTTGATAAACAATCTGCGGTTGATGCAAATCGCATCAACGACACAATCCTTCGCAAGGGCCCGGGACGGACTGCCCGCGTCACAGCGATCCCTTTCATGAGGGCAGACGTGCACCGGCCGCGCACATTGGTTGCGCCGCCGTCCAATCACATCGCACACCGCGCTCCTTTGCCACTGGCTGACATCGTCACAGCAGAAAAAGCGGTGGGGAAAACAACTGACGAATTCGTCTGCACTGACCAAGTCTTCTCCCGCCTTTCATTTTCAGACAAATTGGTGTGCGAGGCCACGCCGCTCTAAGCCGAGACACCAATCGGTTGTGGCCGATTAGATACCAGTCGACAGAGATCTTACACACAATCAATGTCACTAACTAACCAGTACCTAACCATTAAGCGACATATCTCCATGGACAAGATAAACTGTGAATTATTATGAGCCATGCGTAAAAAAAAAACTAGGTTACATAAGCCCAGTTTATTTCTGACATTTAGTGGCATCGACACGTGTATGAGGGACGAGATGATTATTCATGCCCTAACCACTCGCGATTCACTCAACGACTCAACAAAATGTATCTAACAATAGCAATGACTCGCGGTTCCTAGACGTATCGATATCGTTTTGTTCTTAATGCCACATCGAACTCTACAAGTGTCTCAATCGTCACGCCTTTGAAGTGTAGTTTCAGTGCGATTTGTTACTGTAATACGGTGCATTCCATGAAATTGATATCACAAGGGCTATCATCATTCTCTCATCACTCACACTCATCACACTCATCTTCTTTATTTGAGTTCAGCGCAGCATGTATTCTTCTTTCATACTTCTCGATTATTTGTCATACATCATACCTACACATCCATGAACATAATAATATCAACCTGCACACAGTCCATCCATCATTTCTTTGGTTTTCCGCGACTCTTACTAGTCCACATTTAAACGAAAACTTTCTCATGACATTTTCCTAATTTTTCACCATGCTAACCGATTACCACGCCACTTTTCAGTCACAGGCGCCACTTCCTTTTATGCACTCGTTTCTTATTTTATCCATTCGCCACTTAGCATCTTATTTCACCCATACAGAAATGCCATATATTGCCAGGTGGTCATACTTTTGCTTTATAAATATTAAGGGAGGCGGGAGGCGTCAATTATTTCAGTGACTCGCCGCCCTTTCATCCATCCGATGTTAATTCTGAGCTTAACTCTACGCTGTGAGCCGAGTTGCAGAAAGAAGACAGTAGGGTAAATTAGCAAATATTTTGCCCCCGATACCTTAAGATTAAATTAAGTTTGTTTTATGAACGAACGAAACGAACTGTAACATAATAAATACTAAGATTTAGCCGCTGTTTTCAAACTCAACTACTTACTAGACGTAAAAAGAGGAAAATACGAGAAAATTGCATAAAACGAGCCATTTTAATTATTTACTAGCTCGCGCCCGCGGCTACGTCCACCCACGTTATATCAAAAATAAAGGTCATATGTGTTATTCCAGACTATAACCTACCTCTGTGCCACATTTCACCAAAATCCATTTGGCCGTTTTGACATGAAAGAGTAACAAACATCCATACATATGGATGTATGGATTAACATTCACATTTATAATATTAAATAGTACTTAGTATTAAACGTAGAGAAATAAAAAGTAAAACGTATCTAGATCAATTTAGTTGTGGACATTTATTTAAACATCGCAACATTAAATCATAATTAGGTAGTCAACAGTAGTTAAACATAAAACTACAGATTCGCCATAGTTTCCATGTTGAATCATAAAAAAATTATATCTAAAAAAGTTTTGACTTAAGAACATAGTCAAATAATAAGTAGATAATATAATTATAGCCTCTGTGGGGGGGGGAATTCAAGAGCTAAGAGTACGGTATGTCTGGCGATTGTGATTAGGCAAAACCAACATCATTTAGCAAACTTACCAGAATGGACAAAAGATCATCATCAGAGAACTTAAAAAGCATCTATTACTTACAAAAACAGTAGCCTACCTCTGAAGAAAGAACCTCCGCACGAAGCGACCTGCCTACATGAACGGATTGGTAGTGGGTTCAGAGTAAGTCCCTTCGTTATCAATGCACACACACTTCATCTTCCTCCGTTCAGAACGGGTGACCGCCTCATCAGTCGCGTTGTTGACTTCCCACCATATAGCGCCACCAAGAACGTTGCGGTAATATGGAGGCACGCTACCCTCGCGCAAAAGGTACCTGAACGGACATCAATAAATTAATATCCACTCTTGTTACTAATAAGGCCAAGACCTACTCCCAATGAAAATGCAAAAGCGTGATTCAATAGCAACTAAGAGTACAAACGAATTGGTGAGCAACGAGCAGCGAGTACGCAGTTCTGATAGTTTGGCGTTGGGCTATAAGCGATTACTTATTGAATTACTACCCAGGGCCCAGTTATTTTCTCATATAGTATGAAGGTGCTACCAAAAATTCTTAGAGAGTGATCTCCTGGCCAAGCGAGCGTCGCTGAGTGAGAGCTATCGACGATAAACTCTTCGATACCGTCGCTGTGGAGAGTGATCGCAGTCCGTAAGTAGACTGGAATTAACTTTTTACTTATGTCGCTTTTATTGTAACTTTGTAAGACGTTTGTAGAGTTTAAGTGAGGGACTTACCTATAAAACTGTTCTTCCTTATACTCCTCTGCCCTCCGGCGCCAGTACCTCCGCAGGGCTGGACTCATTCCTTCGGCATCCTCGGCTTCCTTTACTAATTTTGCCCGCTCTTCCTCTAACGCCTTCTGCTTTGCTTCATCCGTTTCCTCTGTGCCGATTTATTATTGTGTCATTATTTTTAGTGAGTAGGATGGTCATAACTGCTTGGGGTATTAAATGTTTAGCTAAGATTATATTTATAGGAATCGAATGGGTGACCATCCGTTACTTAATAATTACACTTATGTGAATCGGAACACTGGTTTAAGCATAATTCTTCACAATTTGGATTGGAAATCTTCGTCAGCTCTGGAGCGAGCGGAAGGGAGTGTCAAGACTCTAACTGAATAAAACCCATCCATGTTCCTACTTTTACAATTCATATTTCGGGGCCGCGGTGCGGTATATTCAAACAACCCGCAGGCCCGGCTGGCAGTGATTCTGACGGGCCTACACATTGCTCATCGTCCTCATGCCCGCGATAATTCCGGGCTACGGCTATTTTTTACAGAAGTTTAACCACCAGTGTTGCCCGGTTTAATAAGTAAAGAGATCAGAAAGGCAGCCACATTTAGTATTAGTATACTGGTAGGTACTAGTATACATGTACATCTGCAACCGGTTAGATTGGAAGTAGACCCCAATACTTTAATATGACGAGTGAGTTAGTTGCACGCGTTGACGTGGTTTGACATAATGTTTGCCCATCAAATCCGTACCCGTAATTGGTTCTTACAAACGTGTATATGAGCGGGTCAATCAATAAGTATATCATGATGTTCGATATTTACCTTCTTCATAAGATTCTCCCTCGAAAGACATTTCTTTTGGTGGCATTGGAGGCCTGGTAGTTATGCTAACCTTCGCACGCGATTGGATATCGTCAGATATGCGAATTTTCAGGTCTTTATATATTCTGTTAATCATATAGATAAGATAATGATTCCTTTATTTGTTTAAACATTGTAAACACACAAAAGTATGCATGATTTAAGTAGTTCGCGTCGAATCATGTTTGGCTGAATGTTTATGTGAAAGCACCGGCTTTTACATAAACATGCCAGCCAAACATTAAAATGTTAATGTGCATATTTCCCGATAATACCTGATTTTCTTTCTCGCTAGCTTACAAGTAACTCACTCTGATCTACAGGACAGACTGGTTAAGCAACAACCTTTAATGTGAGCGAATACGTAAAGTACCTATGTGCTAAAGCTTGTATGATGTCATCAATCCGTCGCTCGTCATCGGGTCTGGGGTCGATGATGGGTGCGTTCAGTAGGGTCTCGCAGTCCGTCTGCATCACATATCGATAACGCAACAACGCTGTTAGGAGCTCTCTCGCACCCTTTAGCTCTTTTCGTTTCTCGTCGTCCCATTCTCGTTCTAAAGTCCTGTTTGTGTTGGTGTTAATGCGGCTGTGTAACTTTCAGTGCAAAGTGAATATTAAACAAGTAGGTTTTCATTCGGTACAAAATGAAATGTAAAAACTGCACAATATTTCCCGGAGTCGAAACGAAAATATAAGTAGGTACTTAAACTATACTACAAATATTTACTCAAAAAAAAAAACCTTTTCTTTTTAGGAATACATACGTAAAACCCTTCGAACTATGATATTTTTGAAGGTATTTGCTGGATTCAGTACCTAATATTTTATTACTATTTGTGGAGCAGGCTCCCGATACAAACATAATCACACTTAATTTTATTATCGACCTCTTTGGTCGATAATAAAATTCTGTGTGATTAACTCTAAGTATCTGACACCATAGATTTGGAAAAATACCTAACCTTAGTATGTAAGCTCTTGGCAACCTCTCTGGTAGTACATTATCCGGCTTTAGAGGCTGAGGAACAAATCTCTCATAAGGTCTCATCCAATGGTAAAAACCTTTGCCGGAATCCGGTTTTAAGTCCTTATACGTCATAAACTTGGGCTTGTTGGCCTGTTTGGAATCCATCAGCCATTTCTGAAATATTAGATATTTTAGTCAATATTGCCCGTAGCGTACCCGTAAGGCTCGTGCCATAGGGGCGATGCAAGAATAAGGAATGCCTTCTGATATAATATTACAAGTTCAAATTATCAAACCTCAGATTCCGTAAGATGAATTGGAGTGAGAATAGAAACCAGATTCCGGTGGTCTCCAAATGTGTCGTATTTGTTGATAGAACACCACGGCTTCCATTGACAAGCCCGCTTATATTCCTCCACTATTGCTCGGTGAAGAAGCTCAGCACAGTTCAAGTCACTAAACGAATAAAAAGTACATAAACGCCTCGCTAGTTATTGTCATTTGGGGAAATCACAACGCTTTGCGTCGTCAACTCTCCAGACAAGTTTCCCACCACAGAATACCCTGGCAGATATGGATACGAG
Organism: Ochropleura leucogaster; assembly: GCA_958449745.1. NCBI lineage: Eukaryota > Metazoa > Arthropoda > Insecta > Lepidoptera > Noctuidae > Ochropleura > Ochropleura leucogaster. The sequence goes on from OY288200.1 coordinate 15,675,016, forward strand.
AGTTTATAACGGATTCCGCGCTTGCCAAAATGGACTGCTGTCCTGAAACAGGAATGGATGTAGTAACGCTGAGGTGGCCGTAGGACACGAGCTCGAGTATGAGCTTTTCACAGCTGCAACAGCCGCAATATTCACGTAATCGCGTCATCGAAGCCGTACTGCTGCACTGAGAGAACGTAACCGTGGCTGAAAGGAAGTGAGCCCATTTCCTAACTCAGGTACTTCTAATTACTAGGCACGGTACTTCCTCGAGTACCTGAATAAGATTTGACGAAAGGCCATGGCCTCTCGTCATCGCGTTTTCTTCTGGAGCTGCCACTCACATCTTGTAAATACCTACCTTTTGTTAATCAGCTTTCACTCATCCACTCAACATGACCGAACCATCCTAGTATAACGTTCGGTACCTGATACACACTTATGCAGGTTACGTACCGCCTTAAGACGAAAAATCTTATGTTTTTTGCTAAGTACATCTCTCTACATTTTCCATGAGATACAAGCGAACTCTCGGACTTGAGATCCGGGTCTTTTTCTTCGCTGGGGTTTTTGTTGCTAATTTCCATATCTTCTGACAACGTGTCATCTGATATGTTTATGGCACCTTCTTCGGTGACGACGACTTGGGTATTGAATGAGTCCGTCATTTTTAACCACACTTGTTCGATATTGTTATTTGAACTATTATCTCCGTTGCTTATTATTGTTACGTTACAGTTTGTAAAAGCACGGCATTCAGAGCAAGCTTCGTATGAGATATTAAGGTTTTCCCCATCAAAATTAGCCGTAGTTACATTATCCAGGATAAAATCATAACTGTTGTTCTTATAAACAGTCACCGTCGTCTCATTTGGAGATTCCACAGATATTGAACCATTGACGTTGTTGATTGAGATTGTACTAAAATTTGGATGTTCTATTGTGTATAAAATATGAATAAAAACGTAACCATCCGATCTTTCTTTTTCTTCCTCCTCTTCAATTTTTTTTGATGTTGCTGTAGTGCTCATGCAACTTCTTTGCGATAATCTCGAACCTTTGGATAATGCAAATTCAATAGTTTCAAGTTCTAATCTTTCAAAGTATTCTAGTTCCTCTTCCGTCCATTCCGGATACACTTCTACATCATCAACTTCATAAGATGTAACAATTCTTGTTTTATTCGGAAATGTTACGCAATGTAGACCATGTTTATTCATCAAAATATTAGTTCCGTCCATGCGCCTAGAAAAAACTTCTCCTATGCAGTAGTCAGTTGCAGTTTTTATAAGCAATTTTTCTATAGTAAAAGGAACATCATCTATCCATTTTTCCCTTAGCCCACTGGGTTCTATAATTTCGAATTCTTCTATAACCAACTCATATTCAATTGGTAAGACTTGTACTGTTTCCAATTCAGAAATTTTAGAGTGTTGTTTTTTGGGTACTTTCACTTTACTTTTTTTGCTTTTTTCCATTTCGAGGTTCGGTGGTTCCACCAAATTATTTAAAACAACTCTCTTATTGTATTTTTCTATTTTAATATAGGTTCCATCAGGTTTTAGTACTTCAATCTCATCGGAACGTTTAAATATAATAACTTCGCCGTTTAAGCTAATGCATCGCATTTCCTCATTAAGGTCTGGCTTCTGACCAGTATGGTATTGCTTGATGTGTGAAATAACTGGTGAATTATCCTCGTACACTGTCTCTGTGATCATGCCGTTTGGCCATGTAACTAACAGAGAGTGAAAAAATTTTGTCACCTCTATTTTCAATGGTGGCTCTTCAAGTGGCTCTTTTTTATTTTCTTTTTTCTCATTTGTTGGAACGTCTTTAGTAAATTCATCTTCCAAAAATACTTTGTACATCTGTTTTTTTACATATATCTGGACTCGATCTTTACTTGTTATCCTGAACGACTCACAAGTATCTTTTACCTCTGGTTTGACATAATCTCCTAAAACTTTATGCATCCAAAATTCATTATAACTGTTACCAGGTAAAATATTCAAGACAATGTATTCCAAGTTTGTTGGAATTGTTAAAGTGTACAGACTAGTCACTTTAGTGCCGTCTCGAGAAAAAAACATTGCGTCTTTACCAAATACTTCAACCCTTCTATCTCCCAAATCGTAACCTAAAAAAGGTTTTGCAGGTAGTTCTACAGATTCGAATTCTGGAGTTGCTATGAATGAAAGTTTGAGTTTAGGTGATTTTTGACTGGAACCTACTCTACCTTTTTTATTTACTTTAGACTCCAAATCAAACGATATTGGTGACTTTGTTGGAACTGACACTGTTAAATCAGTGTGGGAAACCACATCAACTTGTGTAAATTCTTCATGTTTTAAAGAACCCTCCATGAGAAGTTCCATTACGACATCAGACTTTTCTATACAGGATTCTAATGCATGTGGATCAATCAAATCTTTGGATACCGATTTAGCCGATATTATAAGGTTTTCATCATAAGCTTTTTCTTCATCTTGTATCCAGGTATATTGCTCCTCCAAAACGAAATCAAAAAAGTCTTGCAAACAAACTGGCGTTGTCAAATGACTGCGCCACTCCTCACGTGCTATACCTTCCTTATCGTGACTGTTATAAAACATAAGTATAAAACAATCTGTCACTTCACAATATTTATAATCGACACAGTTAAAATTATTGTAAGCATCACGCATAATCTGAAAAGCGCAGTTTCCAGTAAGATCTTCAAAAAAGTCAAAATCGTCGATCATATTTTGTTTGATAGGCTGGTTGTTTTCTATTTCCGCAGCTGATACTAATTCACTAATATCCGGACAATCAAACAGTAATTTTATTCGTTGAACTTCAGGATCCGGTATTGATTGACAAAACAATGGGCAATCATATTCATTTTCGCTTTTTGTCATTGATGGGAAAGATGAAGACATCATATTATGGCAGCTGCTAACTAATATAGGAGGACCCCTAGCCAATGGCTCGGCGAGTATGCTACGATTTAAATATTTTTTCTTAAACTCAGTAATAGTCATCTCAGGTAAGTGGCGTTTCTTAAGTGAACTGCGATTGTTATACAATTTGCGACACGCTAATATATGAATCAGTCTATTTAGCTCGGATGTTTCAACATCAGTTCTATCAAAACATGACAAAAGAACATTCACGTGGAAATTAACTTTAGCCTCAAGCTCATCAGACGGTGGAGGTTGATTTCGCCATAAGTTGTGAATTGGCATGCCATACAGAGATGAAGATACAATGTTGTCTAGATTTATATCTCCTAGATGAAAGTTATTATATTTTGCAAAATCTCCATATTTAAGCACAATTGGATCTTTATTTTCCTCATATTCTTGTCCGTATGTAAGACGATATTTTCTCGTAACATTCTGAGCGCATAGTGTGTTAAAAATTTGTTTAACAAGATTAGCTGAATTTTCTTCAGCCGTATGTTGAGGTCCATTCAAAGTATTTGCAGACGACAAAGACGTCCTACTGGTCGAATCATCTAAATCTAGACTAATGCATGCTGTATGGAGAATACTGTCTAACACGGAATATATAGTAACAGACTCCAAAGGCAAATCATTAATTAATTGCTGATAATGCGAAATAACAAACTCGTTGATAACGTCTTTGCATATTTCCATAATACTCATATTGTGCAGGTAATGAAGATGCTGCCTGGTTAAGTCCTGGACATCGTACATGAGATAACAGAGCTCATCGTAAATTATACTAGAATTTCCGGTAAGATCATTTGATTTCCAGTATGGAGGAGAAAATACAATAAAAGCAGTGTCTTTAAACATATCTGCGGTACTCTCTTGTATTCGCAATTGTTGTATATCTTCCCAAAATTTGAAAGATTTTTCAGCTAATAATTCAGTGAGGCTTTGACCTCTTTTCGTAGGTCTAAATAGGCTGGATGGTATTATAGTTGATGTAGGGTCGATTCGGATTTGTACAACGGCTTTTAAAGGTATACCAATCTTCACTAGACTCCCCACTAGATTAGGTTCCACAAATCCTGTAACAGCGATGTAGAGATTTGGTCCATCAGTAGGATAATCGTCAACGTACACTTTGTCTCTCCACTCTTCACCCCTCACTCTGAGTTGAGTACTGAATTTCTTTCCTTCCTCATTTAAAGAGCTAATTGCATGTTGTCCATCGCCCTTTTGCTGTGGCTCGTCGGGTGCCACACATACGGTGCCTTTTACTTCTGCCTTGCTAAGCATTGTAAGAGATTCCCTTTGCATACCTTGCTTTACTTCAAGTCTTTGCCGACTAATATAAAGATATTCATCTTTCATCTTCAAAATGAGATGTTTAATTACCAAAGCTAAAAAATCAGATGGAATTTCCTTCTTATCTGATAGATAAGCTTGACACTCTTCAAAAACTCTTAAGTTAGGATCTTTAACTTTTTGATCGCTTCCGAGTTGATTAATCATAAAAATTGTCTCAGTTTTGCAAATATTTTTAATAACAAATCTTCTTTCTTCAGCAGCAAATGTTTCGAATTTATTAAGATACATCCTTTCCTGCTCGTTTCCCGCAGATTCGATGAGAACTACTTTTACTTTCCAATTTTCATCATCTAATGGCGCTTCTTCGATAGTTGTTCGCCACAAGGTTTCTCCATCATCTATAACTTTCTTCTTGGGGGCCATGGATTAAGTTGTTTTATTAAATTGATTATGTAATTATTATCTTGATAGTATGAATAAACTAATCAGTAGAATACCAAAAGGCAATAAATAACGTCGATACTAGGAAGTGTCATGGGTCCCACGCCGTATCAACAAATGTAGTACGGACGTGGCGACATCTGTTATCAAGTTCTTAAAAGAAAATATTTTGTCCTTATTGCCTCCATTATAAACAACCTCTCTTGGGACGTTCACATTGGTTTTTTTTTGTATTGTTCGGTGTCGTAAGCGCCTTAAGAAGTTCCTGATTTTACAAAAACAAAAATAACGATTTTTCAGTGTCTTCTTCTACCTCTTCTTATGTCTGTTTTCTAGATACGACTAAGGAACTGCTTGATAAGCTGTAACGTTTCTAGAATTTGTGTATCCGCTTCATTTTAGGGCTTCATAAGTATGGCCATGTATCGGAATTTTAATACCTAGCAGTTTCGTACAATAATATAAAAGTTTACGTAAATGTCAAACATATCGCTTGATTTCGCCAAGATAATTGGTTGTGTCCAAAAAACGATTTACGGACGATAATTTTGCGTGATGATGCCATACTGTTTGATATCTAATATATTATAAATTCTCGTGTCACAGTTTTCGTTGCCATACTCCTCCAAAACCGATTTGACCGATTTGAACGAAATTTTGTGTACATATCGGTAGGTCTGAGAATCGGCCAACATCTATTTTTTTTTTCAAACCCCTAACTGAGCAGCGGGTGAAACCGCTGGGCACAGCTAGAAAAAATATATATTGCCTTGGACTGTGTTAACTTATCATTAAAACATAAATAATAATGCGCCTCAAGCCGAATGCTTACGGGGTTGCGGGTTGTTCGAAAGAGATACCGCGGCCTCGGAACGTAAAGGGCAAAAGAAGAAACATGGGTGGGTTTTAGTCAGTACAAGTCTGACATGCCCTCCCGCTCCGCCCAGAGCGGAGGAAGTCATTGGATGATTTCCCACCCGAAAAAAAAAAAAAAAAAAAGCCGAATGCTTAGGCCGATCGTCTTATAGGAAAAGAAGGTTACGTTTATCTATAGTCGTTGATGTTTTTTGAATGTGCTTAAACAGAGTCAGGATTATCAGTATCTTTTCTTTTTTTTCTAAAGTTCAGTTCGAATATGTATTTTTTAAGTTACATATTATAAATCCTTGCTAATATTATAAAAGCGAAAGTGAGTTTGTTTGTTTGTTTGTACATCTTCACGATTTAATGGCTAAACCGATTGTGATGAATTTTGGTACATAGATAGTTGGGAACCAGGAGACGGACATAGGCTAATTTTTATTTAAAAAAAGTGGGATGTGAGTGAGAAAGAGGGAAGAAAAGGGAAAACAGCGTTGCTATTACAAATCAATAAGACGCAAGGAGAACTGTGTTACCCCAAATTTAACGCGGGCGAAAGCTAGTTTATAATAAAATAAAGAGAACGAGATATTTTATGCCGTGAGAACCGTTAAGAATACATTTAATTGCAAAATGTATTTTATTTTACATATCAAAATAATATCGACTGACTATCAAAGACGTTTTAGCAGTGCGTATTAATGTAGATACAGGATAAAAGATGTCGCTGCTTTTCAATGTTAGCAATCAAATTATTCTGCGAGGCAGCCATCTTATCCTACTCGTATTCTCTTTGGTCGACACTTTACACTGACAGGCTAGAGTCCGTTATTAATGACACTATAGATGGGATTGAGTGATATTCAAAAAGTATCAATTCAAATAATTATACTTCGAGGAATATCTTCTATTGCCTTTGACGGAGGGAATTTAGGGTTTCTGCTGTAGGTACTCCGTGGCGAAGTACTTTTCAGGGTAGAGCTCTAGCCAGTCTAAGCTATACACGTCCCCGTCGTCCTCCCTGGGACCTGCTGGAGCCGAATAGTCACACGCCACCTCGAATTACAGCTGCTAACGGATGCAGGGCCAAAGGTGAGTATTCTGCGCCTTAAATCATCGTACTAGGGAGGGAACCCGAAACAAAACCGAGCAAACCTACTAACTCTAGGGTGTGTGCTAGAGTATAGCGGGCTAAACTAGGTAAAGGTAAAAGGCTTTATTTATTCATGGTGAACGTCACAAATATACCTGGAACCATATTGACCACGTACCCTCAGCTCCAAATATCGCTGGTCACTGCGAGCTGCGCGATGTCCGCATCCATCGTGTCGATATCGATAGTGATCAGTCAGGCTAAGGCGACCACTAACATTAGTAAACGGTTTAAAGTAATCAAGCTTCTAAACCCGGATACTGGCGAAGCACACAGTAGAACCGCGAAATCTCTTCTACAGCCTTGAGACGGACTACTATTTTGTCGACGCGGAGTGAAATCACATCTGTGGAGATCTTCTTAGTCCAGAATCAGAATAAGACTTTTATTTGTGAAACATAGGTATTTACGTGAAGATCTTAGGTTTAACCATATTGGCGCTATGTTTGCCGTGAAGCCACGGCCCGATTGACCCAGTTAAATCAAACATAATTATCCGCTGCCAGCTTACCCGCACACCACCTGGAAATTGAATAATCACCCCCCACTCAAGAGAAAGTAAGTAGTGAAAACCAGCCACCCAGTCAAGAATGGCAGACGTCGATTCCACCATGGCCTTCCGCCGCACATGCGCTAACATCTCTCTTGCAGAACATCTGTTAGAAAAAAAGTTACCCATTGACTGAATTGCCATCGTTGACCTCAGTGAATGTGGCCATTGGACAGGTCAGGCTCTGTAAGATCATCCTAGATTCCAGACTTTCGAGGGTCGACGAAACTCTCTTTCGCAAGGACCAGGCTGGCTTTCTACCCAACCGGTTGTGTACAAACCAGAAAAATACCTCATGCACTATGCTCGAACAAGCATCAGAATGGCAGAGAGAAATGTTTTTGACCATCTTGGACTTCGAATGAGCTTTCGATGAGCTGAAGATCAGTAGGTACAGTTATAAGCTGAGGACAGACTGCGTGAAGTTGTGGTCCCCAAAAAGATTACGAACTCGATTAGGGCAATCTACGGGAATTACTCTTGAAGAGTGGCACACGATGGCCTCGGGTCGGAGAAAAAACCGGTGCACGTACGACAAACGTGTGTCTCTCACCTCTTCTCTTAGGGTCAATTCATACTAGCGCAGAGTCGAAGCGCATCGAAGCGTCAATCCGAAACTTAATATAGCAAATTCACCCTTATTTCCACAATGTAACGCACATATTTCTTCCAAGGAAAAAAAAAGACGCGCGAATTCACGCACATTCGAGGGAATTCGCGCGCCTGCGCGCGAGTAACTCTGATTGGTGCGCGCGCATTCGCGCGAAGCCAAGCGGCTATTAGGCGAACTACGCGCCGTCTGGTCAGTCGGCAATCGGAATCGGACGGAAACTGTCTTGTGTCGAAGTGAATCACAATGGAAAACGACGAGAAATTAATTTATTTGGTCCAAAAATACGAATGTTTATTTAATTCGAAGTCCAAACATTATAGCGACAAAAATTCAAAAAGTAATGCGTGGGAAAAAGTTAGCAGTGAATTGAAAGTACCTGGTAAGTACTAAGTATTTATTATTATTACACATGTTTTCGCTTCCGTGCGACGTTGCCAGCTCACATGCTGGCGCGTCGTAAAGCGGCGCAAAAACAAACCATTTACGTCAAGAAGTAACATGTAATTTCACACATTTAATATATATAATATTTTATAATCTTGTCCTATTTCTTAACATCGTGTTATCTTTTCATTTTGCCATGATACTGCCCCATGCTCAGAATTGAAATAGGACTTAAAGATCTCTCTAATCTCCATGGCATCCACGTTTTGATTACCGGTTATGTCCATGTTTTGACTGTCAACGGAATAATTTTGTAAAATGCTGTTATTGGGCACGGCAATGTCTTCCGACACAAAATCTTCCATAATATAATTATGCAGACACGTGCATGCAAGAATCATGGTATCTAAATACTTTGGTTGCATTCTTATACGTTTTTGAAATACTTCAAATTTTTGTTGTAATATTCCGAAGGCACTTTCCACAATACGCCTTGCTCGGCTTAAACGATAATTATAGATTTTCTTCTGGCTATTGTTTAACAGCTCACTACCAGGATAAGGTCTCATAATATGTTCAGACAAAGGGAATGCTTCGTCGCCAACAAAAACATAAGGAACTGTGTTTGTCATACCTGGCAAGTTTTTATTAGGCGGTATACTAATCATATTATTTTGTAATAGTTGGCCGAATTTGGAACTGCTCAATATGCCGCTTTCGTGATTACGTCCATATGCTCCAATGTCTACTATAATGAATTTATATTTAGCGTCAGCAACAGCTAACAAGACAGTGCTGAAAAACTTTTTATAATTGTAGTACAGACTTCCGCTGTTCCAGGGTGCCCTTATATTGACATGCTTTCCGTCGATCGCACCTATACAATTGGGAAAATTCCATAGAATTCTAAAATCTTCCTCGATTTTAATCCATGACTCTACGTTGCTTTTGGCATAACAAGAGGCTGTAAATATTTCCATATTGCAGCACAAATTTCATGTACAATTGTGCAAACTGTACTATAGCCCATGCGATAATTATGAGCCAGTGATTTGCAACTAATAGCAGTAGTTAGAAACCTGTAACAAAGTATTAATATTATAAAGTATAAAAGTATTAATTAAGTACATATATTTAATTTGTTTTTTTCAGTGGCTGAATGTCAGAAACAATGGAAGAAACTACGTGATTGCTATAAAAAGGCTCTAAGATTAAGACAATATAAAAGTGGATCTGCGCGAAAAAATGAAAAACCAATTAAATTTGAGAAGGAGTTGGAATTTTTAAAACCCTACCTCCAGGACAAACCACAAACATCAAACCTAGGTTGTTCTGAAGATAGTTTAGACATAAACACGGAAGATAACACAATGATAGAGTCACCAGCACCACCATCAGATGTCATGCAAAGTTCACGCTCTGATTCATCGTTGTCAAATTATAGCACCAGAAAAAAATCACTGCCCCTATCGCAGCTATTATTCACACAATATCTCGAAGCCAAAGAAAAGAAAGAAGATCCATTAGATGTGTTTTTTTTATCAATGAGTGGAACAGTAAAAAAAATGCCTGTATCAATACAAGCCGAATTAAAGAAGTCAATACTTGGCCTAGTTACCGACGCAGAAGTAAAACTTGCCTCAGAGGAAAGAAACGATACTCCACCATCTCTGATTAACTACTATGAAACACAACAACAGCGGCCACTTAAAACTACTCAGCAAAATTATTATCCGCCATCTACTTCAACTTACATCCCATCCACCATGACCATTCAACAAAATCCAAATACATTCGATACCAGTTTGGTCCCACCACCATCACCCTACGTACCACAGCCGATTTCAACAATGCAGCATCAGCGGCAACCGAATTTAGATGAAATCGAAGACTATTTGCAAAAAGTTGACAAATAGTAATAATTCATTAATTCATTATTATTGACCTTAGAAATTATGATTCTACATGGCAAATAATTACCTATATAAGAACTTTTTTAAATAAAGATTTTCAAATATAAGCTTGTTTATTTATTATATTGGTTAACTTTTCTATCAGCTTTACCGAGAGTTTAAATATCTTCTTGTTATTCTTATTAGTTATATTTATATAAAAATTACAAAAAGACGTAAAACTCACCTTAAGCAGACTGATATTCGCTCTTCAACGGAAATGGGTATCGTTAATTTAGTTTCTTGTTTTACAGTGTGTGGCTTCAAAATATTGACCAAGTTTTCAAATTGATCATAGTTCATTTTATAATAGTCGTAATAAATACTTGGGTACACATATAAATCTGCGCAAAAAGAAATGAATTCACCAGATATACGTCTTTTCTTCCACAAGTCATGAACTCCAAAATTTCGCAATTTTCTTTTTCTTTTTTCTGCATTTTCTTCTTCTTCAACTTCTGATATAAGCAACATCATAGCAAGATCAATGTCAACCATTTTATACGAGTTTCAACAACGAGATTCAACTGGCAACTGGTGTCCATCACTAATGCCATGAAAAAGCGCGAGAATGCGCGCTAATTCACGCGAATACGCGCGCATTCGTGCGACTTCGCTTTGATTGTGAGGAATTTGACGCTTCGATGCGCTTCGACTCTGCGCTAGTATGAATTGACCCTTACATGTTGTTTTGGATGGCATCATGAGCAATATGTCAAAAAAATGCTCTGCTCTGCGGCATAGAGTGGGGACTATCCAACGTCTTAGATGATCTGGATTATGCCGATGTCTTATAATGTCTGCTGAGTCACACACGCGTCGACATACAAGCCAAGCTGGATGACCTGTATCGAGGGAAAGGAGACGGGACTAAATTCAACACTCGGAAGACTTAGGAAATGTGCTGCAGGGCGATAAGGCGTATTTACATTGTATACATGGCCCGAACGCAGCCATAGGAAACTGCTCGCGTATACTTTGTAATGCACTTTTTAAATTTGTGATTCCAAAGTATACACGAATTTTGCGTACTACTCGCGTATAGTTTGTAACTCAGACGTGCACATACTAGACCAGGGTAGAATCCTTTAAAAAGAATACAAAGTGAAAAAAATTACAGTAGGATGAAACCCATTAGAAAAGGAGGGAAATATGATCAAAATGAAAGGAAAAATAAATTACGGTCGATCCGAGTTCTGGATGGGGATGGGGAGGGGGGGTTTAAGGGTAACAAAACGTTTTTTCTCGATTTCCGGCAAAACTAAAAGTCCTATCGAAAAAAGTCAAATGGCAAAGTTGTAGGTAATAAAAAGATGTAAAACTTTTGCATTCACACTTTTTTCACATAACCTCAAAATTAATGTAAAAATTCAAAAAACCAAGTATTTGGTTTTTTATTTTAATCTTTTACAAAAAATATTTTTTTATAACGAAATTTGGTGAAAACTTACCTTATTATGTTCCAAATACACTGTAATTCCTTTTCTAATGGGTTTCATCCTACTGTATTTTTTTTTGGTTTCAATAATTTTCGACCCTAGTCTATACCTCTTTCCAATTTATACACGGTATATTAAGGTTTTGGTAAAGTTTGTTATTATTTGTTGTCATTTATTTTAATAATTTATTTCTTTAAATTAATGTAATTTATTTTAATTATTATTTAATTGAATTTGAAATAATGTCGTTTAATTCAATAAGTAATTATCCTAATTGAAATAGTTCAGGCCGGGTAACCTACTAAAAACAATCTCTTTTTCTATTAATGCAAGTCGTAGGAGGTCACAGTTTTAACCTAACCTACCCACTTTTTGAAGATTTTAACCTAATCTAAATAGTTGAATTTCGGGTATACAATATCTTTTTAGGGTTCCGTAGTCAACTAGGAACCCTTATAGTTTCGCCATGTCTGTCTGTCCGTCCGTCCGTCCGTCCGTCCGTCCGTCCTCGCTTAACCGTATAGTTCGGTACGGACCCCTTCGGGGGCTCGACATTCAAACCTCCACTGGCTCGGTACCGGCCCCGAAAGGGGTCGGACATTTAAGTCATTTGACCTCCTCATTATTTTTGTAAATATTTTATTTTCTGGTTAATAAATAATATGGGTGTGCATTCATTAAGATAGTAGAATAAAAAACTCATATGTAAACGTCATTAGAAGTTCTTTAATTATTGAGGAAGTTTCTTAATTAAGTCTTATAAAATCCAAATGCGTAAATTACGATCATCGCCATTTTGATGGCAGTGTAGGTCGACGCTAAAAATCATAAAAAAATAGGTTTTCGGACATTTAAACTCCACATTATTGGGCATGATTAACGTGTCCTTTTATTACGTGAAGAAATCATTCGTAATTGAACTTATATTAGTAGTGGTAATGATACATTTTGAAATCTAAAGTCGAAGTTTCGCGCCAATCGTGCTTGTTTACATTTTTAATTCCACATTATATCATATATTCACGAATAGATTCTATAACAACTGACACAAATATCATTTCAAATATTATAAATAACATGACAATGCCCAGATCTTATGGTAATTTGCAATAATAGGACCAATAACACGGAATATTCTTAACCACTACTAAATTCACTTTCGAAATTGACGTCCATTTCTTTTTTTTTTAATTTTGTGATGTGTAAATACGATTATTTTAATCGATTATTTTCTTGTAAATCAATCTACTCGAGTAATTAAATTAAGGAATATCAGAAATTGGTAGATGAAAATAAAAATTAATTTTGTAATACGTGTAAAATACTATAAATATTGATTATAATATTTTTTACGCCACTAAAACCGATTCAAAAACAAACAGACAAACTGATCTATGGCTAAATTCGCGCCAATTTTATTTTCAGATAAAAATTCAAAAAAAGAATGCGCTCGCTGTTCAAATTTATATTAAAATGTTTATTTGCTATTTTATTAATAATTTGGTTTTGTACCTACTATTTGAATGTGAATTGCAAATAGAAACAAATAAGGTTGAATATAGAACGCGCCAATTATGATCTTGGTAAGCACATTAAAAAAATCAGCTAAGATAAATTACATTTGTTCGACAAAATTGTTTGGTTGGATTGGTTATTTGAAAAGCGTATTCATTCTTTCCTAAAACATTTCTCGTAGGCCAAAGTGTTCTTGGAGTGGAAGCCTTGGGGTAAAAATGGCCTATAGAGGAAGAGCACAATTGAGATGGAAACACGACACCAAGAAAACTCCTGGTTCAAAATGAGTCCATTTTGAACCTGGATTTTTCTTGATGTCGTGTACCGGGGTTTTTTTTTGGGTGGGAAATCGTCAAATAACTCTGGGCAAAACGGGGGGGAGTGTCAGACTAGTACTGACTAAAACCCACCCATGCTCCTTCTATTACATAACCCTGACACTCCCCCCCGCTTCGTTTAGAGCGGGGGAAGTCAGGCGCTCCTCAAACCAAGTCAGCCACCGCGGGAGACGCTACAGGCGTCGGGTGTCTATATCGATATTTTAGTTCCCCGATGTGTGCGGAGTCCCTGTCCGTCTAAAACAAGGCTCTACTGCGGAGGCATGGCTTTCTAGGTGCGGTACGGTATGGTTGTGCCAGCTGGGGTGCCTGACTAGTTACCTACAGAATTAGCATGACCTCCTACCAAAATGGCCGCCATTTTCATTCATCGTCATTCAAGAAAACAGCCAAATCTTTTACCGCGAAACCGTTTGACAGCAAAATGTACAGACGCCTGCAGGTCGACTTTATTTCTAAAGTGTTAGGTTCAAGGTTGACATTGACAGTTTCGGGTAAAACTACCCGAAACTGTCAATTTTTCCCAATCAACCTTGAACCTAACACTTTAGAAATAAAGTCGAAAATCTATCAAAGAAATCTGACAGATTGTAGTAGCTTGATGTGCAGGCGTCTGTACCTCAAATCTTGGCGCATATAAAATAATTATAGCATAACAAAAAAGCACGTGACAAAATGTTTTTCACGATATCAATTCTTATCGATATCATAGATATTTGAACAACTATAATATCAATAGTAGAATAATATGCAATCTCCATAGGTAAATTCCTCAATGGTCCCAAAACTTTTTTTTAAAGTTTACTCCATTTCGATTATCGATTAGGTTGAATGCAACTTTTTAATCGTAATGATGAAACTTAGATTTACGGTCAGCACTAAGAAATGTCATGTTGCAACACAGTTTTTAGTATTTTTTTGTCGAGATTTGTATCGTGTTTTATTTTAAATTTATATGTAAAATGGCAAAAATAAGAATGCAGATGGAATGTCACTGTTTTTATTTTGGATTTCCGATTTTATTATCAAAGGGTTGTCTTGTGTATGTGCATTATTTCCAGCGTTTCTAAAGTACCTAATTTTTGGAAGGGTGTAATAATATGTATTTTACACACATTTTACAATAGATTGACGCCGTTTTATCGACCTTATGAGGTTTTTGGAAATATAAACCTCAAACTTATCATATGAAACAGCCGCTATGACTTATTTTTAATAACAAAATTGAATGCTGTAAATTGATGAAAATTCTTGAATTTCATGACAATTCGCGTCACCCCACCGATTCAGCTGATGTGTCATGTGTCAAAATCCTGTCGTGCAGAGTGGTTAATCTCTGTGACCGTTTGCACTAGAAAGCTGAAATTTGGTACCAATATGTATATCAATCACGCCGACAAAGTGGTAAAATAAAAATTGGAAAAAAATGTTTTATTAGGGTAGCCACCCTATATGTAAAGTGGGAAGTGATTTTTTTTTTAATTTCAACCCTAACGTGTGATATATTGTTGGAAAGGTATTTAAAAATGAATAGGGGTTTACTAAAATCATTTTTTAATAATGTCAATAATTTCGAAAATAATCGCTCCAAAAGTAAAAAACAATGCGTCCCCCCCCCTCTAACTTTTGAACCATAAGTTTAGAAAATATGAAAAAAATCTGAAAAGTAGAACTTTATAAGGACTTTCTATGAAAATTATTTTGAACTTGATTGACATAACAGTTTTTGTACAAAAAAAAAAGTTGTACAAAATAATTTCTGGACTAAGTTTGTAGTATAATCGTTTACGTTAACGCACTATTCCCATACTTGGATTCTTGGATTATACAATTCCCTAGTGTTCAACGTCAAACAAATAATAAACTCATAAGTGGGAACTGGGAACACTTATTGTGACGGACGGGAAACTACGGAACCCTACACTGAGCGTGGCCCGACACGCTCTTGGCCGGTTTTTTTAAATGTATTTCCAAAAAAATCTTAATTTTGCAATCCTAACTTAACAGCATGTACCGAAAGATGATGCAATGTTTAGAATAGAAACGCAGATGCGACAATCAGCAGTATAATAGAAAGAGAGGTCAACAAAAAGTGGCGAGCATGTAACTACTCGCGTATAGATTGGAATCGTAAAGTTTTTCGTGTGCGTTCGCGCAGCGGAATGTTGTTGCATTTAAAGATTTTAATTATGCAGATATTTAGTGTATGACGTCGTGTGATTGTGTATGGTAAAAAAGAAATTGTGCATGCAGCCATTGTGGAGAAATTCACCAAAAACTGATTCCGCTGCGCGAACGTTGTCCTAGCGGAACTTTTTTTGAAATATACATTCAGTCAAAAAAGTATCGGGAATGGATGATTTGTTTATGGTTCCAAATAAATTTTGTTTTTTTTTTTTGTAGTTGTTAGATTGGCACAACTGTTTTCAAGAGGATACTAACAATTTTGTACGTTCGGAAGCGTGCAAAAAACGTGCGTCGCACGAACCCTAAGATTGTCAACTGGCTGTGCCTGCGTAAACCGGTTTTATCCAGTCTCGCCGCGTACGCGACAGGCGGCCAGTGGTCACGCACACATGCTCCGCGTGCTTGTAGTAGTGCAACCGATTCGTGCGGTTGTATGAAGCTTTGTCTCTGTTCCGTTTATCTACTATGTGGTCATGTTGACTGTTTTCTTTGACTATCGCGGTGTTGTGCACTCTGAATTCTTACCGGAAGGTCTAACGGTAAATAAAGAATATTATTTGAGCGTTATGCGGCGTTTAAGAGAGCAAATTCGACGAAAAAGGCCAGATTTGTGGAAAGAAAATTCTTGGATTTTGCACCTCGACAATGCGCCTTCGCAGAAGGCTATCACTGTGAACGATTTTTTGACCAAACACTCAACAAATACCATCCAGAAACCACCATATTCACCAGATATGGCTCCTGCTGACTTTTTTCTTTTTCCTAAACTCAAATTACCACTTCGTGGCACCCGTTTTCAATCGATAGAAGACATAAAGGAGAATTTGCGGCGAGAACTGAACTCAATTCCGGAAGCAGCGTTTAAAAAATGTTTTGATGAATGGATTATTCGTTGGCGCAAGTGTATCGTTTCTAAAGGAGCATACTTTGAAGGTGATAAAATAAATTTGAATGAATAACAGACATTTTGTGTATATTGATCTTTTCCCGGTACTTTCTTGACAGAGTAGTATACTTTGGAAGACTTTGATTAAAAAGTGATTTCCAATCTATACGCGACTAGTTTCACACCCTTTTACACACCGTTCTAGCCATGTAGGTACAGACGCCTGCACATCAAGCTACTACAATCTGTCAGATTTCTTTGATAGATTTTCGACTTTATTTCTAAAGTATTAGGTTCAAGGTTCATTGGGAAAAATTGACAGTTTCGGGTAGCTTGACCTGCTGGCGTCTGTACATATTGGAAATACGCGGCGACAAGCTCTTTGACGTTGCTCATAGACACATCTGTAGAATGGGTCCAAATTCGTCAGCGTCAGGATGACTGGACCAAACGAGATATGTCCTTGAAACCATGTGCACTATTTAATACCTATTTGCTACTATTTACTACCTATAGTTAAATATTTGCTACCTTTTCGTTAAGAAATTTATCAAAGAAATAAAGTGGTCAGCCAAGCTGACGTCAGGTTGGCTGACCATTTTCAAGTTTTCATAGTTTTAGCGTTGTATTAACAGCGCTGTTAATGTAAATATTTACTACCTGATTGCTACCTTAACATATATTTTTAAAACAACTCTAAGATGCTCCTATAAAAAGTTATGAATGCTCCTATAAATTAACGTTTAATTTAGAAAGTGCCTGCAAAACCATTATTAGCAATATTACGAAAATAAGACTTGGCGTTATAAATTTATATGCAGGCGTTTTTTTGTCTTATTTAATAACTTTCCGTATGTACACGGACGTGTAAAATATCTCCACCCCTCTACCCACCTTCCACCTTACAAATAAAACTACATAACAAAACATCACGCCTTGTTGCCCCAAAGGGTTAGGCAGAGTTAGAGATAGTAGGCACATTTCGCTAGGTATGTTTAAGCCCCATGTAAAAGGGGCGAGCCTATTGCCATCAACCAGGCACAAATCTTGAAACCGAGACTAAAATTTTTAGTCACTCTCCTGTGTATTTGGAAGGCTGTCAAAAATAGAAAAAGAACAAGATATTTGAAATTATGTAATTACGTAAATTAATACTTGATGATTCAAAATAAATATCAAATATTTCTATCGATTATAATTTTGATTCAAAAATTGCTGTCGAATTGTAATTATTACATTATTTATATTTTCTGCCATAAATGATGCAATGGGCCAACATTTTTTTATGACTTTTGGTTATTCGATTTGACATGTCATCGTAACATTGAAATGAGGTACCTCTAAAACAGTGAGATTTATAATGACCAATTCCCTCGCTCGGAGCCGATGAAGGAACAAACTCTATAACTGATACTAAATTATATTCAATATTATTCAATGGAATTATAGTTGGCATATCGTATAAATATATTTCTTCTTCAGAATTGAGTTCAAAAGCAATCAAATCTTTTAGTTCATATTGAAATGTCTTGCTACCTGTACATCCAGTATGCCGACAACAAGACATGTTATTTTCAGGGTCTATCCTGGAATTGGCAGATTCTGATAATGATTTTATGTTATAGTCCAAAGGCAAAAAGGCACATTTACGCTTAACCAAATTTACGGGACACTCTGTATTTGTGCAATATTCGATTCTATCCGCACTATATATTACATCGATTAGTACTTTTTCAAAAATGTGCGCCACATTACATTCACAACTAATAATAAGCCTGTCGTCAGATATATTTTCTGTATTAAAATACTGCTTCAAAATTTCCGTTCGACTCTGATAAATATTTTGTAGTGAAGCATTTTCAATAAGCATTTTGATGAATTTACAGTAAACTTGATTACTAGTATTGACAATTCGGCCAATACAAAATCCATCTACAACCGCAACAGCAATTGCTTGTGACACAGAATCAAATGCGCAGGTATTCTTTACAATTACATTTTTCCCACCGGTAAATTTTGTTCTAAATCCATTCTTTAATAAAATAACGTTGGCTGTCTTCTTGGAAGCCTTATGTCTTTTTTCTCTTTTTGTAGCTAGTCCTCGCCAGTTTTCTATTAATCTTGGATTTTCAGTAAAAATAGATTCTTCTGCATGTTCTATATACTTATCCACTTTTAAATTTTTCGTCTCCGTTTTATTCTTTGGCTTCTTTGTTCGTGTTGACTTACCTACTTTTAAGTTACTGATAGCAACTTTTAATTCGCCAGATAAGAATTCTAAATGCTTCATGAAAAACTCATCTACACGACATCTGTCACTTTTACTGATGATTCTACATAAATGCCTTTTCACGTTTTTGAAATAGCTTTCCACATTAGACGATGTGGGATTAGATATGCTTGAATTATAAACATTTTTCATAATATTGGACCACAACGGAAGTTGACCTACAAGTCGCATTAAAGTGTTCAAAAAGTCTGGGAAATAATACAAGTTATCATGACCATTGTTAACGTCTCCCTCCGATAAAGTGATAATCAACTGTTCGGAGTCTATTGCATTATAGAACCATTTAGGACTTTTTAAAGCAGATCTTTCTTCCCTAATGCTTTCAAACGAAGCTTCCAGATCTTGGAAAGAAGAGTAATTCAATGATTTGAAGCTTATTATTTTGTTACTATCTTCGATTTCAATTTCAGAATCCACGGTCCGTGAAAAAGATTCTAGTTTTTTCAGCCTAATTTTTGCTTCTTCACATCTTGTATTGTTGCCTTCACTGTCTACACCATCATATTTATTTATAGATAATGTGATCATATCTATGACAATTTGTTTCAATTTGTCATAATCGTCGCATTGCTTTAGTTCTAGTAGACACTTTATGTAAAAAATTTTCACCCGTTGATCAATATGTTTAAAACAAGGTAGATTAAATAAAATCTTTATAAAATGACTCGTATCGATGCGCATGTAGCATTTTTCTGGGGTAGAGGCTTGTTTTTCTAATTTCATAAATTAATCAATAATATATTCTTTTGTAGTGTTGAATTTTGTAAATGCTTTTACAGCAGCACCAATCAAAGCGGCTGAGTCATCAGTAACTACTTCATTTGGTAATGTTTTGTTTTTAGCCCAAGTATTCAGCCATTTGTATATTGTCTCTAATGTGTGACTGTCAGAAATAAGTTGAGCTACTGGAACACTGCTTTCATCGTTACGAGACTTCATCACACATGAATAGAAAAATATCTGCTTAGATAAATTTAATTTTCCTGCTCCAACTGGTTTAAAAATGCTACCAGTAGCATCAATACTCAAAACAGTTCTCTCTTTTTTACTATAATCTTTATAGTATTGATCTTGGGCAGGTGACCAGTAATACACATTGAGAGGCAAAAGCGATACGAGTTTTATTATTACGTTATAGGGTGCCTGTGTATACATAATCCACAAAGCCAGCATTGCATTAGAATCATAGTAAGAGCTTTTTCTGTTTTCGTACTTTATTTGTCGTAGGCAACCGACAGTGGGTAAATGAATCGGTTCCCTGTCTTCTACATTCATCAGAGTATTTGCTATTTTATTCTTGACTACAATAGCAGACTCGTATTTTAACTCGTAAGCAAGTTCACGTCGTTGAATAGGAGAAAGCTTTATCTTTTTTGCTAACTTATGTGAACATTCATTATTATAATTAAGTATCGTACATATACATTTAGCAATTTTATCAGTTGGCCAGTTGATAATTACTTTAATTTCCGCTCGACACTGCTTGCAAGCTCCAGTGCATATAACACAATCGTTATTCTTAATCGAATAATTTTTGAAAATCCAGCTACACGGACTTCGAATTGTGTTCCAAATTTTTTCTCTTAAGATATTAGCCCACTGATGTTTTGGTAAAAGAGTCTTTGTCCTAAAGTTAGAGAATTTATGTTTATTTCTTTTTACACATTGTACGATAGGCTGGATTTTCTGCCACTGATAAAAATCTATGTAAAAATCAAAAGTTTTGCAGTTTGAAGTTGGGATTGTTATCACTGTATTCTTTTCAGTTATGGATTTACTACTTACAGATCTGCAATTGTCGAAAAAAAAATCGTAATTTTTTTTTATTGATTGGTATATAGCTTTTTCTGACATTTTGTATTCTAAAAGTTCACTAAGGTTATGAAACACTGGATTACACGGTGACGGAAGATCATGTTTTTCAGAAAAAATATTTTCAAACTTTGAAAAAACACTTTTTTGATCTTCTAACAATACTTTTGATTGTCGTCCTCGCTTCATCGTGAAAACACTCTGTTAATTAATAATAATATGATTTTTAGTAGATTATTGTTAAATTATTGTCACTTTGATGTCTGTGGACATCAATGTGACAACTACCTCTCCTGCCAGTCATTTTTGAAATGGGATATTGATTCGATACTTAACGGTCGGTAAAAAAATATAATCTAAGACGTCAATTAATTAATACCAAATATTGTATCGTAATTTAATAAAGATCAATTTAATGAATCCCCAAGTAGATACATACACACTTATTACATAAATGCGAAATGTTAATATTTATAAAATTATCCAGAAACAAGTTGTTCCTAGGCCAGTAAGCGCCTACAAAAACTTTGTTAGCAATTGTTCTGACATAAAAACATGTCAATAATTGATGTACAGGCGTTTAAATGTTTTTTATTAATAAAATTTTAAAGAAGCTTCTTAGAGTTGTGGAAAACATATATGTTAAGGTAGCAATCAGGTAGTAAATATTTACATTAACAGCGCTGTTAATACAACGCTAAAACTATGAAAACTTGAAAATGGTCAGCCAACCTGACGTCAGCTTGGCTGACCACTTTATTTCTTTGATAAATTTCTTAACGAAAAGGTAGCAAATATTTAACTATAGGTAGTAAATAGTAGCAAATAGGTATTAAATAGTGCACATGGTTTCAAGGACATATCTCGTTTGGTCCAGTCATCCTGACGCTGACTCCAAATTCACTTATTTCGGCAGTGAATTGTCAAAAACTGGGGGACTGAAGAGAACATCGCTTTGAAGAACGTCAATGCAAGAGCAACCTTCGTGCAGCTACGTTCCGTATTGCAATCGCGGAGACTGATTAGAAGAGGTAAGCTATATTCCAGCCCAACGTCAAAACCGTATTGCTGTACGGATGTGAGACTTGGAAGGTCACAAATAGTCCGAGAGCCAGGTGCAAATTTGGTTAATTATTTCTTCTCGTTAGATAATTGGCGATAAGCATCAGACAACAGTATCATAAAGCCCTATGACCGTCAGCTGCGGCGCTGTGGGGGGGATGAGTAGTTGTAACCTGCCACGCTTGAAGAAAAAAATAATTCACTCATTTCCCCTCGGCTAAAAGTTTATCAAGTTATAGCTAACCCAATACCTCAACAAAAAAAAAGTCAGCTGGCTATACACTTTAGCCGAGAGGAAATGAGTGAATTTTGTTTTTTTACAACTGCTCATCCCCCCCACCGAGCCTCAGCTGACATTCACGAGGCTTTATAGTTCGATTTTCTGATGCGTTTTACTAATTATCACTTGAGTTGAGAGGAACTTGGTCATATAAATCTGTTACTGGCTCTCGGACTAAAAGGACCTGTCGCTTCAATTTCAGATCGTTATCAACCTTCGACGTATTCTCGGTTTACTGATACGAAATCTGTGGTGAAACTCCGATCAACCAACAGATCTAACGGTGCAAGTGGTATCGGTCACATGCTCTGAAAGGACCCTGAATATATACCAAGTCGAGCCCTAGACTGGAATACTCAAGGAAAGCGAACAGGTAGTCACCCTAAACAAGCCTGGCGACAAATAAAGCGCTAAGCTCAAAACCGAACGAGAACGCACACTGTGAACGACGCGGACGTCTGCCCCATTTAGGGGACTCAAGAATTTAAATCTTTGACGACCGTGCGTGCGTGATTATGTATATTATATGAAAATCGTTGGAGCATGTATCTTTATACAGGTACATGATGCTTTAGATTTTTAACAGAAATCCTCTCATTCCGTTAGTCCTCGTTTTCTACTTTTGTTGCCACAAAAGTATAACTTGCAGCAAAGTGCGAGGTTGCATCTTGATCAAAATATAATTCGCAACAGTAACGGAAAATAATTAATATCAGGATCTGGATCCAACTACCACTGAATGAGTAAGATTCAACAAATCAAATCAAAACCATTTATTCAAATTGAAAAAAGCATATGAGGAGCTGTAACTAAGTACCTTTATACAATAGTTGATGGTTTGTAAATTCTAATCTAATTTATTATGTATTATATTCCGTTTATTCATTTTTAAAACATATTTAAATATTTCTTACTTCAAAACATTTTAAAATATTTGTAACATATATTTTCATCACATTAATATAATTGGATTCGTTTTATGCGTAAAACTAGGTAACAATTTTATTAGAATACTGGTGGGTTCAACACTTTCCCAGGAACTAAATCAGCCGGTAGATATAATCTACTCCCAAAGACACGTTACCTCTGAAACAAAAGTAATGGATTTTTATTTGTTCAAAAACAACACATTAAAACATTTAAAATACCGGTTGACATAAGATGACATGTTTAGCGAAAAGATGCATTGTTTTTTTATTAAAAAAAAAAAATGCTTAAACCAGCGGTTTCACCCACAGCTCTTGATTGCCGTAGCGTTGTGTTATGTAGCGATGATTGGGAGATCCAACACTAAAATATTTTTTCAATAAATAGTTCTTAAAACAAATAATTAGTTTTTTTCTGTTATTGCAACTACTGTATTAATTAACGATGCGGTGGCTGAGCGATCGACTGCTACGCTGCGTGTCGTGGGTCGTAAATAAATCACCTTATAAATAGTATAGATAGATAGTTAGATCTGCCCCCGATAATTAAAAAGACGTATCTAACAAAAAGTATCTAAATTTAATAACATACAGGCAGGTGCACCTTTTTTTCTGATTCCAGCAATGTATATAACTCAAAATTTTCAAAAAGTGTTAGATACGTCTTTTTAACTATCGGGGGCAGAGATAGAAGGAGCCATTGTAAGCTCAAGTACCTATTGCTGACATACAGCACAAAAGGTACCTACCTACTACAAGAGAAACACTTCATATTTCTGGTAAATGCTTGTCAATCCATTCCTTGATCAGCTTCGTGCCTTTTTTGTTTATCGAGTGCCCTAGTCTCTCCATTACGTAGAATTCTCCTTGAACTCCAAGCTCTTTTAACGTATTAAATGATTCCTTGCTCCATTCCATATCCACCAGGTCATCTATGTCGCCATGAATTTGTAGCAATGGTGGCACTGTAATCAGTGATATAAAGTATGGTTAATGGTTATAAGACAAGTAGAGCACGAGTCTTAGACCACACTCAACTAAGTAAACTTTTCTAAAGAAGTTCAAACTTCTCAAAGTTTACTTATTTTAGTGTGGTCGAGATTTCTTGAGTGAGTCTTACGTTCATAAGACTAACTTTAATGTATGATAGCCTGAGGAGAGGTTAAGCACGCGATGCTGTATCAGTTTCTTCAAGGCCAGAACACGTGGTGGCATGGAGAGAGCGACTGCCACAACCCCGTGCAAGGCACGCCGCAATAGTTACGATAAGTGCCCTCTGTCAGGAATGGCTGGAAAGGCGCCACGGTTAATCTACCGGGCTACCGGCGCCGGACGCAGGTCCTTACCGGACACGGAAGTTTCGAGAGATTAATGCATATAATCGAGCGGGAGGAAACGCTCAGGTGTGACCACTGTGACGATCGCCCCGCTTGTCGTCGTAGAGGCGATCGTAGGCGGCGACCTCTTGCGTCGGGCAATGGGTAGCTCACTGTCCGTCCGTCTATTGATTAATTATAGCTCTCTTCTATTTTTATAATTTTTCTTTTCATTTGTAGTCTAAATAAAGAATAATAAAAATTAAGTTGTTAATGGTCAATTATTAGAAATTAGAGAATTTGCGTATAAGTCAGGAAGTACAAACACATGAAAAGGATTTTTTTTTATAAACGATATGGCAAAGCAACCCCAAATTAATTAAAAAGGTGTCTATTAACTCTAAGGGCTGCAACTGCGTTAAAGAGCGCTCGCAATAAACATCCGCAGCATGTCTACGAGCGTGGATTCTGTTGGTACGGGAAGGAACCGCGGGGATCTCTTTGGGCCGAAACTGAGTTGAAAGACGCAGTTTCCCCCTTAAGAGTTCATTAGCCTGGATTCCTGACAGGACGACACTGCACTTTTCACGCACGACGACCTTATCACCACCCTTTCTCCAAGGGTTATTGATTGAATAAGCCCGCGCGTGTTTCCGCTGGCGGCCCCGCGACGGAACCGCGCGGGTGACTGCTTAACGCAGTTTTAGGCCTAAGAATCTTGCAAATGTCTCTCCTAAGTAACAAGCATATCTCAAACAACAATAAGTATCATAAAGATTTTTTTATGCCATGCAAATGAACTGAAAACTTACACCGAACTCCGGTCGACTGTTTCAGCTCACTATAAACAGCAGAATTGAGATTCAAAAATGAGCTAAACGCAAATGCAGCCGCTATATTCTTTTCAAATCTGTATGCAGTATGGAATGCCAATGCACCACCCATGGAAAAGCCACCTGTAAATAAAATTGACAAATATACCAAGATTAACCGTTACAAGCTAACCTACAAAAAATATTTTTTACAAAATTATAAGGGTTTTGATTAGGTATTGAATAAGTTCGAGAACAATTTCATAAAAAAGCATGAGTTGAAAAAACCTTACAACATATTATTCTGTATAAAACATGTACCTATATTATTTTGCTTTGTGATATTATTACAAATTTAGAACCAATGCCATATGAAAAAACTTTTTTAAGCCGAGTTTTGTTAATACACTTAATATTATTACTTATAATATATATTTGGTCTAAATAGAATATTATTATGTAAGTTCAGCAAACATATATTTAAGTGTCTGAATATCAGAAGTGTTATCAGAAGCATTACCTTGAAATTTAACAATTGTGATTTATCTTATTGACTTAAAACAAACATTGACATAGTGATTAAATCCAACAAATGTTGTGTGAACTCCGTTTTACATAATACGAAAAGTGTACCAACTTAAAAAAACAATGTTAAAACAGTAAAATTCTCTATGTGTAGATTGCAGATTGATAGTACCTCAAAAGTGCTAACTTAACATTTTGTTTGCATCAATGATTCCACTATTACAAAACATGATCTTTAGAGTGTTCCATATAAAAATAAACACTCTTTTCACTGGTCGCTAAGAACATGGCCTGCCTATAATTGAAATTTTCAGTTGGCATGCCCTCAAGTACTAATGTTAACTTCCAATGTTTATAATTTTTTTTCTCACAATGTTATATATTTTTTTGTTTTTTAAATACATTATACGAATTTACACAGTGGTTTAAAAACAAATTAAAATCTAACTGATTTTAATTTGTTTTTAAACCACTGTGTAAATTCAAAAAATCAAATGTTCTTTGTGATGGAATGATTTAACTTAGTTCCCAAAATAAAAAGTTGTTTAAATTAACTTTGGCAGCCGTAGTAAGTCCAGAAACAGATTGTCTTTCATAGATCCATTATTTTGAAAAAATATATTGAACTTAAGTTTGAACTTAGTTTGCACTCACCAACTATTATCCTATTAGTAGGTATTCCAGCATCATTTTCCTTTTTAATGAGATTCTTTACCTCAACTTCTATATTTGCAATTGAATCCAATATTTCAGGCACTTTATTACTGATATCAGCTCTGTCAAACCAGACTTGACTCATTTGCCCTCCGGCTGGTGTGTAAGGCTGCAGAGGCGCAGTTGGGTACATCACTTTGATATGAGGGAATGAAAAATTTGATACCATTAATCTTACCCATTCTTTCATATCAGCACCTGAAGATCCTGTAATAAAAAAAAATGTTTTTAAAAACAAGCATTATAAGTCTTTCATGTTACCAATATTTTCTCTGCTGTCGGGGCTCCGGAGTAAAAAAACATTTTAACAGATTGATCTGTGTTCAGGTTACCTTGCTTTTTGAATCAAACCCTTGTTCCAGGTACCTAGCATGAGCCTCATTAGGTTTTCGTCGAAGCTCTTGAAGCCATTGGCAGATACGACTATCGGCAAAAAGATTTTTAAAGGAATAAGGTATATTTATCTTAACAAATGCGACAGAACATGTATTCATCGATATAAAAAGTTTTGTTCAACTATTTATAAACTTAAGTTTCATGCTAAGGTTACTATTAAAATGTGCTATGCGTACCAGATCCATGGAAAAAGATAACTGTTCCAGAATGTTTTGGGCCGGTATGTTGGGTCAAATGCAGGGCACCTAATCGTGACATTATTCAAGAATTTTCATGTATTTAAATAATATTTTTATTTTGTAAATTTTAAGAAAAAATTGGCATGAATACAAAGCTAAAAATCCAAACTGGCAAGCCGACAAGCTGTGTTGTGACACTCTTTGGTTGTGACTTGTGATAGGTAGGTGTCATGTCAATGTCATTGTCAACGTCGTATTTTTTTTTTTTTTTATTGTTGGCACACTCGGTTTGAGTATTCGCCACTGACGGATGTCAACGTCGTTGTCATTCAAGTTCACACTGTGCATGGTCATAATAGGTATTTATTTTCGAGCGTTACACCTTTTATATTATAGTACTCTGTGGTTACACGTAAAAAATATTAACTAAAAATTCATCCTCAACACTGCCAATTAGTAATGTCCCCAAGCGACTGACTACGTTGCCACGTTGTATGGCAGCGCTAAGCCTCTGGCCAAAGTAAAAGCCAGACCTTGGGTCACGGGAAGTGTTGTGTTAGGGATTATTAACTTTTCAATTACTTACATATTTCATGGAATTCTATGCATTCATTTCAGAGTGGTAATCCTCATGTTTTAAATATTTGCCAGAAAATATTAAAAGTGTTTTAAGCACAAAAACTTTTTCACTTCCATCGTGTACAATTATCCACCTTTTGCCTTTGGACACGCTTCATTGGACAGCAGTTATTTAGTTGACTGCCAACATTCAGTTACTTTGTAGGATTCATGTAGGTAGCTCTCATCCAAAAAAAAAAGATTTTTTGGAGCTCTTCGGGCATTCTCCTGTTTTTTGAAGAATATCCCTTAATAAGTAATTCTCTCGTTTCGAAACAGTTGCTGGTTTTTCAATAAGAACTAATCTGTTCGAATGGCATTTTTTAAAAAGACAAAAAAAATCGGAGAAGTTCATGACTGCCATCAAAATTTAAATCTTTCTTTACTTTATAGGACCTACCTACGTACTCGTATCCCTACCTACCTACCTATTACCTGCCCACGCACGTTCAGTTTTAATAAGGTACTATATTAACAAACGGAACGTGCTACTTTTTTAAATAGTCATTCTCCTATTCGGCTCGGAGATGAATCCAATAAATAAAACATAATGAAAATCGGGCTAGGCGTTCTTGAGTTAACAAACCCGACTTTATTATATATTTCAAAAAAGATTATAAATATGTTACATTTTATGACTTGGGTATTTATAATCTAAGGTTTTTGTATTAGCTTTCCACCCAAATATTCGACAGCTAAATTCTAATTTACGATAAATTAAACGAAACGGATGAGCACAACTAATTTTTAATAAAAAAAAACAAGCAGTAAGAAATGTGGTAAACTGGCTTAAAAAAATAATTAGTATATTGGTAAAGAATGTGAATACATAAAATATCTCAACAGTTTTGGTTTCGAGATTTTTTTGGTATCTGTGTCTGACTTTGATAGTTTTTTGTCATTTAGTTCCTCTGTGTCCAATAATGCTATGGACTCCTGAAGCAAAACATTTTCTTTTTCTTCAAAACTCAAAACTACCTTCTGCTTTGGTGGTTCCCATTTAAATTTATGCTGGTTTTCAATATTATCCTTTAATTTGTTGTTATGAGTCATCAAAATTGTTTCAATGCCATTACAAACTTTATATTCATTTGGTGGTGGACCTTTATGAAAAATGTTTGGAAAACGTTTAGCTCGATATAAAGGTCCACGTTTAAAAGCAGGAAAACATTCTGCCTTTTTTGAGCAGTAATAGCCAGGTCCAGGAGTATTTATCATCCCATGTACAGGAGTCCAGGAGTACCAAGGCATAAAGCGCCCCTCAGAAGAGGAAAATGGGACTGCAGATTGTAATTGCACAGATCTACCTTGACTAGTATTAGTTCCAAATATAAAATCTCCTGGGCTTGGCTCATCAAGTTTTTTAACTAAAGGTTTCATTCGAATAGTTTTAGATCTGAATCCCCACGTTGGTAAAATGCATGGCTTTGTTGTTTCCTTTTGTGGTTCCTCTATTTCATCATCGTCGCTTTCCTCGAATATTTCTTGTTTAAATCTTTTAGCAGAAGTCCCAAAAGGCGTACTTCCACAGGTTACAAAATTACATACTCGAGTATTGACATGATAACTAGCTGGACTTGCTCCCTCTTCCCGTTGAGTTTTAAATCGCTTCGCTTTTATACCGAAACAAGCGGGTTCCGGAAGCTTAGCCTGACATAATACATCAGGTGGTTTTATTACATCAAAATCTCTTCTCAACCAATGATCTGCAGGACCCGGACTGATATCATAATTTGATTTAGGATTAGGAAACCTTTTAGCTTTTGGTCCTAAAAAATTAAGATCAGTACCTTTGGGTAACATAGGACTATACGCTGCGGGGCTCGGACGATTTTCTAATATATGTCTCTGTTGGACCATTTCCATAAATCGCAGTTGCCTTGCCGTTTTTCGTTTTAACGCTCGAAGTTTTTCTGCACAAATTTCATCACTTGTAGGCACTCTTTCTAGATTATAGTCTGCAGGACCGGGTGTTGCTTCAACTGCTTTTTTATCTTTTGCTGTCCTATTACTCCATTTGCATCCTTGATAGAAAGCCGTAGCCTCGACTACTCTAGTATTATAGAACGGTGGATTATCATCCACTTCCTCCCTCATCCGATATTGACCTTCGTCAGATACATTAAAACCACGATCATTTCTAGAGGGAGCTGATAGGCCTAGATCGAAGCCAGTTCGAGGCGTGGGGCCTTTATAAAGTCGTCGTCTAACTTTCTTTTGGCATATAACATCCGATTCTATTTCTTTTCCAGTAGGACATTCACATGTAGATGAAATCCCACATCTACACAACATTTCTTCCAAATCTTCAGCACTAAATGCTTCATATGGGAATCTTGGCTTTTTAGAAAGCATTGAAGCACAGTTAGTAATTTTATCAGGTAAACTGTCATACACAGCATGAGTCCATACTTTTGCAATCATTCCCGTATTACGAGGTACATTCGAGAGAAATGGAAATGCATTTTGTTTTGTTCTTGTGATATTTTCAGGATTATAAGAACCAGGATCAAGAAGGGTAAAATACTTTGGTGATGATGGAAATCGAGCACCTAAATTGTAGGCCATAATTGTAGTGTAAATGTAGTGATCTAAAAAATAAACACTATCTAAAATAAATGCGTTACAAACATAGTACAAGTAAATTATTTAAAATAAAAACAGGAATAATCTAATTATGAGAACTACATGGAACTATTACTGAGTTAGAATAATGTACCAATGACATAAAATACATTTTTATTTAGAAACGTCTGTCATCTGTCAAGTTTAAGTTTAACGGTTAGTTTTTTTGCACCTAGGTGATAAACCGCTTGGCCAGCTCTTTTTTGCATCCGCCAGCGATGGTTTTGTTTAATAGGTTGCGAGCATGAAAAACATTAAATTTTAATAACGGTGTGAACGAAAACCACGAAATATGGGGCTGAAACCATTATTTGACCAATTTTACTCAGCGATGCGATGTAGCGAATAATTTAATAAACTCCTTTGTTCAAATTCTTAAATAAAGGTTAGAACAACCTGCCGGGTAGGCGGGTTGTTCGAAATGGATAAAGTGTGAAAAAATAGGAAACATAGGTAGATAGTTAATCAGTATATGTGAGCAAAGCAGGTTGGGGTTGCGGGTTGTTCGAAAGAGATACTGCGGCCCTGGAACACAAAGAGCAAAAGAATGAACATGGGTGGGCGCAGGCACAGGACGCAGACCCAGGGGCGCACAGACTAAGGGGGGGTTAATAACCTGAGGGGGCGCAGAAAACACCAGACCACGACTACAAGCAATACCTATTACTTAAAGTCTGTTGATAGGGTGTAGCTTAGGAATGTAGATTAATAGTCGGAAACCAGACTGCAGTTGCCATAGAGGACTAGGACTTTTTCAAGTTACAGTTTCCAGTCTGACGATATGGAATTCGTAACTAGGTAATAAATTGAGGTGTGCTATAATAAAACCAGCTTCAAGGCACAATATTTTTTTGGATTCTGAGCTACCTACCGCTACAAACATGCACATTTTCTTTGAATTCTGCAGAAATACTTATATCATAGAAGAATCTCATGGACGACGGGTCTACCTTCTCTCGGAAAGTTGTTGAAGAGCACTGCAAAACGGCCTTCTCAATGGTTGTGTCTTGACTCCGCTCCTCTCCACAATATCTATAACAACGATTAACCATTAAGCCCGCACATATCCCGCTTCCTATAAGCAGACGGCTTTGCCCTGACCTCCCAAACCACCACCTTTCAGGACGTCGCGAGGCGAACTAGTCAGATAGTTACTCTTGATGGCTTAGCCAAGTACTACTACACTAACGCACTCAAGCTCATTTCGACCAAAACACATAGTCATGCACATTCCATCTGCGCAAGACAGAGGCGAGCTAATTTAACATCCTTTAGGGTGGGTAACCAAGCACAGCAATTTCCTAAAATATCTCGGTGTTAATCTGGAAAGTTCACTAACATTCAGGAAAAACTGCTATAACATCAAGCAGAAGATCACAATAGTTTTTTGTAGCAACTATTCTACAAAGTGGGGTGTCTGACGTTATGCGGGCTAGCGGTATCTTTCTCTGCAGGTATAGTTTTGAATGAAAAGTGCAGATCATCACCGACGCTACATAGGTGTTGCGGGTTGTTCAAAAGAGACACCGTGGCCCCGGAACGTAAAGGGCAATAGAAGGAACATAAGTGGGTTTTAGTCACTACAAGTCTGACACTCCCCCCCCCCCCCCGCTCTGTCCAGAGCGGGGGAAGTTATTTGATGATTTCCCACCACAAAAAAACCCCTACACAGGTATAAATACTGTATCCACTGGCACGGGTACGGGCATAGCGCACAGTTTGCAAAGCCGTGGCAAGCTGTAGTGAAAAAGCCAAAATGGTTTCCGATGCTCGATAACATCTTTGTGCCGCTAAAGACCAAAAGCCGAAAGAGTATTTTAAATGTGTGTGTCCCCGCTCACCAGCGAACGCTCTATAAGAAAAGACTCAAACTGTGGGGAGAAAGTGTTTCCCTACCCAGCCCATTCGTGTCACTTGTTGAAAATCTCCCATTTGGACGAAGATTGCCATGACTGATCTGAAAGTCTTTAAATAGACTTCGGACACAGGTTCGCCGAAGTAAGGAAAATTTCTTCAGATAGGAATTTTTAGATGACTCTGCCCTGGAGTGTAAAGGCTTTGCTCCACAGACGAAGGGACACTTGACATAATTAGTTTTCTGCATGTCCTGTTGCTTGCACATCACAGGAGCTGATGGGCCCTTCTGAAGGTACTAAACCCGTCACGTAAGTTTTTGGCTGACTCAATATACGTTGTCATCGACAAGCGCTAAGAAGAAGAATGCAGAAGAAGAGTGTATGGTATGTAATAGTTCCATGCTTTGTCAAAATCACATTGTCTCATACGTTTGCTCTCAAAATATTACGCCTTTGGCGAATACTCAAACCGAGTGTGCCAATATTAAAAAAAAAAAAACTATTACACCCATGCTCAAATTATTGAGTGTCACTGTCAGATTTGTGTCAGTGTCAAACTCGGGAAAAACTTGACATTCGCTTTACCCGTGATTGGTTACAGTGGTTTACAGATATTATATTTTTTTGCAACTTTCGTTCGAGTTCGGCTTGCAGACTTGCAGTTGCAAGTGGTAACTGTTGAGCTACCGATACCTTTTTAAAATTAAATGTATTATTGAATTCATATACCAGTAGCAGGTGTAAGAATGAATTAAGTTAACAATGCACTTAAATCTTTGTGATAAAATGCGTCAAACATGGGGTTGACCCGAATGAAGCTTTATATTATTTTATTAGGTCTCAACTTAGTGCCGTTAGCGTTCGGTAATGAGGAAGGAATAAACATAGATTCTGTGTGTAATTCTACGATATCTGAGCGAGTTGATTACGAGTTTAATTCAGATGTAGTTAGTAGTGAACATATAATATCGTACAAGGGTTACTTCCCTCGATCGACTCGAGATAACTATGTCAGCGCTGCTTTGCGGAATGCAGGGGTGAGTATACTTTCAGAAATATTGCATATTATCAAAGTTAAACAGACTGGATCTGTGGTAGACCCAGTAAACATAATCAAAATGGTCATGTTCCTTTATCACCTGTTTGCGCAAATGATTTTCAATTTAATTATATAACTAAGATTGTACACCTTTAATGAATTGCTGGTGTTTGGTACCTATTACTAAAAACATGGTTATCTAGTACCTATAAATTATTGTATGAATATGATGAACCCTTGCTCTACTAGAGGTTTTTATTTGAGCCATGCTGGCCTAGGTTACTCTGTGGTTGAGTCACCACCCACTACATATTGACTTTCCTCCATATCTGAGAAAGTATGTTAAGATATTGTGTCTATCATTTGTAGATCTTTCGCATTTTTTATAGGGATCTGGTGTTAGTCAGTGGCCCAAAAGTCTTACCATGGGTATTGTATTACGCATTACTAACTAGGTTGTAAGGGTCAAATACTGAGATACAGCTGCACTTGGTTAGACTAGAAGCCAACCTCAATAAACACTTGAAACGGGATATATATCATGTTTGTTATTTATATCAATCCCATTTCAAGTGTTACTTATAATATTACTAACCATGTCAGCTTAAAGACATAACTCAATAAAGTTGGGGAAAGGTTAGGCAGGTGACAGTTTACAATATCATTTAAAAACTTATGCTGGCCTTGGTAAATAAATAAAGCCATAAACCAATGTATTATAACTGAAGGCTAAGCGATGATGCCATTTGCGATGGTGCAAACTTGCTTAGAACTAATGTCGCTGCAGATTTGAGTTCACATAGCGGTTAATGGGTATTGAATATCATTTTTTTGCTGGCCAGCCTCGAGTATTGGATTAACAAGCTATTATTCTTGGATAAGCTTTTTATCCTTCCATAAAATCTATGAGATTAATCATTTACTAATTAAGTTCAGATTTATTGAGAGTGAAATTTGTAACCCTGAGACTGGCTTGTGCTTTCATGCAAATGTTTTCACTATTGCGTTTGCTTTGCTGACAGCGTTACTTGTTCATTGGCAATTGCTTCCAAAAATCCGTCATCACAATTTATGTTTATCATTTTTGTTATTTATTATAGAAGAAATTTATGTTAGTCTGTTTTGAGATAGTTTGCTGATCAAATGAAATTATGATATGGAATTTCTTAACCTGTTCTGTGTTGTTGTGTTACATTGAAGACAATCTGATTGTCAAACTTTATTACTTTCATGAAAGCAAATTCCTGTTTCATTAATGTGATAATTATTAAAAACTGAATACTCACATTATATATACTCAGTTTGTTTGATAAAGATTTTTTGTAGCATTCTTTATGTGCCTTTGCTAGGTAAACACCTCCCCTTTCTTCTTTCAAACCTCTCTGTTTTGCACAACTTATGACCACTTAGTCTTGCAAATATTCATTAGTATATATTCAGTACATAAGAGGAAGTCTCAAAGTAGGGCTGGTGATTGAAAAGTTGTGTGGTAATTGGTTGGTCTGGTATGTGTGACGGAAGGTTGGGGAAAATGTTGTGGGGAAAGTTTTGAGTATGAATGTGGATGTGTATAAAAGCAGGTGAAGACCAAAAAAATGATGGATGGACTGGTGTGAAGAATGATAAAACAATAAAGAGGTGTCTGATGAAATGACAAGTCATAGAGATAATTGGAAGAAGACATGCTGCACCGACCCCAAATAATTTGGTGTAAGGGCAGGACATGATCTTACTAATATTATAAATGCGAATGTTTGTGAGGATGGATGGATGGATTTTCCATACGCAAAATACGCTCCTCAGACGTGGAGTTGCGAACATCAGCCCGTTATACAATACGAGGATGGATAGATGTATGCTTGTTACTCTTTCACGTCAAAACGGCTGAATGGTTCTTGATCATATTTGGCACAGAGGTAGATTATAGTCTGGAATAACACATAAGAAATTTTTTTTTCAATCAACACGCAGGTGGCGCCCGCTAGTAGTGAATAGTTATTATTGATTGGCAAATTGAACAACAACGGAATTGTTTCAGGTGTCAAACTGGACCCTGCTGCGTCGTAACAACCCCGCGAAAGAGTATCCAAGTGACTTCGATGTGATCATTCTTGAAGATGGCGGCCGAAAGGCACTGGATGCTCTGAAAGACCACCCTGCAATTAGGCGTGTTACTGCGCAACGGCAAGTCACACGTACCATCAAGTATATACGAGAGGTAAGACACTATGCCTACAGGTACCCTAGGTAAGGATGCCAATTCGATTTTTTTTTAAACCTGACATAAATGATTATATAATATAATATTGCATTTTATTACATAAAACTTCTTTTCATAAGTAGGTAAGTACTATAATTTAACTTGCCTAATTTTATAAAAAAATATCTTTTAGTCGATTGGAGGGCCAAAATGTTAGACGTAATTGAACGGATGGTTACCACACATGGGGTTCAATATGGCACATCGAATTTTGAAAAGAGACTTATACAGATACAGTGACGATCAAGACACTCTACAAAACCTAATTTACTATGTTTCTGTTTTCTTCACCAGTAACTAACTAACTTACGTATGTTAACAAATTTGACCCACTTCTTGGTTTCCAATTGAGCTGAAATTATGCATTCTAAATTCATTCGCATTCTGAATTCCCATGATATGAGTATCACAAGAAAAGGATTGCAGACCTATTATATTTATTATTTTAAAACTTGATGCGCCAGTACCAATACAGTGCCGAAGTATCGAGAACTCAATAAAAATAATACACATAGTATAGTTCCCGTTTTAATTGTCAATGATATCGTTGGGCCAGGTTCAATAGCCTTTGTTTTGATAAATGGTTCCTCAAGTAAAGGCTTGGGCACACCAAAAGCAGGACAGGCGCGGCACCTTAGCAGAGCAGGTCTGTTGCGCCGCGGTTGATGTCACACCAGAAACATGAGCAGTCAGAAAGCAGTTTGAAGGCGGGCCTGCATGATAAAGTTGTAAAAAATCACAACCGTTTACGACATGCGCTGCGTCTGTCCCGCTCAACTGCTTTAGTGTGACTAGTCAATATGGCGGACGTAATAATACAACGCGTACTCACTGCGGCCGCCCCGCGCCTGCGCTGCTACCGCCCCGCGCCTGCGCTGCTCCCGTTCAAAAGTTTTGTAGAAGAGCAGTGCGTGCGCGGCGCAGTGGCGGAGCAGGTAGGATCAGCGGGCCCGCGTTAGTTGAGTGTGTCATCCCTCATATAACTACATTATTTTCTAACGTAGACGCACTGCTACCGCACCGCAACTGCTTTTGGTGTGCCCAAGCCTTAAGTAGCTGCCGCATTAAATAAAGTATCAAGATACCTTGAAATCAGTTCAATTGTTGTTATTCACAATCACTGTGAGTGTGAAACGCTGCTGTTGTATGCTATACTTTGTTTGTAATTTAGGATGACTGCGGGCCAGCTGGGTGTTTGTATGCGGGCTGGCGCAATCATCGCGGTCGAGACCTGCACTCCCTGAGGCAGCCGCGAGAAGTAAGGAATCTGTTTAATTTACTCGTATCTTTCGTCTAATTGCACCACAATTGAATCACTGAACCTCTAATTTAATTGTAAAAGTAAATCGTCCTGTTACCGTCAATCGTTTTAAATGGCGAGAGGCGGATAGCGATTTGCTCTGCCAAACGTCAAAAGTAGTTATTGTGACATAGTATTGATTCAAGAGAAATATAATTCGTCAATAAAACTCCAGGCTACAATGAGGTTCTCATTTAACATCTCTTGCAGGACGGTTGAGTCCAGTAGAATATTCTGTAACACAAATCGTTCAATTTACTGATGCAAATACTGCTCGACTAGTTCATTGTAGTTATTTTCATATTATAATGTCATACGGAATTTTACTATGGGGATGGGCTGCAGTCTTTGAGTCTATATTTATTCTTCAGACAAGTGCCATCAGAGCCTACCATATATAATCTACGTAGGCGCGATTCTCTAAGAGAACTGTTTAAGAAAATTAACATCATGACAGTACCTTGTCAATACATCTATGAAAACATCATGTACGTTAGGAAAAATCTGCATCTGTTTAGTAAAAAAAGTTATGCGAATTGAGAACCTCCTCCTATTTTTTTCGTTGGTTAATAGAAAGGTGACAGTCACCACTATAATACTAGAATCTGGGACCAACTAATTCAGCCAGGTTTCAGGCTAGCTAAAGTAGACTCCTCTTTTATGGGGTACTGTATAAAATCACCAGCAGTCCATAATCCAATCGAACTGGACAGTTTGTATTATCCAGGGGTTAATTTAGGTGTTTCTTATAGTAGCGAAAACCGGCAGTGACGTGTTTTAGGGTAAACTTTTATAATTTCTTAGCAGAATGGTGGCTACACGTCCCGGAAGTTATTGCGGACTGTGCCACGTCAAATAACATCGGTGTTAAAGGCGGATCTTCTTTGGTCTCTTGGTGTAACTGGTGAGTACCATATGTGATTTAAAAAAGGTAAATTGGCTAAAAGTCCTTTCTACAACTAAGGCTGCATGGTTCTCGACTAAAATTCATTGCCATCATACATTAATTTTATTACTTTATCGTAAGTACGTCGTAATCGTGGCGCTGTTTCCTTTGCCATAATGAAGATTTAATTGTTTTAACAAGGATCATAACTTGCTATCAGGTGAAGGTATAAAAGTAGCAGTGTTCGACACGGGGCTGGCTCGAAACCATCCTCACTTCGGGCGAGTTCGGGAGCGTACGGACTGGACGGGAGAGAATACCCTGGACGATGCGCTAGGCCACGGGACCTTTGTGGCCGGCGTCATCGCCTCCCGGTCAGACTGCCTCGGCTTTGCTCCTGATGCGGATCTACACATTTTCCGTGTCTTCACTGATAATCAGGTATGTTCTCTTATATATGCAAGTATTGTAAATGTCACGTGAAATTAGGTTTGACGTCGATGAAAAAGGCAGCAAAACAAAATCTGTTTCGTACGGCCTGGAAACGCTTACCGCTTAACGCTTACGCACGCGTCCTGTGAATGAGAATGTGTGTATCTTCTACTTCTAATCTCTCTGCATTATTATTTTTACAAGGAAAGTAATCCTATTCAGTTAAAAATTAAATGAATTACATTTAATGTAAAATTTCAAATACCTACTATATAGAATCAAGCGATAATATTGAAAACACTTCATTAAACTTACAAGTAAATACGCACATGAACCATTAGACTATCAGAAAACTCAAATAAATTGACGGAAGTAGAGTCAAGGATTGATATGTCGTCGTGATTTAATTAATTAATTGATAAGATAGTGAAGACAGTTTTGTGAACTGTCGAATATGAACGCTACAAAGTTCAGCTATCAGGATATACTCGCTATGATAAGGAGATCTAGATATGCTTATTGTTTGTGTTGTTTTAAAATTTATAATTAAAGAGTGTCTTTACATTATTCAATTTGCGATTACAATTACATTAAAAAGAACATTAAAACGTTTTTAAAGATTTGCGTAAACACATTTTTATTAAATTGTTTGAAACATTCGTCTACTCGATAGCATACATGACGCCATTGCCTCATGTATGCTATACTCATTATTATCGTTGAATACACCATCTTCATCATCCACAGCATGAGCTCACCCACCACTCTAGGTAGAGGCTTCTT
Organism: Ochropleura leucogaster; assembly: GCA_958449745.1. Lineage (NCBI taxonomy): Eukaryota > Metazoa > Arthropoda > Insecta > Lepidoptera > Noctuidae > Ochropleura > Ochropleura leucogaster. The sequence continues at coordinate 15,713,669 of OY288200.1, forward strand.
TGTGCTTGTGCGAAGCTCCACATTCTGGTCATAATCAAAATTTATGGGATTCTGAATGTGTTTAAATGGACATGATTTCTCCGTAGATTAGATATACATATAGAAGGTAGAGCAAATTGTGTATGTTTTAATCTTAATATCACTTTCGAACTGGCTCGTTGTTAGAGTGGCCGCTAGCGCGACTGCAAGGACCGGGCCCTAGGTTAGATTCACCGATCGCAAAGTTCTATGAATTTAGGTTTTATATCAGGTGTGTTCTAAGTAGCAGTGGATTTGTTTGAGTTAATGGCAAAAATCTTAATAAATGCACACCCATATTATTTTATAACCACAAAATAAAATATTTACAAAAATAATGAGGAGGTCGTATGACTTAAATGTTCGACCCCTTTCGGGGCCAGTACCGAGCCAGAGGAGGATTGAATTTCGAGCCCCAGAAGGGGTCCGTACCGGACTATACGGTTAAAGTTGGTGCACTATTATTGGTTACAACTCTGCCTAATTTTTCAAAGATTTCATGTGCGATGTTATGTTAAAAACGGAACCCTTATTGATGGATCACTTTGTTGTCCGTCTGTCTGTCCAAGACCCTTTAACTCAGGAACGCGTGGAGATATCAAGTTGAAATTATACTAAGTCTGTGGTCCTATATAGCTGTGAAAAATAAACTCTCTAAGTTAATGCATAAAAGATATGGCCGTTTATGTCGCAATTTTGTACGGAACTCTCGGTACGCGAGTCTGACTCGCTCTTGGCCGGCTTATTATTAATAACTGACCATCTCCTTTTTACTAATTTACCTTCTAGCTAAAGTAAGCAATATTTTTATGTTCTCTTTTTAAGTTTTTACTTCTTCCCCTTCATATAGGCACAATGTTCAATTGCACTCACATTGTTTACTCTTGGTCGTTTTCAATGTAATGTATACTATATAGTTGATTCACTCGAGTTGAAGTGTTTTTAATATATAGTACTTTAATCAATAACCCATTGGCTCTTTAAACATGTATGATGGATGAGCTAAAAACCTTCTAAGCATCTAAGGGAGTAAACTATACAATATTTATAAACAAAAAGTTCTGACTTGAGGGTCTGCCTCAGATCCAGTGAACTAGTGGTCGCAAACACTACTGCTATTTATGCGGTGCCGGGTTTGATTAGAACTTTCTGAAAAGCAGCTCGGTTCCACGATTTGTACCCAGTTGATAGGATTTGAATCCCCCAATAAAACTTTCGCAATCTGGGTGCTACATAATATAACAACATTCATAACAGAAGCTTGTAAGGCTTTATAGAATATATTTTAGTGTATCATTTTACAAATACATTTCACTATTTTTTAATTTTTTACCAGCTGCGTCCCGTGTACTCAACCGCTTGATGATAAAATATATACAACTTATATCTTTATGAACTGTAGCCTATGTGTTATTCTGAAATGTAAGCTATATTAGTAGCTTTTTGCGTGAAAAAGTAACAAACATATATACATCCTCACTTTTTAATATTAGTAGGATTTGAACAACCTGAGTATTCGATTCGTCATTGCAACCAGCCTGTACACTTTATGGTTTGGTTAATTCTATAAAACCTTCACGTTACACGTGGCCCTACCCTTCGGAGATTGCAGCCGCGATATTGTGTTATTAAAAACATGTTATAAATCCAGGTGTCATACACGTCATGGTTCCTAGACGCTTTCAACTACGCCATAATGCGTAAGATTGATGTACTGAACCTGAGCATCGGAGGACCAGACTTCATGGACCACCCGTTTGTGGATAAAGTGTGGGAGCTGAGTGCTAACAAGGTGAGTAAGACTGTTGCTTGTACCGCCACCTCTCCTAGAAGTAAACCCTCGCAATCTTTTCTCACACTCTCTCTCATTCGTTCTCTCTCTTGCTCTTTGTCTTTCACAAGCCATACTTGAATATGTCATTTTTTGCATCCTAACTTACAGAGTATACTTAATACTAAAATACGCTAGCTAAGGTATCGGTCTATACCCTTTTTCTGATACTACACTTATTACTTTAATTATAATGTGGGAATGAGAGCTTGGAATAGATAAAGTTTAGTGCAGAGACAGTTCAAAGACGAACGTTTCACTTCTAAACTAGCCCGTGATGGTTTCTAAAAAACCATTTGTTCCATGAAAACCGGAGACATATTTCTTTTTATTTAAAAAAATCTCGTCACTGTTTTCGTTGCCATTGCCTCCGAAACGGCTTGACCGATTTTTATGAAAAATACAAGTATATTCGGTAGGTCTGACAGGTCGAGGACTGGTCGAAATTTATTTTTGATACCCCTAACTGATTAAGGTGGCCCTCTTGAAATGGGGTCCGAAGCCTGAGCAAAGTATTCGTACGTTTATTTTATAGATATACTAATATCTACAAAATAATACTTTGCCAGATTACTAGTGATACATAACGAATCTGGCTACTTGGACACAGTAACCACAATCGTCACGACGCCACGGCGACTCAATCATAGTTTCCCACGGCAAAACAAACGTGGTTGTAGGTACATTCGACATAAAAGACACGTTACACTAATGACGGTAATTACTTAAGAAGTATTATGTAATGTAAAGGTCAAAACTACCACTTCATAATAGTCAAAGGCAGACATAGATGACCTTCTTATCATCTTGCAGCACGTGTGCGTTTCCTGTACTCTTTAAAACCTAATGTTTACGCCAGCGAACGGAGTTCATGTTTGGAAATGGAATTTGGTTCCACACTAAAATTTTACTTAAATTGTATTATTTTAGCCATAGTCATTCTTACGAAAGGGATCGTGCACAATTACAAATGTAATATGTATAATCTTTTATAGTATCCGTTACTGCAAGAGGGATATGTAGATCTCTTTGTGATCCAATTTGAAAGCCCACTGCTTGTTGGTAGAACATCCACCAACAAGCATTGGGTCTCCATAGTGCCCGGACACTTATTTAATTGTAAAGCATATGAAGCAAAAGTAGTTTTTCTTCTTTTCGTGTCGACGAAACTCATTGTGCTAGACCAGTATGTAGCCACATGCACAGCTTCAACATTTGTTTCGTTTAAATCCTGATAGGTGCAAGTGATACGCAGGAGGTGGGGCCCAACATTGGCATTTTGGAAAAGCAGTTTAGAATATAACGACAATATCCATACAAAAGTACTTACAACAAAAAATACTGTTGAAGTAAATCTAAAGGCTGGTACATAACCTTACATAAAAACACGCAAAAAAACGCTTTCGTGGATTAATTTCCGACCCTGAAAACTCACTCGTAAAGTCAAGTTTTATATTCAATATTTCTTACTACGATGTCTGGGCTATATAGAGAATAATACTCTTTCGTACTGAACTCTTTAGCACCTGTAATAGGGTTTCTATTCGTTAATGTTTTGATTTTTCCTAAACTATCCTTAGCTATTCTTAACATTACATACTAGTGGGTAGTCGTTTCCTCGAGGACCATTATCCTGTTAGCCATTATTAACGGTAGTGTGACTGATATCAACTAAACGCTAAAGAATGGTTAGTTTTTGTGCCTACGCTAACAGTAGTTTTGACCGTGGTTTTACATTTTACTCTACAAAATAAGTACGGTCATGCTTCGCGTCTTGCTACATCAATTTACAAACTTAACGCTGTTTCTTTATTCATACATCGTACTAACAAGCAGCCAAGTATAAACGATTAAATGCGTGTAGTTTTGAGTGTCACGGTGATATCGAACAACTTGTACTTTGGCAGGATTGTCACACACTCGAAAAGTTAGGGGTGTATTGCAAAGGGGCATAACCCACTCTATCTACCCTAACCACCCTATCCTATTTACAAGCGCCTACCGCGCACCTATCCTACTTACCCTACTCACCTACCCTACCTAACCTACTACCTACCCTAACTACCCTACCTAGCCTACTTTTTTTTCATAAGAACCCTCTCTTGACATTAACCAACACAACAAGAAAAAAATTCGCGAAACTGGTTCAGCCGCGTGATGCCGTGACCAAGGGAAATAAGAATTCATTTATCTATATATATATATATACACATAAGATGTATATTAAGTACATTTCTATGACAATTTAATATCCGTTGATGCCCGCTAACAATTGCAAAACATTCATCTTCTTGCCCTTGTTCCACGATACTTTATCTTCCATTCTCTTCTGTCACACTATCATCTACACTTTCTCCTTTTTTACTTCTCCTTCTTTACTTTTTCTTTCCTATCATTCCTCACACAATCCAAGCATCGTTTTCTTGATCTTCCTCTCCCTCTCCATCCATCAACATTTATGTTTATTACTTTTACCCCCGAATACTGAAACGTCACTCAAAATTTAAGTCCCACTCAAGTTTAACAGAGACTCAGAAGTGACGTTTGACCATACAAAATCTAAAGTTTAAGAGCTGCTCAAATGTTAAGCAGCCCTCACATTTTGAATGACGTTTCAGTATTCGGGGGTTATAGTCACATGCCGTTTGTCCGACATTACATGCCCTTACCAAATCAGTCGATTACCTTTCAACATTTGTAAACATTGCTCTACGAAAATTCTCTTCGGAAGTAATGCACCTTATGGTGTTTTTAGATTAGGATCGATCGACGATGAATAGCTGATATTGATACGATTTGGTCTATGACTTTCGACTGACCGAAAATGATTGTTCGGAATTCAGTTCCAATACACCGCAATGGATAACGTGTTAGAACTAAAAAAAATGTAATGATTAATAACAAAGTATCTTTGTAGGTGATAATGGTGTCGGCGATAGGCAACGACGGGCCCTTATACGGGACCTTAAACAACCCAGCAGACCAGATGGATGTCATCGGGGTAGGCGGCATCGGCTTCGACGACCGAATTGCCAAGTTCTCATCCAGAGGCATGACCACGTGGGAACTGCCGCATGTAAGTATTTGAAGTGAGTTATATGACCCAGTTTTCGTCATCAACAGGACTTTGATAGCCTATATTACGAAAATGTGGCGCTTTAGAAGAGTCTGTCTTATACAATACTTGTTTGTTGATTTAATCCTTAACCACTATTTTGAAAATGATATAAAATTAGTAAGAATACGCTTCATACAAACTTCTTCCAACCTCTTTAAAATACTGGTCAGAAACTATGTTTAAAAATAAATCAACGCATAGTATAAAATGAAGTCGCTTCGCCTGTCTGTTCGATTAGATCTTTTAAACTTTTCAAAGGATTACAGTTTTCAGCAATAGATATTATAATGATTGAAGACGAAGGTGTATACCTATGTATAATATACACGACGACGAATTGACGATTGACGGCACGGTTAGCGCAGTGGCTGAGCGATCGGCTGCTGTTCTGCGTGTCGCGGGTTCTATCCCCGCGCGGAACAAATATTTGTATGGCCTACAGATAGTTTTTTCGGGTCTGGCTGTTTGTGTGTGTGTGAGTCTAAATGTTTGTAAACGCACCCACGATACACGAGAAATTCCTAGTGTGGTTAAGTTTTCTTAAAAAAAAACCTGTCTTCGTGGGTGAAACCGCGGGACGCAGCTAGTTATCAATAGAACATAGAACTATCAAATGGGGATAACGTTAAATAAAGCTGAAGAGTTTGTTTGGTTGTACACGCTAATCTCAGGAATTACTGATTCGAATTGAAAAAATATTTTAGAGTTGAATAGCCCATTTATCGAGGAAGGCTATATGTATAACATCACGCTACGATAATATTGAGCTGAGCAGCGGGTGACACCACTGTGCATAAAATATATGATACTTACCACTAAAGTACAAAAAAAATATTATTAAACTAGCTTTCGCCCGCGGCTTCGCCCGCGTTAAATTTGGGGTAACACAGTTCCCCTTGCGCCTTATTGATTTGTAATAGCAACGCTAAGTTTTCCCTTTTCTTCCCTCTTTCTCCCTCACATCCCACTTTTTCAAAAAAATATTAGCCTATGTCCGTCTCCTGGTTCCCAACTATGTCTGTACCAAAATTCATCAAAATCGGTTCAGCCATTAAAGCGTGAAGAGGTAACAAATAAACAAACAAACTCACTTTCGCTTTTATAATATTAGTAAGGATTATTATGTGCACAATCACAATGCAGTCCAATTATAACAAAAAAATGTGATATTAAACTTTGCGTTTTTTTTTTTAATATAGCTTTAACCAATTCTCGTGAGAAATAAGAAAATATAGTAAAGAAATGTTATAAAAACAACGCAATAGTCCCGCGTATCAAGCTTTATGCGCCTCCGTTTTTTATTCTGTTTACTAAGGGTTTATTTTTAGACATGTTTACAAGTCTTTTCATACGTCACGCTAGCATCTTTTAATGTCACTGTATATAATTGAACTAGTAATATGTATAAAGACGACTAGATATTCTAGGGGAAGTCAAAAATGGGTGTAATGGTTGACAAATCTACGCGTTAGTGTTCCACGCTCGCCTCGAAAGCGATGTCAGCAAAGCAAGAGAGACCCCGGTACATAAAAGGCAAAAGAAGGAACATAGGTAGGTTTTAGTCAGTAAAAATCTGACGCTCCCGGCCCCCGCTCCGCTCGCGGGGAAAGATATTTGATGATTTCCCACCCTTGAAAAAAAAAAATTATCAATTGAACATTAGGTTGTGTTGCACTACACGCATAAATCGTGAGTGTCGATGCGACAGCCTCTACTTATGAATAATCTGTTAACTAAAGCTAGCTTCGAATTCGTGTCAATGGATGAAACACTATGTTAATACTTATTTCCAACTGATTGTCTGTTCTAGGGCTATGGGCGCATGAAGCCGGATATCGTGACGTACGGGAGCGGTGTGAGGGGCTCAAGTGTGAGTGGGGGATGTCGCTCACTCAGTGGTACGTACGTATATAATAACTAGCTGTGCCCCAGCATGCGTTGCTATGCAATTTCTACCTTTCTACCTACCCTACCTTTTCTATATATGCTATAGACCTCACGGAGCCCGAGACCTTTCCAATGAATGCAAAACCGTGGAAATCGGTTCGTGCGTTCTGGAGTTATAGCGTCAGGAAGGAAAACCCGACTTATTTTATATAGTAGATACCGCCTGTACTGCCCCTGGAGCCTGCCCCTACAGCAAATTAAAACAGCATATGGACAGCAGCGCGACCTACCGGGTCCAATTGTGTTCTCAAACCTTGCAGGAAAGCATTGAAATAAACACGTACAATTTCTTTCATATCGACCCAGACGTTTAAGCAGAGCTAGGTGACAAATACACAGAAGAATTATAAGTATAACTATAATAGACTATAATAGAACTAAAGTTTGTATGTTTTGGAAGTAATTCTCTGAAATACCGATCCGAGTCCGAATATTAAATTATTAATATCTCTAAACTACACGTTATCCTCTTGTGTCAGTAGCAAAAAAAATGTAGATATTTCAAATTGTACCCAAAAACGAATATTAAATAATACACGCTTGAGATAACGGCTTCAAAATATAACAAATGTAATTTCTCAGAAAAAAAAAACTGTTGCTAAAGTAGCTTTGTCAATCTGTCCGTTTCCTTTTCAAGTCATTAAACTAATTAAATTTAACAGATAAGCTCGCTGGGTTCTAGAAAAGAACATCTAAACCACATTACACAATCAGGGTTTTGTAATGAAAGTAGTGAAATACACGCAAAAATTCTATGGGAAAATCTTGTGCAAAAGCTTTTCGAATGAAGCAGAGAGAAATAAATATCCTTTAATTACTATTAGCGGCTTAATTAACGATAGTATCATTGTCATTCTGTATTATTAAAACGTACTTCTGAATCAATTTCGTACGCGCAGACAATCTTTGTTACCAAACAGGTCATTCACCCGCAACCATAACAACTTTTTATCTTGTTGCGTAGTTGTTTATAATTTGATGGTTCTTGGCATAAACTGACGTTTAATAGTTTATTAACTTCCTTGAGTCAGATGGTAATGTGACTATTATCTATCTATAACCTTGAATGTAACTATTTTATCATTGTGTAGTAGTGGTTCTAAGATTTATATAAGCTTTCCCCATCAAAATGTTTTTTACCAGTCATTTTTCAAATTCCTTTTAAAAATTATTATAATTAAAAAATATTTACTATATAATACAACTTTCTTTTGTGCGTGGCTTAGCCTGCGTGGTACCCGGATAAAAAGCCTATATCCATTCGGAATAACTTACCATTCAAACGGTGAATTAATGTTTGAAGTTCTTGACTCTTTTGCTGGGTGAATAATATGTGTTACAAGAGCCTGTAGCCAATCGTCATCCTTCTATCATTATAGCAGCACATAAATAAATAGATATATTCATCATACGCCTTCTATTAGTCCCACTATAGACCAACCGGCCCTAATAGCACGGCAGTCTAATCAATTATTGACATCATTCATTCGGTTGCTACATGCCCACAAAACTTGGAAGGAAACCGCGGTTCCCTCAAGAACACGTCTAGCTTCGTTTATCCATCCTATAGCTCTAAATACTCGCCCTAATGGGTCATTTTCAATAACTTGCTTATTCTGTGGGCTATTCTTTTGAACACAATTAAAAAAACAAATTGCAAGAGTAAAGCTTATGTACAGCGGTGAGCTTAACCCAGAATTGAGTTTTCTTACAGCAAACTATACTTAGACTAAAAAATATGATATGTGGCTTTTTTTGTTACTCCGATTTTCGCGGATCACATCACACCGAAACTATCGATTTAAACACTCATCAATGAAATATCTAATAGGTATATTGTAGCAGTGACAAGCTACTGGTGTACCCGTGGTACTGCCAAGTCGTAGATCTCGAGTTCAAATTGCGAACTGTATAGTTATCACATGCTTCGGTGAAGGAAAATATCGTGAGGAAACCAAATCAGCATGCAGGACAGATATTTCTCGACCACATGTGAAGCCAAGTCGCAGGCCTTTGGGCAGCACAAGAACTCGGACACCAGGAAATCGAAAAATTTGGCAAACAAAATAGAAACCCTATAAGATTTCCCTGTGGTAAGAATGACGATAGTCCATAGTTTTTATCCCCCTTTTTTTGTGGATGGGAAATCGAAAACCCACCCATGTTCCTTCTATTACCCTTTATGTTCCGGGGCAAATAAAGGGCAATATAAGGCGAACAACCCGCAACCCCGGCAGGCGGCGGGCTTGGCAGGCCAGTCTGCCTTGCTGACATACCTCTTTGAGGCGCGTGTTAGAGGATACATTTTGTATTTTTAAGGCATAATATGCAGAACTAGCGGTATAAGTTATCAAGTTGATGTAGATGCCAATTTGTGACCATTATTCTCAATCAAAACCAATTATATTTCAGCGTAATGTTTGACATTAAAAATTGACCAAATAAATTAATGAATTGACTGTGAACTTTAGGTACGTCAGTAGCTTCGCCCGTTGTAGCTGGTGCAATAGCCTTGTTGGCGAGCGGCGTGCCCCGACACAACCTGACCCCGGCAGCTGTGAAGCAAGCTCTATGTATGACGGCGCTGCGACTTTCCGGCCCGAACATGTTCGAGCAGGGGCACGGGAAACTCGACCTTATTAGTGCTTACCAGGTACAGTCACTCACAATAATCGTGCTCTAAACTCAGTACCGCTACTGTGTTTTTTTTTGCATTTTTGATATTTTCTAATAACTTACCCCGCTCTAGGCGGAGCAGAGTTTCAGAATATTAGTGAGTTTTTCAAAAAATAGTTGTTTTGTGTCTGCGTATAGTAAAGAGGTCCCAAGCGCGAGGTCGACCCTCACGTCGTTAGCATATAGCTTGAATATCTACGGGATAAATGGCGGTCTCACGACGCTCATTTTTAGGGTTCCGTACCGCAACAGGAAAAAACAACCCTTATTGGATCACTTTGTAGTCTGTCTGTCTGTCAAGAACCTTTATCTCGGGTACGCGTGGAGGTTTCGAGTTGAAAATAAAACCATATGCTCAAGTTTGTCGTTCCTTAGTGCTGTGAAAACAACTCTTTAAGTCTACTCTACTAAGGTTAACAGATGGCTGTTTATGTCGTCAGTCAGACTCGCTCTTGACCGTTTTTTCTCAAAGGCCTTAAACATAAAAACCGTTACATACGTGCACAACCTTACGCGAAATACAGTCCTGTTTTAACTTCCAGTTCCTTCGCAAGTACGAGCCTCAAGCGTCTCTAAGCCCGAGCTACATCGATCTGACGGAGTGCCAGTACATGTGGCCGTATTGCACTCAGCCGCTATACTACAGTGCTCAGCCAACCATCGCTAATGTCACCGTCATCAACGGACTCGGCGTCTCCGGTAGAGTGGTATGTAGTACTATATTTATAATTAGAAACAAAATCGTCGAAATCTACTGGACACAGCTCGTATCGTTATGTAGTTCCTCTCTCTGAAGCCCTGACCGCCGGACCCTGTTCGCGATACCGGTAGGCTACTATTTTTCTTTTTAATTATATATTTAAAAATGTTACATTATATGTGTTAAAATTATTAAACGATAATGTATTTATCAGCATAGCCATATAAATACACAAAAATTTTGTGTCTCAATAACAGGTATGGCCAATTATGAGCTAAAAGTCAGAGACAACTGAGTCCCAAACTAGGTAAAAAAACTCTGTCTTGGGAGCCAAAAGTTAAAAATTTACTTTTAATATCTCCACGATACCCGCTTTATTCAATGCATCTGCAAAGCACAATGTTTTGAGTGCTTCAGGATGAGTGATACCGTAGAACGTGATTAAACATCCCGAAAAAAAATCGTAGCAATATTTTTTACGTAAAGTTTGTTAGTTTCATGTACAAAATGTTTGATTGACGACTTCGTGAAGGGTCTACAACTTTTATTATGTATATGTCCGTTAATGCATCCGTATTTAATGTCGTCTTCTACTGGTCTTATAGTCTTACTAGCTGTGCCCAGCGGTGTCACCCGCTGGGCACTTAGGGGTATGAAAAATAGATGTTGGCCGATTCTTAGACCTACCCGATATATGTACACAAAATTTCCTTTAAATCGGTCCAGCCATTTCGGAGGAGTATGGGAACGAAAACTGTGACACGAGAATTTTATATATTAGACTAGCTGTGCCCAGCGGTTTCACCCGCTGCTCACTTAGGGTTTTGAAAAATAGATGTTGGCCGATTCTCAGACCTACCCGATATGTACACAGTTTAAATCGGTCCAGCAGTTTCAGAGGAGTATGTAAACGAAAACTGTGACACGAGAATTTTATATATTAGATTCAAAACATTCCACGACATTTCCCCCATTATAATATCTAGTCGCATAAAACCTTTATCTCCCTAGTTTTTATTGTTCTATTTGCTTTACTCTGAGGTAATAAATATAAATACCTATATAAAAAAGTACTTGCTTATTTAAACATTTAGGCAGACTCATATTCCATCTGAAATCAGTGTGTCTAATTTATAATTTTATGATCATGCGTGAAGGCATCCTACTGGTTTATTAAGTTCTAGGTAAAATTACGTCACAATACCAACAGAACTTTATTATCGCATAACTAAGAAAATACAGATAACATATTTTCGCACAAGGTCATACTCACTAGACTAGACTAAACTAGGGTAGACTCTTGAGAAACAAAGATTTCTTATCTTTATTTAATCATTGTAAATACTCCATGTAAAATGGTGTGCGCAGAAAAGTGTTTATTTGTTATCTAAAACCTTGTAGAATATTCTTGTGGGAACTATCCTATCGTTACATAATTACATAAACACACGCCATTTCCTCACGGGAGTATGCAGAACTCATTGCGTTAACATAACCAGCATCCACCGTGTATCGGAACGCATGATAAATCGTTGGTTTCATTTAATTTTCTAGATTTTTTTAGTCGTTAGTGGACGGAAGGCTGGCAGCCAGTCTTACCCAGTACCAACAAGGTTATGGAGGTTAGATAAGTAGACGCTTTATGTTTAATATTGGCTGGTAAACTGGCTTTCAGCTGCATCCGGTAAGACAGAAAGCAAACGTCAACATACTTGTTTAGAGGCTAGGTAGACGAGTACACAGACACTATGGAACTTTGTCTGCTGGGATTATTGGTACTCCTTTGCTTCGTTCACTTTCAAACGTCTGATCTCATATGCATGCCGGTTGCGAGTCCTATTTCATAAAACAGATACGTCTTTTACACTTTGTTCAGAGACTTTAATCGTATTCAAAACACAGTACTGCGCTCCAAAACAAATATAGCTGACGTAGCTCAAAAGGCTGCTCAACTACACGGTTGCCGCAGTGACTGAGCAATCGTCTGCTGCGCTACGTGTTGCGGATTCAATCCCCGCACGGAATAAATATTTCAATGACCTACAGGTAGTTGTTTCATGTCTGGCTGTTTGTGTACGTGTGTTTAAATGTTTGTAAACGCGTCAGGAGAAGTTCCTAGTATGGGGCAATATTTAGCTAGGATAAAACACTTTAAAATACTTCCCAAACTTCAATTAATGTTTAAACCCTAGTTTTGCTCCTATTACAGAAAGATGTGTCATGGCACCCGCACCTACCACACGGTGTGCTTCTCTCAGTGTCGGTGGAGTACAGTCAGATCCTGTGGCCCTGGTCCGGCTGGCTCGCACTCAGCTTCTCCGTACTCGAGGGCGGCGCTGACTTCGATGGCGTTATTGAGGTAAAATCATTGCCATTCATTAAAACTTTGTGCACAAGTAAAAATTGTGCAAAGGCGGACTTAACCTCTAGAGCCCTAGCGCCACAAAAACGTGCCAGTATACAAGTATTACCATTGAACCCCGCTGGCATAAATTTGTGCCACCAAACCCCGACCAATTTAAAACTGTATTTGTAGTAAAGATTAGTCTTAAAATCAGATTACGCTTACGATAAGACGAGCCCGGCGGTGCTTGACGGATAGTTGACGTAAATAATGGCGGTCCTTGAGAGGTTAATGTCGTGGGAATTCTCCAGTCTACCTTAGCGTGAAGCAGAGATAACACAGAGTAGATGCAATAAAAAAAATACTAGAAAATCTTTATTGATTATAAAAATGAATACAAATATAAAAACTGCTTCAACTTACTTCTGAGACGAATCTGCCAACTTAGTACCAGATTTAACTTTAAAAGTAAACCGACTGGTTACAGGGCCACGTGAACGTCACGATAGAGAGCGACGATGACTCCGGAGAGAAAATTATGAGGAATGCTACGCTCACACTACCCATACGGTAAATATACCAACATAAATGTTACACCTTACACGAAATGATACACATATTGGGTGATCCCACCAATCCATTGATATGTTTTTTTATGGGTTAACGAAACACGACTCCTCCATAGAGTTTGTATGGCAATAGCAACCTCTGACGTCGGTGGTGTTCAAAAACCAAAGATGAAAGAATTTTTGGTGTGTAAAAATACATAAGAGTAGGAGGATACATAGGAGTAGGTTAATCATCATTGGGATGAATCCTTACTTAATATCATATAACCGAAAGTGAGTCTGTTTGTTTGTTACGTCTTCACGCCTAAATGGCTAAACCGATTTTGATGAAACTCCTGGAAACAGTACATGAACTGTGAATAGGTGCCCCATTAGGTGGCTTTCAGTCTAACCCCCGAATACTGAAACGTCACTTAAAATTTGAGGGCTGCTTAACATTTGAGCAGCTCTTAAACTTTAGATTTTGTATTGTCAAACGTCACTTCTGATTATCTGTTACATTTAAGTGGTACTTAAATTTTGAGTGACGTTTCAGTATTCGGGGGTTAGCAACGAAGCTCCAAAGAATGCCGAATCTTGTATCCGATGTATTGCGACGTGTGTACGCGCTGTAGCGAAATCTCTTAAGCGCTACAGAAAAGTGGTAGCGACAGCAGTATCCTTTATACGTTTGTGTATATGTCGCAGGGACATTATAAAAACAGAGATGATGAGGATGTTAAAATAACAACACGATTTTATCATTTGCCTAAACAAATCTGGTGATTTGACATGAATCCCACTAAAGAAATCTAGTGATTTGAACAAATCCCAAACTTTTCTGTGGTATTCATCAAAGGTTTATTTTGTAAGATTACTTACGTAATTATATTAATCAGGCCCAAAGGCTGTAGTTAAAAAATCTTTGCTATTTTTTATAACTAGTCTGTGGGCCATAACATATGCATGTATTATTATAAGCTCAATGAATAGATATTTCCGTCTTTATTGGTTCATTAATAAATCAAAGTAACATTTACAGCGCTCGCGTGATCCCAGTCCCGGTGCGGTCCCGACGCCTCCTTTGGGACCAGTTCCACAGCCTGCGCTACCCGGGCGGGTACTTCCCACGTGACGACCTGCGCGCTAAGCACGACCCGCTCGACTGGCACGCCGATCACGTGCACACCAACTTCCGTGACATGTATCGCCGCCTTCGAGAGCATGGCTTCTATCTGGAGGTTATGGGTGAGTTCCATTTTAACCATCTTCTATCGTGAACAGTAAATTGTTTCTGTAAGTTACTATATAACAAACACTTTCACTGGTCACATGCTAGTTGTAATGTAGATACGATGACTGAAAGAAGACTGAGAAAAGAAGAGTGCAGATGTTCTTAAAAGTGTATGGATAAAGATAATGTGTTTGCAAGCCACTAAGTGGATGGGTGTGAAGGCAAGGATGGGTGAAAATAATCTAAGTTTCACTACTGTGGCAGCAATGGAAAGCGATTTGATGTGGGTAAAAAGGAGGTTCTCAATTCGTCACAATCTTTTCTTTATGTATGTTCACATATTACTCAAAGACGCCATGCATGCTAATGGGCCACCATACATAGGGTATGTATACTACCGAGGTGGCCCATATCACAATTAAAAAAAAAGGAAATCGGTCTACAGTTGACGGAGTAATCTGTGAAGATACAAAAAAAATACAGTCGAACGTAGAACCTTCTTCTTTTTTTGAAGTCGGTTAAAAAAACAAAATAAAAAAATAAAAATTACAATAGTCAGTGGTTAATGTTGTAATGTGTGAGTGTTGTAAGAGAGTGTAGTGAGTAAGTGTATCAAGTTGCAACTTTTAAAAGTCCATGCTTGAAGAATAACAATCAAACTATTATGTAAAAATCAACTTAAAATCAAACTTTTTCAAATCCAGGTTGTCCCCTAACCTGCATCGACACATCGCTTTACGGCGCTTTACTACTAGTGGACCCGGAAGACGAGTACTTTCCCGAAGAGATGGCAGCGCTGAAGAAAGCCGTCGACGCGGGGATGTCGCTCGTTGTGTTCGCTGATTGGTACAACGCGTCGTTGCTGCGACACGTCAAGTTTTATGATGAGAATACTAGACAATGGTAAGTGTTTTAAAAACAATTTAGTTTTTGACCAAATTTTTCTCCTTAAAGTTTTCTTGTGCACGCTTTATCCTAATTTATTTGATGTCGGGATGATTTTATTATTTCACGGGTCCTTCTTTCTAGCTATATCATATGTTTCAAATAGTCTACAGCCATCCGTACGTCACTCTTAAAACCTTTACGGCATTCAACTTATTCCTCCACATTACACGACAACCGATTATCACAAAGCTGTCAGTAATCGGTGATACTTTCATAATTCCACTTAAGTACACTTCTCTTTCTGTTTCTCATGAAACGGGAAATTTCAATATACAAACAGTATTGTCCGAATTCAGAGTTGCGTAGTTTATAAATGAAAACTGTGTGACAAGTAATTCAAATGAACTTTCATGGTTCAAATCTGATTCTGCTCCTGGAAATAAAACTGTTTATTACTCTTCAGGTGGATACCGGAGACGGGCGGCGCTAACGTGCCCGCTCTAAATGACCTGCTCAGCATGTATCAGGTAATACTCCCAACCACCATGCTACAAGCTGCTTAACTATCAAAAAAAAAAAAAGTAATACACTTTTGTTTTTAAAAATCATGTGCGTATTGCATAATTATCACTTGGTTCGGCGAACGAAAACATCGCTGCATCGTGAGAAAATCTGCATGCCTGAAAGTTGTTTCTCGATGCTAAGCCGACGTAAAGCCGGCATAAAAACTCTGACACCAGTTTAAGACACTGACTACAAGGTAAAGAAAAAGATTATACGATTTAGGAATCAAAATCGATATAGTTAATCTGATTAGGGTATTATGAGGCTGACATACCTTTGTAAGTTAAAGGCCTCTAAATATATATAGAAAAAAAAACTCGATAGAATAGTGATCCCTCGCTACGCATTCTCGACATCTCCCTTGGAAACGCGGCCTTACTGTACAAATTTTACAAAGGCTAAAAGCAATCTCTTACAAACAACCAGATTAAAGGGAGAAGGAGGGACCAATAGTCTGACTGACTGTAAGTAGTCTGCTATACCATTTTCATAGTTTAATGATTTCAATGTTTATCAGGTCGCCTTAGGTGATCGCGTGTTCGAAGGCGCGTTCAGACTAGGCGGTCATCCGATGTACTACGCCAGTGGTACTCACATCCACAGTTTCCCGGAGCATGGGATCCTGATCACCGCTCCCCTTAGTGACCAGGGACATCAAGTGAGTAACGTCAAACTATGTAGTTCATGATTTCACTAGTAAAAACTGTACAAAGCCGAACTTAATGCCTTGCGAAACAAATAATTAAACCTTAATTATTTTTTGAATAGATTATGTCTGGCGAGAAGCCGGGTGGGGGAGGAGGCGCGTCGGGAGGGGGGCAGACCGTCGACGTGCCGATACTAGGACTACTGCAAACCGACGGCGAAACGAAAGACTACACTAATGACACCAGCGAGAAACTACCGAAGGTCAGTAAAAGCAAAGCAGAGAGGCCTGCCAGGGTCACCGCCTGTCAGGGTTGCGGGTTGATCGAAAGAGATACCGCGGCTCCGGAACATAAAGAGCAATAGGAGGAACATGGGTGGGTTGTAGTCAGTATAAGTCTGACACTCTCCCCCGCTCTGGCCGGAGTTATTTGATAATTTCACACCCGCTAAAAAAGAGGTCAGTAAAAGAGTTTATTTAGACCCCGATTCTCTTTCTAAACGTCTTTACGACTCTTTATCATGTCTCGATGTTCAAGCCTTTTCTCGATGGCGACATCGCGAAAAGGTTATGTTGCCCGTATATGTCCGTTCGCTTTCCGAGTATTAACACTGTTTCCAAGAAATGGGCAAAAATGAATGTAATCCTGTTTTCCAGGCGGGACGTCTGGTGGTATATGGCGACTCTTCTTGCCTAGAGGGCGGTGCGGCTCGAAACTGTCACTGGCTACTACTGGCCGCGCTGCAGTACGCTCTGGTGGGACACCTGCCTTCCTCGCTCAAGGACGCCGCGACCCCTCATCAGCATCGAGTGCGAGACGTACATATTATACCTTCAGGTAGGTTTAGCCAGAAGTGACACGGTGGTTTTAGTCAGTAGGAGTCTGACAGACACCACCTTCATTCTGAACTAGCTGTGTTTATGTGTTACAATGCACCTTTCACTATTCTACCTTACGTACCCTACCTACCGTACCCAGCCTAGACTCTAGGGTAGTTAGGTAGGTAGGGTGGGAATTAAGTATGTAAGGTAAGTCTAGGGCCTAGACCTACCTTACATACTTAATTCCTATTATTAATACAAACAAAAAAAAAATTAAATTCTTTAGCGAAAAGTTTAAATTTCTTTTTGATCAATGCACAAGTTGAATCATATTGCACAAACAGAAAATTATATCATCTGTATTTATGTAAATTTGCAGTTTTTTTTAATATTTATAAACAAAATATTTAAAAAAACTGCATATTTAAAGACCAAAAATCAAAGTATTACATATATTATTCAGAGAACTTTTTGATGCCTTTTTAAGGTAATAGGTACCATTAGCAAAAGGCTTTCTTTTTAATGCATTTATTAAAATTAAATGATGCAAATGGCAATTTTGTTCAGAATTAAATACTTGTGATGAATAACATATTCATTTTAGGATTAGGTTATACTATGTTCATGAAAGCACCTTCGCATATTATGCATTATTTTTAAACAAATATTATTCCCATAGAAACAGTTATAGTAAATCAACCTTAAAAGATAGATATGTACTACCGCAGATTTTTATTAGAACTTTTTAAGAGCAATAATTTCTTAAGCACATAATTTTTGTGTAACTATTACCATTTACACAGCGCACGCAATGTAAACTTACAAAAGTAATCAATTTCCCAACATTTTTCAAATATGCTCCGGTCTTATTTATTGTAGCGTGATTTTATATTACTCGCAGATAATGTAGCTTTAGATTAGTGAAAGAATTATTAAAATCGGTCCAGTAGTTTTGGAGTTTATCCATTACAAACAAACAAAACAAATCTTTCCTCTTTATAATAGTGTAGCTTCATATATTTTAAGCTCACATCGTTGGACTTACCTTAACACATCATTGGTACGTTCATAGAAATCGTTTAACGCGAAATTCAGTCATCGAGATTATTTCCGATACAATCTTGTGTACAAAACGATAAAATCTTCTGTAGGCAATGTTTTCCAATAGAAAACTTTCAATTTCAATTTAGCATTGCAGATGTTGACGCAGTCATAACCGGATATTACGCCAAGTCTTCAAAATGAAAATCTGAAACCTATTTTCCAGGTTCTCTCCTAGCTGATTTGTGCTTCCTCGTGATAAATAGATTTTATTTATCTTCGTGTGATGGTAGAATAACTTAATTTTAACGGTACAAGAATGCTTAGTGTCACAAGTAGGGAATGCAAATCTTGCGAGATTGGGATTCAAGCGAGATCTCGCGAGTTTATGAATATAATCTCGCCAATTTCGAGAACTCGCAAGACTGGTAGTTTTGTTTAAAAAAATACAAGTATTATAAGATATTATAAACATTTATTTTTATGCATCAAACATTAATTGGCGTTTCTGTCTATATTTTTTTAATAAACTTCGAAGTAGCAAATTCTGTATAATATTTATTATTATTTTTTTGTTCACCGATTTTTTGCCAACTGTAGACCGATTTCCATACTTCATTGTTCTTTTGTTAAAAAGGATATAGGATGGAGTCCCATATCAATTTTATATTGCTTGGGTAGTTATCCTCTATAATACATATTTTATCATATAGGTTTTTATTAATGATCTGCTAATATTTTAGTAACAATGGAAAATTAATACTCGATTAAAAATTATGTTATATATCATCATAACTAAAAATGCTGAAATTATATAAATTATTATTTTTTTCAATAAAAAACGACTTCCCAAAAAATAACTAAAAGTGGAAACTAACTTTATTTCCAGAAGTCAGTGGCAAAAAGGTTAAAGAAACCAATCAAAGCCACCAACTACCTACTACCTATAGTATATTGTTTATGTAATTTCATATTCCCCTAGACACTCCACGAGCTTAACCCAAATGTATCTATCTTCTATTGCTAATCTTACATTTCTTTCTTTAGAACTACCGCAGCGCGCAGAAGGCGGTCGCCTGCACGTGTACTCGAGGGTCCTATCTCCGGACGGCAGTGGACCCCGACCTGTGCCAGAATGCGTTGTTCCTACGCCAGTGGAGCCCCATCCAATACACGCGCCTCCATCAGCAAGGACTCTCGCACCGAGGCATCAACCCACTGACCCCAAGAGTATCGGTAAACCCTCTTTTTTTTCGCTCGTCACTTGGCCGACACTAGCTATGTGGCTATTATTAATAAGTGACTAATTAATAATAGCCACAAAGTAAAATAAAGCGCCAGGTGAGGCCGCGAGTGGATGACTATCCATTTTCATACGGAAATCCTTCTGCATCTTCGAGAGCAAGTTTAAAGCTCGATTTCTGCTATTAAATGATCGTCAATATAGGTTAGAAGCCTTTAAAATCTGAAAACTAGTCCAGTCTAGTTTTCCTTGGAAATTTCAGAAAGGCAGTTAACAGGAACTGAAAAAACCGGCAGTCTGGTCTTCGGACTATTTAGATCTTATTTTAATGTAGAGCGCATTACTGGGATTACTAATAACAACATTTCAATCTTACGAAAGAGCCACTCTTACAATTCGTATTTTAATCGTATTTAATCAAATAGGTACGAACTTTTGTTGACTTTACTTTGTTACTTTGCAAAAAAACTCAAACAATAACACCTGAACGCGACCTTAACTGCCACTCTAGATACATAACGTAGCATTTGTTCTTTTGTCATTAAAAAAGTAAAATTATTGATCGGACGAAAAAAGTTTGCATCATATGGACACCCAGGCCAAAGATTACTATCGTTATCAGATTATTATTGATGATTACTATTGCTATCGTAAGTATTTATATAGATCAAACAGTTATACAACAAGTATCCAATACCAGTATAAAAAAAAAACAAATTTCTGCGGTTCGAACACCTATAACTCAACTAGACTATCACTGTTCATTTATTCGTTTAAAATACCTGTACTTTCGTTTTCCGTTATTTGTTCATTATACCGCTAATTATATCTTGTCTCGTTATACACTTATTTTTTTTGTTTATTTAACGTAATGATTATCATCTAGTAGTACAAAAACATGAGGTACATTAAAAAAATAAACTAATGCGGAAACTATGTGTCAAGGACAAAACAAGTACTAATGCTTCAAGAAGACAAACAATGTACATCAGATGAGTACTACACCCGTTTTATAACCGCCGTTACAATAGAAAACAAATATTCTTCCAAAACTAGTATTTCTAGGCCAAAAAAACGCACGTGTTGCTTTTTTTTAAAATAACCAAATGTGATAACAAAAGGCTTCCTTAGATATAAAAGGATGACATCAGCCCAGTAAGGATTAAATTGTATTTTCCCAATAGTTTCGTAATTTCGGAGGGACATTGAAAGGAGACTCCCAAGCACAACAAAACGGGTCCCGCTAATAGGAATCTGTTGAGAAGGGCCGCCCAAAGAGGGTTAGATTTGTCCTTGAATAGCCCCAAGGTCAGGTTTCGAAGGGTGCATAGTACTTGCGACCGGTCTGCAAATATGAACAGATGGGTTAATGGTAAACATTAAAAAGGGTTGCGTAATAAGTTTAGTCTATTTGCATGTAGAGCTTAAATCTGCAATTTCCAATATTACTTTTGTTAACTTTCGTTTTATTAGTCTGTTTGAAGATTTTCTTTTCATGTTATTTGGTTCGGCATCGGATCAACGCAGAGTGTTTGAAATTGCGACAGGCCACTGCAACAACCTGTGGCCCACGGAAGTCCCTCAAGATAAAGGGGAAAATTTAATATAATATGACCTGTCGTAATGTATGGGTCAGAGAATGTTGGGCTGTAAAAGAGATAGATGAGAAACGATTGCATGTAGCGGAGATGAAAATGTTGAGAAGAATTTGTAGAGTGACAAGAATGGATAAGATAAGAAATGAGTAAATTAGAGGAAATTTAAAAGTTGCGCCTATAATAGAAAAAAATAAAAGGAGACATTTGAGGGACGAAGCGCATGTCATTAAAATAACGATAGATATGAATGTTCAGGCCTGGAGAGGAGGCCAACGAAAAGATGGACGTATTGTGTAAATACTGATATGAAGGAGAAAGGAATAAATGTTGCTGTGACGTCTGACAGGGGAGAGAAAACGTGTTGCGCTGACCCGAAATAGAATGGGACAAGGGCAGGAAAATGATGATGTTATTTTGTTCGGCACAGAGTTGAATGAAAATTCTTATTCGACCTGTCTGTTATGTTAAATGTGACGTCAACATCAGATCACATGTGTCTTTGTAAACTGGAAATAGTATAGATATAATAGTAGTGTTGTCTTGCATGTCATTGGCTTAACCATTGTTTTTTGTTGTGTTTAGGAGAGAATATGCTGTAATAACGAGGAAATATTTTCTTGTTTGTTTGTACCGAATAGGCTCTGAAACTACTGAATCGATTTTAAAACTTTTTAGTTAATGGAAAGCTTTCTTATTAGGAAGTAACATAGGCCATATATCATGACGCAACAACATATAACTGCTGAGCAGCGGGTATATTCGATAGGCACAGATAGTATATGTTGTTAAGACGTGAGAGTTTGTAAGAGTGTTTAAATGAAATTAATTTTGCAGGTGCGCCAGAAATAGAGGGTACGGAACCAGCGCCGCGGACTTGGCGTGGTGCCGGGGCCGCCCCCTCGCGCGATCATGGTGGCGCTGAGCACCAGGGCCCAAGTGTGACGAGCCGGGCCATGACCCTGCTAGCCATCATAGCCATCGTGTACTGCCTCACAGCGGCGTGGAAGCGCTGCGGCCGCAAGCTGCGCCGCCGGAGACTCATGTCCCTAGCCACCTAGCATCGACTCAAAGGTGATGTGAGGCACAAACGATATCAAGAAGTGATAAAGACTTAAACGTGGGGCCAAATGCATGTGTGATCGAATGTTTAAAACGGTAGTAGGGTATACTTACAATCAAGAAACTTGATTGCAAACCAGGTTGATACACCACTTGGATTTCCAGTGTACCAACATTGACAGTTGTTACTTAAATTTACGAACAAGTTGATAGACAATTTGCATTAATCAATTACCCTGGGACAACTTTTAACAGGGGTCCTTCTATTTATGAAGTTATTTTTAAGTGGGTCAAAGATATGGCCAACTCATAATCACAACAATTATCTTTACGCCTACATAGTGGGTTTTTTTCAATCACATCGACGTTAGACAATATGCAGTGAGTAGCCGAGTGTCGTTACAATTACAGTAACATTTCGTAATAATTTATTGACGACGATATAACGTCATACATATATGTCATTACTTTATTTATATCGATTTCAACATAATACACTAATTTTACACTGGCTTATCGTGCTTTAGAATAACAAAAGAACTTAATATTTTTGGAACAAGTATTATCGCGCGCAATCACTCATTTAATTAGGTGTTGTTAAAAAAGCACTTCTATTTTATTTTTCCGATATTACAAAGATCTCGTAGACGTATGACATCGTATGCACGATCATCGTTATGCCCCGAACACACGGCGTTTGTAACTTTGGTTTTCCATAGCGCTTTCAAACCACATTTTGAATTTGTAGAAACATTTGATTTTGACGTATGATTACAACTTTTTGCCGTAAAATATAGATAAGTAACGCGCCGTGGGGAATGCCGCTATTATTGTCGTGCACGATTGAAAATATAATTATTATAGTTTTACCTAATATTATTGTTCAAAGGTGAACTCACAGTTTATTTATTTTAAAATATATTAACTAAGTGCCCAATATTTTAAGTTACCAAAATGTACCTCACTGCACTGGGACTAATTTATCAAATCTATTTATTATTTACGTTTTACCTGTTGTAGATATTAATAGAGGAATTATTTAGATGTCATGAAACTTGTAGAGAATATTTCTAATAATATATACTGCACGTTAAGTGAGTAGTTTTATATACATGATGATATTTTCTACAGCGTAAAGCTCGGGTATATTGTTCGTCCCATTTATAGTCTGTATATAACTATTGTTGCGTAATGTTATTATTGTCTATTTATTCTATAAAGGTATAGGTGACCTGATGATTTTAGTAACAGATATATTCTTAATGTTCGTAAGTACGTAAATATTTGTATAAACGTATTGCTTTAACGTTTATTGTTTAGGTTACTTAGGCGGTTAGTTTTTAAAAGAGATTCTAGCGGTATTTTGCTTCGTTGGTAAATCTTAAAGTTATTGTGAATCACAGGATTGCTTATTGGAACTGTAAGCAGCTTTATAAGTTGCAGCAGTTGCGCTTCTTTATCTATTACTCAAGTAGTGTTTTGTTAAGAACCCAGATCGAGAATTATATATTTTATAACAGTAGTGATTTTTATACATTTTATTTAGTAAATTTTACTACAGCATTTTGCTTCTTGTACGCCCTGTTACCACGTTTCGGTAACGTACAAAACATGACAAAGCAAAATACAAGTTTGTTATCAACAACGTCTCAAGTCGGGCTATCGACAAACTTGGTTAATTTAGAAATTGATTTACATAATCATAAAGTTATGTATTTCATGGTAGCTTACACAAGAAAGACTGGTCATCACGTACGCTTTAGATTCGCGATTTAGTCTCTAAGTAAACAATAAGATTTTGTTAATAAAGAATCATCAACTGTTACGTCAGATGTTTTATTTAAATACGATGTATCTTTTATTCGATAAAAAATATCTAAAAATAAACGTTTTGACTCTTAATCTTGCGGCCTTCATTACAGGAAAACATCGAGACAGAAATGATTGTGTAATTGTAGTGCATGTCATCGTTATCATCTGCCTAGCGATCTTTTCTAACTACGTTGGGGTCGGCTTGCAGTCTAATAGGATGCAGGTGAATGCAATATTTTACATGGAGCGAGTGCCTGTCTACGTCCACAATCTATAACTAGAGTTGGAGGTAGAGTACTGGATAATATGATACTCCTTTATTAAGACTGGCTATCAAACTTTCGAGCCACTTCTCAAACGATCAAGGTACTGACTACCTGAACCACTGTCAAAAATCTGCATTATAAAAGCCAAGACCAACGGCTTAATGTGCTTTCAAGATACGAAATCTGTATGAACTGACTGATCATCCACCGACGGACCAACCTAGGCAAGCAAAGCTTAACCGAAAGATCAACCCGAGCGGCTGTTATTTATTTTACCACTAACTCTGGCACAGGGAATCAGGTTTTTTAAAAACTGCAAATATTAGCATGCATAGTCGACGACTTCGTGAAGGGCTGGGTTTACTTACATTCTGTATAATAAAAACTAGTAAAGTGTAGTGTAAAGTAAAACTAGTTAATAAATGTAGATTGTGTCTACCTCCTACACAACCCACCGTTATTTATTAGTTTTACTCGGAGAATTTCTTTTTGCGGATGGGTAATCATCAAATACGCGGGGAGTACTGTCAGACTCGTAATGACTAAAACCCACTCATGTTCCTTCTATGGCCCTTTATGTTCCGGGGCCGTGGTATCTATTTCGAACAACCCGCAACCCCGGCACACGGTGGCCCTGGCAGGCCCTTCTGCTTTGCTGACATCTCTGTGACGCGCGCGTGGAAGACTAACACGCCGTCGACACAATAATTTACACTCGACCAATTAATTAACTTGAATAAACTGCCTGCGTGATACGAATAGCAAATTGCACTGGCGCAACAAAAAGTGACGGACAGGCAAGTTTTAAAGTTTTGATTACATCGTGAGCAAAATTTACTTATTACTCTATGTATGTCGGTTTTAATTTTTCATATAAACTGGCAAATACTGCTTAAAATAATGTAAGCAATTTTTATTACCCAAAATCTCAGTGTGGAGTACTTAAAATCGAAACAAATTTGTTAGGGTTTTGGCGTCGGTTTAGTGAGTTTGATCTAAGCGCGCAGGGGCCGCGCATGCGCGCTGCACGCGTGCGTCATCTCGGTACGATTACGAGCCAAGCGTCGAGCAGCAGCACTCGCCGGATCGACCGCACGTCAGTCGTCATTCGGTCCGAAACCGCGCGCCAGCGAACACGCCCGCTCACGCGACTCTCTGATCTAAGCGCGCCCGCACACCGACTTTACCCGCGATGTCGACGCGCGTGTTTGACCCGACCGACCATGTCGTCGAAAAATCTCGCCTGCCTTCTTTCGAGCAATACCAAAGCATGCACAAGGAATCGCTTGAAGATCCCGAATCATTCTGGTCGGAATTAGCGAACGAATTCTATTGGCAAACACCATACCAGCGCGGAAATATTCTATCTTACAACTTTAATGTAAACAAGGGGAAAATATTTGTGAAATGGCTGGAGGGCTCCAAGACCAACATCTGCTTCAACGTGCTGGACAGGAACGTGAGGAACGGCTTCGGAGATAGAATTGCATTCTACTGGTAAGTTATTTTCTGTTAACATAGCTTCCAAAATCAATAGACAGCTGAGCGGCAATGCACTGAGACGGCGCGCGTACTTATTGATTTTTCTCCACAGGCTAGACAACATACAGAATACACCAATGGGACAAGCTTATTAATACTGAAAATTAACCTTTGTGTTATGTAATACGTCATGCTAAATGCAAAGCGAAATTTTAACATTCTCCAGTGATGCCTTTTCCAAAAGTCAACCAGTTTAACATTGGGAACTAAAACTGTAATCATACTCTGACTCCAATTACCTTTTTTTTACATTAATATATTTTATTTATTTAATAATTACCTCATTATTATAAAAAAAATGTGTGCTGCCAATGACTTTCAGGTTGCAAATTCGGTGAAGTGGTTCAGTTAGATGGTCCACTATAATAGTTGACCTACCTAATTACAATCAAATGTACGTAATTAATACATATTAGCATGTATTAAGTACGTAGCCACATAGTTGTGGCTACATACATATGTATACGATTAAGTATCATATACCTTTTTCCTTTTAGATATCAGAATTAGAATCGGTTTAAAAAATTGAATTCGTGAACTCGAACGTTATTTTAAAGATTGCTCTACCTAGATATTTACTTCTTAAATTAAAATTTATTTATTGTTTGGTTTAAATATTGGTTCTTATGATAATAACAAATAGGTTCCATACCTTTGCGGTGTACAATATTTAATGCATGTTCCAATATTTGTTTAACATTAAAATCATTTATCATCCGAAGTCAACGTCTATCATTCACCATAATCATGCACAATTCACAGCGATTCTATTCCTTGGTTTCCTCATTGCCAGATCCAGTGCCTTACAATTTATCTACATATAAACATACGCTTAGGAAATTATGATGGTTCGATTAGAAAGTCAATAAAATTATACGAAAATTATGCAATTCGAAATGTTTACTTAAATAAATAAACGCCACATACGGGTCCAACTGATAACCTCCTTTTTGAAAAAATATTAAATCGGCCTTAGTTCGGATTTACATCAATAGCCTTTCTGCACCTTCTTTGGACCTTAAATAACTGTTAAAACATCATAGCTTTAAAACCTTATTGTAATTCCTGCAAATTAGGAAAACTTACTGTACCGGTTTTTAATAATCACCGAACTTCTAATTTTGAATCTATGATGGCCAGCGTGATCGTGATATCATTTGGAGTAGAATCCAATCAATATTGAATTATCTACTTTTCGCCGTGCCGATGGTTCCATTTTCAAGTAAAATGAGTTTCAGCAAGAAATCATGTTTAATATAATATTAGTACAACGACGTGTGGGATAAATGCATCATGTTACTATCCAACACCACATTTAAAAACGATCATTCATCTTGCTAGGCTGTCTTACCTACTCAGTTACTTCTTGTAGGCTTTAAATACCAAATCATAACTTATTTATACAGGCGGACCCGGTAGACGTTGCCCTGCCTGTGGTACAGCAAACAAATTATATATATATATATAATTATATACGAAATTTCGCCACATACCGACAGCAACGGCACCTAGCGGGTCAAATTGTGTTTTAAATCCATCCAAGAACCCACATAATATCTTACAAATCGGTTCAGCCGTTTAGGAGGATAAACACACATACAGAGTAATTATATATTAATCGTCCACTCCAACTCTTTAAACTTCTTCATGACTGTATTCCCCTAAGGGTTAGGTTAGGTTAAAGGGTTTAAGTCTATTTTCTATCTAAACTAACATACTTATACTTAAAGATCTGCTAATACAAGGGCGCCGTGTTGCTAACAACAGTTTCTACATAATATAATATCTAAAATGTTCCTTGTTGAACTCTGACCTCTCCGGGCCGAGCGACATTGAGTTCCTGCATTTCCGCTGATTGATTTACTGCACCGAGCCCAAGGCTGGCGCAATGTAATAATGTGGAGACGTTAGCCAAACTAAATATGTTAAACCACCCTCTGCACCCCTCTTACGTTTCTTTACCTGTCCAGAAGGCCCCCCAACCACCAGGTTTCTAGACAGTCTGCACTAAATCAATAAGGTAGATACAGCCTCCGGCGTAGACAGCCCAAGAAGTCTCCTAAGCAGCGTTTCATAAAGCTGATTGAGAGCTAGACGTTTATTGTTCACAAAAAACGACACAGTATCAAGTTTAAAAAAAAACGGCATAGGTACCAATCTTTTTCCCATCAAGATCAAGTTAAAATGCAAACAAGGTATCTTAATAATATATACTAGCTATTTAAGGTCGCTAACGCATGCTTGTGCATACGAATGCATTTCAAACTAGACGATCGCAATCAATAGTCAAAGTTACTCCGTATGTTATGAGCTCCTGACTTGTCATTTTCACATAAGCCTTATTCAGCCTTTAACACGCCCACCGGTGAACCCACGCACTTCTTCTATTTGATTGTATTTCTAGGGCACAATTACTACCACGTGGAGCCAAGAGTTCGAGGATATCCGTCCGACTTCTTTCAGATATAGTCAAATTAGAACTTTTGAGTTCCATGATATGACAGATTCCGCACGATGTTTTCTTTTACCATGACAAAAATTGCACTAAGAGTTTGTCTAGGTTCAAACCTAAACCTTTCGGAGATGAATGGTATCGGCCTGATATGATGGGGCTATTATTACTAGGTCAACATCTGCTCTGTACTTAGTATCGTCTTGTAGCATCTTGTTCACCACATCGATTTTAGTCCATTTTGTGACATGTTTTTGGTACTTGGTATATGTTTTTAACCCCGGCCCATTTCTTCGAGTCCATATGTCGAAGTCACTCTATCAATCTTTGCTGCATATTTGTCGGTTAAGCATTTAGGAGCCACTAACAAGCACACATTAACTCTACAACTTCGTGGTCTATAATGTCTAGTTACTACAGTTTGTTTGACGCAGTACGCTTTTATCCAAAATTACCAAATTTATACAAATCGATGCTTATCCTTCTAACCGTAGCGATGGTTATCTTAATTGAATCAGCCCAGAATTTCTCGACGGGTTTTGGCAGTATAAGAAGAGTCCATCAGTTCCTGGCATATGCAGACAACAGGACAGGTTGGACACAATATTGATTGTCCCATCATTAATGGCACAACATCACTGTTTCACTTCAGGACAGTGTCATCTATGAATGCCGATGCCATTGTGTTTAAAAATCTCTGAATAGCTAGAAATAGGTACAGGTTACATCTAGATAAAATGTTATGTAAGACAAACAATCTCTTTATCGGACTTTATCTTGTTGATATTTGGGAACTTAAGTCTTCAAGTCCTTGCCTGCCATGTCAATAGCGTGGTCTAATCCACCACAGTTCATCTGTAATCCACACGGTTACAGATGAACTGTTTTCACTCAAATGACCTTATGGATGTAATTATCAACAAGTTTGATAAGCTCTACATTGCATATTTTCTATTGTAAACAAGCCATTTGTATGCAATAGATTCTTAGATAATGCTAACTATTAACGTGTCTCGTCGTTACAGAAAACATGTTATTACACAGTTAGGTTTTAAGTATGTGGCACAAAAATTGTTACCTATGAGAGGTAAGGCTGTTTGTATTAAGAGATAAATATTTTTTTATCTTATTTTCATTCAAGCATACCTACTATGAAAATTTAAAAGTTAAATGCCTGTTTAAAAACATACACGTTTTATGCAAATAGCTCACATTTGAATTTGAACAAAAATTATGTTTTGAACATTCTGGTCTTAGAAATACTTATTACGTCCAAACCTAATCAGATTACGTAACAAGCTGAATGTAAAGGGTCTACGATCTACTCACATACTTGTCACGGTAGCATTTCCTTCCAACTTGCACCCCATAAGCGATCTCCTGTGTACTTGATGATGAAATGTTACTGAGCCGAATGTGTGTAGCATCTCTGAGATCAAAGTCAGTTTCAACATTCTGATAACTACTTATTATTAATTACGGGATAAATTTAATCAGTAATTACGTGATCTGGTTGGAGTTATGGAGAACAATTACCAATTTACTAAAACCCTGCAGTTGTCATACCTTGTCCGCAGTCTATCACCGAGAGCACATGGTACTAGACTGTTTCTATTCAGTACAAATCGCCCATTCAGTACTAACAGAACAAACCGATATAATCTAGGTCAAGTTATCAATGAAGTGAAGACTTATTCTCAGACATGTTTTATTCCAACATTTAGTATTTTCAGCATTATTTTCCTCTTAGCTTCCCCAAACTGGCGCCACCTCGCGGGTCTAATATTTCTAATTCTTTTCTCATTCATGAAGTTACCGTTTTGGATGGCTTATTTCTTGCACTTTTCTTTCTTTATGGTCATCGGTTTTTTTTATTTGGTTTTCTGCGGTTTTATTTAATTTATATTTTAATATTCTTTACCTTGAAGTTTCATTCGAATATGATTACTGTTCATAGGTACCTAGTTGAACCTCATAGGTACCTAGGCAGGTAGCCCCCCCCCCCTCCTACCTCAGTAAAAGACCTTGCGCAGCCGCAAGTACCTACGTAACTTAGCGACGACGTACTCAAGAGTTAACATTTACGTAATTTACTCGAACCTATGGCTACGAGACTTCACGGAATGACCGGCTTGCTTGCACTAGTAGGTATAATGTCAAACAAATAAGTAGCTTTAATGGTGCTAGCTTGTAAGGTCGTTATCAAGGTCTGCTAAATAAACGGAGCTTAATACTAATACTGACTTATGAATTTATGTCATACCAATATCCGCATCTCGATAATTTGTTTTACGGTCGAGGTTCCCTGATTGATTCCCTTCCATGGGCACTTATAAAACGTCGAGAAAATGTTCACGCTTCGGTTTGGTCGTTTTGTGTCCCTCGTCAAAGTATCAGTGGATTTTTCAGTTAGGAATTCATGAATATCCCGGGGTCTCGATATAACAGGCTCACCCCTATATTGTCTAACGTAACCCTAGTAAGTGGAAGTTGAATGTAGATAATATAGGAAGAGAAACATCTACCTAACCCTTAGTATATTACAAGCGTGATTTTATGTTAGTGCTGATACGATAAATTCGTGATCGTGACATTTCCACAATAATTCTAAATATTTACGTTCGATAAGTATCGTGGCGTAATTACGTTCTCTCAATGTAAATCTCACACGTGACTGTTTCTTGTTAACCACCTCTCAAAAAAGAGGAGGTTACGTATTGTAGCTAGTAAGGTTCTGGTTATTTCTAAAGCAGACTCGGAAAAGGAGAGCTCCGTTTAAAACAGATGGGTCGCTATCGTTTTTTTTTTTACTGTGAAGTAATCAGTAAAAGTAGTACCTATTCTGGAAACACGCTTGCACGCGCATTCTGAAACAATAAAAAATACCTATCTTCTTATTTAGGTTTCTCCATAATAACAGAAGCTGTTCCACATTTGACATTTCCCAATGCGAAGTTAAAACGCTCAGTATCACTCGTGAATCCTTTCCGTGATTTTTTTCGCAACCAAAACCTTTTTCGTAGAGCAACACCGCGTCCAGGCAACTTCAAAAGAATACATAAAACAATTAAAAAATATCATATTGTTTGAGGCAACTCTGAACCGAGAAGCTTTACCAAAGGCTTCCCTTTTCGTTAATTATTATTTTCTTCCATTTGGCATATTTCACTAGACATAAACGTAAAACACAAAAGAATAAAAGTATATTTAATGACGAACTGGTCCAACAATTTCGATTATTTTTGGCCCTTTTTTTGGAATGGGTAATCATCAAATAACTTCTCCCGCTGGGCGGAGCGGGAGGGAGTGTCAGGCGGGTTTCATTTCCCTGCGATTGATATAACAAGTACTTAAAAGAGGCAAAAATCGTATATTCTTTTATTACTTAATCGGTATTGTGTAAAACTGTAAACGCATAACGAAACAACACAAAAATAAAATGACCGTCAACAATAATAACCTAAGAAGGTTTGTTTGTTTGATTCATTTGTGAAGCCAACGACTTCTGAAGCTTTAAGTTATTTCTTTTCACATTATACTTTTTAGGATACATCAAAAGGAAAAAACGGATCCCCTTATAGGGTCCCTTTGTTGGTCGTTTGTCTGTCTGTCAAGACCGTTTATCTCGGAAAAGCGTGGAGGAGGTATCGAGTTGAGATTAAAACCACATACTCAAATCTATGGTTTCTTGAAGCTGTGAAAAATCAACCCTCTACGGCTACACAGTCAAAAAATACGCTCATGTAGTTTGTGCGGAATTCTCGGTGCGCGAATCCGACTCGTACTTAGCCGGTTTTTTTGTGTGTTTTATTATTTGCTACATTTTTTTTTATTTTTATATTTGCAGTTGGAATATTCTTAACAAAAAAAATATCCAATTCCCTTCAAGAGTGCCTTAAAATGTCGTCATACCCTGACCTCCGGGGTTGCCGGTTGTTTAAAAGAGATACCGCGGAGACAATAGACAATAGAAGGAACATGGGTGGGTTTTAGACAGTAAAGTTCTGACATGCCCCCCGCTCCGCGCGGACCGGGGGAAGTTATTTGATGATTCCATCCCAAAAAAAAATACCCTGACATGAGAAAAAATGATTTTTCCAAATCGTTAAAACACAGTTATCGGGAAACAGATATAAAAAGATTCTGACGAATTGAGAACCTATTTTGAAGTCACTTAAAAATGAAGTCATTTGTCTGACGACTATTTTCTACGCTTTACAACTTGAGGTTACGTAAAGGTTGTACCTACATTCAGTTATTAATTTCAAAGCAACGCAACGTGACCTTCAACTTCGACAACCCTATTACTTGATCAGATACATTACCTACTTGCTAGTAGGTACCCAAATCTCGTGAACGTTCACTGCCAACATTAGCATCATAATGTATTGGCCACTCAACAATGTAAGAAACTTATCTTTATATAATTCTTCTGTGAGTGTGTTTGTCACTGAACTTCTCTCAAACGACTGGACCGATTTTGATGAAATTTTTTGTGTGTGTTCAAGGGGATCTGGGAATGGTTTAGATTCACAATTTTGTCCGGCAGATGGCGCTGCATCACATTTTTTCAAATACGTAGCGAAGCACGTACCGGGCCGCTAGTAAAGTATAAAACTTGTCGTTTTCGGTAGTGTCACTGTGGCTCATGAGTTGCAGGTGGTTCGAAGTGTTCGAACCCAGTCGAACCCACTTTGTGTGCTCAATGGGATGCCATAGGTATGGCAATTACTTTCATTTCAGTTTTCGGATTATAAAACAAAACTTAGATATTATAAATGACGTCAATCTTGAGTCTAAATATTTTCGTTAATATTCATCTAATATAATTTATGCTAGTGTGTCGAGATTCGCGAACTCTCCCAGATCTATTGTTGTATTAAACGGTTTTCAATTGCGTCAAGTTGCTGATTGTTAAACAGCACAATGGTTAAAGCCAAGATTAACAACCTGTAATTCAAAGAAGAACTCTAATATTCATAATTTGTACCTAGTAAGTAGTAGTAGTAGTTTGAATTTGGTTCGGCACTCTGTAATTCAACATCAAAAATTATTTTCAACTAAGTCTACTCACTTGCGCAAAAATAGTATCTTCAACATGACCTTCATTTTCACTTGGAAATATTTCGTTTGCGTAAGTCCTTTTTTCCATTTTGAAAACAAATGAACCAATTTTATTAGAACTTAAAAATAAAACCTTCCTTCGAGTTCTATTTTCTGAGACATACCTTAACATACAATACATCATATGAATTTGCCGATAAACGCAGACTAACATAATACGAAAATTTTGAAATTCCAAATTATTACGATTCAGACCGGGTAGAATTCTCAATTCGGGGCAATCTCTAATCATAGCTTGAAAAATGCTATTGACCAAATAAGTTGAAAAAGAAGGTATTATAATGCCATGAGCAAACGATAAACACGTTCACAAAGTAAAGCAGCTGTGATAAGATCTTTCTAACGCTACTGTTCCTGCACCAATTGAGTCACCTCTTACAATCTATGACGTAACATCAGTGCTCAAAATCGACAATCAGATTCTAATTCGAGCAAGTTGTTAATGAATTCTTTACTAGTGTACTTTGCACAAGGTGATACTAGTCGGGGAATTACAGAGGCAAACTAGTATTGTTAACCTCGACCGAGCTTAAGTAGTTTCCTTCCTAAATCCTTTTATAAAGAATATCATAGCACGAGCTCGTTAAACAATCGAATGAATGTTTAAATTATCCTCGGAGCTCTTAAAACAAATGTATTTGTGCTGGAGTCATGAGTTCGACACTTTCCTAAAGATATAGCGTATAGGATACAAGTTATCGAGATAATGTCACATTGATGATTCGGTTCAAATAATCGCATGTCATTCAGATAAATACACGCGATGCGATCGTAGAGATATATTTAGAGACATTTATGAAAACCTTCATTGCGACAACACAACACGAGGGTGCATAAAAAGGGGAAAATCAGCTTAATCAGCTCCTCAATGTATCGAATTTGTAAGTTCTGAATAAAATAGCAACTCTCAACCCCTTTCATCTACAGCGCCAAACACTAGAAAGACTAAATCTCGCTCCTGGGACATCCCGCCAATGCCTTTGAGGGATTATTACAATTTGCTTCGTAGGGGGATCGCATAAAATGATAAAACTCACAAGAATAAAAATTAGGTGGAAGCTTTGCTCCCCTGTTCTAATTAGACGAATAATATGTATTACTAATGTGTGAATATTTTTGTATATTATTGTCTGCGATATTGTTTAACAATAGCATGTATTACATAATATCTACCTATGTCCTCTTACAAATCATGCATCTATTACTTTATTTGAAACAGAGCGTGTCCAATTAGTTTTTACAATACATTGTCCAAACTTCGGGCGTCTCACGAAGTCACAAACGTTCACTTTCCAGGCTTTCTTGAGCAATAGTGTGATTAATGACTTCAAGGTTACTAATAGCTGTATAATGCGTGAACGTACATAGTTATTGTTTAGCCTGGGGTTTTCTTCCACCGTCGCATAATGATTCAGCTTGAACTTCAGATTTCCGGAGCATTTGTTTAATATAATGTTCTTTGCAGGGAAGGCAACCACCCGGAAGACTATAGCCGTATAACATACATGAAATTGATGGACTTGGTGTGCCAGTTCGCTAACGGCTTGCGCGAGCGTGGCATCGGTAAGGGCGATAGGGTCTCCATCTACATGCCCATGATCTTGGAGACGATTGTTGCTATGCTGGCCTGTGCTAGGATCGGGGCTGTTCATTCCGTAGTGGTAAGTTTTAAACACGTACAATGATTTGGAACACATCCTGTTACTGTCCTGATTCGTCACCGTAACTTGTTTAGTAGTTTTTATTAAAGTTTAATTTGATAAAAACCATACTTATGTTAGTGTAAATGTAAATAAAAAATGAACCTCAACATACCAACATGTTACTATTCAATAGATGTAGAGTTTTTGTACCTCTTTTGACTTCAACTGACATTAAGAGATATTTTCAGTTTGCGGGATTTTCTGCTGACTCCCTGGCAGAACGCATGTCTGACTGCAAAGCCAAGGCTCTCGTGACGTCTGATGGTGCCTGGCGCGGCGAAAAGCTACTCGTCCTTAAGACGACATGCGATGACGCTTTGGAGAAAGCTAGGACCAAGTATAATCATTCTGTTGAAATGTGCATCGTTGTTCCGCACTTGGATAGAGTGACTCCTTGCGGACAGCTTCCTGATGACGTACGAACTCTCGTAAGTATAAGGTTTTGTATTACTAATACATTATGTGGTACTGTAGTGTATAGTCTGACTCTGCATGTACGTCGTGTACCTACATATTTCCGATGTTATTGTAAAGCTAAACTCCAATAAGTGTTACACCTTTCCATTTATTTTCAGTACAAATGGAATGATGACGTTGATGTTTGGTGGCATGATGTTCTGGAAGGGCAGTCAACCATCTGTCCACCGGAATGGATGACTCCTGATGATCCTCTTTTTATGCTGTACACTAGGTAAATATTGATGCAGTGGGAGGACTTTAGTAACTTTTTATTTTTTACTATTATCATAGGTATTCTAATTTATTTGGGGTCGGCCGTGGGTCACCGCAAGATTTATTTCTCGTTTAGAATTATCAATTAAGAATTAGTAATCTTACGTCCGCTGCTGCCTTATTATGACCTGAGAAGACTAAGATGTGGTTTTTCCCGACGACATCTCTTTGTTGCTAATCATGATTGTTCGGTGCAGTGGTTCCACTGGCAAGCCCAAGGGCGTGCTGCACACGACTGCCGGCTACATGCTGTACGCTGCGGCCACGTTCCGATATGTGTTCGACTACCGCGACCGCGACACCTACTGGTGCACCGCCGACGTCGGCTGGATCACTGGACACACCTACGTAGTTTACGCACCCATGGCCAATGGTGCTACTTCTGTTATGGTAAGTTGCTATTTTGTCAAACCGGCACTCCAAATCCGGCCAGTATACATTGTCTCTGGAGGGAATCTGCTAATAGCTGAAGCGGAAGTAGAAAAACGAATGCCTGATTGATAAGGATGGGATGTAGTGACGAACTAATTATGACCTTGAATACCCTACCTACCTCACCATCGGTATACTCCTGGCATATTCATGTTTTAAAATTATTTGATCCACACGCTACCATACACAGCTAAGATGACGATTTTTTCCAAAACTGAACTAGGATAGTCAGAGCAAACGGGTTAATAAACTTGCGCTGTTCATCGTTAGTAGTTAAGATAATTATCACTTATTAACTAACGTAATTATTTCAGTGCTACCTACCTTATCCGTTATCGTAATTTCTGAATAACTAAACATCATGTAGGAGTATACCGCATTCATTTATGTTTACAAATTATGTAATTGATTACTTATTTAATTCAATTAGCAAGACAAGCCTTAGTATTTTGACTTTAGGGTCACCTTCACTGGACTAACTTCAACATCCGTCGGGATTGACAAGTTCGTTCAATGAATGACCTTCACCGCCTCACAGTATTTGTGAGAACGTAAAACCGTGTTTAGAACGTAGTCATTATTTTGTAAACAATTTTATTATGTAATTATTTGCAATTACTTATTTATATATACCTACCTAAGTATACAAGTTGGAGGGTACATTGACGCACAATCGGTAAGCTTGTATTTTTCCCTTAGCTCCATCCTGATTTTTTTTTATCTTTCAATTTTTGTTTTTGGCATGAAAAAGTCATATAGTAAATTGCAAAATTAGAGATGGGTAAAAATTTAGATTTGATAAGCTTCAAGGGCAACCCAAAAAGGCTTGTGAATACTTGTTTAATTTTGTAAGGCGCAAATATCAGCCAAGAACTTGACATTGACTATGAAAAGATAGTTTTGTAACCTTGCAGCTTAACTGTCGGGGACATTACCAACGTGTAATTAATAGAGAAACAACGAAACTAGGAAGTAATAAACTTGATTTAAAAAAGAACGAATTTAATTTTTATCGATCCATTCAAGTCATCTTAGTACCTATTATTTGAAACATTTGTGCGTAAGCGGAATGCTGATTTATAATAATGTAGAGATAGATAGATTCTACAGTGGTATAGGCACTTCATGACTTCCAAGTAACAATTTAGTGACGTCATCTTTTGAAATAGCGTAGGTATTATATATTTCAAAGGATCAGCGGCAAAGAGACAAAATGCGCTGAAATGTACAATTCTTTGTACGAAATACTTAGTCAAAAACACTTTTCCAATATACCTTTAACCCTTTGGAAGCCATTTTCACATTTATGTGACAAGCAAGCTCGTGTGTTGGACGCCAGCTACACAAAAATGTGACAAAAATGAGGTAAAATGGAGATGCTTGGCGTGGAGAGCACGCACGTGCGTTTATGCTCTGGCGTTCATGAGATTATGCGAAAAAGTTTTACCAAAGAGACAAACTACATGATACATTCCTCTTTCAGTTCGAAGGGACCCCGTTCTTCCCCAACCACGACCGCTTCTGGTACGTCTGTGCCAAGTACAGGGTGACCCAGTTCTACACCGCTCCTACCGCCATCAGGGCACTCACCAAGTTTGGAGACGATATTGTCAAGAGGTAAGTTAAGTTGAGCGTTCAATCATTTTACTTTTATTTATTTACTAGCTTTCGCCCGCGGCTTCGCCCGCGTTAAATTTGGGGTAATACAGTTCCCCTTGCGCCTTATAGATTTGTAATAGCAACGCTAAGTTTAACCTTTCCCTTTTCTTTCCTCTTTCTCCCTCACATCCCACTTTTTTTTAAATAAAAGTTAGCCTATGTCCGTCTCCTGGTTCCCAACTATCTATGTACCAAAATTCATTACAATCGGTTTAGCCATTAAAGCGTGAAGAGGTAACAAACAAACAAACAAACTCACTTTCGCTTTTATAATATTAGTACGGATTTAGCAATTTATGAAACACTAGCTTTCGCCCGCGGCTTCGCCCGCGTTAAATTTGGGGTAACACAGTTCCCCTTGCGCCTTATTGATTTGTAATAGCAACGCAAGTTTTCCCTTCTCTTTCCTCTTTCTCCCTCACATCCCACTTTTTTCAAAAAAATATTAGCCTCTGTCCGTCTCCTTGTTCCTTACTATCTCTGTACCAAAATTCATCCAAATCGGTTCAGCCATTAAAGCATGAAGAGGTAACAAATAAACAAACAAACTCACTTTCGCTTTTATAATATTAGTAAGGATTTAGCAATTTATGAAACATGAAGGACAGAGAAATACGTACAAAGGTACGTCGAGAGAATTTCTTTAAACATTACTTTAATTAAAGAAATTTCAATTCAAAATACTGGCGAAAGGAGAGCAGTAAAAGTTGATGGTAGGCCTACACTTAGCCCTACCATCAACTTTTAGTTAACCATTCACTTCCGATGCAATCCAGTAATCGCGCAGATTCGTACCATGATGTGCCTCTAGCTGACAGGCGTTTGAATCTCTCACGAACTGAATGAAAGATCGAAATTTGTCTGTGGTCCACGGTGTGAGAAAGAGATGACGCTCTACAAGCGTTGCATAAGTCTGTCTCTTTTACTCGCACCATTGCGTTGCGTTTCGAAACTCTTAATCTGTATAAAAAATACAGCAATAAACATTTTCAAATTACGTTTTCTAGCTTCAAATTATATACCACTAGCTGACCCGGCGAACTCTGTTCCGCCTTAAAGGCATAAATAATAAGCTGATTTTCAAATTTAGTAAGTTAATTTTTTCTTAGAAAAAAAAATTAAGTACATTAATCATTTATTATTGTTTCTGCATTTCAGTAGGTACATAGGTTGCTTTCTTATCTGGCGCAAAAACAAACAACGCAGATAGTCTTCCGACCCGTGAACATGCCACATATAATTGACCATGGGAATAACATTGATGTTTTAGATTCAAACCACAAACTGTTAAGGGTTGACTTTGTGATTTGTTAATGGTCATGGCAAATGCAAGACAGATCGGATATTGAAGTCTTTTAAATTCAAACGGCAAATCGGTTGGGATCATCGGGATCCTCGGAATGAGGACTTCCTCACCTTCGAATTTTCCTTTCGGTATAGGCGTAAATTGTGCGGTGGTAAGCCAGGCACATCCAAGAAGTTTAAAAAAGGGGTGTGTGTACTTATGTACATGCGTTAGAAGTTATACTTCTTTGGCGTATAGACAAAAAAATAACTCAAGTGCTGTAGTGATTAGACATTATTTTGTAAGAGTAATATGCAGAAAAGAACAGATTCTGATAGGAACTAAATATGTCATTGAAAACATCATTATTCTGTTTCATTGTGGATTTACCAAAAGGACATCGTTTTCGTGTTCATCATCGTTTATGAATTCGTGGATCGAAGGCACTTAAAATAAAACTCTCTTACTGAGCAGTAATACAGTTTTATTCAAAGTGCCTTCGACCCTGTGGTAACCCATTCCAAGCCAATCCTTTTCCGAACCTTAGCAAAGGTTGCTTAACCTGGCCTTCTGTGGTAACCCATCCATTTCCAAACCTTGGTAAAGGTTGCTTAACCTGCCCCGTTGTGGTAACCCATCCCTTTCCAAACCTAGGCAAGGGTTGCTTAACTTGGCCCCCTGTGGTAGCCCATCCATTTCCAAACCTTGGTGAGGGTTGCTTAACCTGGCCCGTGTGGTAGCCCATCCATTTCCAAACCTGGGCAAGGGTCGCTTAATCTGGCCCCCTGTGGTAGCCCATCTATTTCCAAACCTAGGCAAGGGTTGCTTAACTTGGCCCCCTGTGGTAGCCCATCCATTTCCAAACCTTGGTGAGGGTTGCTTAACCTGGCTCGTGTGGTAGCCCATCCATTTCCATTTCTTGGTTTCAAGTATCCTATGTCCTTCTCCTGGCTCTAAACTACCTCTCTGCCAATTTTCAGCTAAATCGGTTGAGCCGTTCTTGAGTTATAAGTGGAGTAACTAACACGACTTTCTTTTATATATATAGATTATGCCATTTTTAATACTCATTAAATAATAGTAGTTTATATAATTATTTAATTTAGAAATATAAAAGGTTTGCTTAGTGTTGTTGTTAAAATAAATTGATTAACACGAGTTAGGAACGCACCTCCACTTGTCAGATTTGGCAGCAGTTTTGAAAGAACAATGGCCAAATTTCTATAGAAGCTGGATTTGACTTTTTTTTTTCATGTTAGTCGCTAAATACTTACTCTTTCAGTCTTCAATACGTAAGTGGCATAATGTATTGACAGACCGAGTAATGGTATGTTAGAAGAGTAAATGAGAGCTAATGGTAGGTTAGATTTACTTAAAAAGATGTTTCTTGTGTATTTCAAGACCTTAAAATGTACCGGTATTTTTCATATACCCAAGTAATAGCAACTTTTTTTGAATTGGTTACTTTGACACATAAGCTATCCATTTCAGGTTGATAGGTCACATCATGGTATGAAAAATGAGTGAACGAAAACAGTTTGCGAAGCAATAGTCGACTTAATTTGGCGTTGCCTAAACTGGATCGTATTATGGATATTGTGGTATGAAATAGCGAAACAGTTTATTTTAGGTCATCAATTGAATCGCAATAACAGTTCCTGGTAGGCCTCCAGATAAAAACAACCATGTTTTTAAACTCGCGGTGTGGGCTAAACAATAAATGTAGACGCATGATAAGAGACGATTGCTGATTGTTTGAAAGGATCTACACTCAACACATTTCTAAACTCGAAAATTATGGTTGTTCCTAGTTCCCCGCTATATTTCTTTCTAACTTGTTTTTGTGGCGAGAACATAAATAGTTAAATCGCTTTCCAAGACATGAGCTTCATTGCTCACTTCTTATTTTAGCTGGCAGGGATTGCCCCTCTGCAACTCCTCTAACTTACGAAAAGGGTAGCGGAGACTTAAATAAACATACTTGGCGAAATATTAATACCTACCCTATAAGTAGGTGCATAACTGTCTAAGCGATCAGGGTTTTAGACGTGTGATTTTATGTTGATACAATAAACCATATCTAAATAATAAAAATCATTTTGTCATACCGTAAATATTGTCTGTCTCAAGCATGTAGGTAAATGTGGAGTGTAAGTTCCCGCGACATGCACTTATTGGCATTAACACATCCTGATTCTCATATTTAGGGTCACAAGTATTGTTAGCAGAGGTCGGCGCATGATCAGAACTGCTGATTCGAAACATTTGTAAAGGTCGACCTGGTTGCATATCGAGTGAAATTTTAACACAGTTTGCTTTAAAAAGCGCAAGATGGTTTCATAAAGAGAGATTTTAAGGATATGACATCTATTACTTACTCGTAAATTTACATTTTCTTTGTTAGAGCCTGTATAAAGTGATATGCAGGTATACCTTAAAAAAACTTACATTATTTTGCCAGGCAAGGTGGCGAAATAAGAGCCCTGAAATGAAGTCGGTTTCATTGAGTTGAACGTATGCAGATTTTGATCACGATTTTACAATCACGTCGTGAGAGCGCTTGAGGTCTAATCTTATAAGGTAAACAGCTTTTGTGTCATGAAAGCATGATATTTACCAGTCTTTTCGATCACCATGGCCTGTGAGAAAAACAGACTGCTCTTGCCCTGTCAAGGAAAATGATACCTTAGCTACAGAAATCATGCCGGGCCGGAGTTGCGGGTTGTTCGAAAGAGAAACCGCGGCCCGGAAC
The DNA here is from genome assembly GCA_958449745.1 of Ochropleura leucogaster. NCBI lineage: Eukaryota > Metazoa > Arthropoda > Insecta > Lepidoptera > Noctuidae > Ochropleura > Ochropleura leucogaster. Next base: position 15,755,705 of record OY288200.1, read on the forward strand.
ACAAAGGGCAAAAGAACATGGACAGGTTGTATTCACTAAAAGTCTGGCACTAAGAGAGCGCGAGACAAGTTATTTGATGTTTTCTCATTCGAAAAAAAAGCTACTATTCATCGATGCATACTCACTTTAGAGTAATTTAAAAGTTCATAAAAGTCGCCGCCATGGTCTTAGAGTCTACTTACTCGTTTACTTAACCCAATTGAAGCTAGCTGCAGCCAGGGCATTATTTATTAACGAATGAAAGTCTATTTGTGTTCACCTGCCTCTAACTCGATCGATGCAGAAACTAACGTAAACACGAGCTAGCAGGCTCACCTAAGTAGTCACTAGCGACACGCTCCGGCTTCGCACGGGTGCAATGTAGATACTTATATTTGAAACTAGCTTTCGCCCGTGGCTTCGCCCGCGTTAAATTAGGGGTAATACAGTTCCCCTTGCGTCTTATTGATTTGTAATAGCAACGCTAAGTTTTCCCTTTTCTTCCCTTTTTCTCCCTCACATCCCACTTTTTTTTAATAAAAATTATGCCTATGTCCGTCTCCTGGTTCCCAACTATCTATGTACCAAAATTCATCATAATCGGTTTAGCCATTTAAGCGTGAAGAGGTAACAAACAAACAAACAAACTCACTTTCGCTTTTATAATATTAGTAAGGATTATTAGGCAAATAATTCTGCTTATGTGACATGAGACGCCAGGAACGATGCGTGAATAGTATGACGCGCTGTAATGTACAAAAATATGGGTACAGTTCCATTTATAATTGTACTAGCTTTCGCCCGCGGCTTCGCCCGCGTTAAATTTGGGGTAATACAGTTCCCCTTGCGCCTTATTGATTTGTAATAGCAACGCTAAGTTTTCCCTTTTCTTCCCTTTTTCTCCCTCACATCCCACTTTTTTTAATAAAAATTATGCCTATGTCCGTCTCCTGGTTCCCAACTATCTATGTACCAAAATTCATCACAATCGGTTTAGCCATTAAAGCGTGAAGAGGTAACAAACAAACAAACTCACTTTCGCTTTTATAATATTAGTAAGGATATAAACCTTCTTTTTGTTTCACGAAGATCGAAGCATACATAGGGACAGACAGACAACGGGAAGCGACTTTGTTTTATACTATGTAGGGAAAACACCGACTATGGGACATGTCACATGCTCGCAATTGTACTACTTTATCAATATTTATAGATAGTTTTGTTGCACAAGTATGGTGATCAATGACCATGCTTTTTCTATGAGAAGAGGCGTTTGCCCAGCACTGGGACCATAATAGGCTGGATAATTATTTATTGAAATATGGATGGATCTGCTTCTAAAAGTTCTATACTTTCGTTAATAAACATCCATACCTACCGTCACTGGTTGAGAGGTTCCGCATACGGCATTGGTGTCATCCATCCATCGATAATGAAATCAAAATACATGATGATGCAAGCTAACCATGATTTATTTAATTTACGATACATTGCATTACTTAACACACACGACTTATGTTGTAGACATAACCTGGATGCCTTGCGCGTGCTAGGCAGCGTGGGCGAGCCTATCAACCCGGAGGCCTGGCTTTGGTACTACAACGTCGTCGGTCAAAGCCGTTGTTCTATCGTGGACACCTTCTGGCAAACGGAGACTGGTGGCCACGTTCTCACCAGCCTCCCAGCCGCGACTCCGATGAAGCCTGGTGCAGCCGTAAGTTCTTTATATAAGTAAACAAACTTTGTTTATTTTCCTGCTCCAAACAAGCGAAAATGAGTTTTATATTTTTTTCACAGGGTTTCCCATTCTTCGGTGTGGAACCCATCATTATTGACGAGGATGGCAAAGTGATTGAAGGTCCCGGTGAAGGGTACTTGGTGTTTAATCGCCCTTGGCCTGGCATCATGACCAGCCTGTACGGAGACCATAGCCGGTATGAAGAAGTGTACTTCAGGAAGTTCCCTGGATACTACTGCACCGGCGATGGTATGAACTGATATTTTGAAACATTGCACAAGATTATATAATTACAAGTACAAACCCAGCGAATATAAAGGAAAATATTATCTAAACGTTTGAAAAATGTTTCATAAAGCTTCTTTATGAATGGAGTTTTTAACTTAGTTTAAGTGAGTGAAAGGAAATACATATTTGCCTTCCATTATCACCTCAGCGTTTAGGTAATAAGGAACTATACAGTAACTACCGTACTATCCTGCCGTGAATGAACTCACAATAACGACAGTTCTATGTTACCATTGTTCAGTCTGTAAAGGCTTACTTATATAATTGTGTTATCGTGAATGAGTTAGATCGTATAGTATAGTATAGATAGATCACATGTAATGTTTGTAATTTGCAGGCGCCAGGAGAGACGAGGATGGGTTCCTATGGGTGACGGGCCGCATCGACGACATGCTGAACGTATCCGGACACCTTATGTCTACAGCCGAGGTGGAAGGCGTGCTCACTGAGGACCCGAACGTGGCCGAAGCCGCCGTCGTGTCCAAGCCTCACCCTGTCAAGGGTGAATCCCTCTACTGTTTCATAGTTATAAATGAAGGTGCCAAATACGATGCTGCTTTAGTTGATTCTTTGAAAAAGCGCGTGAGAGCAAGGATTGGCGCTTTTGCGTCTCCTGATGTGATCCAGCACGCCCCCGGCCTGCCGAAGACGCGCTCTGGCAAGATCATGCGGCGCGTACTGCGCAAGATCGCTGTGGGTGACACCGAGGTGGGCGACATCTCCACGCTGGCCGATCCTTCTATCGTGGACGTACTCTTCCAAATTCGCCGTGCCTAAACATTCAGAGAATAGCGATCAGCAGAATTTTACGTTCCTATTTAAATGCACGGCCTTTATCGTATTTCATTGTGAACCCAATTATTTTTAGCTTTACTCCAGTCTAGCTTGAATTTCCGTCCGCAAGTGTTTCGATAAGGCCCTGTGTTTCTCGGTCAATCAAAATGTTTGCTTTAGTGTCACCGGTATCATCATTGCTTATATGTCATAAGTTGATTGTGTGAGGATTATACATGGGTTAAAGTAGGTATCACATGCCTTGAACATATTCTATGTTCAGGTACTTGTGTAACGTATTCATCATTGACTTATAGAATCACTCGATAGATCTAAATTAGCTAGAAATATAGCAATTTACACAGGGTGTGTCTACCAATATGGTTCAAAAACTCGAATTTGTATACATATATTATCTTTGATCGTATATTATCGGTGCACTTTATATAGGTATCGAATAGTGATCGGATATCTATTTAGTGATACAAAGTCAATGATTTTAATTTAACTGCTCTATATAATATTAAGTTACTAAACACTGTAGGGTGTTCTCATACATTAACATTAAGAACAGAACTTATAATGGCGTTAACGTTTGGCATTTATATATTGTCAAAAATCGATAGGATCGGTTTTCTTTGAATCAGTTAACTGATTGTGATATAAAATAGGCGGGTTTGGCTTCAAAAATCAAATTCTTATTTATAGTTGCCTGGGTGTTTGAAACAAAGAAATCATATTTCTGATTTGTGTTAATATTGTATCATTCAATGATACTTTATAATCACCGCAGTAAGCATAAATATAAAATTGAATTAATTTATTAACCTTATTTATTTAGATCACATGTTTATTGTATGTCTGTAGGACTATTGGTCATGTTTGAATATTGGTTAATGATATTCAGTCATTCCATAATACGTGAAGTTTAACTATAGTGTTTCTTTTGCATAATAATATTATTGTCTAGTAAAGTCCAGTGTCGAGTGTACAAGATGCAATTTCGCGTATACTTGCTTAGAAATAAGAAGCATAATATATTTAACCGCGTAATCATATTTTAGTAGTTGACTGCTCACATTTCATTACTTAAATGGATTATGCTTAGATTATTCAAATTAATAGAAGTATCCTCATTTTTAATTTAAAATATTTAATAACAATAGACTGACAATATGTCGGACATAATCTTATGTTCCTTTAATTTGCTGCAGCCTTTTAGTTTAAGTATTTATTGCTCATATGTGATTTTAAGTTATTTTTCGGGTCTATGAGATACTAGATTTTAAGGACTGGAATATCAGTAGTTGTGCACAAATATGCGTGCCGTTACAGCTAAGTTGTTAGTGCCACGTCCCAACACATCTTAGGCTACGTATAATCTACCCATCTTTTATTTAAATGGGTTGTGATATTATTTAGATTTTTTTATATGTTATTGATAGGCTGTATTTGTTTTGTTCTGCACAAAGATTTAGAAATTGATGAAAATAAAACAAAAAAATGTTAGAATATAACTTATAATCTGATGGCACTTATTTGTGATGCACAATGTTGAAATAATAATTATAAGGAGTAAGTAGTATAACATGTAAACCTATCCATAGGTTAGGTTCTAGGTTTAAAAAAGCGTAGAGTTATCTATGGCCTTTTGTGGAACAATTATTATTAGTTACAGACCTACCAGTTTATTTTTGTTTCCTGTTGCTTTTAGTGATTATATGTTTTAGTCAGTACTTTACGAATTTATCTGTTTGCAAATAATTAATGAAGCACCACTTGGTAGGTTCTGACGATGTGACCTAGTCTGCTGTCTGCAGGAAATGTATTAAACAACAAATAAACATATACAATAAAATCACAAAATGTATAATTTGAAATTCCTGCTAACAAATTAAAAACAACGATTTTGCCATCGAAAGATTTATTCTTTTTTGTAAGAATAGTGAGAAGCTGGCATTCTATCCTACTTACCCAAATATTATTTAAATTACTTAACTTAAATTATAATTTATTTTGATTTGTACGAGGTGTACGCCATTTAGTTATTTTTATACGTTTTAACATACTTCTTAGGGAATAGTTTGAGTTAGGCTCTCAAAGTCACTCGATATAAAATAGCAAGTAAGGGAATTTATGTGATTGCATGTCATATCATTAAAGTGATTAAATGATATTCAAAAATTGGTTTTTAATCATTATCTTTGTACTTACAATAGAACCTAAAATACGAACTCAGAAAATGATCACAGAAACACTTGCCAACTCATTTCATGAACTAGTCGCGTCCATGCAATGAAATTAATGGGTACTACAGACTGCTCATCTAGTGTAAAATCTCTCGTAAGCCAGGGTCTTGCGTACCGTGTTGACGGCGAGTTCGTGTTCCATGCACAAAGGTATCAGCAAGGTTGGAGATAGGTTGCGGGTTGTTCGAAAGAAATAGCGCGGCCCTGGAACACAATGGACAAAAGAAGGAACATGCATAGGTTTAGTCAGTAAGTCTGATACTCCTTTCCGGTCCGCCCATAGATAGAAATTATTTGATGATTACACAAGAGAAAAAAAAAACACTGACTCAAGACACGAGCAGACGCCGAAATCAATAAAAATACTTAAGTAGGTATTCGTTACATATACCAATATATTGATTTCAGTACCTACTAAGTATATGATTTGCTTGTCAATCGAAATCGACGGTGTTGGAATTGATCCAAGTAGGTAAGTAGATACCTACTATTGCATTTTTGAAATATTTTCATAGTGAAGTGTGGCAACATTCAAAAATTGACCGTGACGTTTTTTGATAAGAGACAGCACTCACAAATTAAATTGTTTAAACTAAAGGGTAGTATAGGGCACTTATTTGAAATGCGAAAGAAAAAAGAAATTGCAAAAGGGTAAACTTTGAAAGCGCACCTAGTTACCTGGTTTGGTTCTGTCAGTAGAAGACGATTGGTAACGCTTGGTTTATTCCTTAGTTAATGTCATTTTCGAAAATTGCAAAATAACAGCAAATTTATCTAGATATGAGAAATTCATGTCAAATACCACTTTAATAAATAATAATAATAAATATTGTTTACCTATGTTATTTTTTTTTTTTTAAGAAATATGTATTTAAAAATGTAAAAATGAGATAAAAAGATAAATAAAGATATAAATAATAAATTCATTTATTTCTCACCACAATATTAAAAGATTACATGGATTTTGTTTCGTAACTGATTCAAAAAGAACATACTATAACATTGTGGGAGACTGGTGCCTAAGCTAGGCTTATTGCCTGTGTTATAGGACACCAGGACCCCACCCCTAGTAACATTGTCGTGACGTACTAAAACAATACACAAATGGGTGGGTTACCTACTACATAATCAAAATATTGTGGGATTCAAAAACTTATTTATTGATTTTAAAATTTAATTTAAAAACAAGTAATTAGAGAATCATTATAAATAGTAGATTATTAACCAAGGGGATAAAGCAGTGTCTTCTGTCACGGGTGACGATTTAAATCGCGAGTGTAACGAAGGACCCGAGGTTTACTCCCGAGCGTAGCGAGGGTGTTAAAAACTTAAATCACGAGCGAAGCGAGGGATTTAAGACGAGTCCTGAGTGTAGCGAGAGATTTAAGTTTACCCAAGACTAAGACAGCTTTATCACCGAGGAAAATACTCTGCTTTTCGTACCATTTGCGAAAAAATTAACACAGTAATAATATGAAATAAGCATTTATAAAAGATAATGACATTAAAAGTAAAAGTTAAGATTCGAACATTGGTCCAATCCTTACTAATATTATAAAAGCGAAAGTGAGTTTGTTTGTTTGTTTGTTTGTTACCTCTTCACGCTTTAATGGCTGAACCGATGTGGATGAATTTTGGTACAGAGATAGCAGGGAACCAGGAGATGGACATAGGCTAATATTTTTTTGAAAAAAGTGGGCTGTGAGGGAGAAAGAGGCAAGAAAAGGGAAAACTTAGCGTTGCTATTACAAATCAATAAGGCGCAAGGGCAACTGTGTTACCCCAAATTTGACGCGGGCGAAGCCGCGGGTGAAAGCTAGTTATTTATAAAGAGAGCTACACTTTTGTTTGGTACATTTATTGTTGATGAATATGATTGCGGCAGCATTTGCACTGATGGAATCCGACAATACACTGTCACTGTTGCTTTGATTTAACAATGTATTTTTAGAACATTAACTTATTTATAAAAATAAACTTAACGTTTATGTATTTGAAGAAAACAAAATCGCGGCAAATTCCTAGACTAATATGTTTTGTCGGAAAAGCAAAGGCATCAAGCTCATACGACCTCGTCGGTTTTGGTAATTTTATTTAATAATCATAACTGCATATTAATTGCGTGTTTCTTTTTAAAAAAGATGCTTAATGCTTTATATACCTAGAAACTCAATGGTGTAAACACAGATGTAGTTCAGTATTAGATAAGTATTCCAATTTTAAATCACATTCTCTCCCTAGGGGATGAATGAAATTCAGTACAACTTTCTCTCCCTGTTTTTGACAGATTAAAAATGACTATTGTTATGTTCGCTTTTTGGGGCATAGAATGTCACTTTTTTGAGCAAGTGGTACGAAAAATAATTTACACTCGCACACCTCAAGACCTAATGTAAATGCGTGTTTAATTAAAAAACTTAGAACACGCTCACAAACTATTTTAATTCTTTTACCGCTTCAATTAAGACTTCTTTCAGTTTACCTATTTCTTTTTCAGCTTCTTAGGAGGGACTTCTGTGCCTCCCCCTGTCTTGAAGTAGAGACTGTAGAAGACTCCGGCAGCCACCACCAATATCGTGGACAGCACAGTGATGTACTCAGCGCGGTTTCTGTAAAAAGAGTTGCATGTACAATCACGTTGTATCGATAAAAATAGGCTTACAATTTGAAGCATACCCACTTCCCGGGTTGTTCCAAAAAAATCAATCGAGAGTTAATGGACACCACGACGCGGATCTGTGACCGCTGTTCTCTGTTTTTTTTGAAGTTATACTTCTTTTGGCGCGATGGAGAAAAATGATGAGAGTGATTTGCGCGCGCACAGCGACATCATGAAGTTAGTTATAGGTGTTCTAGTAACTATGTTCATGTTGTATATTCTAGTATTTTTGTATTTAGAATACGTGTTTCATAATAAATAAATATTCTTTTGGTGTTTTTATTAAGCTATTGCATAGCCGAGGTTTGGAAATGGATGGGTTACCACAGTGGGCCAGGTTAAGCAACCTCACCAAGGTTTGGAAATGGATGGGTTACCACACGGGGGCAGGTTAAACAACCCTTGCCGAGGTTTGAAAATGGATGGGTTATCACAGTAGGCCAGGTTAAGCAACCCTCACCAAGGTTTGGAAATGGATGGGTTACCACAGGGGGCCAGGTTAAGCAACCCTTGCCAAGGTTTGGAAATGGATGGGTTACCACACGGGGGCAGGTTAAACAACCCTTGCCAAGGTTTGGAAATGGATGGGTTACCACAGGGGGCCAGGTTAAGCAATTCTTGCCGAGGTTTGGATATGGATGGGTTAGCACAGGGGCCAGGTTAAGCAACCGTTGCCAAGGTTTGGAAATGGATGGGTTACCACAGGGGGCCAGGTTAAGCAACCCTTGCCAAGGTTTGGAAATGGATGGGCTACTACAGGAGGCCAGGTTAAGCAACCCTTGCCAAGGTTTGGAAATGGATGGGTTACCACAGGGGGCCAGGTTAAGCAACCCTTGCCGAGGTTTGGAAATGGATGGGTTACTACAGGGGGCCAGGTTAAGCAACCCTTGCCAAGGTTTGGAAATGGATGGGCTACCACAGGAGGCCAGGTTAAGCAACCCTTTTCAAGGTTTGGAAATGGATGGCTTAGCACACGGAGCCTGGTTAAGCAACTCTCACCAAGGTTTGGAAATGGATGGGTTACCAAAGTTTTTTTTTCTTTACACCAAAGAAGTATAACTTCTAACGCGTGTACATAAGTACACACATCCCTTTTTTTTATAGTTGAGAACCTGGTTATATACCTGTTACTGTTATATAACCAGGTTCATTCTAAATTTGTTTGTTGTGTAATTTGTGACTTAACGAAACATCACACTTGTAATCCCATCAGAGTTTGGCAGTTGTGTACATTTCGCCAGTCATGTTTAGGGTACTAGGGGGCGAGCCTATATCCATCAACCGCGCACAATTCCAGAACAAACTTGTAGCAGTGGTAGCTGCTACTAATGAAAAATCTAATAACACCTTGCCCGGCCTGGGACCAAAACTCGGGACTGCTAATAGGTACCTATAAAGCTCCAGGGTAACTCGTAAATTCAAAACTTACGTTTTTTGCTATTCGCAGTTCAGTATTAAGTTGTATTACAGAAATATTAAATAAAATCATAAATACAAACCTCACAGTTCATCTAATCCTATTGAAGAACTTGTTCATGAAATAGTCACGCAATGGGGTACAATGAATTTTCGAGTTGTATTGTTGATTTTAATGATTACTTATTAAATTGAAACCCGGTCGTGAAACCGCATTTGAGATACTGATATAATTAATAAATAAATATTGAGACCCGATTTGCGACTCGATTTTCAAGTGAGAATGTCGGTTTCTATCGCTAAGATGTTCTCAAAATATGGTTTTAAGACCATCTACTCGTTAAAATTACGTTTGACAGTTAGTTGACTTTTTAACAGATACTCTCTGCGGAATAGTTTTTTGACAGATTTGACTTTTCTATTAATTCTTTGTTATCTGTGGTAAAATAGAGATCACTTTCAAACTGTATTAAATTGTATCAAATGTGGTGCGGCTGGGTATAGAGCTGGAATGATCTTGATGCTGTATTCGTACATTAAGAAACTTCTCAAGAGCATGGTTTTACGTTGAGGATGAGTTTTTCTTAACACCACAAGTAAGATTTGTTTTTAAATGCTGCCCTAGAACACAATAAAACCACATTTGTAGCGGTTCCACATCTTGAAAAAACTTTAAAAAATTTGTAATTTCGCAGGCAACCCTGGCGATTTTATCTTAAAGAAAGGATAATAGGGCAATGGGATGTCAGGCCGGATACGTTGAAGTAATAGGAAGATACTTACTCGAAGGGCGTTCCGCACACAACATACCAGGTGGCACCGTTTCTTGGTAGTTCTTTCACACAGTGGAAGTCGAAATAGTCCTCGTTATAGTCGGTCGGGCAAAAGTATTTACGTTTCTCCAGCACCTGGAAATTTACCAAGAGGTAGTATTCTATACCTATAAGGAGTCCACTGAGTTGCATAGGTACCCACATTTCGACAAAATATATTAGGTATATTTAGATTGCACAAATGTTTTTGACGGGACACGAGTTTAAGGTGTAAGCTGCTACTATGACTACACTGAATAATAATGTAATAATAGAATGATGAGCAGAAACAAAAAGCCATCAACCCATATATATTTTACACATAAACGTAATAGGTGTGCGGCAGCCTAAGCAAATTTAATGGTCTACATAGTTACAGCCACGCAGGTGTTAATTAGTCATAATAATTATTTAGTACTACGTGCTAATGAATCCTCACGATATCTCTTTATCGCGTAAGACGATAACAAATTACCTACGTTTAGAGGACTAAAAATTAATGATGTCAAAAGAACATCAAGCTGACTGTTTTAATTACTAATATTAGAAATTGTTTGTTTGAAGTCAAAGTCAAAGTTTAAAGCCAGAGTCAGGCACTAGCTGCAGTTGATACCTATTTGTGTTTAGAATTGAGTTTAATTATTTTTATTAGGTACTGCTTGTGCCAAGTAAACTTGTTTTCTTTTTTCTTCTTTCTTTCAAAAGACGAGTAACTACGTGAGACCGTAAAGCCTCGATCGCTTTTATTTCTACTATAGATAATAAATATCTATGTAGAGTAGGTAAGTACCTAACTCCGGAAATAATAAATTATCAGGGTAATTATCTACCTACATACATTCCATCTGCTAATTATTAAATCACCTTACCATGAAATCTCTCTCGGGAAACACAGCAAAGTTAGACAAGATAACTATTTCGAAAGATGTACCAAGGTACCTAATTCTTACCTGTCCAAATGGTGTTGTGAGTGTTGCGACTTCGTTGCAAGGTCCAACAGGCTCGTGCAAACCCAGAGACCACTCCTGCTCAGGGTTGAAGAAGATTGTGAAACTTAGGTATAGCAAGTAGTGTACCGCCAGCTGCAAGATCAACACGTAATCGATTGTCGTCAACCTTAGAAAAATAAAAATGCAAGGTCAGAATCCGGGGTCCATAGCAAACAATATGTACTTTTACAAATTTTGAAAGCCGAACTTTATTTTAAGTTGACTAATTTATTCAGTAATTTAAGCTTACTTTTTGCTGGTCTTCTCCCTGTTGCTCAAGAGTCCAGTCAAAGTAATGACGGAGAAGATAGCAAAGAGCAAGAAGAAGGTTACTTCTGAGTGAATCTTATGAACGTCGTGCAGCGGATGGTAGATGGGGACGAATAGGAGCACGCCTCCTGGCATGCCCAGTAACGATGCGATCAACAACGACTTCCATTCTGATTTCTTGCTGTTGGTAAAGAAAATTTAGGGTTAATGTTTAGAAGCTTATGTTTATTAAAAAAAACTTTGAAAGAAGCAACTTACTCAGCTGCATCCCACTGCGCAACTTTTGGCGCAAACCAAGACCTGCTGGCAGTAAAAAAGTAGTAGAAACTTGCAGCGAAAGCAGCATGGAAGTAGTAAGAGTTCCATGGCACCCAGTAATGACGGTCATAGATATTGGGGTCAGTATCATGCCAGGTCCAGTGGACGAACTTCACGGCCGTGATATCATACGGAATATCTACCAGAACTGTCACTAAACCTACTGCGAAAGGTTCAGCGTATTTAGGGAGATTCAATCTGGACAACGCGTATACGGCATGGTAGATAAATGCGGGATCTGAAATCAATCAGTTTAAAATATGGTTATGGTCATTATATCAAGCATCAATATATTAAGTATCTCTCCAAAAATGTGACAAAAGGTTTTCGGAAAAGAGTTAAGAACCGTCAGTGGCTTAAAGTATCAAAGAACAAAAGTTTGTGAGGATGTATAAAAACTACTGAATGAATTTTAATGAAATTTAACAATAATAGGAACAATTCATAATGATATATTGTATATTCTATCATGACGCGAGTAAAACCGCGGGGCGCAGCAAGTAGTTTCAATATAAAGCAACCAACGTGTTTTAACCGCATCAATACTCACACAAAAGGATTATGTGAAGAGGCAATCTGGCTCCCAAGAAGATGATGGGCGTTTGAGAATGCCAGAAGTTGTCGTACTCTGGCAGAACGAAGTGCCAGAAATTGTCGGTCCAGAGTCCATGAAGGATCGTCGCCAACCAGAGGTACGGCCATCGACCACCTTTCCTGAAAGCTGAAATAAATCATAAATCACTAGCCAATCATGATGGTATTTTCATTCAGGCGAGAAACATTCCATGCTGGATATGAGCCTTCCCGAAGCATCCTCAAAACGGGCTGAATCTTCCCGAATGGAGCCGATTCCTCGACTTCCACCGTCTACCCAGGTAGTTAGGTACTCCGCAACTTCTACTATTGACTAGTAACTTATTCAGGGATAACCGCTTTTTATTGACGGCTCGGGAATGTAATTAGCGACCAACTGTCTGTTTGGGCCTCAGTACCCGGCACTGGCGTATCCATCTAATGCTTATAACTTAGCATAAGTACCTAGATCGTCATAATATATTTTCAATGAGCTGATGTATTACGAAACAAAATTATAAGTAGGTACTTACTTAAACTTTTACTTAATAGGTGAATAACTAACACACCATCAATTGATATACATAGATAGGTAGGTATGTTATATAAGGGGTGTAGAAGTACCCCTTTTATTTATTTTTTTGGGTTGGGAAACCATCAGATAACTTGGCCCGCTCAGAGCGGAGCGGGGGGGAGTGTTAGACTTTTAATGAATAAAACCCACTCATGTTCCTTCTATTACCCTTTCCGTTCCGGGGCCGCGGTATCTCTTTCGAACAACCCGCAACCCCGGCAGGCGAAGGCTCCGACAAGCCCCTTAGGTTTGCTGACAACGTTTTAAGGCGCGCGTGAAACCAAAAGGCACGTGTTTACCCCGTCATTACGATATTTTTTTGTTACAATAACTATTTCAAAAGTTTATTTTTATACCAAGTTTTTAATATTGTTTTTAATAGATTTCCTACCCCCGTACTATACAATGCATCCATCAGCACAATTATTTAAATGTGTAACATTGAGTTCTCCAGTAAAACGAAAATATCTCACCCTACAACAAAAAGGTTTCCCAGCAATATTTTATATTTTTGGGTAGAGTTAATTTGATGTACAGAACGCACGGTTGACCGGTTCGTGAAAGGTTGGTTTACACCCTGTAAATGTTTAGAGTTGTAGACTGTAGATGTTTACAGAAAATAATATCGTGGTGTATACTGGCACATTCACATCCTAGATTAACCCTTATGTCATCACCTAGCTCAGATGCAGGTCGCTCCCGCGTGGTAGAACCATGGACTTTCAAAAAGTCTTTCAGGAATCGCACAGCGGACACACAAATTAATGCCTAGGGTTGTTCTGATACGATCAGAAGGCACTATATTACAATACACAGTTAACGAAAAGTCAGGCTGTACAGGCGTGCACGGCGCCATGATGCCCCCTCCCCTTACGGCGGTCGAAGGTCGCGTCAACTCCATGCAGCATGGTAGAAGGCATAAAATTAATGGAGTTTAAAACTAGACAAGGATCGAACACAGTGAAGAAAGCTATCATGGTCAAGAGCAGATGTTTTATAAATCGGTATACTAAAAAACTTTTTAATACAACTGACGAAATTAGTCATGGATTACTTAATTGAATTCGCGTTTGCCTACATAACACATCAAGCATTATTTTATTGCAGTCGCTATCGCAAATTACAATAAATCATTGTTTAAAAAATAACGTTTCTTATTACATATGAATTGGTAAATGGAAAAGGCATATCCATTGGATACGGGAATCACAGGACCCGTCGTACGGTGGGCCTAAATTCATCGTTAAACGTATTTCGTGATGATGACAATCTAAGGCATATAGTTGATGTTGGGGTTGCGGGTTGTTGCCGGGGTTGCGGATTGTTCGAAAGAAATACTGCGACCCCTGAACATAAAGGGCAAGAGAAGGAACATGGGCGGGTTTTAGTCAGTTCAAAACTTATACCCCCCCCCCCCTCGCACCGTCCAGAGAGGGGGTTATTTGATGATTTACATCCGCAAAAAAAACATAAAGTAGATTGCGTACCATGTATAAGCGTCACAAGCCCTGCTAGTGTGTAAACAGCTTGTGAGAGGATGTACGTGGGCTGAGCCGCCCACAGCTGCTTGATGTCATTGGTTTGAACCAGCCATTGCAGCCACTGCGGATACACACCGAGTCAGAAAATATACGGACCAATTGAGTATAGTATAGTAGGATTTGAGTGGATGAAAAAACTTATTTTATGGGCTAGGTTCAATAGCCATCACGCCGGTTCATGTCAGAAAAACTTACCCTGAGTATATAAAAGATATGGATATTTTTTAATAATTAAGCAATTTTAGAACAATACTTGGGAACGACCAGCTGATATTTCAAATTAAAATCAACAGGTGCAATACAACAAATACTTGCCTAAAATAACTGTTAAAAATAACGAAAGCAAAAATATTAATTCGCACAAATTATTCTTAAAGATTGGTAAAATGCTTGAATATAGAATTATCATGGTGTTACCGTATCGCCTCCGCCGGCTTTGGTTGCCATGTCGATGCGCGCGCGTCGATTCCGAAACTTGTCGACACAATGATTAAACTTATAATTTTGAGACCATCCATTTGTACATAGTGTTGTATTGATATAATTCGGGTTTCTTATCGACTTTTTCTGTAATCACTCGTATCTGAAAACGTTGAAAAGTGCCTCTTTGATAAAATGAGTGCAAGCGCTACAACTAAATCATAAAGGAGAAACATTTGAAAGTCGGACATTGTCAAAGGCTACCTGTAACCTACCTACATGTAATTAGACTTTCAACCGACCTCGGCGTGGAGGCGACGTCGGTAGCGAGTTTTGTTCAGAGGTCGTTAATTCTATTTGAGCTCGGCAGCGTTTTTGCCTACGTCAGTTAGTAGCACAGCATGGTGTTCCTTTATCTGTCTGATCTTTTATACAAACAGCGTGCTAAACACAATGCCCCTCTCCCCCCGGATGCAATGCAATGCCTCTGCGCCGGGCCCAGAGGACGCATTGGACCCACACCTGGGATAAAGTACATTATTATCTGTAGGTACGTCCAAACGCGGCGGTGACCACCCCTACCATTGTAGACCCCCAGCTGCCTAAATGCCAATATACAGATTTAAAAAGAACTTGGTATTATAGTTGTCATGGTGTGTTTTGTTTATATTCCCCTATCCATCTATATTATACACTCATATTTTGATATCGATATAATCAATCGACACTTGCCAACCCTTGTACGTTATCTACGTCGTGTAGTACGCTACGTGTCTACTAAATGTGCCAACGCGGGTGCCACATAGATTTGTTTTTTTTTTCGTTTTACTTCTTCGTAACACCTGCGTAAACTAAAAATATTTAACCTCTACCGATCTGTAATGTACTGCTAGTATTCTTTACACACTCTATAATGATATCTTCGATATTTAATATTCTTTAAGAAAGATAAATATTTATGATATCTATTGTTTTTCTTTACTGTATTGTGTACTGTGTGTACAATAAACCGGTCAAGTGCGAGTCGGACTCGCACGCACCGGGTTCCATAGCATCAGACAAAACAATAAAAAAAATGACGCTCGCTCCTTTTAATTAGATATAAATTACTGAAAATAACAATTTTTTGTTCGGTTGTATACCGAACAAAAAAAATGTTATTTTTAGTTTCTTAATGAAAAACCAAGTAAAGGCTGCTGTTTAATGAAAAAGTCCCATTTCTCAAAAACTAAATCTTAAAACTTGTTTAAGTTTTCGTTAGAGCTTTTTATACCATACTTACTAGCACCCTTTTTCAGAATTTTCCTCCTCTTTCTTCAGTAGATTGAGACACTAACTTTTACGTTCTCGTTTCTTATGATATCATGCTGAAACAAAGACCAAGCAAGATTAGCCCAGAACGATCGACACTGATAGTTTTCTTTTCACAACCAGCATTTAAAATGACATAAGTTGGTATAATAACATACTTGTTTGAAGAGAAAAATCACACCAGACTCCTTGTTAACCGCTGGGCTACTGCCAGCTTTATAGGTGTAACGGACTTATGGTTTGCTTCCGGGTAAACTGGGGCTCTCATCATAATCGACCTAAACGAGGCTTCGTACCTCCGGTACTGATGACTGAATAAATAATTTATCGAATTTTATCGTATAGATCGTACCTAAGTAAGATGTAAAATCGTTTATTTTTAGGGTTCCGTTGCCAAAACCAGAACCCTTATATTTGCCCTATTCTGCCTGTCTGTCCGTATTAACCATTGACACACATAGATGAAATTTTGAGAGTTAGTTTAGTTTTTAAACCGCTACACGTACAGAGCCGGATTTAGGGGGGGGGGCAACCAGGGCGAAAGCCCCGGGGCCTCCATAAGCAGGGGCCTCCACACTAGAGACTTCAGAAAAAAAACACTTTCAAATTTCAACTAGTAAACCTAGTAAACATCTTTTCCTTTGATATTTTTTTTTCGCTTTTACCTTTACTTACAGCCTAAAGTACTTTATACATACATGATTATTTGATTATATTAATCTTAAATATTAACAGAAACAGAAATCATTGATCTATATTTGTTCACTCCAATCAGGCAATCAGTGAAATATCAAAATCTCAAATGGCCCTGAAAAGCACTTACAATTTACTACCCATCTTGAGGGAATATCCCAATGGCTCAATGGCTCAGTGGGGTGGTACTTGCCCGCAACCTCGGAGGTTGGGTATTCGATTCCGTGTCTCGACCATTTAAAAAAAAAAGTATGTATATATACATTTGAATTAATTGCAGTATGTGAACAATTGGTGTTCTTCAATTCAAAAAACAAATAAAACAAAAACAAATCAATTATTATTGACTAATAATTTTTTTTCATATTTTTTTATGCAGCAAGGTATGCAGTTTGATAGGCAAATAGTTATTATTGTGACACAATTAAATGCCATCGAGATTTGGATTTCTGAATCACATCGAGAAGATGGATGCTGAAAATTTGCACACTGCAGCAGAAGCATGGTGAAAGTGTATACGGATGATTTAGAGCCTAGTCTTGGTAATGAGTTGGTTCAATATGTAACTTTGATTGATTCTTACATCTTTGATTGAGCTACATTCCCAAACCTCGAAATTGCATTGAGAATGTATTTGGTTTTGATGGTATCAAATTGCACTGGAGAGCGCTTATTTGCAAAAATGAAAATTATAAAAAATAGGCTTCGAACCACGATGGGACAAGACCGTCTATCGAAGCTTTCTCTCCTGAGCATTGAAAGCGATTTACTCCGAGAACTGGATTTCAGCGAAATCATCAACGATTTTTCGGCAAAAAAAGCCCGAAAGGTTCCGTTCGTTAAAACTAAAATTTAATCTCAAATAATTCTTGTTTCCGATTATATTCATATGTGTTTGTTAAATACTAAGTGAATCTGCTTGGTTTCACAATAAATTATTTATTGAAAAACTCGACTGAAAAAAAAATATCATTTTATTAGGAAAATAATTTGGGGCAATGGGGCCTCCACTCCTTTGTTGCCCCGAGGCCTCTGGACCCCTAAATCCGGCCCTGTACACGTATGATGTGAAAATAAATATTATTTAATATAAAAAATATAGGTTTAGTAAAATATCTTCGTATATAACTGTGTAGGGTGTGTCTATCGTGTGTGTGTCTATCAATGAGATGACTTATTTCCTCTACTTGTAAGATGGATGAAAGTGGGTTTAACTTAGTACCAGTAATCCGTAAAATAACCTTTAGAGCCGCATCTTTAGGAATCGCAATTCTCAGCGCATTGCAGATTATCTTACGAAACTTAAAAGTAGGACGCAATGACCTGCAGCGACTATCACAGTAGGGCGATGCCCGTGACTCTGTGACAACAATAGAATGATTATTATATAAATCATGTGATTTTAAGTTTTAGTAGGCTTAATTTTTTTCCTTATTTTATAAGCTACAATAGGAATTTCGGTCATATTATTGAACCTATTAATTAAACTAAATTATAACCTTGGTGTTATTTTTAGTTTAAGTAATCTAACAAAACGTTTTGAACATAAGCTGTGGTAATAACTTCTCGTTCCATGCAGGATTAGTAAAATGTCAAAATATGTGTCAAATGTCATCAATGTCAACAATTTAAAATCTATTTTGACTCGCGAAGTTAATATTTTACACAAAAGAAGAGTTGAAGTTGATTCGTGAAGTTCAAAGGGAGTCGAGATTTAAAATAAAATAAAAAATGTCGACGCTTTTCCGAAGCCTTTATGTAGGGTCGCGTAACTTGGTGAACAATAATTATATTTTTTGCCCTCAGGTTACATTCAGGATAAGAACTACTATACGGTGCCATACGGCTGTGGCCAATGCGTTTAGGTCCCAAAGAGTTAGGCCTAAAAAGGAGCCTGGGGAAATATTCAAATGGATATTACTGGTTTGTATATTTTAGAATACTTATAAAGTGCTCTCAATCACTCTCATAATTTTTCAAATAATAACCTTCAATTGGTATTTACCTTATTTAACTATGTAAGCTTTAATTCGGGCCGCAAAGATATAATTGTCATACTTATGGATGGAACACTTAATTTTCGTCAGGGCAGGTTTTTAGCTGTATCAATTGCCAGCGGAACAAATCAGTTTCAAAATATGTACTCTGGTTATCAAATAGTGTAATAACACTGTTTGTTGATATCAATATTAGTTATCATAATGGCCTTCAATAAAATATTTTTTTGAGAAAGCAAGACCAAGTGTTAAGATATAAAACCAAATGTCATTTATTCAAATTAAGCTGATAATCAGATCAACTCTTTTAAACATTACAAGAAACATTCCTGCAAAACGACCTCCCTTCACCACTTCCTAGTGTTTGAGCTGGGAAGAAGTAGTGGAACTAACTCCCCAGCAACTCAAGTGTTTGTAAAGTTATTGAACCAGATTTTATAAAATAATTTTTTTACAAGGTAAATTTGAGAATCTATTAAATTATTGTCACATGTCAGCTAGCAAACACTAATAATATAAAATAAAAATGTGCTCAAGTATAAATAAGGCCACATGCAATGCTGCATTATACATTATGGTAATAAGTTTAGAAGTTGCTGATGAAAAACTAGGACTATTCTATAAAAGAACGAAGCTAAACATAAAAGGAATTACTAATAACAGTAACCCTGGTCAACAAAACAACTAGTCACCACAAGCCGCGCCTGTTTATAAGCATAACACGAAGATCATCCATTACCTCCCTTGCCATATTATTTCAGGGAAAGAGGTAACCTAACCACCAACACTCCCATGAATGCAAGCAATGAAATAGAATGCTTTTAATCAAAAGTAAGATTTTACTTTAGCTTTAGATGGATTTAATTGCAGTTAATCTAGAAAAAAAGAAGGTAGCTTGTAATGAAACTTTACACCAGTCCCTACCTAGTCCAAATGAATTATGAACCTTATGAAGCTGGTGGAAGGGAGCATGTAGCATAATTATGCTTTTACTGTATAGGTTACTAGTAATTTTTAATTCTTAAAAAAAATAGATAGGTGCCCCAGGTTGCCCTGTATACAATGTGTCATGGACTAGCAATATTCTAGATACTTATGTAACAAGTGTTTTAATATGCTATTAGGATACACAGCCATTTTGAGATAATCTCTATGCATGTACAAGAAATTATCATATCTCTCAAAGTTTTGGTCTTACCGAGATGAAAATAGATTACTCTGAGAGCATCAAAATATTGTCTATTGTTTAAATTACGAAAATGTAAGCTCATCATTTCTTAGATAAAGAAAGTCCAAAAAAAAAAATGCAATTCAATGTAAAAAAAATGTGAAAATATGGTTGTTTATTTTTTTTAACAAATAAATTTGACTACTAGAATGTTTATTATATAAGTACATAAAATATCTCAAGGCCGTAGGTCGCTACACATTGTAGATTAAATTTTATAAAAAGATACAGTTTTAACATTATTTTTAGATGATTCCAGTCAGCTCTTTCGGTTTGGGCTGTTGGCAGGCATACCGCTTGCAGTGGAAGTTGGGACTCATTGACATGATGCAATCTAAAACAAATGCTACACCTGTTAAAATGCCAAGCGAGTGAGTCGTGAAACATTGTTATGTCAATATGTTATGTGTTATTTAGCAAGAGAACAGAAAACAACATATACTAAAACTTGCTTGTAAGATGTTGGATTACAGTTCACGCCATCACAGAGAGAAGACTATTTCTATTTTATTCTAGTCTATTACTACTTTATATTATGTCCCAGTAGAAATTTTGCAGGCTGATTTTGCTCTCCCGGCCACAAATTTTACAATTGCCTTGCTATCTTTGAAATTCCTCTGTAATGGTACTTTTATTGATGTTCTTTTTATTTCCTGGGTTGTACCAGAGGTAGACATACTGTAGTATGTCTCAGAGTTCAGTGTACCTGCAAAGGCCTCTAACTACTTCCATAGCTATCTGTTCTTTGCTGCTCTGCTCCAGTTTGGAGTAACCTACCGTGAGTTTAAGTTTGGACTCCCAACTTTTGTTGGGTCAACCCCTATTTCTTTTTCTGCTTCCAAGGAACTAAGCTTCTATGGACTTTATCCCATTCAACCTGGGGGCTCTGTAACATATTATATGACCCACCAATCCCCATTTCATTTGGTCTATCTTAGTGAGGATGTCTGTCCCCCGGGTCTGTGTTTCTTGATTATTTATACCAGTTACACACAATATGTGTGTTGTAATAGTAAACATGGTGAATATCCTGTTTCAAATGCTATAAATAATAAGAATGGTTATATAGACATAATACTGACTAAGTCATTTTAAAAACTTACAGATTTACTGAGATCTATTCACTTTCATAATGTCTTTCAGTGACCAATATCTTTTCCATCCATTGGTTATTCTTTTTTTTATTTCTTTGGTAGTTAGATAGTTTTGAGAGATTATTTGTCCCTTTGTGTGTGATTACTGCTACATATTCCAGAGGTTGGTTGTTGAATGTTTTTTATGGGATCGAATTTAATAACAGTTTTATTTTGCTTGTATTCATTGCCAGCCAATCTTTATTATTGTCTTTGTTTGGCTCTTGTATCATGGCACTTAAAGCTTGTGAGGGTTTTTCTTTAAACAAGTAATATCGTCTGCAAATCAGAGATGGTGTTTCTTTTTTCTTTAGTATCCTTCCATCTATGCCTAGCCCGAAATCGTCTCATTCAACATTTCTGAATATGTTTTCGAGCACTGTTGAAAATAATTAGTGCTACAGGTCACCTTGCCTGACACATATTTAATTTTGAAGGTTTGTCCTGTTTCCATTTGTAGTGTTGCTTGCATTATTATGATGCCTTGGCTGTTGTTTTTCTAAGCTCTAATAGATTTGCTTATGTGTGATACTATTAAAAGCTGAATGATCAATTAAAACCATGTATACCGATCCGGGATCCCTTAAACTAGCTATAAGTAATAAGTTTTTTTATATAAAAAGCAAATTAATCAACATTGCCGGTCAGCTGTACTTCTCAATGATTTATTGTGAATGGTTGATTGGTGAATGGTGGTTGATGAATGGTTTATTGTGTCGAAATCTTTTGAAGCCACGCTGTTCAGTAGACTGTACTACTGTCTACGCAGCAGCTGCAGGTTTTCTCCAAGATATAGTAATATCTTGGAGAAAACCTTATAAGTACACGTATGTCATCTTAATCAAATTATAACTTATATAAAATCGGTGGGTAGGTAGGTATTTAATTTGCTGCTGAGCATAGTTTTTATGGTTAACAATTGATCAGCCCGTGAACAAACATTAATTAGTATCTACTTCACATAGTCCAGCAACGCCATGAAATGATTAACCTTCAAGCGGTCGCGCGACGTCGAAACGAACGCGTTCAATACAATTTCGCTGATAGTACTTAACAATAATTCCCATTGAATCCATATTATACTCTTAGTAGCTTGTCATAGAGTATAAAGTTTGCCACCCAAATGAATATGCAACATTGCTGACACCAGCCAGACGTACAATTAAATTAACCCAGCTATACATATAAACTAGTTTTGTTGATAAATCTGTGCATTATGTGAGATTTAAATAGAACAATAGTAAAATTAATTATTATGTATATTTATTTTATCTAGTGTAAAAATATGTCTTTAGTCAGTATGTTTAAATAAGCACTATATGGTCTCTAATTCCCCCAACGCATAATCTGCCAGTTCGGAATGCAATATGCTTTTTTGAAATAATGATGCTGATAGATTATGTTTGTCGTATGTTAACGCGTTTTGTTCTTGGTTTATAGTGTTACAGAGCTGGAAAAGATGGAATACTCGCCAGTAAAAGTTAAAGGACAGTTCCTTCACGACAAAGAAATTCTTATTGGACCGAGAGCATTGATTGATATAGACACTCCAATTCCTAGGTCAGGCTCTTTGGTATCAGACCCTAAGAGGAATCAAGGGTGGCTTGTGATAACCCCATTTATGCTGTCTGAAACAGGGTAAGATATTTCATTTGTTCCATTACTTACTGCATTTTTTTGATGGTTTTGGATGATTGATACCCAAAATTCGGCCTCTTTGATCAGAGTAGAGAAGGGCAGGAATAAATGACATATTATTTAACTAAGTCCTAAAAGCTCGACTAAGTTCACTGTCTGACCATCAATAAATTTTATTAAAAATATCTCGTTTCAGAGAAATAATTCTGATTAACCGCGGCTGGATCCACCAAAATATGCGTCCGAAAGAAAAACGGGAACCATCTCTGGTGAAGGGGGAGGTCGAGTTGGTTGGTGTTGTAAGGCTTACAGAAAAACGCGCACCGTTCATGCCTAAGAACAATCCAGAAAAAGGGTCTTGGTTCTCACGGTAAGTTTTTAAATAAATCCATGAGATAAGTAGTCTAAGTCTAAAACGTGGTGCAGCAGACGTTTTCATAGGGAAGACCGTGAATCGGTAAAAAAAAAAGCATGGGTCGCCCTCAAGCTAGATGGAGCCTCAGTCTTGCCGAGAATAAACTTGAACGGCATTCGACTGATGATGCCTATGTCTTAGTAGTGAACTGCTGTAGACTTGGTGAGTTGAGTTAGAACCTTTATCCCGGTGTCCTGTTACAAATATTTGTAATAGGTCACCGGGATAAAGGTTTCGGTAAGCCTTGCACGTTCAGCCAAAACGCATTGCAAACGATGTGCAACTGCGCATTTAATTTATAAAATATATCCAAAAGTGCACGGTATATGTGGGCTGTGTTCTTATAGTTATAATGTTGTTGAGGATAGAAAGCTGATCTGGTTTCATACCTAATTACTATCGGCACAGTGTACCGTTGAATGCCGAGTCATTGTGATTGGGGTGGAATTCACACCAGAGTCGTTACGCACGGCGAGTGTGTTATGTAGCTTAGAACAGCTGTGACAAATTTCCATGTGAATCAAACGCAGTTTTTAATTCACTTACGGAGAAATAAAATAATAGAACGAAAAGTATATCACTATGAAACTATGATTAATATTGCTTTTATACCCGCGCTTTGCCTTCTCGGGCTAAAGGAGAAGCACATTTAAAATAACCATGTTTATATAACATATTCTGTTGATAAAGCCAATTCAAATTTTCATTACATATGAAGGCTTTAGAATCATGGGCCTCATGCTGTAAAAAAAAAACAAACTAACGACTGTTCAAATGCCCATATTATAGTTAGTGGGTATAGGGATTTCAAGTTGCTAGTCTGTAGCGAAATTAGAAATAATAAAAGCTCTCGTTGCTATAAATGAAAAAGCACTCGTGTGAAAACCTAATCGTAGAACAATAAGAGCTAGTTATCCAGGAAATTTATTAAAAAAACTACCTGCTCGTGTTTCTATCATAGATGACATTAATAGTCGAAAGATACCAGAAGTTGTAGTCGTTCTTGTAATCGTGTTTATGCGTCCCATGAAATCTGCACTTACTTACAAGTACATGTACTTTTTTTCAGAGATCTAGACCAGATGAGCGCCTATCTGGGCTGTGCTCCCGTTTGGCTTGATGCGCGAGGCATATCAGACCCACCAGAAGGATGGCCTATTCCTAACCAGACAAGAGTCACTTTGAGGAACGAGCATCTTTCCTATATTGTCACTTGGTGGTCACTTTCAATACTAACAGCATTGATGTGGCGTCGTTTTTTTGTTAAGAAATTGCCGTTACTGTAAATGGACTGTGTTCTTGTGTTATGTTGTCACAGTTGATTGCATTTTAAATGAAACTGTGCGCATTTCAATCATGTCTGTAGGTAGATAAATAAAAAGAAATTGTCTTTAAGGCTCATTCGTTGTAGACTGTCAAAGTTAATCATGATCAATATGAGTGTTTGTAATAGAACTAGGGTGTAATTTGTTGCATAATTGAATTTTCATAACAAGCAAAGTGTATTTGTTATTTAACAAAGTTTTGCGGTAGCGAGAGCACGGTATTTCAATTGTTGAGACGCATTGTATTTTATTACTTTTACTCCATATCTTTAAAAATAATGCATTTGGTGTGGTAGAGTGCGTTTCCGAACTTCCATATAATTAGTGTGACGGCCACTGGTAGAATGAGAATTGTAATTAATATTTTTTTTTTTGTCTCAAGAAGTCAATGCTAATATTAATCAAAACAGGCCACACACCGCTTTGAGTAATTGGAACAGTGATGAATCTACATCCAGCCTAAACATTTGGCGCGCCGGCACTACCGGTTAAGGCTTAAAGGTAGCTTTCGAATATAGTTATTGTTAGAATTCGTAAGTTTCGTACAAAGCCGTTTCCAATTGCTAGTACAATTGCAATTTTAACACTTGTGTCGCTAGCAGCACAAACATTCACAAATCACCTTATAGCATGGCAAATAATAAAAAATATTGAAACCTTAACTATCAATACCGTCCCGTTGCTACAATTTAATGCCGTTTTGTTGTATTAATTATATTGACGCGGCCAATTTACCTACGATGCAGCGATGTTATGCAAATCTATCAAATTGTTTTTAATTCATCGAAATTCAGTCATAAAAATGATGTAGTGTTTAGATGCTTTCTTAAATAAATATATATATACCTGTGAAGCGATATTTCTATTTGTTGGGGTAATTAATTAAACACAGCTTTTGATTGAGATCGAATTGGACACATGAGTTTATTTAAAATATATAACCAAATAAGTTCACAAATTAATTAATTTAATTTATAATAAAATGATCAGAAAATTTAGACATCTTATGAATAATCACATATTTATAGTTAAAAAATCGAACCAGATACAAACGTTGTCACAATAAAATACTTGAATATATCATTGATAAAAAGGAAATTAATTCCCGGAATTCATAAATAAACCATAAAAATATGTTAAAATGAAAATATTATGATATAATAAAAAAAAACAGAAAAATTTAAAATTCCATTTGTTTTCACTCCACCTATACCAGTAAACCTAGGTGAAGATGCATCCGAATATGCGATTCCCATTTTTAGAGAGAGTAACCAAGCAAATCAATATGTAGCATTGTATGATGAGAACATTAACACTACGGTGTTACACGCTACTAACATTTAAGATTTGTACCCGGCTTTGGGTGATTCTGGGCTGATATAATGGACATTTAAGATGCAAAATGAAAGAATATGACATGATTTCTAAGAATACATCTTACTATTTATATACAACTGAAGAAACAAAACCTAAAATTAAAAGTTACTTAATAGTTTTTTTCTAATAAAAATTGTATATTACGATCTTAACATAAGATATCAAATAAACTATTCATAATTAATTAAAATCGCAAATTAATTTAACTCTAATTATTAACCATCACATAATCGAAATTAAGTAAATACCAAATTCAAACGAATTCAACACTTACAATTATATACATATAATATAATACAGTCAATTTTAACTACATACAAATGACAATAAAGGTGTCCATGCACACTATACACACCTTCATAGAACACAGCAAATTGTTTACTCTCTGCCTGATATAAACAAATGCCTTAGGCAATACCTACTACAGCAGCCTGTGTATGTATGGGACATCTTTATATTCATAGGCAAGGACAATTCAAAAATATAATTTATAGGTTTTATAAATATTTGTCCTTGTGATAGCTTTAAAAAAAATATAGTTTTTCGGCCTGTTTCCGATAACAGGTTATTTGTATGAGCAGTTGGTATCGTTCTAAGAGTCCAGTAATTAATAACAAGTTATCGGAATTAGTACGCGGGAGAATAGAAGGCTCAACAAATGTTGATAATTTAGAGATTTAAAATCCAATTTTGTAGCTCCGCTTGATTCTTATTCCCAATTGATGTTATAATTTTATTAGATGATTAATAAAAACTTAACTACTTACTAATATTTATGCCAACACGATAAACGTGAAGACCTGACATGAACACAGGCAATATGAACTTAAATTCAAGCGGGCAAGTCAAAATTTGAGACATGAATTTGTGGCACATGCACTGGATCAATTTTGGGTGTCGTTTTGTAGTCACAAATGCCACATTCCTTTAGTTTCCATTCCCATCCCATGATTTGGACAGCGTGTAGAGTTTGGGCCTCTGTGTGTTGACGCCGAAGCATCCCTTCCTGTAATTTAAAATCATTTTTATATCACCTAACATTAATTATATGTTTTTATTTATTTGAGAAGAATTCATGAATACCTTGATCTTTTCCCATTTATCATCGACTTCTTGAAGCCATGAGTTAATTTGTCTGCCGTTGCAGCGGGAGCGCTGCGCGTTGCGTTTCTCTTCCTGCTCCGGAGCCAATACATTGTAGACTTCCTTGTCTCGAAGTATCGTGCACACGGAGAACGGGAGAGACTATAGTAAAAAGAACATTAGTTGAAACAACGATATTATTTTGTATGAATTAAAAACGCATCACATTCAACAATAAAGAAATGGCTTCTGAACAGTACTGACTATTGGTTAGTTGCACCATTAACCAATAATTCCTAGACGCAACTTCTCTAAGCAAGCATTTAATTTTAGACATAAAAACCTATTTATTTTAGATTTACTGTAAATATCCTTTTAATTGCCTTGAAATCATTAAATAGTAGTCATTAAATTGATAAATTAGTAACGTCACAGTTTGCTATTGCGATACAAAATCTATGGAAAATGGAAACCTTTTGACAGATAAAAAATGTCAATTGATTGGTGGTGCAACTTCCGTACTATACCTGTACTGCATAGGTTGGTATCACCGAGCCAGTTGTTGACTTGCGTGCGCGCCGCGACTTTTTCGACGACGATAACCACTCAGTAGGCTAGACATAAGACAGACTTCAACAAAATGTGGTCCTCGACTGTATGACCATGGTTAGGTTAGGTTAGGTTAGCAACGCCTATTTAGCTATGCAACGTTAATACAAAGTAATAGGCGACGTATTTCTATCGATGTTATAATGAGCCATCGGTTTCATGAAGGTTGAACTTTACCTGGTTTGCCACAGCGCGTTCAGCGCGCCCGTGAACGCGTAATATTTCTTGTTCGACAGCCAACACAAGTTTCTCTTTTTCTACTAGATGTTGTATGCGTAACCCGGTTCTGAAAATAAAGAACATTTGAGTAGACCAGTTTATGCCAATTCGATAGTCAGATACGAAAAAAAAAGCAAGGGGCCATCCTATAATCACGTGAGGTTTTTAATCTACTTATCTAACTCCCTTCCCCCTTGGTGATACATCGTGAGGTTTTAGGCTACCTCTCCTCCCTATCCCGTTTCCTTCCCATTGTGATTGACAGTAATTTTTTCTGACCCTCCCCTGCCCCCACTTAACCTCACGTGATTAAACGTACACCCCTAAAAGGAATCTATGTGAAGTTGACGTACCTCTCCTTTTCTTGAGCAATAAATTCATTAATCATCTGGGATGGTAGATTAGGTGGTATTTCTACTTGAGGATCAGGGTTAACATTGCCCTGGAGAGTGTATGTGCACCGATTCATCAAATATTTATTAAAATCTTTTGGAGGTTTTGGCTTTACTGGAAATAAGCTCCTCTGGCGACGTTCAATCTGTAGAAATAGAATAAAACAATCGTTCGTAAGTTATCTCCATCACAATATAGGACTCCTAAATCGTCATTAGAACTAACCTGCTTCCGTATATGAATGTACATTTGATACGGATTGGAATGAGTGATGTTATGGCTGGCACTGGATTCATGCGACTGCTCATTTTTGGATTGATCACGAGAGTGACCGTCTTTTGATGCTTTAATTTTCCTCTTTCGTGGATGTAGCTCCACATGGCCTGAATTAGCTGTTAATGATAGATAAATGTTACAATCAAAGTTTTCTATTAATATTCTGTAGGGTGTATTTTTATACTGAAAACGCTTCAAATCGGTGTCAAAAGTTATGACCACCCGAGGTTGCAATGACGCCTTAGAACAGTATTGTTTCAATTTTGTTCCATGTGGGACAGAGATATCGCTAGAGATCCTATATAACTGTCTCTTTCTCATACCAAAAATACATTAAGGCTGGGTTGCGCCACAGAAGAAGTTATAGTAAAGGTTTGTGTCAAATTTAACACTAACAGTAACGCTGCCTTTAACAGTTGCAGCAAAATTAGTTGCACCAGCGAATTCATTAGCTTTGTTAAAGTTAAAAGTGTTGCAAGTCAAATGAGGCGTGATTTACCCCAAGTTCGACGCGGGTAACATTTTTAAATATGCCAATACTAATCATAAAAAACGTAAAAACTCGTTTCTGCGCTGTCATCGGTGTCACTTCATTTTATTGATGTTAGGGCCTATGCACACCACGATTTTTAAACGCGCCGTCGACGCGCGTTTTGGGAACGCGCGTCGCCGGCGCGTTTTTATCCTGCAGAGCAGTTTGTTGTCGTTTGTATCGATACAAACGCGCGGCACCGGCGCGTGTGTATCGATACAAACGCGCGGCACCGGCGCGTCTGTATCGATACAAACGCAACGAGGGAAAGGGAAGTGTGAATCTACGCTAGTAGCAATCGAGCGATTTGGTGCACCGCACGTCTTTGGAACAAAAAAATGGAGCCTTTCGACACAGAAAACTTCATAACTGAAATTCAAAACCGGCCAATATTGTGGAATTTACGATTGCCGGATTATTCGTCGTTTGCATCGCGTCTGTATCGCTACACACGCGCGTCTGTATAGCTACACACGCGCGTCTTTATTTATACAGGTGTGCAAAGGTCTACAGGCTGCGTCTGACTTGCGTGCGTATCGCGTCTGTATCGCTACAAACGCGCGTCGACGGCGCGTTTAAAAAACGTGGTGTGCATAGGCCCTTAGCTCGGTGTCGGTTAATTTTAAATATTTCTCTCAAGGAAGCTTAGAAATATTTTTAATTTAATAATCTTTCGGGTTCTGGTGCACTGTGGGAGAAAATAAAAACATGGACGAAAATTTGCTTGCAAGCTTTCAAACAAAGTACCTACTAGTCTAAGATCCGGCTGCAGAATCAGTGTACTCATCGAGTGCTTGCTGAAAACCAAATTTTTACACATATTCATGATTAGGAGAATTTATATCCACCAGGTTGCCTATCAAAATGTGGCCGCTAATATTTTTAATTAAATTATTAATAATTTTAGAAAAGAAAGAAGTTTCTTTTGGAGTATTTATTATTTTGAGTCGTACCTACTATTGTTTGAATCGGAGGTTGAGAACACTAACATCTGACGCATGCGCAATGGCTTTAAACCGTCCGACAGCTGGCAATCGCTATCCTCGTCTGACTAGTGGTGTTACGCGCTAGCTCTCTTTCACTCTACTTTTAATATTTACTATATTTATTAGCCAGCAACCCTTATTGGCGGCCAGATTTAATTAAGCAACCGTATATAATAATATACAGAAAAAAAATAGCTTTAATTTGATATATAAATTATAAATGTACGTTGTGGGTGTATAAATGTAACAAATTCATACCCGTGTATACCTGGCTGCGAAGAGGTGCGGCCAGGTGCGCAACGGCAACCATAATTTTTCAGAGTCTTTATTAAATAGATGTTGCCGTAAAGTAGACGACATTTCATTGAAAAAAAAAGTCAATGAAATTTCTTACGGATTATGAATTATTAATAATTTAATTAAATATACTAGCGGCCACATTTTGATAGGCAACCTGGTGGATATAAATTCTCCTAATCATGAATATGTATAAAAATTTGGTTTTCAGCAAACACTCGATGAGTACACTGATTCTGCAGCCGGATCTCGTACTATACCTTTTTATTGATTTGTCTATTCAACGCGTTTGACAGTTGACGCTTACTTTAACACAAACGCTAACACTAACCAGCGAAAAGTGATCGGTTACCGTTACGGTTAAAGTTATGACGTCATTTAACTATTTGTCAAATGGTACAACTCATTTTTGGCCTAACCATTACTTTAACTGAATTTTCGATGTTTGTTAATGTTAAAGTAAGATGGTGCAACCCAGCCTAAAACAATCTTGCTTTAAGTCGTTATGTTAGCCACCTGACTGGATTTTTAGTAGTAATAAGATACAACTTACATTCTGCCCTTGACGAACTTGATGATGACACAGTGTGGTCGTGATCTTGGCCCTAAAATAAAAAGCACTTCAGTATTAATATTGAAAACTTTTAAAATCTGTGCATACAATTTAAAGCAATATTTTCAAAAGGATCGTGTGAGTTATATTCACTACTATTGTTAAAAAGTTGAACTACTCATGTACTTACAGAGCCCGAAGGTGTAGGACTTTTATTGGAATTCAAGTTAGCTTGAGCTTGTCCCGCCCCGGAGCGGCTGTCATTCCCTGTCTGAGGGGACGTCCTCTCCTTATCTTTATCCCCGTCATTCGTCCTATGAGAACGGAGGACTCTCTGTCCAGCCTTCGGACGAAAAGTAGGTTTATGAGCATATGTTAGTTCAGGTATTTAGAATAATCATTAAATTATAGTTAAAATAAAAAGGAGGCTTTGCATTCTGTAACACTAACACACGAATTTTTTGTAAAATTAGAAATAATTGAATGTGGATTTTAATTACCTTTCCGCCTTCGCCTCTCTTGTCATCCGAGGTCCCGTCGGAGCTATCCGAAGTTTGCCCAGCATCAGTACTCGTACACGGAATGACGTATGGTAGCGTTGATGCATTACCGCGTCCCTTTCCGCTACCCCTTTGACCTGTTCCACCTAATGAAATTAGTTCCAACACAAAAAAGGGAATACTATTGCAAACCATCATTGTTTAACGAGTAACTAGTATAATGGTTTCACAATGAACAATATTGTTATGAAACGGCGAAACACCGAGAGAATTGAAAGGTATTGTGGAGACCAGCAGTGGGGGCAACAAAGCCTAATAAAAGAATGGATGTATGAGAAACTTTAAGAAAATAGGACTGAGTCTTACCCTCGCCTTCTTGTTCATTTCTATTGCCAGAGCCGCCCGCGCCACCTGGAATCACAATCTTGAGCGGCGGGACCTTGGGTGCCGCCTCGTGAGTCTTCGTGTCCTCGTCGCCATCATTATTATCCTTGTTTTGGTTTGGCTTAGGACTAGCAACTGGGCTTTTTCTATCTTGTTTGCCTACTTGCATTGAGCCACCTTTTCCTCCGCCAGACTTGCCCTAATAACAATTGTATTTTAGTTAGAAAGGTAAAATCAACCTTTTTTCTTTTGCCTCTACATTTAATATAAATACCAAGAGCCTTCATACCTTATATTAAAAAATAACATGCACATTATTTTATACAATGACTGCGCTCAATACCTGATGTGATCCTTGCGCGTTAGCCTTAGAGCCTCCACTGCCTCCTTTCCCCTGCGCTTGCATATTCCCCTTCCCGGAGGAACCCGCTCCTCCCTTGCTTACATTCTGTCCGCCGCTGTTTTTGCCCAGCGGTATAGCACCTGTCTTACTTGCAGGCCCCGGTGGTTTACTGCCGGTAAGGATACTGTGAATACGCAAAATTAGAAAGTTAGGTCAATTTCTTAGATTAGAGACTTTATTTTTTATTTCAGCCTTATTGCCGGGACTATTGTCAAAGGCCGTCGATGTAATATGCTATGATATGAATCAAGCGTACCGATTCATATCATATCATATATCAACTCTTTCTAGAAAGGCATTACTGATGAGGATAATCTTATGATCACGTCTTACCGTCCAGGTCCCCCGCGCGCCACCGGAGCCGGTTTGCCCATTGGCTCCTTCTCCTCATTGTCCTTGCGTTTCTTCCGTTTGGAAACGTCATCTTCAGTCGTTTCCGTGTCTGCGTCTTCATGCGGCCGTTTAATGCAGTCGTCTTGAGTCGATGACACTACCCCGCTACTTAGCTGATTACCATCTGAAAACAATATAAATCATGTACTGAAAATTTGCTCAGAATTAATGTGTCATGGACATGCGTTATCTTTAGGAACAGTCATTTTAACAAGTTTATTTGTTAAAAATTGTTCTTGATTCTTGGAATTTAAGCTGGGCCAATACTATGAGAGACAGATCGTCATGTTACTGAAACCCTTAATTCTTCAGGTAATACAATTTATTTTTGTTTTGTTGTATGGGTTTGAAGTGTAAAACACACTTACACATTATTTTGAAATGACTTGACAACACCTCATATTTTAAAAATACTCACGGTTTCTTTTTTCTTCACCTGTATTTTCTAAAAACCGAAAGATATAATAATATAAATATGTAGGTCTGCACATTAGCTGCATAAATAGCCGTGCTCATTCAAAATTCTAACAAACAAACATACATTCATACAAACTGACACAAGACAGAACATGGTTCTAATCTTTTAGTTTCAGCAAATTTGTGCCAGAAAGAAAACAAAACATTTTATATTAAAGATAAATATATCTATTAGTATTTAGCAGTTTTGACATCGTGAGCCTGTAAGTCAGTAACACGACGTAGCCATCTGGCGGCGTTTTAGGGCGCCGGTTTTCGATGCTTTCAAAATACGAAAGTTTGCTTTTTGTGCCTCTAACCGTCTCGGGTCTCGGCTGCGCCCCCTTTTTCCTGTGCGGTGACGTCCTTGCCATCGAAATGTTCCCCCTGGGCTAGGGTCTCCATGTTGTTCCGCTTACTGCAATCGCTGTTACCACTGGCATTGCAACCTTTTTTGGTGCTGTCATCCCTTGCCCGACTGACGTGTGTTGCTCTCGCGTTATTATCTGTTTACATAAACCAACATGTTCCACATAAATAGGAACTTTTTCCTGTGTGAAGTATTTACAGTAGTTTTTTTTAAATGCTGTAATGTAGGTTTATCTAAGTTGGTAAGTACCAGTATTGTATACATATAAATATATTTGAATGAGACAAAAATAATTGTGATAAGCATTGTCTTACTTCAGTACAATAAATAAAGAAGTTTAAGGCAAAACTATTTATTTGTTAAATTTTCACAATATGGAACATAGGTACGCTGATTAGGATCTTGCAAAAAAAAACAGCAAAATTACATTATTTTGTCTCATATGGTAAAAATCAGGCATCATGAATAAATATTCCATTTTAGAATTTAATTGGAATCTGATCACAATCAAAAGTAATCACAAATAATATACATTTAAATAAATACTATGGATATTAATCGCGCAGTGTTTTTTTTTTGTACAAAGGCAAAATGGTTAAGTAAATAAACTATATTTCATCTATTCTACATAATCATAATCTAGACTATTCCCAATTACTATTTGAATAACATAAATTATAAATTTACTTGTACTGTCTTTCATTTGCCATTAAAAATACACAAAAACAGCAATTTTGTATCAAAAATATGATAAATAAATACATAACTTACAAGTTTCTACTCTGTTATGGACCCTGTCTTCTACTTAATTAATTATATAAAGTTGTATTATTACCAATGACAAACATGGCTGTTTTATTTTTTTTGAAGGTTAAGTTTGAATAAAGGTTATTCAAGTGAAACAAATAAATGATGTGACTTAGTATCTATTTATTTTATTGTAACAACCACTAATTAAAGGTTGATACATTATAATATATCCTTTGAAATAACCAAAGAATAGCTGTACTTATTTGACATTGAAGTGCATATTTTTATAAAGTCACATAATATAAGTACTTAATTATTACAGGTGAATAAATATAATGTAAGCAAAATACTTAATCAGCATGGAGCATTAACTTTGATGTGTAGTTTCAATTATTTTTCCTTGTTTTAAAGAATTTATTGCACTATAACTTCCTTGAAAGTAAATGATTTTTCTATGGGTCAGAATAATTATTAGATTCCTCACAAAATAAAATTAGGAGCATACCACTCCATACTTTTGTTGATAATGACAATGGACCACTGCTAAGGCAGAATATTGAAAAAATAGATTTGTTACTGGAATAATTAATATTTCATGAAACACTGAATTACGAATTTCCCCCCAATCGAAACGAAACACTTACCCACATATACAAAATACTATTTTTTATTTTATTTTATGACACTTCGAAACGTAATTACCTCAAAACCTCTGCAGTTATTTACAAAGGGTGTCAATAAAGCGTACTACGACTGGTTATCACTGCAAGTTTGACAATCCATTAGTCAAGTGTTTCTAAAATAATCATATGTCAGATCATCAATATGAGTTTATGCAGGGGTCACAGCACGACCGCGACTGATGTGCGGCGTGCATCATGATTTTAGTTAACTCTCTTTGGCGAATAATGAGTAAACGTGAACTCCCCTTTGTTGTGCGAGAGCGTCCTCCTTTGCATTTCACGTAGTCCGACAGTTTGAAGAGTTTATACTCGTCCGTAAACTGAATTTTTACACAATAAAATCTTATGCTAAATCTGTCCGCTAGACCGCCACGAAGTTGGCGTCAAGGATCGGCCATCATTCGACAGTCCAAGTAACACGCCCCAAATCGCTCCTTTCCACGAACAAAGTCTAACTAAACGTAAGTACAGATTAAATTTTAAAAGATAATAACTCATATCATAACACAAAAGATTATTTGCGTTTATATTTAAAACAAATATTGTATTTTTTTTTTAATTAATTTAAATAAAAGAATACTCTTATTCAATAAAAATGGCAAAGATACAATGCCGGCATCGATTTTTGCTCTTCGAACGAACCGAAAACGTACGAACTTCACACAGATAGGTTACTCGCTCGGTCAACGTCGGCGTCGTTCCTTTACGCGTTAACGTCATTGTGAAATTTAAATAAAGTGGTTAAAAAAATATCAACAACTATTGCAAAAGTAAAACAAATTAATAATATTTTAATCAAATTAAACCCTGGCGAGTATACATCTAGTTTCAATAATAAATTGAAATTAATTATTATTAATAATTATGTTATCATCAGATCTACATTTTAGAAATTTTTACAATTATTATTTACCTATATTAATTTATTTTCTAATCTTGAATCTTTAATAAAAAAAAAACCTCAGCCCATTATTTAGGGGTTTATTAATTTTATGTCGACCCATTTTTCAATAATAATTACACTTACAATGTCAATCAAAAGTAAAGTTTAAAAAAATGTACCAATGTTGCCACAGCCAAAATGAATCTGCTTACTTTCTACCAATTTGGTATTTTTTGTCTTTTACATTATTTGCAATTTAAAATAAATTTGATTATTGGCGCTTATTGATATGTATGTCAACTTGTTTTTGTTATTTATTGTTAATGCATGTGGTGTTGACTTTTACATAATTTGCTGGGTTGCGTAGTAATCGAATTTCAAGAATGTAGTCATTCTAAAAATAAATAACTAAATTTAGCTCAGCGATTAAGTACATGAATTTTGATCATTTTAAGGACAAGTGCTCGAACTTATGTTGGTACAGATTAACGTGTTTACGGCGCGTATAAACTCGTACGAGCGTTACCGCGCCTATGAGTGCGTAAAAGCGCGAGCCGCGAGAGAAATAAACAAATTGCTATCGACTGACACTCTGGTTCAAGCGGCGAACACGCGAACAATAATGTGAAATAAGCTGATAACCATCCAGCTGGAAACAGTTGCAGCTGACGGGGCGTCGGGCGAGCGTATCCTTACGGAACACAGGTGGCCTATGCGATCAGCGGGGCTGGCTGATCTGGGCTGGCAGATCTGAGCTGGATGATCGTGTAATCAAGCTGGCGCAAGACACTACAAGCCGCTACCCACTTTCGTTGACACACGCTAGTCTTAACCCCTTGTATACCGGAACGTAGATCTACGCGAGACACAATGCGTAATTAATTGTGTCTGTAATTCCGGCATACAAGCGGTTAAATCACTCTAGGTTTCAGACTAGCGCATTTATTGGCACGCATTTGCTCGTAGCTATCGGCTAATGCACGCACGCGCGTTAATTCCGGCGTGTGTTCGCTAGAACCGGTGAGTTTTGTGTCACTGCGTCTTGTGGCCGCTAAACCAAGCTTACAGCTTATAAGCGCCTCAACGCTCGTACGAGTTGCGCGTTAATCAAAAGGCGCGTGCTCGCAATCCAAGGGCGACTTCACTGGCCGAAAATACGCTTTACGCTAGAACACCCTTGGATCGTGTGCGTTCGTCTTTTTAGTAATTTATTGAGTCTTAAGCGTTTCTTTTACACCCGCTTAACCTGGGACGGCCACTTAATAACCATGATTTTAACAAAACTCCTCAGATTTTATGAAATTGCTGTTCAAGTTTTTGCTTAGTTTAATTTTTTTTTAACACATTAGAGGTACTGTATAACAACTTGGAATGGGCTGTTATCAACTACTTTATTTTCATGAAATCTATAGAAGTCAGTAGAACTCGAAATAGTCAAACTATTTTCATGTTTAAGCTTAGTATAAAACTAACTGAAAATGTTCCCTTTGACAAATTCAGACCAATGTGGAGTAGATCTAAAAAGTGAGGTAGGTTTAATCACACAGCAAATAATAATATAATAATCGCGTTCAAGGTGTCAGTGTCTTACGTTAAGAAATAAACCATACAGTTTTTCGAGTGATTCGAGGTAGCGGGAGGAAAGAGTTCGTGCAGAGTCGTAGCAGGAATTGAGTTATGCCTTTGCCCACCACAGGCAACGTCAAATAAAAATCGCGACTTTTAAAGTATTTTTATTTTTTGCTAACTCTACCATTAAAAAGACAAAGTTGCTTAATTACCCATCAGCAAATAAACTAAACGGGTAATTAATGTTACTAAACTTTTATTAAATAAAATGTCGCATTCACTCTGGTTTTACTGAAGTACTGGATTTCAACCCAGTCGGAGCTCGTCTAAGAATGACGATTGGATAAATCGATATACCCTATTAACATAGTTAAGTACATCGGAAGTCGAGAAATGTGCATTTGCTTACCAGATGAGATGGCGATTTCATACAGTTATAATGTGATTAAAACCGAACCCAATCTTAAATACTTCCTACTACCTTTAGAATGGTAGATGCGTCCGATTTTTGAACACCGATCAGAAACGAATGCCGTTTAATCTCGTCATTTAAATCACCTTAATAGTATACCACAGCCACCAGTCATCGTAATGAAAACCCTTGATAGGTGTAGCTAAAAAATCTATTACTCACTTATTTTTTCAAGTTCGGCCACAAAACGCAATGAATACAAATTGACAAAATGACAGATCTATTTTCATTCGGTTAGTGAGCGTGTCAAAGAATATGTTAGTTTGCGTTCAGATTCGACCGCATCCATGAAGCTTATTCAAGCTTCGATCAGAAAGAAACGCAGATGCCATCGATTGTAAAAAGCAAAAAATTTAAAAAAGCTTGTTAAAC
The DNA here is from genome assembly GCA_958449745.1 of Ochropleura leucogaster. Taxonomy (NCBI): domain Eukaryota; kingdom Metazoa; phylum Arthropoda; class Insecta; order Lepidoptera; family Noctuidae; genus Ochropleura; species Ochropleura leucogaster. Next base: position 15,793,605 of record OY288200.1, read on the forward strand.
GCTCTAAAAAGCAGAAAATATTTAACTATCGACTTATAACCTCATTATACAAGGTGTTATAATATGTATATATATGTGTTTAAAAATAGTGGTACATTTTTTGCAAATGGTAGGTTAATGTGATAGAGCGAGACGCAATGATTTGTAGGTAGCATTTTGAATTGTTCTTTGACAAGTCGCGCGCCGCACGCGCCGTTCCATATTAAACGCGTATTTGCCCGCGAACCGTAAGTGCATGTGTGCTGGAATCACAGCACAGTCATTTGTTTACGCGCGCGATGACACTCCAGTACACCAATATTCACTTCACGGAGATGATGTGCACTGCCTCGTTGCAATGACAACGTCGAGTTAGAATATCGCGAGTTTAACATAAGATATGGTACCAGACTGAGCGCCGCATTTCTCATGGAACGTGCGACAGCATCTTGAGAAATATGGCCAGTGCAGTGGCCTCCCAGGACGGTTCTAACGTCGTTAGATTTTTACTGTGGGGTCGAATAAAATCGCTTGGTTTATGTGAACTGGGCTACAAGCGTTGAAGACCTTAAACAAAACATTGAACTAGTTCAATGTAGTAAAAAGTGACACTAATGTGCTTGGCAGACTAAAAATAAACTTAAGAAAACGTGCAATAAATAAATATCTTGGGACAACTCGCACACGGCTATCTGATCCCAAGCTAAGCAGAGCTTGTGTTATGGTAACCAGACAACTGATATACATACTTATATAATTTATAAATACATACATATTATAGATAATCACACCCAGACACAGAACAAACAATCATGCTCATCACACAAAGTTTGTCCTGGGTGGGAATCGAATAAAGTGCATTTATAGTGCTACTTTTACACTATTTCTTCGTTAGTTCAATGTGAGTACCTAATTTTATCATTATCGTTTTTAATACCTGTAAATATTATGATTTATGAATGTGATCTTTACAATTTCGCGTCAGTTCGGTAATTGTAATACAACTTCGCGTCAGTTAGGTACCTACTACCCTGTGCATCAGAGATAATTATTAAATAGTAAAGCGGTCTCTGGGGTCGCGCGGCTACCAAATTGATATAGGTATCGCAGTCAAGCAAATAGATAGTTTCTTAAAATTAAACAAAAATATTCAAATCAGATTGTCCAAAACCTGTGAAAGTGTGATGGTAAGAGAAATCATAATTTTACTAGCAAAATAACTATCAATAATAGTCACATAACACGTAATTAGTTAATCTTATTCAGTGTTCTGTACGTTATTTTGTTCAGACATTGAACTAACGTACCTATGTACCTAGAAGAGCGGGCGGTGAGTGGTTTACGTGCGCTTGCTAGTCAGCTGTAGTGTGCGGTGTGCTACTAGTGTGTGCGTAGGGATCGAGTTGTGTGCCAAACGTTTAATGTTTACTCAGGGTAACTATCGTAATAAAAAAACTAGGGGTGGTTTAACCAAATGAAATTGCATATTATGTTATTTTAGTCTTATAAATTAATATTCTAATTATAAAAACGGAATAAGTGCAAGACCTCATTTATCTCATCATCTTATTCCGTTACTCGATTTACATGATAATAAAAGCTTGCCAAGCCTAAGTAGATGACGGCGTAGTCAACAGTGGTGCCTTGCATTTTGTGAACTGTACAAGCTCAACATAATACACTTGGCAGCATCTTTCATTTGATACCTATATTGCAGAAGTGCATTCCTCTATCTTGGATGATCCGCCATATTGGATTTAGAATAACACCAAATTATTTATCATGTGACTCTCAAGCCCTTTCATTTGATACTCATATTGTAGTAGTACATACAAAATAACTACTCCGCCATCTTGGATGGTCCGCCATATTGGATTTAGAATGACGTCACATAAGATATCGTGCATTGTCATCAAAACTTAAAGTGTATATTAAATTTCAGCTCAATCGGTTGAAGATATCTACTTCAAAATAGAGTTTTAAGAGTCAAACGTATTAAACACACATACATTGCAAGTTAAATAAAAACTTTTAAAAAGTTGATACCTACTCAACAAAATCTGCTACTAAAAATGTATTCATGACTTTAAAAAGACATCCACATATTTTTTTTTTGTTTTTGTTTTTATTAATTAAGTTTTTCAAGAAATTAAAGTTCCGTTATACAAACACCGAAATAATTGAATACAATCATTTTGAATAAATTTGTCGTTGTTGTTTGATTTGAGTTTTAATTTAATTTGTACTAGCTCTAAGCCCACGTAGTAACCTTTAAAAGAACCTTTTCCTACCTACCAAGCTTACCTTATTTTCGTTCATATTTCAGCCCGCCCCTTCCCGCCCCCATAGATGTACCTAGTATCTGCCATATAGATTTTGTTCAAATATGTCTATGTCAACCAGACTGTAATAACAAATCGATTGACACATCATACATCAAAATCGAATGAGTAGTTAAGGCGCTACGGTGAAAAATAAAAAGTTACGTCTTTACTATACTTCTGAAGCGTACCAAAACCTATTGGTTGAATATATTAAATTCAACCTTTTACTGTAACTTTCACACAAGCTTATTTTTACATATTCTACCGCTCATACTTCAGGATGTTTCTTCATTGCCTCTGCAAATTAACTAAACAACCTATTTTGTAGAGAATATTATTATAAATAAATATACTAGATACTAAATCGACTTTCCATCATCTGTAATGCTGTTTCAGAAATATGTTGTCACTTGGTAAGACTGGTTGTCAGACTTGTATCGGTACTACGACAACAAAAATACTACAGCTCCATCTATGCCACGACTAAAGAACATCATAACTAACATCGATTTCCTACATCGCGCAAGCAGTGTTATCCGTGACTTCATAGTATATAGAAGAACCCGTCAACAACTCTCGGGCAGTTTACTATAGGAACTGAAGAACCTTAGACCCTGTTCTTCATACTTATGAAAGTCTTTCATGCTACTGACTGCCTTTAGCGATTATAGAAAACGTATAAAAGACAGCGGGGCCCAAAAGTATAAAGAAACCCACAAACTGACACCAAACAATATAATGACAAAGTAATGTTTTCCTTTTGATCTACAAGCCTCCGAATTTTTCTCCCACAAATTAGAGGGGCGAAACCATATTCACGGCTTTAGAAGCAAATACCTCGTTAACCATTGACTTCGAGAAAAATATGTTTTAAGAACCTCGAAATATTTTTTAAGAGTTTTCAATAATAGACACCCTACATAGTGTAGAATGACGTTACCCCAGTCATATTTATTTTTCAGTTCAATTACATGTATGGAGAGCCACCAAAATTTCTGCAAATATGAAACTTGCAACTGAGTAGTGCCATTAATCTCGGAATATGTAATGTAGTGAAATGGCTGTTACACACGGATAGACAAGGGCGTCATCAGCTTTTGGGCAAGGCTAAATTCAACAATATATATGAATGTGCACTAAAATAGAATGGGGTCCAGTCAAATCAGTAATGTTACCAAATAGAACCCAGTCTGCTACTAATTTTATCACTTTAACCTTTTAATTAAGTAACGTTAAATTCGGAGTAACACAGTTCCCCTTTCCTGATTTGCTAGTACCTGTAGTTTTTGCCCTTGCGCCTTATGTATTGTAATAGCAATGCTAAGTTTTCCCTTTTTCTTCTCTCTTTCTCCCGCATTTCTAACTAAAAAAAAAGTTATCCTATTTCCGCCTCCAGGTTCCCAACTATCGTGTATCGCGTGAATACGTAACAAACTAAACTCACTTTTGCTTTTATAATATTAGTAAGGATGACACTATGTACAATTTATTTATTTATCCAAGTCAGTTCATCCGGATTATAAGGAATGAAGAAACGGGCGTGTATAAAAGTCAAACACATAACCCCTCTTTAGGGCTTCGCCGCAGTCTAAAAACTATGTAATTACAATCTGCCTCAAATTCTACAGTAATAAATTGCGATTTAACATGCTTTCAGTGAAAGCTCACGGAATCATTTACATTTCAGAACTAAGCCTAACTTATTCTGAAGTTTATTAATGAAACTACCAAGCACTTTGATTGGTGGACGCTTCACTATTATTGGCTTGACTTATATTCTTTTAAACTTTCGAAGCTTAAAGGTTAAGTTCTGTAGTTACCTACAGTGACATTCAAAGTTGTAGGTAGATTGGAAGCAACGGAGGGTTTGCAGAAAATGAAAGAATCTCCTTAATTCCGAGTGTGTCGTGTGTCATCAGGTTATTGATATTCATATAATTAGTTATTACATAAACTTCATATTATTATTATTGTGTACTAGCACCCGCCCGCGACATCGTGCGCATGTCATAGTTACTTAGGGCTAACGCTAACTTTAAACCGCATAAAAAATATCGTTCTCTCCTCTTTTCTATTTTTTTTTAGCCTATGCTCGTCTCCAGAGTCCCAACTATCTCTGTACCAAAATTCATCAAAATGGGTTTGTCCATTTAGGCTTGCAGAAGTAACAAACAATCAAACTGACTTTCGGTTTTATAATATTACTTAGTAAGGATTTAATCACTACGACTTTTTACGATTATTTTGATTTTATTTCAGATATTATAATAGTATAAGTACGTAAATGATAAGATGTATAAATAAATAAAGAACATAAACATCACCCCTGTAAACCCGGAGAGTCAGGCATAGGAGTAACTAAGTAACACCACTATGATAATGTGCGTGACATTGCACCAGAAATGTTTAAGTCCCATTTTATAAAGGGCGAACCTATTGCCATCAATCGCGCACACATTTAGTCTCCGTGGCTGTTATTGAAAATTTGTTGATGAAAAAACTTAAAAACACTGGTCGACCTGGGAATCGAACCGGGACCTCATGGTCAAAAGTCGCGTTTACGACCACAAGGCCAAAGAAGCAATCAACAAAACAAAGGAGCATTGGAACAAATATGTTCAGAAAATTAAAAAAAACCGGTCAAGTGCCAGAGTCGGACACGCACACAGCCGTAACACAAAACAATGCAATAACACTATTTTTAACGCTAATTCAAATTAAATGGAAATTTGCACTCAACCGCAACACTAAATTTGTTTCAGAGTATATTAATGAAAAATAAAGTTTCAGTTTGATGAAAATACCTATACTCACCTCAAAAAAAAATTTTTTTTTCAGTTTTTTTATCACCTTGCTGTAGAAATTAAGAGGGGGCTAAATTTTCTGGGATTTAACTCAAACCGCGTCGTGCTGTTTACGATACACCTATTTACGAATAACAATCGGTCTGTGAAGCACCCCCCCTCAAACTTGGTTTGACTTTGAACTTAATTTGTGAATTGGAAACACAATGGTCTGCAAATCTGGATATTCCTAGAAACAAGGTTATGTCTGCCAGTACATAACTAGCCACCGTAGGCAAGACTAGAATAACTGGAGAAAATGTCGGATCGATTCACGGCGGCTGGTGGTCGGCACAATGCCGGAGATATGTCAACCGTGCTGTCCTTATGGCGCGGTAAGAAGCTAATCTTTTCGTATTTGCGGAGGTAAGGCTAGCTGCAGGCTGGGCGTGGCCTGACATAAGTATACTACAGTAAAGCATCGAAAGAACCCCAAGTTATCAAAAATGTTGCAAATTAAGTCTAATGTTATTTCAAAGAATCCACACCATAATCAATCAGCCCGAACATGTATATTGCACTGTATATTTGTCTTCAAAGAGGTCACTGGAACGTAAGCGAGACAGAAATAGATTTCGAACAATTAATATGATGCTCATATAAGGCCTGGCGACACTGTCCGTGAAGTTCTATGCTCTGCTATACATCCCTGTTGTCATTTGTATCAATAACTGCATGTTGGGGTAGTATCCGTAAGGCGGAAAGACGATATGGAGAAGTTTACGGGATTAAGTGAATGTGAGAAGAATAGAACAGAAACTTGATGGCAATACTTGACGGCTATGTTACGGCATGATGTTAAACAGAAACCATACTAATATTGTTAGGGCAAAAATCTATCGGTAGCTTTAATAGCTAAACAGATTTCGCAGATAAACCACGACCGATATACACGACATATCTAATATATAAAATTCTCGTGTCACAGTTTTCGTTCCCATACTCCTCCGAAACGGCTGGACCTATTCAAACGAAACTTTGTGTACATATCGGGTAGGTCTGAGAATCAGCCAACATCTATTTTTCATACCCCCAAGTGAGCAGCGGGTGAAACCGCTGGGCACAGCTAGTTAATTAATATTATAAAAGCGAAAGTAAGTTTGTTTGGTTGTTTGTTACGTCTTCACGCCTAAATGGCCAAACCGATTTTGATGAATTTTGATACTGAGATAGTTGAGACCCTGGAGACGGCCATAGGCTATTTTTTAAGGTAAAAGTGAGAAAAGGGGAGAAAAAGGGAAGAAAAGGGGAGAGAAAGATACATTTTTTTCGATCATCAGGCGGGTTAAAATTAGCGTTAACCCAAAGTAACTATGCCACGCGAACGAAGTCGCGGGCGGAAGCTAGTACTATATACGTTTTCGTGAATTAATTTCAGGTCTCGAAGCGAGCTATCTCGAGCATGCACAATCAAACTCATCAAAAATAACATCAACTCTATATTTTAACTCGGTTTCTTAGAATCCTTCGTACTATAATATTATAAACGCGAAAGTTTGTATGGATGTTTGTTACTCTTTCAAGCAAAAACTACTTAATGGATTTTAATGAAACTTTACAATGATTTATCTTACATATCAGAATAACATATAGGCTACAATTCATAATGATATATTGTATATTCTATAACCATGCCAGTGAAACCGCTGGGCGCAACTAGTACATCATAAAGTACAGTCACTACCACCAATATGTGAACACTAACCAACTTTCAAGTGATTTTCACCTACTGTACTGAACAAATTTTCATGTTAGTACGAACATATTATTTGGATTTATATTACTATAAAATAGATCATATCTGAAACTTACAATAGTTATTTCTCGCGCAAAATCGCTTTCAAACACATATTAATGCTCGTGATAGTATGCATACATACTTGTTTTACTGTGTATTGATATGTATTGCAGTACTGTATTATATTGTTGTAGAGTATCCATTGAATAAACGCAAACGGGAGACTGCAGACGTCCTCTAAGAATAAGAAAGGTTAATTTAATAAAAACGTAAGATGTCAATTTTTACAAAACTTGACGTCTATACTTCATCAAAAATTTGATAAGCGCAAATCATGTTATTTGCGTCCCTTTCAAATAAAAGGAGCAATAGTTGCTGTCTTACGATTTTTAGGTCGTCGGCTCGAACACTTGGAAATCGAGCATTTGCTGATTTTATTTCATCACCACTGTTCAAAAAAATAGTTAGGTTTATAACGGTCCTTCTTGCTTAGAGGCCTATCCCAGCACTAGGAACAATGTATGAGTAACTGGAAATCATTATGCTTTAACCGTTTAGTCAACACGGATCACGCACGGTTAGTAATAAAATAGGTAGGCACTGTACCAACGAACTTGGTTTAGTGATGTCGTACATTGACTAGACGTTACTCAGTATTTATTTAAATACCTATTGAACTTATTGCTCCATACTATATTGTTTATTTATCATAAAAGGTCTTATTAAAATCAAAAAATAATCCTGGGTTTAAACAGAGCTTTCTATGATTTATGACAATGATGGTGGAATAGTAACGACTCTAATATAAGAAAAATGTTTTTATATTTTCCTTGGTATTATACAATTTAGTCTAAATTCAAATCGAACCAAACAAAAGTGATTTAAGGATAGACATTGAGCAGTGAACAAAATGACAATATTATTTATCTCTTAGAAAAATTACTACAACAATGGTTAAAACAAGTTTTTCTTTTAATAATCATCAACATGTTATTTGATGTTACTATATTTTTTGTGATTTATAAATTTTACTGAAAAGTTTAGTCAAAAGCTTAAACAAAAAAGTAATTTAAGTAAGTAGGTACAATAACAAAATCTATAGCAACCAAAATGTTCTTGAATGATTATGCACTGAGACTTACCATAAACATTGAATATTTGCAACTTTTTTGCCGATGAGTTTGACAAAAACGTCTTGCATTTTACCAGCAATAATCATAAATACATAGAAAACCCAAGATACACAATCAAGCGAATCAAAAACTAAAAAGTATACATACACATTTTTTGATTTTCGAGAATTTAATTATAAACGTGACATAACGTGCATCGGTCGTTATTAAAAAAAGCAATTACGAGGCTCAATTTTGTTTCTTTTTCACACAAATGGTTTTTTAGTTTGCTTTTTATACGACACTTTCTGATAAAACAATTGCAAGGAACTGCGCATCTAGGTTTTTGTCTCTATTATTTGTTTTAAAAACAGCTTGAAAAATAAACCCAGATGGCGCCAGCAAAAATCTTCAGATTTTCCGTCATGTCATTTCGTATGCTACGAAAATAAGATTAAAAATTTAAGATGGTACCGACTATAGTTTTAGGTTTCTCCGCCAGAGGTAGGTTCCATGGTACCTATTTGGGTCGCTGTTAATGAGAATGTGATTAAAATGACAACTCAACATAGCACTGCCGAAATATTATTTATATTGTTGGCCCTTAACATAAATTTAATGCGTTTTAAGAAGAAACTTTTTTTTAGGTTTCGTAGCCAAATTTCAAAAGAGAAAGCCAATCAAGACTCATCCTGTCCTAAAGTTAGCTTGATGAGATTTTCGGTTCTTAAGCCGTTAGAATCTACTCCTCTAATGAATAAAAACATTTCAGGTTGACCGTAAAAAAAATTGAACAAAAATTGGTTTCCTATATGAAATGTGATTTTTAACCGACTTCAAAAAAGGAAGAGGTTCTCAATTCGTCGGAATCTTTCTTTTATGTATGTTCACCGTTTACACAAAGACGCCTGGAACGATTTTAAAAATTGTTTTTTTTGACATGGTACTTCCCAGAAACTACCTAAACAATATAAATAAAATTGATATGGGACCACCATATCAATTTTATTTATATTGCTTAGGTAGTTTATGAGTTATAGTCTATAATACATATTATTTTCTCTATGTCTATATGGATGATCATCTAATCTTTTAGTAACAATGGAAAATTAATACTCGATAAAATCATGTGATATATCTTATACCATAACCAAAAATGCTGAAATAAAAACCTTTTTTTTTAATATAACCGAATATATAAAAACTATAAAATGTAAAATGACTTTACTTCCGAAGCCTATGGCAAAAAAGTCAACGAAACCACCAACAAGATCTTTTCAGAAGTTTTGTACTGAAAGAGTAACAAATATCCATCCTCACAAACATTCGCATTTATAATATTAGTAGGAAGTAGGAACTTTTTCGTGATTTTGCATCATTAACATACTCTGAAAAACAAATTTAGTTTTGCTATTGAGTGAGTGGACATTAATGAGTATAAACATATTGTCATATCATTATTTGAACGACATGACATGAACGACGGAGAACAAATCTGCTTATAGTTTAAGACTGATTGTAGATAGGCACAATATATATATATATATGTGTGACCTTTTGTCCGACAAGCACTTGGCCATTTTTAGTAAAATTCAAATACACATGGGAATGCAAAGTATTTATTTCGGACACCAAAAGATCCATGGTGACACCCTGCAGTCTTGACGGATCTTCTCACGGATGGGAAGTACCTTTAATATTGAATGTAAACATTTTTCTTCAAGAAATGTAAGAAAGAATCTAAATTAGGGCTCATTTAGATTTTAAAAATAAACTGAAATGCATTCAAAGGTTTTTAAATAACTTCCTACTTAACCTGCTAAAAGAATCTAAATTAAGGCTCACTTAGATTTTAAAAATAAACTGAAATGCATTCAAAGGTTTTTAAATAACCTCCTACTTAACCTGGAAATCAAACCTGCTAAAAGTAAATCAAAACATAAAAATTTATGATAATGGCTAACAGGGTAAATCGTATGGATTATTTTCTTCTAAATAACAGCAACCTAAATAAAAAACGACACGGTCTTGTAAAATTTGAACACACATATAACTATTTTAAATTAAAATTCCTATATATAGTATAACCAGCGAAGTGTGCAGGATAGGGTGGCTCAAAAGTGCATTGATATGTCAAACTTAATACTTATTTAATTTAGTTCTGTGTTTTCCTGTCTGCATGTGTAAGTATACTAAAGTGTATTTCTTTTCTATGTAGCATAGCCATGATATTCATACATCAGAACCCCCTAACCTTTCGAATGGTGTTCCTACCTAGCGAATGCGCTAGACAAGATGAATCTTAGTTCTGCAATATAAATATTTTATTGCAAAGTCAAACAGTATTATTCGTCATAATACTTTATTACTAATGTACTGTATACTGCATATATAAATATTCATTTGTCAAGGACCTTCAAATTTCAGGTAATAAATAAATGTCAAATTTAATCAATTCTACAACACACTATACTTACCACAGAGTGAAACAATAACAGACTGTTGTTATGCTTCAAATCTTATCACGTCTCTAACAATCAACTTCGACATCATAACAGACTAATTAATCTACATATCACAATCAACATGCATAACTATGGGGCTGAAATTATCAAAACATTAGCTCTTTGATATTTTCTCACCCTAAAACAACTATTCTATATTGTTATCTAGTCTACAAGGATAAACTACAACATAACATGCCAAATCTAAACACATACAACAGTAAATGACATATATGAGAAGAACAGTCAGCAGTGTAAGGATGTAATCAAAAGCTTCTAATTATTATGAAGCAAACATTTAATGTGTTTGAGACAAGCATGACTAGTTCTTGATTTATTTAAATAAAAACAATATCAATTTGTGTAAATTACATAGTATGAGTCAACCGTATCATTACCCTTACAATATTTTATTAGTATGTTATACTTTGGGGAATTGTGTTAACAAGTCCCTATAAAGCAAGTCCATATTATTTGTAGATTGTCTAGTACAAATTAAAATGCAATGTTACAGTATATAACAAACACGTAAAAAATACAGCAAAAGAATAAAATCTAGCTTACTCCTAAAGTCATGTCTGGTTTGCTTATCTCAGCAAGTTGATGTTTTTTTTCTTATAATTTCACACAAAACTTGCTAATATCATATTAGATCATTTAAAAAGTAATAAAAAAAACCCAAAATTCTGCTTAGAGCACTTTGTAATATATGATATTGCTAAATATGTTAATCCATACTAGACAATCAAATAAAAAAAATAGTTGGAATTAGAAAAACATACCTTTTAAAGACTGCAGGTACTCAAAGATGTGCGGTGCAGCATAATCTGATGGCATTTTCCCCTTGGTATTCTTGACAAATGGATCGGCTCCATGCTCAATGAGAAATTTCACCATTTTGAGATTGCCAGAAGTTGTGGCATCATGTAAAGGAGTATCATCGTCTAACCCCTTAGCATTGACATTAGCCCCACCATTCACAAGTACCACTACCACTTGATACCACCCATAACTGCAAGCTTCATGAAGTGGTGTCCACCCTATGATTTAAAATTTTATTTAGTATGATAAAATTTGCTCAAACCAAATAAGCTAAATCCTTTTGATGGTGAACACGCTACAATTTTGCTACCTGTTGAGTTAGATGTTAATTCCTAAATCACTTAAAATGTGATGCATTTAATGAGTATTTTAGCTACTTATCCAATTTTATATAAACAGCGCTTTTCTAAATTAAAATAAACCATCAGTTTAACCAAGCGAAGTCATTTTGTTTTTGTACGACTACTTTGCAATTTTATTGTTTTTTGTTTTTCAATACTAGAAATGTATTTTCAATGTTACTAGTTTCTTTGTTAACCACCCCATACAAACTAATCATGCTTGTGCAAGGGGAGGATTCATTGAAACATAGTTAAATTCAAGCTTACAGTATTAACATTTTAAACATAATATGTTTGATATTTTTACATCATACTTGTTTTCTGCTTAGCTTGAACTTAATTTTAGTTTACTGTTTATGTTTCTATTTGTGTATGTGAACAAATATGATCTAAACATCAATACAATGTGAGTGAATATGACAACAAACATTGACTTTGAAAATTCAACATCAAACATGTATATTTCTTGATTTCACAGAAGTAAGCAAAAAAATTTCATACTAGTAATAATTGGAAGCAATAAAGGAGAAACATGGATAAAATGGAAGAAACTAACAGAACATTGACCAATAGAGGAAAAATAATATGTTACCAGCAAAGTCAGGCACATCCGGGTCTTGTCCTTGGTCGATCAGCTTTTTGACATGCTCATGGTCTCCACGGATCGCAGCCACATGCAGGGGGGTCTCACCGCGCTCGTTACGTTGCTGCCTAGTCCGCTTTCTCTCTTCTGCTGGGGTCGGAGCGGCTGAACACGAAAATGGCGGGAAGTCAGATCAACCAGCTCGACATTATGTAAACTTTACGATGATGAACAACATCAAACCTGGAGGTGCGTCTTGTGATGAGATCTGCATCACTAGAGCCAGCTGCTGCCGCTCCGACATGGGCGCTATGACTTGGGCCCGTGGCGCGCCGTCCGGCCCGCGGCCGGAGCCCCTCGACCGCGACGTCGATGGCATGCTTCGGGCATAACCAGTCTTCTAAACATACAACGTAATTATTTAACACTGCGCACTTGAAGGCTCATAATCTAAATTTCGGAATCACTAACGCGCCAATATATCATAGATCAAGATGTTAGACGACAATTACCTTACTTATGGCGCGAGTAGTAAGTCTACCACATTTAAAACAGCATTAAAACTTGTAGCACATTTTCACTGAAGACAGAATGGAAAAAACAAAACAAATCATTTTAAAATTTCACAAAATTCTAAAAATCAGCTAAAAGGTAATCATAATCACTGGCTAGCTCGTTTAACAGACATAGCAAGACAGCGACAAACCGAGACGTGAAATATTGTTGTGATGTGATTGTCTATGATACTTGCTTTGAATCGATTTTACTCGATATTACAGAAGCGAGTTTAATAATTGAAAAGAAGTTTACGCTAAAACTCGGGGGTGGGGGGGGGGTGCGCTCTACCACTACACGCTGCTCAATCGGATTATCATGTTATGAATGAAAACCTTAATGAATTCAAGGCCCCCGGCCGGCTAAAACCTATTAGAATTTCGATGACCGCACTCTAAGCGCACCCTTTGTGGAGAACGAGCCTCGGTTTAGGGGATCATAAAGAAAAGGCCGGGTCGGGTTATTATTTCGGGACTTTTAAAACTACTAGCTCAATTCGCGGGTTGGCTATTATAGCAAGGGTCGGACTCTAGTTTTATCAGCAGAAAAACGCGACCGGCCTCTGCGATGAGGCCGGACAGGATCGTACAACAAACAAACTCACTTTCGTATTTATGATATTAGTAATAAAATCTTGAGTACTTAAGAGTTTTATTTGTTGTTAAATTATAAATTGACACTTAAGATTCGTCACAATGACGTAGGTGGGTGGTTAATTGTCCCGTAGAATGTATTAATTTAATATTACAGGCTGTACGTGATTTAATAATAATGTATTTGTAGATACGGTGTCGGTAATACCTTTCTGTTGTTCGAAATCCTTTACTAGGTTTGATGTGGGCACTGTTATTCTTAAAAGTGTCTTATAGTCATACTGCTGGTTTTATCCGACTGTGCGATAGTGAATAAAGATAGGTACTTACAAGTACGGACTATTATTTATTCTGTGCCAACGACTGGGCGGCTGGATAGATTTTAGTAAATTTTGTGTAAGAACTAAAATGTTTGATCAGTCATCTTTGCCAAAGTATGTGGAAAAGATTAAATTAACTATCTTTTTTCATGTAGTCGAGCTTTTTATTAACTGAATATTAGTCGTACTTACGTTTTTAGGCATATAACCAGCATTGGGGGGCTTCCCTTCTGCCCTGTCCTGTATCTTCTTCTTCAGTCTTTCTAAACTGCCCATTCCCATGATTGATTCAGATGGTCCTTGTTTTTTTTCTAAAATTACCTGAAAATATTTTATCCAAAACTTAGTAAGGACATAATCTTATAATGTTTCTGTTCATTTTATGCACAAGCGATTCCCCTCAATTTTCTTTTCGGCCCTTCATGTCACTGTAAGCATACTTTAAAGGTGCTTACTTCTAATGCTTGGTGAACTGGGTCTATGAAAGAGGAGGTGGTAGCACAGTAAGAAATTTAAATCTTCACTACCAGCCCTGCCTAAACTTCAAGTTTAAGGATTTATTTATTTTCCTCAGTCGCAGCCAAGCTGTCTAAGTTTGTACCCGGTATATAGCAATGGCCTCGCCCCCATGACATAGGTCCTTATTATAAATGGCGAAATTTGAGGTACACCTCTGCCTAACCCTTCGGGTAAGGGCAGGGCGTTTTTGTGGGACTGTCTCTTGTAATCTGACGTTCAAAAAGTGCTGATTATCAGCCTAATTTGAATAAATGACTTTTGATTTTGGTACCAGTATGATGTTATGTTATGTTTATATGTGAATTATTTCTCTTAGCAGTCTTATCTCAATTTCCTTTCATTCTATCGTTTATGTTCTTTTCGATTATAATCTCGAACAAAGTTAAATTATGAAAGATTCGCGAGCATCTCTTTAAGTTTTACATCTGTGGTTGACAATCGAGCTGATTATCTGGGATCACCTGGCGTTTGTGGCGACATCTCGAATTCTGTTCTAATAGTTAAAAAGTCCTTAATCTGGAAAGATGCGTTAAAATTAACTTTAAATTGTAAAGTTTTATAATGATAATTTAAGAATAAAATAACTACATTTCTTCAAAGTTAGAAAAATAAAAAAAATATTTAGATATTGTTTTAATCGAAACATTTAATATTAGAATTTATGAACGAAAACGTACACATGAAACGTCAATGTCAAACGTCTAGTCTCATGTGTGTGGGGATTTTATTTTTGAATGAAAGGATTGTCCCTCTACCACTATTTACAGTGAAGTGACCCTAAATTAATAGGTACCTATCTACCTACCAGGCTTCCTAAACCTTGCTGTAATTTTTTTTATAATGGAAGATTTGTTATTATAGGTTTAAGATAATAGATGTCGCCACTATTCAACTTTGGCAATTAAATTATTCTACGAGAACGCCATATTCTTTTTTGGTCTAGGCATTCTACTCTTTGGTCAAACAAAATAATTTTCTGTTGAGTGAGTTGAGTTGAACAGACTTGAACACAGCGTAACGTAACCGTAGTATACTTTGTTTCCATGTGATTATAAAACGAATTAGAAATAAAATGTGGAGGCCGACATTTACAATATTACACAAAGTTGTGTTACCTTCATTGAGAGAGAATGTGAATTTGTCGAAAATATTATTTTCTACCAAAAGCCGGCTGCCAAAATCGACTTCAAAGCTAACCCTCGTCAGTGCTAGTATCGGTGTCCTCGTCGGCGCGGGCTATGGAGGTTACACGCATTACAAAGTGAATGTTAAAAAGTCTTTCAAACCGGGCGAGACAGAGGAGTATGCTTTTCTGAAAGAGGCTCCCGAGTACGGAGCTCATTACCGAGTAAGTAAATATTTAGAATTGTCCTTTGAGTTGTAAACTAGTCTTAAGCTTTTATGTAACATTACCACCCCTAAACTTTGCCTACAATAGAAGAGTTTAAATGACTTAAACGAACATTAAACTGTGTAACTATTAATGTGGCCCTATAGGAAACCAAGTTTAAAATTAATCTTAATATTGGATAACCTACAAAACAGCAAACAACTGATGTAGAGAGCTGTCATTCATTCTCGCTCTAAACTACACAGAACTAATATAGTACTTTGACACACCCACAATGGCCATGGTTGGCAAGCAGTGGCTGTGTTTTAGGTTAAGGATTTGAGTCTCTTATCTCTATTAAAGTCTGACAAAGGGATAAGCGTAAATCATTGTGGATTACAGCTTTGCAACATTCCTGAATAAATTCTAAGATAGCCTATTTAAAAAATAATGTTACTAAGTTGGATGTTTTGTATATAATTGTTGATGTGCTTTTAGAGGAAATAGTACCTATGGGTTCATTTTAGGATATAAAGTATTAACGAATATAAAGCAATTTCGGAAGATTCTCACTTGATTCATGAAAATGAACTGCTCATAAAGATTTTTTTTAATTGCTGTCAGTACCAACACAGTAATGAAATAATATTTGGTAATACCCAATGTAATAATAATTTGACAGTATTGTAGCTATAGATTATTTTGTGTTGAAAGCTTGATAAAATATACTAAATTCAACCAAACATTTAATTTATTTGCTTGTTCCAAAACCATCCAATCCATCCATCCATCATAAAGAAACTGCCTGATAAATGACAAACTATTTTATAATAGGTCTTTACATAATAAGTTGAAATAAAAAAGTTGACAAATAATTCAAGATTTGAAAGAATTTTTTTGAAATCTGTAATATTTTTTTATTGATTAGGGTAGGGTTTACTTTCACAAAATTGGATATCTTTTTTCAGTTTTATAAAGAAATGTCTGGGATTGTGATCTCTGGAAAGATTGTAGGGAAGCCTTTGTTCAGCAGTGGGACAATCTGGGTTAGCTATAAAAATAACGGGCACTAAAATATGAGTAATTATGAAATACAAGGCCTGTTGTTTATTACAAATATTGATCTAAAATAGTACCCTGTTGTCACCTGAATACTAAAGCCAGTTACAACCAATTAAAGGTTATAGTGAGAACTAACCATGCTACGATAAACAAGTGATAGATATGAATATTGATGATTGGAGACTGAGAGGAAGGCTAAATAAAGATTGATGTATTGTGTAAGGAATTATATGAAGGATAAATTCTCAAATGTTGCCGTGACGTCAGACAGGGGAGTATGATAGATAAGTTTTTTGAGAGAAGTATACGGGGTTTATGTTTAAGTGGTGTGCCTATGCTTAGCCCTTATTCCATGAGACTAACTTCATGGCTGCTGCTGAGAAATTCCTAATGGGAATAACCAATAACAACTTGTCTGATCCGGGATTCTAACTATCTCATGCTCAGCAGTCATGATTGCATCCACTAGACAAAAGCAGATAATGGTTTAATCCTTACTAATATTATAAAAGCGAAAGTGAGTTTGTTTGTTTGTTCTTTCTTCACGCTTTAACGGCTAAACCGATTTTGACGAATTTTGGTACAGAGATAGTTGGGAACCAGGAGACGGACATAGGCTAATATTTTTTTGAAAAAAGTGTGATGTGAGGGAGAGAGGGAAGAAAAGGGAAAACTTAGCGTTGCTATTATAAATCAATAAGGCGCAAGGGGAAATGTGTTACCCCAAATTTAACGCGGGCGAAAGCTAGTCTAATATATAAAATTCTCGTGTCACAGTTTTCGTTCCCATACTCCTCCGAAACAGCTGGACCAATTTAAACGAAATTTTGTGTACATATCGGGTAGGTCTGAGAATCGGCCAACATCTATTTTTCGGACCCCTAAATGAGCAGCGAGTGAAACCGCTGGGCACAGTTGCTACTAGTATTATGTATTCAGCTAAAAATAGTAACATACAGATTTTTGCATTAACTAAAGGATGGAATTAAATGACAATGTTACATCAAAAATTTGAATATTTTAACACAGCTATAAAAAATATATTATAGAACTGTTTTATTTCCATATTATCACACTAATATTATAAAGGCGAAGGTTTGTGTGTTTTTTTTACCCCTTCACACTCAATAACCTGGACTGAGCAGCAGCGAGTATTGTGTTAATAAATACAATCATTTTGTGCCAAATGTTATTTTATTTAATGAAATAATGTTTAATGCTTATTAATCCTGATCTTTATGTAAATTTTATGGTTCAGTCGTAGAACTTGAAAGAAGACTTAAAGCTACACACATTATACAGTTAAAGTTCAATGTTTTGACACTCTTATCAGACAAAATGATTATGTAATATATGTTGTTAGATAATTTAGGTTACATAGACATATTTAAACACTTGTTTTTTTCAAAAATAATAGTGGCTGATTGTAATTTTCATTGATCTTTGCCCTATAACCTACCATCCTTTGTAGTTTAGAACCTGATAAGATACAACATAACAGTTGCGAGTAACATGAAAACTGACGTCGAGTTACTCTATGAACAAAACTTATTATGATGCAAAAGTCATCAAAAATCATTGAAATATTATTTAATTGTGATTCCTTTTTATTTTCACAATTCTTACATTGATGTAATTATAGTTAATTGATCCTTTACCACTCATTTGACACTTCACACACAGCATAATACCTTCTCCGTTCACTTTGGTGGTCATTTCAGGTCACTGATTCACTTCACTTAACTAACGATTCGACTCGACGATGTTATTTGGGCCTATGCTACTGCCATTTATGAGACTTATTCACTTTTGTTTTGTCAACACTCCACTGTTGTTTTTTATAAAGCGTATTGGGATAAGAAACACCTATGCTGCATATTTATGCCCCAAATCACTTATTACAAGGAATTACTATTTAATATTGTCAAAACAATACATTTTATTTTGGCTTCTTATATCCATATATCGTCGCCATATTTTGAGACTCCAAAGGCTATTAATAGATTTTTCTTACGAAATATTTGTTATTTTCAATGGTTTTTCCATAAATACGTGATAACATATGGGTTATGTGGGTTTTATCCAGTCTAACAGTAAAAATAAAGGACAAAATAAAGACGACATAATTTTCATGTTATTCATGCAACAGGTACCTACATTAATGAAAAAATAGACTCTAATTTCCACAACAGGCGACGCTAATTACGTTCAGGGAAATTTTCAACAAAATTTTGTTATGAAATTCGTCAAGAAAACATTATGTCAATCATAAATTTTATCTATATAACTCGGCACATAACCTGTTAATAACATACAGGTACTAACCGGGTGATGGACTGCGTTGTTTAGATCCCTCTTATCAAGATTCTTATCACGAAGACTTGTGATGATTCCAGAGCAAGTGATTACCGACCGTCAATTTATTTACTGAGTGATAACGTTTCGTTCGTGATATATCGCGCGAACTATGACATTAGCAGTGGATGCATTTGGTTTATTGATTTTGAAGGCCAGGTTCGTCTGTAACTTAACAACGTAACAAAACTAATTCCCCTTTATCTGGAACTGGGAGGAATACTAATGTAAATTGTGTCATAATAATATACGTTGTTTCTGTTAATTCTATTTTTCCTACAAATACAATGAATGCGAAAATCTGTGAAGGTGTATGGACATTAGTAATTCTTTCACGCAAAAACTGCTGAACGGATTTTGATCAAATTTGGCACACATAGTTTATAACCTGGATTAGCAGATAGCCTTTTTTACTTTTTATCCCGATCTACGCGAATGAAACCATGTTGCGCAGCTAGTTAAATACATAATATAGAAATAATGGGTTTGATCTAACTGAATACTAACCATTTTGTAATGCGCCGCTTTTAGAAAAACTTTAATTCTTAAGTGTTCTTTTTAAGCAGAAAGTAACTCCTATCTTTTTACGAGGGGTCAAATGAAATATGAACTCTGCTTAAATTTTCAAAATATGATCTTACGTGTTCTTGGATCGCAGTTTCTTTTTTTTGTGAAATTAATGGTGAACACACATTGGTGCACACTTAAGCGATTGCCATTCATCATTCGTCGCTATGCTAATGTTTTTTCTTGCTGAGCTTCTTATAGGTCAGGTTTAATAATACTGAGAGCATTTTTGTGGACTAAAACAGGATAGCGTGTTAAAAACCTAACAAAGAGGGCCATATTAAAAGCTTAAGCGATTAGCGTGTGCATGCAGCAATAATAAAATATTCGGTGCTTATATTTATTAGGCTAAGTAAGCGGTTTTTAATAGGCGCGCGACTTTTTTGGCGGAAAATAACGAATTTTTGAAGCACATAAAATGGCCGTAAATTATTTTTACTTACTACTAACAGGGGAAAAGTTTCTTATCAGGCAACATTGTTCAAAATGCGTAGGTGTTCAAAAAATATGTTTGTGTCCTGCGTTCCTTGTCGGTGATATGCAGTATTATGTACATATATTTGTCTTCTCAAGTACCTAGTTAATGCATTACCCACACTGACCCTCCTGCTACGATGCGATATATTACTAAGTGATGAGCGATTAAAACCAATATATTATTCATTCAAATTCTTGAGCTTTTTTTGATATTATACTTAAATATTGACTTCAAAACTAATTAAATTGCACATGCAAATTGTATTGAAAATGCTGGGCGGAATGTCCAATCTAATCCTGCCCCGTATTCGCAAACGCTTTGATTCTATTCGAGATCTAGTATGTTTGAACTATGTGGGATAGACATAATATCTTCCCGAGAGTCGAGCGTTTGTAAATACGGCTAATAGAGTCACTAGAATAATGTGTAGATACCTGTAGGAATATTAGCGTAAAAAATGCGCAACTAAAATTTGTATATTTTGTATCTTGTATAGCTTAGCTCTACCTGTGGTCTGGGGTTTCGAAACCCAGACTGTTTCATTTTTCATTAAATGTGTGGCTGCGTTCGTACAAATCACAGCCGGATGGATCGATATTGATAGTTGATTTGTAGGTTAGGGTTGAACTCTTACTTTTTCGTTGTCATACTGTTTTCGTTGTAGCATGGTGAGGGTGACATTAGATAAAAGACATGTTTAGTGATGAGATGTAGTACATAATAAATCAACGATCGTAAATTTCGGTAACGTTCCAGATTGAATAGGAGCGGTTCATTTAACTAGTATACCAGTATTACAGAAAACAGAAAGTGTGTAAAGTGACCATGTGTAATATTTTGTTTTAGATAGTAAATGATGCGGATACAAGTAATCTTCAAATAACACTATTTCAATATCGTACCTGCCCGTTTTGCTGTAAGGTCCGGTCTTACCTGGACGCTCGCGGCATTAGCTATGAGATTGTGGAGGTAGATGCTGTCCTGCGCCAAGCTATCAAGTGGTCTGGATACAAGAAAGTCCCCATACTACTTGCCAAAGTTGATGGCGGATATCAGGTAAATATAAACAAATCACAAGTCATGTATTCACATTCTGATAAAATATTCCTTAATGTGTAGGTAGCATACGAATTGGCGGAAAGCTTCAAAAATGCACCTTCTACAATCATTTATTATATAATTTGATCTCTACATGGTCTACAGAAGGTGCATAAGGTGTATAAGGCTTTCTGCATCCTTTCTCAATTTTGGCTTGTGTGTGGATTGGTTCCTATTTGCATATGTAGGTCTAATTTTACCATACAAAGTAAAAACGAGCTTTAAAATTAGCACTTTTCTAACGTCAAAGTATACCTTAGCCAGGCTTTCACTATTTCTTAGTGTTTCAGGTGGGATTTCAAGGTTAGACTTTTATATGAAGCTGGGCCTGCGTAACTTTAGCTATTTTGTTGTTAATATACCGTATAACCATGTACTGTGTAGCCATCAGTAAATCGATGATTATTATGAAATGAGACGCCTTAGAAGATTATACTAACGACATTTTTTCATCGACTTAAATTAGAATGAATACTGTGTTTGAAATAACCCTGTTATCGTTCAAGTCACAAGTGACAGCCGAGTTAAGCTCGGCTTCCGATTGCGATACAGGGTTGGCAAAAGTTCAAACTTCCCTTGGAGCTTTCGTGTAATTAGTCCGCCCCATTTATTAAAATCCTGCGACTGTTAGGTACCACGATTCTACGTTTATGTAAATAAAACATACTGAGTGATTGGTATTTCAGCAATTGTTGGACAGCACAGCCATCATATCCGTCCTTGAAACCTACTTAAGAGACAAGTCGGTTAGTCTACGGGAGATTATTAAGTTCTATCCAAACACGAAGTTTGTCAACGACTCGGGGACTGAAACCTCCGACATTGCCAACAAATACTTTATCATGCATCAAGCTAATGTACCTGATGAAAAGGAGAAGTCTCTAGAAATGTAAGTTGCTTGGACGCATTTATAATGTTAACTTGCAATGTGCTTTTCTTACATGGTAAACAAAACAAACACTATTCGATTCGATAATTTCTTGCTTATCATTATAACAAAAAAAAAAACTATTTCAAAAAAATAGGAAAGAGGTTCTCAATTTGGCTGTAGTTTTTTTTTCATATGCGACTGTTCCTTCTATTTTGGGTCGATTTTCATATTTTTGTTATCTAAAAGATTTACTGCCGAAGTGGTCCCATAACAATTTATTTATATTGCTTATTATTTATTCTACTGTATGTGGAAAATCTACTTGTAACTTTTAGTAGCAATGCAAAATGAAACTCGATAATAATTTCTGTGAGATAAGTAAAAAGGTTGGAATAAAAATATTTTTTTACAAAAACATAAAGATAAAAAAAATACTGTTTTGGAATTCGTATTTTTTATGATTGGTAGACTCTCGATTATTCCAAGATAAAAGTGAGATTGTAAGTTAATCAAAACTGTTACATTTTTAATTATAATACAAGCACATTTCATCAAGTCAAAATCGACAATTTAATATCTTATAAGAGTTATAAACCTACTGTGGGGTCTCTTTGTTTTGTTTAAATCGTAATAGTTGCTAACTTACTTTAAATCGCAAACTAAATTGTACGCCTGAGTCACGAGTATGAAAGGCGAGGGGATTGGCGAAACCCCCCAATAGTAATAGCGAGGGGATGGCGAAACCCCTCGTTTTCCACCACCCCATACATCGACAGCCTGAGGGAATAATGAGGCACTCATTGTTTTGCATTCGAGCGAGGAAGCTTTGTCGATCGACTGCGGCCAAGGTTACCCGTGGCCCCGTGGGCACTCGTGTACACTCCGCTTATAACGTTAAATAGTAGTAATACAATCCTTTCTCGACTTGGGCCACGATATCTTTGCGCAGTTTTATAAGCGCTTGTTATATTTAACTTACAGCGAAGAACGTCAATGGCGTCAATGGGCAGACCGTGTCCTCGTCAACACGTTGTCTCCTAACGTGTACAGGACTACGGGCGAAGCATTAGAGACCTTCCAATGGTTCGAACAGGCCGGTAGCTGGAGGCAGTTTTTCCCGGCGTGGGAATGCAACCTCATGGTGTACATTGGAGCCGCCGCCATGTACATGATTTCGAAGAGATTGAAGACCAGGTATTGTCTCATTTTATACTGACAGTTTTCATCAGTTTCT
The DNA here is from genome assembly GCA_958449745.1 of Ochropleura leucogaster. Lineage (NCBI taxonomy): Eukaryota > Metazoa > Arthropoda > Insecta > Lepidoptera > Noctuidae > Ochropleura > Ochropleura leucogaster. Next base: position 15,816,833 of record OY288200.1, read on the forward strand.
TTTGTAACACAGTGAACGTTAACTTTTTGAATACTCGTCCTATATTGGTTAAATAGCACCCCTAAGTATATTTTGTATAGAACTACTTCTTTTGCAACATGCTGTTTAATACCGCTGATGTTTATACAACTACTTTCAGGCACAAGATCAAGGACGATCCTCGCGAGTCTCTGTACGATGCGGTCAACGAATGGATGGCTGCAGTCGAAAAGAAAGGAACCCCTTTCCTCGGCGGCGACAGACCCAACCTGGCTGATGTCACCGTCTTCGGAGTCCTCAGCAGCATCGAGGGCTGTGGAGCCTTCCAAGACTTGAAAACTAACACGGCTGTCGCTAAGTGGTACTACGATACAAAGAATGAAATACAAACACGAATGGGTAAAGTTGTTGCTGTGCATGCTTAGACGTGTACAACTAAGGGCGGTTTCACACAACGGCAGTTTGCCGTGCTTTAGTCACGGCGCCTCAGCGCTAGTCACTTAACTCTATGTTGTTTGTTGCACCGCAATGCGGTCACGATCGTTGATTAGTATTTTCAGCGTGTGTAACCGCTTTAAGTTCGTGTTTTGGTGTTGATAAATACGTTTGACATCTGTTGTTCAGGCAGATATTTTTTCTAAAACCTTCGTCGATGACTCAGTTCAGCAATATTAGGACTAGTTAGTATAAAAATGTTTGTTAGAGATTATTTAATCTACCTTACTACGTTTTTGCTTAGATATGGACAAGTTGTAGCGCAGTGATCGCCAACGTTATGAATGAACTGGGGTTTCTAAGGGTTCAAGAAAACACCTAACAAGTTGCGGTACGTGGAATAGCTTACGACGTATAGCATATGACGTATTAATTTTACTATAAATTGACTTTAAATTTTGTTGCAGTTTAGAATACGGTAACAAAGTAAGAAATAACGCGACTTTTTATTACAGCCGCGACTTTTATTTATTATTAGAAAACCTTTAATGAAGTATGTAGTTCCTGTTTCACTTACTTGATATTCCACGCATTAAGTATTGTATGTAAAATAAAGGATTGTTTAATATATCATACACATAGTGTGGTTTAAGAAAACACTGCGTTTATAACTATTTACAGATAGTAAACCTTGCAATAATACCATGGTTCATACATGGTGTTAACGATCCCTTTAACAATTTGCACGTCAGCGGCTTTTTACGATGCCTAGCTTAATAAAAATGTTCAGGTGTAGTTTCATTTAGCTAGTAATGGGGCATTTTCAATTGTTATTTAGTTCATTATAATTAAGTCAACTTTAGTTGTCAGTGGCGTCTCAGCCACGCGACCGTTTTGCACATTAAGAGGCAACTGGCGTTCAAAAGGTTAAAACAACCTGTGAGTAAGTTGGAATTATGAACCCCAATATCTCCGTAACAAGAAAGTTCCTAGGAATGCTCAAAGACAAGAAAGTGTTCTTAATTATGGGAGAACAAGTGTATTTTGGCTTTGTCATGGGTATTTTTAAATACAAACCTGTTTTATAGAAAAAAATAATTTATATTTCAGATATGTTGCCAAATTTATAGTAATAAAAAGTACATGGTACTGATAGTTCAGCACTTGTTTCTGTTCTAGCATTCAGAATTACGTGGTCTTCTTTTATTAGGCAATGCAAAAAAGGAAACTAAAACGTCACAATCAAAAAAAATATTTTGTGTACGTATGAAAAGATGTATTCCCGACTGGGGTGAACAAGCATAATTTTACTAACTGTTAATCGATTTTCTAAATCTGATCATATGGTTTCCCCATTTGAAGCGAGTTCAGTAGAAGCATGTTGAAGGTCGTTGTCAAGCAGTCATGCAGATAGGAACATCTGCATGTCTGTCTCAAATGTGACCGATATTTGAGACTAGGAACATCTAAAACCCACGGGGATGCCGATGAACGTTAAGTATGTTTTATTTAAAATAACGTCTTTGTTTTATACTAATTAGAGTTTAGGAAAGATTTGCGTTGCCATTTCTCTCAGTAGCTCAGTGATACTTGACGTTGTCCCTGGAGATTATAACACAAACAGCTGTAAAGTTCCGCATGACCTTGCTTATTGCGTAAGCATTTACATACGTCAAGCGCACATAGTATATATGTTCATAATAGCATTCCCCGCGGCGTTCGCCCGAGTGAACATCATCGATTGCAAACATCATTATTACTTCCCCATTTGAATCGGGTTTTTGCACGGAGCTCATAATTATTCTAAGTTACTCCATTTAAAATCGGCTATCTGCCAGTGAAACACCTGTCAAAACCGGTCCAGATGTTTCGGAGATTAGGCGAAACAAACAGGAAGGATCAGAAAATATATGTTAAAAAACTACTGTTCATACTTTCATTATGCATTCGTCAATTAAATTTATTTTCAAAGGTACCGGGTGTTCGTGTTACGTCAACAACATCCTCGATGCATTTAAGAACGTAATGCATACAAACCAATACAAAGCGATGATCTTGCTAAGTTCATACCCGCCTTTTTCTTCAACCGTTGAAGAACGGATCGCCATTTGCGAAGTTCATTTGGTCATACACGAACGTAGCTTGTGCAATAAGCAGAGAACAGTCTAGCTAACTATAACCGGTTCGCACTATCACAATTACCATTAATTTTAAACCGTTTCACTTTTTTTAGAAGACCGAAAATCTGACTAGTTCTTGCCAAAGGGTCGTGATATTAGATAGTTAGGTTATAGAGGTCAAATGCTTTTGTTTAATTTATAAACCACCCTGGCATTTGAGGATGGGACAAAGTTTTAGCAGAAATCTATAGATAGGTACGGTGGGGTAGACGGAATAGGTGACGATTGACAGGTTAAAATGGAAGAAAATTACCGTATGTAACTCGGGACAAGGGCAGGGTGATGCTGTATCCTACCTATAATTATAGTTGGGAAAAGGCCTAGTCTATGATGATTTAAAGATCTTCAGTTCGCCTCAATAAAATTATCTGCTAAAAATAATGAATAATTAAATAATCCATAATCTGAAAACGTATTAAGGTACTAAATAGTTTAATCTAACAGATTCAGCGCAGATAGGTAACGTTATGACAAAGTATATTTACATTGATCGCAACATAATTTACCTGTTGTACAAAATATTATTAACGTTTCCTGTTTGTTGTCAAATTTATAGTATATTTGCTTGTTATAAGATTCTGTGCCTTCCATGTAATATACAGTGTGTCCCGGGATAAGGTTCTCAAACGAAAATTGTGAAACTAGACTACAATTTATCGATAAAAAAATATATTAAAATTAATAAAAAAAAAAACTTTGAGACCCTTTGTGTTTGTGAAATTGTAACATTGTAACCACTGCGTGGATTTTGTTCAAATAAAAACAATACTGTTGCCAAAAGATTAACACTGTATGGTAAACAAAAAAATAAATAAAAGTAGTCAATAGGGAGATGAGTAGTAGAGAGTATGATATCTGTTGTCTGGTTACCATAACACAAGCTCTGCCTAGCTTGGGATCAGATAGCCGTGTGTGAGTTGTCCCAAGATATTTATTGATAATTATACAAACCCAAAAGGTCTTAAAAAAGTGATTAAAAAAATAAAAAATAAAAAAATATTAAAATTAAATTGTAATTAATAACAATTTAATTTTAATATTTTTTATGTATTTTTCTTTATTGGTTAATTGTAGTCTAGTTTCACCCATTTTCGTTTGTGCACCTTATCCGGGGACACTGTATTTTCCATAGTTTTTATCCTACCATAGTATGTTAATGTTTTATGGAAATACTAACGTATAGTCAGAGACAAGAAGCCTAATACACATTAGCCATCAGCACTTCATGTGACTTAGAATAATGTAGTTTGGTGCTGGTTTCAAAACTACCTATAAGAAGCTCTCTTCTTATGGGTATTTTTAAAGCAATCTGTTACCTTGTGATTTTATTGTTTAGTTAAAGTTGTTATTAAATACATGATTATTTATTTGTTACATTTATTTCAACTTAAAATACTGACATGCCCCAAGTGTCTACCTTTTCAAAACCACCACTCTTAAAACAATCAAAAGAAAACATTTCGGGGAAAGGCGTTTTTTCAATTTAGAGAAATTTTAATGTTTGTAAGTAAAGTCTAATTCCAGTAGAATTTTACTTAGATTCCTCATGATTGGTAACTCATGTCATCTCTATATTTATTAAGTATTTATTCTAAAGAAATAGACAATTTTGAGCATTTTTACTATGCTATTATCATTTATTGCTTGTTAGATTCGTTGATTTTTTTAAGAGTAGGAACTGCTTTTAATTGTACCAGAGAAGCAATTATTTTCTAAATATTTCGAGACGATTATCCTGTCAGGTTAGGTATTGACCTTTAATAAAAACCAATTGGGTATAAATTCTGTGATGTATTCAATATAATAAAAACAACATAACATATTTAAAGGCAACAAGACACCTTCAAATATTTTTTTCTTACACACTATTTACATTATTAAATATTTTTAATCACATAATGAAATTATAGTAAAAAAAAGTAGGCCACCAAAATCGTTTATTTATTATAAAATTTCTTAAAAAAAAATGGTGGCCTGGAACGGGGTCCAAGCTACCAACGATGAGGGCTCCTGAGACAGGAACCTTCCCATATGGTATCAAGGAGTACTGCCTTCCTACAATTATTATTTTTATTAGTCAAGTCGTCTCACTGCAGGGTAAAGGCGTCCGTCCCTTCCCTTCCACTTTACTCGATCTAATTAATACAAGTAAAGGCTCATCCTTTAGAAGTGAATCTCCCTATCTTTTGTGGGTCTGCCGTGTTTCCGTTTGTTTGTTGTATTTGCTCATTGCTCCTCCGACATACGGCAGATATAACCAGCCTAGTTCCACTTCAACATCTTGCTGTTAGGCCTGCATTAGTTACTTGTGTTTTGGAGTGAAGTATAGTGTTTCCGATGCGGTCCGTAAGTTTGACAGCTCCAGTGTTCGCTACATAATCGCTAACAGACTCCTGAGCGATCTGACTTTTTTTAACACAACCATATTTGGGCTCCATGGGTTAGGGGTGGGTTGAATGGACATATCCATGTTTAAGTTAATTTATAATCTAATGTATAAAATTCTCGTGTCACAGTTTTCGTTCCCATAGGTACTCCTCCGAAACGGCTGGACCGATTTTAACGAAATTTTGTGTATCGGGTAGGTCTGAGAATCGGCCAACATCTATTTTTCATACCCCTAAGTGAGCAGCGGGTGAAACCGCTGGGCACAGCTAGTAATAATTAAAATTCCTTTATTTCGAAAAGAAAACGATAACTAGATCTCGTTGTTAAATCATTTAGTTGAAGTCTTCTTTTCAAATCCTTTCGCAATTTAAAACCACAACCAGTACCTATCTTAACTAAATGTCATTTATTACATTTGTTTTTCTGGCTCCTACATAGGAGAAAAATATGAACAATGCGTTCTACGATAGATTCGTTGCGCCAGTTGAAAAGAGTTGCTTTATACAGTATCTTTCCGACTGACGGGGTTAGGCCATCTTAAGAGCAGGCGTGCTACTAGTACTTGCAGCTTAATCGGGTCGGCTTGATAAAGCACAACTGGGTAGCACTATATGTAACAGAACTGACGTATAAGGATGCCATGATAGTAGATCAGCAAGCAATTTGAGTATATTGCAACGAGAATCCTCGATTGGCGATGTCAGGTGGACTGACAGCTGTCGCTCCTTCGTTGGCGTTCGTCACCACGTATAGGACGAACGGCTTTGCTCCGCCTGGGAAACAGAATACATAAACGTATGAACTTAATGGATTGAGGCCTTTTTATAGGGGTAGGCAATTACTGTAAAAATGTTGCAATGATCAATGCTGCATGGCATTCAAAATAATGTAAATGTGACACGACACAACAACACAAAATAGTTGATTCATCAGAATAAGAGTGCAATGAAATACTACTTCAATAGGACATTTCATTTGCACGAAGCTCAATATAATCTACACTGACAAAATATGGGTCTCCTATAAGGGATGGCCCTTGTTAACCCTGATTACATACAGAAGTTTTAGGTTAAAATATCGGTACTTTACTTACTTTGCACAGGTACGAATCCGAGACCACAGAAACGGTCTGTGCCTGCTGCCAAAGCCGTGGCTACCACGATGGGATTGGGTATCACCACGAAGTCAGTCAGACAGTTGGCACCGTTAACAGCACCCACGGTCGTGCCGAGTACAGTGTTGTCAGCACCTTCCACGTCGCCCGTCAGGGTAAAGGAGAATGCGTCACCTGCAGCCTGACAACGATTATTAAAAAAAAAATATTGTGTGATCGTGACTCTTGTTGATTACAGTGATGCAGCTTGTTTCATGCTTTCTGCGACACTGTAGAACGTGTCCAACAAGAAAAATATCTATCAATGTTAAGCAAATAGCTACAAGGATGAGAAAAGCCTCATCAAAATATCTAAATCGTGGCTATAGCTGAACACTAGGTAAATAAAAGTAACCCTTAATCTATGGCGGTCATCGGTTGAATTAGACGTGTATTTCTGATGATACCATCAAAGTACAACCACTATCTGCTAAAGGTAGGCAAAGTATTTCTGACTGGGTGAGGTCCAATATTATGGAGATGTGCGAAAAAAAGTGGTCTCACCTGCGCATACTGTATGGCACAATAACCGGCTTCCATTCTAATGCAAATGCCATAGTTCATGTTGACAAGCTGCCTCGTTCCGGTTACCAGGGACGCACTCAGGACTGTGTTGGCAGCGGTCCCGTAGTTGAAGCTGTTGATTCTTCCCGTTATTCCGGTGTAGTATTGAAGGCAGCCGTTTGGCGCTGCAAATTATAGTTACGTCTGTAACTGGAACGGTGACGAAGAGGTAGTCTGTTGTTTTTGTGCGAATCGGTTGTTGTCATATTGAAGCCATGCTGATCTCTATCTAGTATTATGTGGATGTGAATGTGGATGGTAGAAGTCACATAACGTTTGTGTGGAAAGAAACCCCAGAAGACCCTCTTTTCTAGGTTTCTACACTGATAATGACAACTAAGATGATAAAAACAGACGTGCTTCAAATACGATTGCGTATTCAAGTTTCCTACTGAAACTGGCACTAAAATCAAATTATGACTGATATTCAATTGGAAACAAACTACTTACCAATTCCAGGACAGTCACATCCAAGCTGGACCAGCTTAATATTCCATCTTCTGGCGAAGGTTGTAGCTAAAGTCGCCGATACTATGATAGTGATAGCTGTGTTTCCATTGAAGTCCACGAAGATGCTCTGACCAGTGAGGTCTCCGCAGAGCAAAGGGACGATGGTGTTCCCTCCTGTCACTGATATGGAGTCTGTGACGCAGTTTCCATCACCGTCGGGTTGTGCTAGAACCAGGTCCAAGAAGTCTATGCGGAGCTAGAAATGTTGTACCAAAAAAAAATATCGAAAAATTATATAATTGTTAAAATTACAGTTAGTAGTTAGTTAGTTACTACCTACTAATTAATTAGGAATAGTTTTAAACGTAGGTTCCATACAATGCCATTGGTGGCCGTTTTAGCTAATAGGGTATTTTACTGTACCCATACGAGAAAAAATACAAAAATAATAGGTTTTTACCTATGACATTGCCGTGTTGTCTGAAAAAATTTAATCGAATTGTTTTCATGTATTTTTTATTTGTATTAATCGAAGTAATCACCCATGCAATCAGTGCATCTTTGCCAACGCAGAGGCAGTTTATTGATGCCCTTAAAGAAATCAGCTGGACGAGAGGCAACAAATTGTTCAAAGGCATTTTGTACTGCCTCTCGGGCATTGATTTTTTTCCCGCCAAGAAGTTATCCAAATTCTGTTAGTCTGTAGTTGTAGTCTGTAGGCACAAGGTCTGGTGAGTAGCGCGGATGACAGAGAGCTCCCAACCCCAGTTCTTGCAACTTGGAGACCGTGTGCTGTGCAGTATGAGGTCGCGCGTTGTCGTGCAGGAGCAGCGGAGACGAGCGATTGACCAATGCTGGTTGGAGATGTGCCAGCTTCTCCATAATTGTGTTCAGTTCTTCACAGTACACATCTGCAGTAATGCTGACCCTGTTTGGTAAGAAGCTGTGATGAATCACACCGGCACTAGAAAACCAAACAGTGACCATCACTTTTCTAGGGGTAAGTTTTCGTTTAGGGCATTGTTTAGGTGCTGAACCAGGATCTCACCAACTTGCTGAGCGTTTGCGGTTATCAAACAAAATCCATTTTTCATCGCAGGTAACAATTCGGTTCAAAATTCCTTCATTTGTGTGTCTGTTGAGCAGTGCAAGGCACGTCTCGACGCGTACTTCGTGCTGGCGATCATTGAGTTCGTGGGGCACCCATTTGTCAAGCTTTTTTACCTTGCCAATTTGACGCAAATGGACCAATATTGTTTTGACGCTAACGTCGAAAGCTGCTGCTAATTCAGCCGTAGATTGTGTATCATCAGCTTCCACAATGACTTTTAATTCGTCATTGTCGACCAAAGTCTTCGGACGACCGCGAGGTTGATATTTCAGGTCGAAATTTCCAGAACGGAAGCGAGCAAACCAATAACAGGTGGTGCGTTGGTTTGTAGTGTTAGCTCCGTAAACGTCGTTGATGTTGCGTGCCGCTTGTGCCGCGTTGCTGCCACGACGGTACTCATATACCAAAATTACTCAATTTTAACGTATCCATGATGACGAAAAAGATTGAAATGCGATGAAAATGTAACACTAATCAATAAACAAATGACTACTTTTGGAAAAAAAAATAACTTTGTTAAATTAATTTGACATTAGAATTCTTAGCCAAACAAAAATTATTTTGATTTGAAATAGCCAGTAGGTACTGCAGAACGGCAATTTCGTAGGCAAAAACCTAATATACTATTGAGATACCCTATTGCACACAGCACCTAAATACAAATTATACTTAAAACACTTTCATTGCTTTGCCTGAGATGTAGCCGCGACTTGGCCGTGTGACTATACTAATTTCACTAATTTCCCTTGTTACCAGTACGCGTAGGTACTAACAATTGAAAAAAAACCGACATTAATACTAATATTTAAATGATTTATGAAAAACGAAATGAAAATTAACCTGGATAAAATTTCCGTTTTTAGTAAAAATAATTAAAATAAATCCGTTTATTCATTTTGTTCACATATATAGTCTTTATATTTCTACATATTTCTTATACTTATATATATAAATAAAAACATATAAAAATAAGAGCCCTTAGGTATCGGGAATAGGGTCCAAGCTACCGGCAGTCAGGGTTCCAGAGAAAGGAACCTCCTAACAATACGAGCCGTGTCTAAGAGTACCGCTTTCTTTATCAAGCCCTTGATTTAGCTGCCTAACAAGAGCCTCCATAAGTATTGGTCGAGGCTCTTAGCAATTAACGCCTGGTTCCAATAAACAGAAAACGATTCGTTTTGCTTACGGATAGTTGTATTTAGACATTATGTTCATATTCTATGAGAAGTATGTCAAAATACCGTAAGAAAAATCGTAAAATCCGTAAGCAAAACGAATCGTTTTTTGTTTATTAGAACCAGGCGTAAGCCATTGCGACTATGGAACAATGATCGCATACTGCACATCCTACATGTCGACAACCTCGCCAGCCAAGTCAATATACTGTTGCTTATCTTTCTCGGCTTCACGAGCAAGACGAGAACAACCGGAGCTAATCTGACGAATTGATTCGCTCGGCCGGTGGCATGCCCGACATATGTCAAATTGTCAACCTTGCAATCTTTCACGATTTTCCGGTAGTTATTGGTCATCATCATCATCCATGATTACACAGATAAAACCTTCGGTTTACCCAAAGAGGACACCAGAACGTAGCCAGGCTACAGACGCTGTTTGGTCTACATCGGGCCCATGCAGGGCCCGCAAAAAGGTTCCGTGAAGCTCTTTACTCTGCCACACCTCCTTGCGATCGTTAGTGTCAAGCACTACCTACAGGTTTGCGCCAGTACTCTTTAGCCAAGGGTAGCGGGGTGAGGCTCTTGTCCAACCACATTTCGATGCATCCCCACGTCAGCTTCTAGAAAATATTCCCTGAGATTGCATATCTCTCGATTCTGGAGTCTTAGCATATAAAAAGCTTCGACCTCTCATATAGTCTCGTAACCGAAGATCGTGGGTGATGCATTCGATATGCTATTAATAATGTACGGACCTTCCTATCCAGGGCGTCTAGTTCTGTTTACATCAACTCTCTGAGTACATCAAAGCCGGCTGACCGCCTGACCCAGCCATTAAAAGCATACCTTGTTTCCGCCTGATAAAAGACTATTAAATACTTTTCTCAGGCGGAAAAAGAAGCGCTCTTTCAATGATTGCTTCATGTCAGTCAGATTGATGTCCAGCGCTTCCGACGTGTCCAAATACTTGTTAGTTTCGGTTGGTGAGAGGGATTTAAGGTTTATGAAATCCGAGTGCTGGGTTCCCACAGATTCCACAATTTCCCCTTGCTTTACATGCACCTCCATCCTGATGGCGCTACTGAAGGTTTATTGCAGCTCCATCAGCTGCAAATCGTTGAGGCAAATAATTTCAGGTCATCTATGTAAAGGAGGTGATATATAACCTGACCGCCTCTCCTCAACCGATAGCGTAGACCTGAATCCTCTAGCAACGTGCTTAGAAGATTCAAGGCTAAGCAAAACCAAAGTGGACTCAAACTATCGGTCTGAAATATACCTCGCTCTATTTTTATAGGCTCGCTATTACTCTGGGTTTGTCGACCTCCTGGATAGCGACGGACTGTACTCCATGCCCCATACATGACATCAGGAGGGGATGAAAAGGGAGCGCAGAGCTGTATCAACTTTATACAACTCCAGCACCCTTATGAGCCATGTATGTGGCACGGAATCATAGGCTTTCTCATAGTCTATCCAACATGTCGACAGATGCCTTCGGGAACGGCGAACCTGTTGACTTATAGCGATATCAATGAGGAGCAGCTCCTTAGTAGGGCGGGACTCGTTCATTTTGAGAAGCAGACATGATAGAATTGTGTTAAGTGATTTTACCTCTCAAAATAGATGGATGGAACCTTATAGGTTGTCGGAAGACACGTTATTGGTCTATATTTTTTGGGTTCCGCCGTACTACCTGATTTATGAAGCAGGTCAGTTATTCCAGTTGTCAAGAACTCGGGCAGCGACCCTGACTCTAAGGCTGACTGGAATAGGGTCAATAACCGAGCGTACGACCTTTGGATCCATTTAATCCATAAGTTGTGCAGTCCGTCCGTTCCTGAAGATTTCCAATTAGGCAAGGGGCGGACTGCATAATTATGCTACGTCATGGGGGCTTATTGTTATAGCCCCCATTTCAGGTATTGGATCACACGCTTGCTCGACCTCCCGAGTCCATTTACCCTCGGTATGACTGACAGGAACCGACTAGATGCTGTGCAAAAAAAAAGGAACACATGGCGTCATCAACCGGTAGGCGCATGTCAAACACACCTTGGTCCGGTCGCTCCCATATATGCTCTATAGACCCACCTTTTATCGCTTTGGAATGTGCGATTCAAAATGTTTCGTTCTACCCGCCGCTTATACCTATGAATACGGTTTGCCCATGCAAAAACTTTCTGCTCCAGGAAGTCGATGCAATTCCTGTGTTCTCTGTAATGTGGGACATGCAATCTTGCAGCCGTTCTATATAAAATACTGGTAGACTGGAAGCCGACCCCCAATACAATAGTTGGGAAAAGGCTAGGCAGGTAATGAAACTATGATAAGGCTGTCGATTATTTTATATTCCTATAGTAAAAAAAAACGTGTTTGCAAAAAGTGAATCGACTTCCAAAAAAACACTAAAGAGAGAAAATAATGAACAATCAAACGAGCCACCCGTTTTACATCGTTATCGCAAAAAAGTTTTTCGTGATGGAAACCTACTGAATCAAAACAGATAAATTTTATTTGATTATAAAAAGCATTTTGAAAATCGGCCCACAATCCACGGAGAAACATGCCAAAAAAATACAGACGAATAGGAACCTCCGCCCTTCTTTGAAGTCGGTTAAAAATTATGTAAGCGGGGCAACTTACCTGACAAATGTTGGCATTACAACGGTTCACGATCATGGAACAGGCCGGGCCGCCGGCGTATGCGGCTGGATAACCGGGGCTTGTGAAATACGTGTTGTTCACGTTCGTTGTGGCGCCACATATTCGAGACACTGGAATGTTAGCAGTTACCAGTGGGTTTTGAGAGGTTCATCCCAATTGCTGTTAGTAGACGTTATAAACGGATAATGTGTATACCCGTTTCGGAAGAGATTTTTTTTGCCTTGATTTCTGCACTTTTGATTAAACACCTACTCAGTAAAAAGAAACGGCAAAGGAGTATTCGTAACACAGTTGCCCAAAATTTTATTTGTGCCGCACTAATGCTATTTTCATTTAGTGGAATGGGTGACTTCAGGAAACTGTAAGGGCTCTTAAGCAAATATTAGTACTTACCGACGCAACACCGGCCTCTCCTTGTGGCGCAAACCCCCGTGATGGTGCCGTTAAGATTGTTGCACTCCCTCCGAGCCAGACAGGTGCCGTTCATCGAGTTGGCGGTAGAACACTCCGTGTTAGCGAACCGGACAATGCTCACAAAGGGAAACACTGCAACAACAGATGTTTACTTGTTACTGGCGAGTCGTGCCAGCTTGGACCGGATGGAATTTACTATTAAAGATTATGAGAAGAGATAATAGCACAAAACAAAACATTTAAAAGAAAAAATTATAAGCCCGGTGGTGGCCGTCCTCTTCCTCGTCGTCTTGGTGGTGGTGGTGGATTCGTCGGCGGGGAGAAAAACTCGTCGCTCGAGCTCGACGCAACTGCAACGACCGGCTGCACGGCGCTCACGGGTGTAGCGCGTGCCGGCGACACAACAAACACAGTCATATCTACATGACTGTGGTAATTGATTTGCAGTAATCAAGGTAATCCTATCACTCTATTTTTCTCAAAGAACCGCAAACATTCGATCTAACGTTGTGGCCTCGGATCATGCAAACAAATCCAACCCACCCAGGGTTGATTAATCTCCAAGAGCGCATTTTGAGCATCGTCAGCATATGCGGTAAAGGCGAAGCGGGTCAATATACAGGGTGGAATTTTGTAATACCACCTGAAGGGGAAGTACTCTTAATACATTAGATAGAAAATATTACTCAAAGAAAACATTCCTTTATTTTTGAAAAGAAATAAAACGGCATTCAAAGATTTTTTTTTAAATTCCTTTGCCGCACACGGTAATCGAACCGACTAAAATCTGTAAAAGTTGCCCCCATTCCTTTTATTGCATCGATCGTTAGGGTCAATAAGGATGAAATCTCTTTAACAAACTTCATAAATTAAATACGACATATCTTTCTGGAAGAATCAGAATTCTGTCTGCCTGGGCCATCTTTTTAACACCATGGATACCACTTCATTGGTCGCAAGCAATAGAGATATTAAGCCTAGCTGTCTCTGTTAGGTACAGTAAATGGTCATCTGGATTTGAAAACCTGCTATAGTCTAGTCTAGTTAATCTAGTAACTGGGTTGTTTTTCCCACCTGAACTTAAGCACCCAAGTAGGTAACGTGGCGATGGACTGCACGGAGCGATTTTGGCTGTTTACTGATGACCTTTGGTTTGCCTAAGGCCATAGTCGAGGCTTATGTCAGATGCCGTCTAAGAATCCCGAGCTATGTAACATTATTTCAATTAGGTTACTGTATAAAGCTGGTTGTTGTCATAAGTTTAATTGTCTTGCTCAGCTGTCTTTTATAATGAATCCAAAGGTAAAGAAAATAAAATGTAATATTGCCGGTGCATTTTCATAACAGAAATCGCGTAGCCTTGAAATAATTAGGACAAGAAATATAAGACACACTAAAAAAAGAAAACTTGTGAATATATAATGAAATGTAAATTGGACCCTTACATATTTTGCCCTTTCTTCCTCCGGGATCAGTCAAGTTGTTGTTTTCTGGCTGGTCGTATTCATCGAAACCGTCGTCTCCGTCAAATTCTTCGATCTCGTTTTGGTCGAATCTGTTGATGGTGGTCGCTGATGACACTACCACTAACGCCGATATAACTAACCACCACTTTCTGGACCCCATGTTTGTCTAAGCTGCTGCTCGCGACGACCCCAGCACGGTACTAACTGACTAAAATAACCTTTCGGTCATTTGTAAGTACTGTAACACGGGTATCCGTTTCACTGGACCTGATCCCAATAGAAATGGTCACGAAATGCGAGTAGACAAGTCAATCATGCATAAATAATGTAGGTGATAACGGTTGTCTGTTTGTACAAACTGTTAGGGATGTTACCGTTTTCCGTTTAGCGCCTGCTGACAGCCTATGTGTTAAAAGAAAGCTGTGAGTGGAAGAATTAGAACGATTTAGGTAGGTAGGTATCTTGTATGTGAATCGTGACCTTTTTGTGCCTAGTGACACCCTTTAAGACCGACTCACGATCATTAGCTACGTATTCATTAGGATGACATATCGAACTTTAAACCAGATGAATTGATAAAAATATTTAGCTGTATTGCTGTGGGCCCAACAGTTCAATATTAATCCATACCTAAACGAAAATTGCCTTAATTTGCAGCAGCATCCATTTTCGGAAAATGTGCCACAAACAAAAACGAGTTCCGGTTCACTCGAACTCGGCCCTCGTTTTCTTCGAAACGAGATACGAGTAGAATAGCCATTTTTATAGACAATTTTTTTTTCTTATACAGTAGGTTCCGACAAACCCTGAGTCAGACGGCTCGTATTTCTGTATGCAAGCATCGCGAAAGAAAAGTAAGTAAAATTATTAAAGATAAAACCGGATAACACTACCCGGATATCACTAACCGGATAGTAATTCAATATCCGGCTAGATTGTACCTAACATAAAATTAAAAATACCTATCTCATTACTTTACAAAAGGAAAATCATACCACAATTAGTTATGGACACCGTTTATTTTTATAAACGCACGTTAAAAATGTTTATTTGATTAATTAGTTTGGTACTCAAAATTAACAAGGGGCAAATTGTGGTGTATGAATAGCAAATTGTTTGCATTTGTTGTAAGATTCGGCTCCACGACCATCGTCTGAATATAGAAGTAGGTATATACAGGGTGGCCAGTTGATAGGCGTCCAAAGAAAAAAATAAGATGCCTTATACCAAGGGGTACCTGAATTACCCCCATGTATGTACCGCGATTTTTTGTAGTTTAGGAGCTAGAATTTTTTGAAGTACTATTTTCAAAACTTTCACCTAACATTGGTTTTTATTTTTTATCTCTTTATTCCTATCATTCTTAGATATTCTATTTTGTGGGATCTATTAGCAATAGCAATAGCTACCATGCAAAAAAAAATCCGTTTGCCTAGGCATTGTAGAACTACCACAAAAATAGTCCAAAGTTCAAAATTACTATTAGAGTTCGGTAATCGAAAATGTAGAGCTTAAAAAAATAAGTTAGGGGTGCCAGAGGTTTCTATAGAAATGATCTTAAAAACTTTTATGGACCTTCAACAGAAAAAATCGTTAAAAAAATTTAGACCTTGATAGGGGTTTATTTCCTGTAATTAGCTTTGATAGCAATAAAGGTGTTTTTGCAGTTATTGTTATAATTTGTGATTTCGTTATTAAGTTGTGATTTAATTACGGTAAGTAGATAGTTTACAAATTTTATTAAACACCCTAAAAAAGGTTTTAAAAATTCCGCCCTACCACAGAAATGCACAATCTACATCTACGGAGGAAATTGTCTCTAATAAAATCGCTAATAGATTCCACACAAAAGAATATCTAAAAATGATAGGAATAAAGAGATAAAAAATAAAAACTAATGATAGGTGAATATTTTGAAAATAGTACTTCAAAATATTCTAGCTCCTAAACTACAAAAAATCGCGGAACATACTTACATGGGGGTAATTCAGGAACCCCTTAGCATAAGGCATCTAATTTTTTTCTTTGGACGTCTATCAACTGGCCACCCTGTACAGCGATGACTGATTTGATTCAAATTCAAAACATTTCATTTAACATAGGCCTACTTGGGCACTTAGAACGTAGAAGAGGTAATCTGTTCTGGTTGTATATAGGTACAGCTACCTAGTATAGCCTTTCACTGTAAAGGCTGCTGCCAGATAAATAAAGTAATAACCTGCGACCTCGCATAGCTTGCTGAATATCCGGTATCCGGCTCAACCATAATCATGCTGGGAGCATAACAAGCTGGGGTGGCGTAGGTCAAAATTGAGCGTATATATAGATTATACACGCCCAACTTGACGCGCACCGGGAGGCGGGACGAGGGCGCTGGACGTAGGCGGGCGCGGGCGACCCTGGTCCGTGCCGCGACCTGGCGGACGTGTGGCCCCATCGTGAGTCGTCGGTCGATGGTGACGCCCAGGTATTTCACCTGGGGCGACCACGCGATCTCGGCTCCATGTAGGGTTAGGGGTGGTGGAAGGGGCGCAAAGCCGGTGATCAGCGCCTGCGTCTTACCCACGTTCACCGACAGCCGCCACTTAAACAGCCAGTCCGGCAGCAGATCCATCACGCGCTGCATCTTCGTCGCCGCGTATCTCGCATTAACCGTATAGTTCGGTACGGACCCCTTCGGGGGCTCGACATTCAAACCTCCGCTGGCTCGGTACTGGCCCCGAAAGGGGTCGGACATTTAAGTCATATGACCTCCTCATTATTTTTGTAAATATTTTATTTTCTGGTTAAAAAATAATATGGGTGTGCATTCATTAAGATAGTAGAATAAAAATCTCATATGTAAACGTCATTAGAAGTTCTTTAATTATTGAGTAAGTTTCTTAATTATGTCTTATAAAATCCAAATGTGTAAATTACGATCATCGCCATTTTGATGGCAGTGTAGGTCGACGCTAAAAAACATAAAAAAGTAGGTTTTCGGACATTTAAACTCCATGTTATTGGGCATGATTAACGTGTCCTTTTATTACGTGAAGAAATCATTCGTAATTAAACTTATATTAGCAGTGGTAATGATACATTTTGAAATCTAAAGTCGAAGTATCGCGCCAATCGTGCTTGTTTACATTTTTCATTCCACATTATATCACACGGACGCGAATAGATTCTATAACAAATGAGACAAATATCATTGCATATATTTTAAATAACATGAACATGCCCAGATCTTATCGTAATTTGCAATAATAGGACCATTAACACGTAATATTCATAACCACTGCTAAAATCAGTTTCGAAATTGACGTCCATTTCTTTTTTTTTTTATTTTGTGATGTGTAAATGCGATTATTTCAATCGATTATTTTCTGGTAAATCAATCAACTCGAATAATTAAATTATGGAATATCAGAAATTGATAGATGAAAATAAGAATAATTTTGTAATACGTGTAAAATACTATAAATATTGATAATAATATTTTTTACACCACTAAAACCGACTCAACAACAAACAGTAGAATCTGATCTATGGCTAAATTCGCGCCAATTTTATTTTCTGATAAAAATTCAAATAAGGAATGCGCTCGCTGTTCGAATTTATATTAAAATGCTTATTTGCTATTTTATTAATAATTTGGTTTTGTACCTACTATTTGAATGTGAATTGCAATTAGAAATAAATAAGGTTGAATATAGAACGACCTTATTATGATCTTGGTCAGTAAAAAAAATCAGCCAAGATAAATTATAATATTTGTTCGACAAAATTGTTTGTAGTATGGTTGGATTAGTTATTTGGAAAGCGTTTTCATTCTTTCCTAAATCATGGCTCGTAGGCCAAAGTGTTCTTGGAGTGGAAGCCTTTGGGTAAAAATGGCCTAGAGGGAGACCACAATTGAGATGGAAAAAAAACCCCGGTACACGACATCAAGAAAACTCCAGGTTCAAAATAGGTTCATTTTGTACCTGGAGTTATCTTGATGTCGTGTACCGGAGTTTTTTTTTGGGGTGGGAAATCATCAAATAACTTCCCCCGCTTCAGGCGAAGCGGGGGGGAGTGTCAGACTTTTACTGACTAATGTCCACCGATCGATGTTCCTTCTTTTACTCGGGGCTGCGGTATCTCTTTCGAACAACCCGCGATCCCGGCAGGACCCTACTGGGGTTGCGGGTCTGACACTCCCCCCCGCTCCGCCCAGAGCGGGGAAAGTGAGGCGCCACGGCACGAAGGTTTCGGGACGTTCCTGCACATCATCGGGCGGGAAGAAACACCCAGGTGTCACCAATGTGACTATCGCCCGGAGGACACGTTGGAGTACACACTGCCGTGCAGACCCTAAAACGCAGTAACAGGCTTTTTGTCATTTTTTTGTTGAATATTGAACCTTAATGCTTACGTTATAAGGAACATGAAGATCTAATCAGATTTTTGTTAGGATGCTTTAAACGGTTTAAAAATCGAATTTGTGAAAGCAGTAACTTAACTTTGCATGTCTAAATATATTACAATACCAACTAAAATACAGTAATAGCTGTTACGTCTACCACGATCCGTCACTTTACCAAGTTAAACGCAGTAAATATCTAAATTACCACAAAAAAACTGTATTCTACACCCAAAAAAATATTGAGGGGTATAAATTAAAACGCAGTAAGTAGTTTTTGTACCAACAGTGTTAATACTGCATGGTTGATCACTAGTTTATTTCATATGAACTAACTATTTAAACTGCAGTATGTTCATTATTTACTGCAGTATAGTCGGTATTTTTCAAAAGATGAAAATAAGTTATATGCTAATTAAAACGCAGTATGACACTCTGTTACTGCCTTATAATTGGTAACTTGAACGATTTTACTAATTTCGCTGCAGTAAAGGTCATATTTTACTGCGTTCTAGTCAGAATTTGTCGCTATCTCTCTCGCTCAATATTTCGTGTTTGTGTGTCGATTACTGCCGAGGAAGGAAGACGTCTGCGCCGCGCCAGTGTGCCGCGGCAGCGAAGGCTTGTTGAGGCTCTCCCTCAGTCTGGTCTAACGGATTTAGCTACGACTGAAATAGCTTCTGAACATTCATTCAATGATCTTGTGACATTAGAAGATTTATTATGTTCTGAGGTTTTGCCAACATCAACAGATATTTTTCAGAACGTGACACTATTAGCTAAAACACCAGTTTTTCAAGATTCTGACGACTCGGTAGCAGATAAAAAATATACTCCTGTGCCTTCATTAGAAAGTAGTTTATCCGATCATACGCAAGCAGTCGGAAAACGAATACTAATAAACGAAAAATTGAAAAAAGAAAAACCAGAAACATACAAAATATAGTAAACAGTAAAAAAAAAGAACTTAGACAAATATTTTATTAGACCACCGTGTCACAATTTCTGCAAAAAACTGTGTTTTTTAAGTTTAAATGAGGATAAACGGCAATCTTGGATAGATTGCTGATTACTGGTCTATGGACTGGTCATCCAGAGGACTTTTTCTTGAGGGTCTAGTTCATACCAATGCCAAGATCAAAAAGAAACACAACGATACTCTCACAAATCGAAGCGATTATCAAAGATAGAAAATCGAAGCATCAAATAACTTCCGCGGGGGAAGTTATTTGATGCTGATGATTTGATCTCTGGGCGGAGCGGGGGACAGTGTCAGACTTGTACTGACTAAAACCCACCCATGTTCCTTCTATTGCCCTATACGTTCCGGGGCCGCGGTATCTCTTTCGAACAACCCGCAACCCCGGCAGGCGGAGACTCTGGCAAGCCTCTCTGCTTTGCTGACATCACTTTGAGGCGCGCGTGAAACACGAACGCGCCGTCGACATGGCCTGTCGTCAATAGACGGACGGACGGTGAGCTACCCATTGCTTACCGTCCACAGGCACGGTGGCCGGGAGTCGTCTTGCGGCGCCCGGCTCCCGGGGCGTCTTCCACGGCAGCTGGGTTGGCTTCATGTTCTTTCCCTCAAACGCCCGGCCACCTCCTTTGCTAGCATTACTGCTTCGTAGAAGGAGGTGACCGCTTTCCATTCCCACTCGCTCCGGACCATGTACTGAACCAGGGCCGGACGCGAGAGATCGCCGCCGCCGATCGCCTCTACGAGGGCACGGCGGTGCTCCGTCCAAGCTGGGCAGACCGCCACTGTGTGCTCCACCGTGTCCTCCGGGCGATCGTCACAATGGTGACATCCGGGCGGTTCTTCCCGCCCGATTATGTGCAGGAACCTCCCGAAACTTCCGTGTCCGGTGAGGACCTGCGTCAGGCGGTAGGTGACGCCTCTCCAGTCACTCCTCTAAGAGGGGAGTTACCGCCACTATTGTGGCGTGCCCTGCACGGGGTTGCGACAGTCGCTCTCTCCATGCCACCATGAGATCGCACCGGAGCTCGGAGGTCTGTCCGCTGAGCAGCAATTTGCCGCGGCAGCGGAGTTTCCCCCCGGTGTAGTGCCTCCGCGCGAGTTATTAAAAGTGAGTTACATAGCTGCTTCAAAATTATATTGAAGTATTTCACCACAACTTGGAACAATCTTTAAACAAAATCAAAGATCAAGATGAAAGAAAATCACAAATCAAAATCTTTCAATTAAATGGCACATTTATATAAAACTAATAAATGTGCCATTTAAAGGAAAGATCTCATGTGTCTTGCGAAACCGAAAAGGTTTATACCATTTATTTTTATCGAAATGTCTTTATAACCGCCTGTGTTCAAAGCACCATAAATTTAATTCACAATTGCATTATAATATTATAAAATAAACGACAAATTCTATACATATTGTACTTTTTTCTGTAAATTCCTACCTAAACATAACCGTAAGTTGGAAGCAATTGTTATATACTACATGTGCAAGTAGTTCAAGATACAAATTAAAATGCAGTAAAGAAAGTCTTATGCTGCAAGCTAGTCTGCAAAGTAGCAAAAAACTCAAATATTTTGTAGTATCAAGTATTTTTACCGCATTTTAATCTGCATATGTGTAACTTTTTGCATGCAGTGAAAGCTAAGATTTTAGAAAACCCGATTTTAATTAAAATCTAATTAACAAAACTAACATTTGTTTTTGTAAATACCATCTTTGTTGTCAATTAGTCCTCGTAGCAACAAAAATATGCACCATACACATAAGTAATCTAAAAAAAAACAGTGTTAAAAAGTTTTTCGCGGTTTTCTCGAAACCGCTTTTTTCCTCATACTGCACTTTAGGGCCTGCACGGCAGCACAGGCAGTCTGCTCTTTTGAGCGGAGCACAGCTCTGTCCTGGAGGAGATGGTGATATTTGAAGGAGAGAACCTCAAACCAAGCCAGCCACCGCGAGAGACGCTACAGGGATCGGGCGCCGCGAGACGACAACGACTTTTTGTTAAAAGTTTAACAGGAGCGGATATTTCATGATTTCCCATCCAAGTGGCGCAAGACCAATATAAATAAGTTCCTAAAGAATTCCTGAGAAGTTTATGAGAAGGCCTCTTTTAAATTCTTAAAGAAGTCCTTAAATTCCAAAAATTAGAGATACACTATTTAAAAATACTTTTTAGGGTTCCGTACCTCATAATAAATAGCACAACCCAAATATCAAATCTGTGGTCCCTTGAAGCTGTGAAAAAAGCAACCCTCCAAGTCTACGCAGAGAAAAGATATGACCGTTTATGTCGTCAGTTTGTACGGAACCCTTGGTGCGTGAGTCCGACTCGCATTTGGCCGGCCTATTTTTAATAGGCTACATCGCTTACTGCTACGCAAAGGTCTCCTTATTAGCATGAACTACAAAATTGGTTGCCGCGAAACCGTTTGACAGCAAATGTGCCTACCAAAACTTGGCGCATAACAAAATAATTAAACCATAACAAAAAAGAACGAGACAAAATGCTGTTGTCTTTCTTTTCTAATCGATATCATAGATATTTGTACAACTATAATATCTATACTAGAGTAATATGCCATCTCCATAGGTAAATTCCTCAATGGTACCAAAACTTTTTTGAAAGTTTACTCTATTACGATTATCGATTAGGTTGAATGCAACTTTTTAATCGTAATGATGAAACTTAGTTTTACGGTCAGCACTAAAAAATGTCATATTGCAACACATTTTGTAGTATTTTTTGTCGAGATTTGTATCGTGTTTTTTTTATTAATTTATATGTAAAATGGCAAAAATAAGAATGCAGATGGAATGTCACTGTTTTTATTTTGTATTTCCGATTTTATTATCAAAGGGTTATCTTATGTATGTGCATTATTTCCAGCGTTTTTAAAGTACCTAATTTTTGGAAGGGTGTAGTAATATGTATTTTACACACATTTTACAATAGATCGACGCTGTTTTATCAACCATAGGAGGTTTTTGGAAATATAAATCTCAAACTTATCGTATGAAACAGCCGCTGTGACTTATTTATAATAACAAAATTGAATGCTGTAAATTGATGAAAATTCTTGAATTTCATGACAATTCGCGTCACCCCACCGATTCAGCTGGAGGCCTACCATGAACTGTTATTGCGATTCAATTGATGGCCTAAAATAAACTGATTTGCTATTTCATACCACAATATCCTTAATACGATCCAGTTTAGGCAACGCCAAATCAAGTCGACAATTGCGCAAACTGTTTTCGTTCATTCATTTTTCATACCATGAAGTACCAATTCAAAAAAGTTCCTATTTCTTGGCGTGAAATGAGTCATTTTGTTAATAACTTTATAAAAATTGTGATAGTATACGTAATTGAAGGTATTTCAGTTGAATATTTAGTGTTTCTGATGAGTTAAACCTAAAAAAGTGATTTCTATAGCTAATTTTCATTGTAAACTGATTTACAATGCTATAGTTCGTAGTCACTTTGATTATGGTATGTTTTTATTAGATCCTTGTAATAAATCTGACCATCTAAAACTTGATGAAATTCAATCAGTGTTTACGTATTATTCTTGGGGCGATGAAGTCGTCTCCTATTAATGCTATGCAAGTTGAGTTTGTTGATTGAGATTTATTTTTAAACTGGTGCAAAATTATGATCATCCCTTGCTTGGTAAGCTGGACCAATTATCTTCCATCTTTGACTCTTGTCGGCGTTCTAATTTAGAACTTTCTTGTCTTCTTCGTGCCTACCTTCAATTCTCTCGTCTTTCTTTTTGGAGATATTCAACCTGAGATACCCATCAAACCTTGTTGTTTGGATGAAGGAAACGTGGACGATTTATTTTTCTCCTTTCCCAAATTGCGGTTCTCTTTTCATGAAATCATTCCTCCTCATATCATCATCTATCTCATATTTTCTCGTTTTGTTTTCAAACTATGTAAATTCATCGAAATTAATAAAATTAAGTTGAAACTTTTTGGATCGTTTTTTTTTGCTTTTAGTCTCTTTTCTGTTTCTGTCATTCTGTCATGAATTCATAATCTAAATCTGCAAAGAAATACCTTTATTGCTTTTATAATTTTTGAATTACTGTGATTACTTGCTAAATATTCTCCAGCGTTTGTTATTTTATTACCAGTACACGTGTTATTGGCAAAGTTGTGGTATCTGTCGTCCACAGAAACCATTATTGAAGAGTTGAAGCTGAGTATTGTGATAATATACGTAATCCAAGGTATTTCAGTTGAATATTTAGTGTTACTGATGAGTTAAATGTAAAAAAAGTGATTTATATAGCTATTTTTCATTGTAGATGTCTGATGAATTAGTTCTTTTTGAATTCATGGAAAATGATACTGAAATAGACGCAATACGTCGACAAAAAAGACGAATGACACGGGAACAATCAGACCCTTTTGAATTGGAAGATGCAGAATTTATAAAGAGATATCGGCTGTCTAAATAGAATTGTGTGATGAACTGAGGCCATTGTTGAAAAATCCAACAAAATCTACTGATTTATCAGTAGAA
This sequence comes from Ochropleura leucogaster, assembly GCA_958449745.1. NCBI lineage: Eukaryota > Metazoa > Arthropoda > Insecta > Lepidoptera > Noctuidae > Ochropleura > Ochropleura leucogaster. Next base: position 15,840,723 of record OY288200.1, read on the forward strand.
ACAAAGGTAAAACAATAATCATTTTAAGGCACACTAAAATAAGTTATTTGCACCTAAGTACCCCTAGTAAATTATTCTGTTACACTAATTTGCATTTTTGTTTTAGGTTTTGACTACACTGTCGTTCTATGCGACAGGGTCATATCAAAGACCCATCGGAAACATCAGTGCTCACTATAGCTCAACAAACAGTTTCCTCTGTAATAGCAAAAGTAACGGCATGGATTGATTCTCCTGAGATGAGAAAAAAATATATTACTTTTCCAAAAAAAAATTATGAAAGAAATAAAATAAGGTTAAATTATTTTGTTATCTTTATTCCTTACTATTAAAAACCAGGTAAACCTGTTTAATAGTAATTTGTATACACAAACTTTATTTCAGGTTTTATGAAGAAAGATATTTTTGTAGAAAACATTTTTTTTAATTTACATTTGTAATCATTCCAATACTAAAAATATACATTATTGATAAGTTTCAAAGTTTTTTTTTTACATAATCATAATTATTAGTGAATATGAATTCTTTTTACTTTGCACCATCCTTTCCAATCTTTATTGGCACCATCACCATGGGAATTTAAATTCTGGGCTATTTCAACCCACATTCTTTTTGAAAACTCCCTAGCCTGGGATGTTTTATTATAGCCTGTTGCTATGGCTTTGTTTTTATTTAAAAATTCCCATAGCTGCTCCAGTTGATTATAATTATGATACTCTTCGACGCGATATATCACTGTATAAAAAAACACTTAAATTACTTTGGCATTTAGGTTTGCTGGGCATTTAAGATAACAAAGTAGACATGGGTAGCTCGCGAATGAGAGATAAAATTGAACTAGCTCTTTAGTTACAATCTAGCTCTCAGTCGCTCAGTCGTTCACGAAATAGCTCACTAGCTCTTTTAGCTCAACGGCTCATTGACTCTATAGTCTGTGGCTTTGCGAGTAACGAGTGGTGCCGCCAGCGGCCCGACAATGTCCGAACTGCCCCGACGAACAGGTGAACGATTTCGCATGTCGCTCACTAACCAACTCTTCGGCTCAATTCAATACAGCATTGTAAAATATGATGATTTTTAAATACGCTTATCTAAATGATAACGTCTATTCATTACATTATACTCTCAATTAGTTAGCTTTTCAAATATTATTTATCTAGATTGACAGTCCTTAGCCTGTTCAAGTATGAAGGAAAATCAATCATTTATTTATTTTATAATAAAAACAAAACAACCCAATGAATTTAATTTTACTATAGCTCGCAACTGAGATAAATGAACTACAGAACTTTAAAGATTATAAAGAGCCACTGAGCTAGTTGTATCGTTTGACTTCCGTAAAGTAATTCGGCTCAATTTGATCTGTAGCTCGCAACAAATCAATTGAACTGAAGAGTTAAAAGAGTTATTCGGTGAGCTAAAGAGCTAAAAGAGCGATATAGCTCTTTTGATCAAAGGAGCTGTATCTCTCTTTTCTTTTCAGTGAGCTACATTTCGCATGTCTATAACAAAGTAAGCGGCGGTACAATCCCTCTTCGAGGAGTGGCTGGAGAAACGCCACGGGAAGGTATTAAAGTGTTGGTCAAGGCTCTTTGCGATTAGTCCGTTACTATCGGTACAATGATTTGATGGTCGCCGACCGGCTAGAAGAACCGCCTAATTTCTATATTACATAAACTCTAAAAGAATACTTACGTCATTATTCGCTCTTTATTCATTCAATATACTTACAAATACATTTTTAAATATTTCTTTAAAAAATAATAGAAAAAACATTTAAAAATATAAAAGTAGGTCTCCGCCGGTATCGGGAGCAGGGTCCAAGCTACCGGTGGCTAGGGCTCCAGAGACAGGAACCTCCTCACAATGCGGGCCGTGTCGAGGAGTACTGCCTTCTGAATCAGGCCCTTAATCCAACCGCCTAAGGAGAGCTTCGAGAGATGGTCTTCGATGCTCTTGGCCATCAGGCCATTGGCCGTAACTACTATCGGCACAATGACAGCCGAGTTCACATTCCACATATCGACAACCTCGTGTGCCAAGTCAAGATATTTGAGTTGTTTCTCTTTCTCAGCTTTCACGAGGTTCTCGTCATGTGGGATGGTAACATCGATTATCATTACGCGGCGCGCTGATCGGTCTATCACCACTATGTCAGGCTTATTGGCGACAATAGTCCTGTCAGTAATGATAGACCGATCCCAGTACAGCGTGACATGGTCTTTCTCGAGAACTGGGTCGGGCACATACTTGTAGTACGGTACCTCAGATTCCACAAGATTGTATTTCAAGGCAAGTTGCTGATGAATAATCTTGGCTACTTGGTTGTGTCTGTGCAAGTACTCGCCGTTAGCTAGACGAGAACAGCCAGAAATAATATGTCTGATGGATTCACCCGGACGGTGGCATGCCCGACACACATCAACCGTCCCATCCTTCATAATATATTTCCGATAGTTGTTCGTCAACATAACTTCGTCCATAATCGCACAGACAAAACCTTCAGTTTCCCCAAAAAGGTCGCTGAATCGTAGCCAGGATACGGATGCAAGAAAATCTACATCGGGCCCATGAAGAGCCCGGTAAAAGCGCCCGTGAAGCTCCTTGTCTTGCCATACTTTCTTGCGGTCCTCGGTAGTAAGTACCACAGGTTTGCGCCAGTTCTCTTTAGCCATGGACAGCGGGGTGAATCCCTTGTCCACTGCGACCACATCTCGGTGCATACCCAACTCAGCTTTTAAAAAATATTCCCTGAGACTGCACACCTCTCGGTTATGGAGGGTCTTCGCATTTAAGAAGCCTCGACCCCCACACTTCCGTGGGATGTACAGTCTCATCACTGATGATCGTGGGTGATGCATCCGATTTTCAGTCAGCAGTGTACGGACTCTCCTATCCAGGGCATCGAGTTCAGTCTGAGTCCATTTGAGTATGCCGAAAGAGTACATTAAAACCGGCATGACCCAACTGTTGAAGGCGCGCACCTTGTTCCCACCCGAAAGAAGGCTTTTTAATACCTTCTTCAGGCGACCAAAGAAACGCTCCCTCAACAATTGCTTCATGTCAGTTACGTTAATGCCTAACGCTTCCGTCATACCCAAATACTTATAGCTTTCGAATGAGGAAAGGGATCTGAGGTGTATGGAATCCGAGAGTTGAATGCCTTCGGATTCCATAATCTCCCCTCGTTTAACATACATGACTGCACATTTGTCCACACCAAATTCCATCCTGATGGCGTTACTAAAAGTTTCAGTTACTTTCAGTAGCTCCATCAGTCGCAATTTGTTGGGGGCAAAGAGTTTCAGATCATCCATGTAAAGGAGGTGAGATATGACCTGACCGCCTCTTCTCAACCGATAGCCTAGTCCTGTATCCTCCAGCAATGTGCTAAGAGGATTCAGGGCCAGACAGAACCAAAGTGGACTCAAACTGTCGCCCTGAAATATTCCCCGTTTAATCCAAACAGGCTCATCGTTCCCCTGAATTTGTTGACATCCTGGATATCGAAGGACCGTCCTCCAGTGCCCCATACACGACTCAAGAAAGGCGCGTAGGGTTGCATCTATCTTGTACAACTCCAGCACCCTCTTGAGCCATGTATGTGGCACTGAGTCGTAGGCCTTCTTATAATCTATCCAACATGACGACAAATCCTTGCGGGATCGACGAACCTGCTGGCTAATAGCCATGTCGATGAGGAGTAGCTCCTTAGTACCGCGGGACCCGTTCTTACATCCATTTTGAGAGACAGACATAATAGAGTTACTGTCAATGTGTTTGTTAATTTTCATTCTCAAAATGGACGTAAGAAGTTTATAGACCGTCGATAAACACGTGATCGGCCTATAATTCTTGGGTTCCGCGGGACTACCTGACTTATAGAGCAGGTGGGTAACGCCTGTTGTTAAGAACTGTGGCAGAGATCCGGACTCTAGGCATGACTGAAATTGCGATGCCAGGCGAGTGTGTGAACTACTGAGCCATTTTAACCAAAAGTTATGCAGTCCATCCGGTCCCGGAGATTTCCAGTTCGGGAACGGACGGACAGCTCTGGCTATGTCTGATGGCGTAATTAAAATTGGCTCCATCTCTGGGATAGTTTCACACACTCGCTCGATATCACGCATCCAGTCAGTCTCAGTATGACAGACGGGCACCGACCAGATGCTGCGCCAGAAAGAACTCGTGGCGGCATCATCCGGGCGGCATACGTCTGTCATATTTTGGTCAGGTCGCTCCCAAGCTCTGTATACCCACCTCTCGTCACTCCGGAACATGCGATTCTGCGAGTACCGATCAACCCGCCGCTTATACCTCCGAATACGGCTCGCCCATGCACAAACTTTCTGCTTCAGGAAGTCGATGCGCTCTGTGATACGAGACATGTATTCCTGAGGACTGATTCCAGTCCCCGAGAAAGCCCGTCTCACAAAGCGCATGACACGTGGTCTTGTATTGCCTTCCCTGAAGCAGTATAGTTTACCGTATTATTAATTAATATAACTTTAAATATAGTAATAAAATTAGGAGAACTCTCAAGCAACAACAATTATTAAACTTTTAAACCAGTAGCTAAGTAGTCAAATCTGACATGAGATACAGATTATGTTTCGAAACGCAACGCATATGGTGCGAGTAAAAGAGACAGACTTATGCAACTAAGCCTACCATCAACTTTTAAGCGCAATACACACACAGAGCGGGTGCGGGCGCGGGTCGTCTCTCGCGTAACACGCGCTGTTCGTCGCCCTCACACAAAAAGCGGGCGCGGGTCGTCGGCGGGTACGCCGCGGGCATGCCATGTTAGCGAAAGCGGATTCAGCAGGCAACAAATGCAGTGTTGCCTGCTAACGCGGACGAAGAGTTATTAGGTATTTCTACTTATTTTGAAGAAGAGCACAGAAACGAAAAAGAATCTGGTTTCATGAAATCAGTAAAAAAAAGTCTACAATATAACGAACGTGAAACGTACGAAGATAGATTTTACAAATATTTTCACATGTCAAGGGCGAGTTTTGAAGAGTTGTATGATAATGATAAACTAAGAACAAGAGTTTTTAAACTCGATACAAATTGGACGCCAGCAACAACTACAGCGTTTCTGTAGTTTTTATCACTTGGTTCGTACAAACAACTATGTTTACGAACACATTCAATAATTTTTTCATTGAGATCCATAGTAAAATCGAATTCTTTTTTGTAAATATTCACAAAACAAACTCGCAACCTGCGCAGCGCACGACCCGCACACGCGCCAGTGTGAGTGCCTTACGTAGAGTACGTGTATTAAATACGAAGAATAGAACGACGTTATGCCCGCTCCCGACCCGCGCACCCGCGCGCTGTTTGTAGTGGCGGGCGTCGGGCGGCGCTCCCGCGCACGACCCGCCCCGCGGCCGATCAGCACACGTTTTCAGTGTGATGTCTTTCATATAAATACAAAGAACTAGACCCGCTGTACTCCCGTCTCGAAACGCGCCCGACCCGCGCCCGATCTATGTGTGAATTACGCTTTAGTTAAGCATTCACTTCCGATGCAATCCAGTATAAGTACCTACGCAGATTCGTACCATGAAGTGCCTCTAGCTGACAGTAGTTTGAATCTCTCACGGACTGAATGAAAGATCAAAAATTGTCTGTGGTCCGCGGTGTGAGAAAGAGATGACGCTCTACAATTGTTACACAAGTCTGTCTCTTTTACTCGCACCATATGCGTTGCGTTTCGAAACTCTTAATCTGTATAAAAGATACACCAAAAACATTTTCAAATTACGTTTTCTAGCTTCAAATTATATACCATTACGCCATTTTTAGTACTCATTAAATAATAGTAGTTTATATAATTATTTAATTGAGAAATATAAAAGGATTGCTTAGTGTTGTTGTTAAAATAAATTGTTTAAGACGAGTTAGGAACGCACCTCTACTCTTGTCAGATTTAGCAGCAGTTTTGAAAGAACAATGGGCAAATTTCTATAGAAGCTGGATTTGACTTTTTTTTTCATGTCCCAAGATAAAGCAGCAGGTTTGTTTTTATATTATAAGCACTAAGTATCCTGTTTGAAAATCATATTTAAATAGCCACGGTTTTTCTTTATAATTATCTCATCAATACTTTGAGGTTAAAATCAACAACTACCTTTTACCTGACTCGACGCGGCGCAGTCTAAAAGTGTACTTAGTATTAAGCGAGCAGGTAATCAAGATGCCGTTTATATTTATTTCGATTACTCAGAATCAGAAGAACCAAAAAACGGACATCTTTTAAATCTCACCAACCGTTTGTTTGTGAATTGGTCGACCACCGTGTCAAGCCGACTCATGGAGACTGGTCCGCTTTAACGACGGATTTTGACCGATAATTCAGTGAAAACTACTCTTAATTTGCTCTAACCTGCATAGTGCTGTAGAAAACCAAAGATGACGTAACATCACACAAACCACAATAATTCAATGTATGGGAAAAGTCTGGCTGAAGAGAGTTAGTCGCTAAATACTTATTCTTTCAGTCTTCAATATGTAAGTTGCATAATGTATTGACAAACCGAATAATGGTAGGTTAGAAGAGTAAATGAGAGGAAGTGTACCTAATGGTAGGTTAGATTTAATTAAAATTATGTTTCTTGTGTATTTTTGGTATACCGGTATTCTTCATATACCTACATATTAATGGCATGTTAGGACGCCATCATTTCGTAGTGTACGGTACGAAATGACCATCCTTCTTTTAATTGTTGTAAGTTTTTTACTTAATTTTATTAGTATTATTTGAAGTTATATTAATAAGTAATACGAATAATGACTGAAATACCTTAAATTACGTATATTATCACAATTTGATAGAGTTATTTACCAAATGACTCATTTCACGCCAAGAAATAACAACTTTTTTTGAATTGGCTACTTTGACATATAAGCTATCTATTTCAGGTCGATAGGTCACCTCATGGTATGAAAAATGAGTGAACGAAAACAGTTTGCGAAGCAATTGTCGACTTGATTTGGTGTTGACTAAACTGGATCCTATTAAGGATATTGTGGTATGAAATAGCGAAATAGTTTATTTTAGGTCATCATTGAATCGCAATAACAGTTCATGGTAGGCCTCCCAGTACAGCGTCATACTTATCGCCTATTTCGATCTTTTATTCAGTCCGCGAGAGATTCAAACGCCTGTCAGCTAAAGGCACTTCATGGTACCAATCTGCGCGATTTAGTTTAGGTACTTATACTGGATTGCATCGGAAGTGAATGGTTCACTAAAAGTTGGTGGTAGGCCTGCTGATGTGTCATGTGTCAAAATCCTGTCGTGCAGAGTGGTTAAGCGAGGTTGTTAGGTACGCGTGATAGGCCGATAGCTCTCCGGCTTGAGGATGTTTTTCCCCGCCTTTCTCCCTCCTTCCACGCAGCAGGGAAAGTCCCGGTGCGCAGTATCGCCGTGAACAGGCGCGCCAAGGCAGCTACCATGCGGAACGGTAGTTGGCGCAGCGCTTTATTGGTGATACCGTCCGCACCGGGCGCCTTCCTGGGCCGCGTCTTAAGGATGGCGCTTAAGTGCAACTTACTTTACCACGGTAGGTCATGAAAGCACGGAAAATCATAACATCGACTTTTAAAAAAAATGACGTCATTACACAACGCCATCTATCTACAGCGTGGAAGGAGGGGCGCGTTATCATGCTGCCTAAGGCGGGGAAAAACATCCTGAAGCCGGAGAGCTATCGGCCTAGCACGCGTGCCTAACAACCTCGCTTAATGCGAGATACGCGGCGACGAAGATGCAGCGCGTGATGGATCTGCTGCCGGACTGGCTTGGTATGCCCTCACGACAGAGGGAAACAAGAAACTCCTCCGCACGCAGCAAAATCTTGCGTTGCGGACTATCGTTGGTGCCCCTCGCTACGTGAGGAACCATGTCATCCAGAGGGACCTCGGGACTGAGAGCCTGGACGACTTTATCCGACGCCTCGCGACGAGAATGTTCGCGCGTGCCAACGCATCTGCTTGGCCGCATGTCAAGCAGATAGCGCCCTGGCACGCGCGCCCCCCCGATGCGCGACGCCTTCCCCGCGACCTGGTGGCGGACATAGACCCCATCGCACCGGACTGGACGCCGGGGTAAGCTGTACAGGCCACACACAGCTTGCCCCACAAGACTCCACATAATACACATGTACCCAGCTGCACGTCGTGTGCTAAGTTAATATAGGCACGACGTGTAGCTTGACCACACATGCGCCATTTTACACACATAAAGACACACGCGTGGAGCCGCGGCTGCGGGCGCGCGACCCATGCAAAGCACTGGGCGGTGTTACTCAGTACAGTACCGCCCACACACTCAAAACGGCTCCTTAGTCCGTAACGCAACCGGCTAGCCCTGGGAACGGGACGGACGGGAGCCTCACATCCACTGTAGGTGCGTCGGAGTCGGCACCTCTGTCGCTGGTCGTCTCCTGCTGGGCCTCCCCCGGGCAACTGGGGGTCTCACCCGGCAGGGACTGACCGCCGAGGTGTCGTGAAGCATAGTGCTGTTTACAGCACTGTAGGCGCGCCTACAAAAACAACACAGCAGCTACTCACACAGGCACATTTGCATGTGCACTACCCCTCAGCCAAAAAGGCAACCCAATGACGGGCCGAGGTATGGCTCCCGCGGAAAAGGAGCGACGCCCCGAGACCGCTAGCCGCGCCCCCCTGCGGGGACGCAGCGACGACTAACACAGGGGTTGCACTTAAATATATTTAAAATCTTTTGGGAAACTGGTAAGAGTTTGCAATTAATTCAATAATTACGTATGTCACTTGTACGATCGAGTAGTATTTTGTAAAATTACGTTTATTATTTTGATAAAATTTTGTATTTAACTGGTGGCAATATATCTGCCACTGCCCGTGTAGATAATAATATTACAGTATTTACTGCAGGTGAAAATGCCGAAAATATTGTCTGATGACGACATAGAAAATGCACTGGATTAGTTATTTGGCTTATTTTCGAAACCGAGTTATTAGTTATAATATTTACCATGAACAGAAATAAAAAGTTGCATTTAGAATAAACCTTATTTTATTTTTGATAGTCTTTTACAAGAAGCGGCAACTATATTGCCACCAATTTTTCCAAAATATTCCCATCGATTTTCACGAAAAAAAAATACATAAGGCATTCATAACATATTGGCTTACAAAAAACCGACTTCCAAAAATACTAAAAATCGCAATAATAGTTAAATAAATAAAAAAATACTAAAATAGAATACATAAAGCTAAATACTATTAATTTAACAACTAAAAACCAAAAAATAACTTACGCAATTTATAACACCATCCTCTACTTACATATTAACTACTTATTCTTTCCGCTTACTGCTTGGTTTGAAGTCGGTGCCAAACCATATATATTAATAACTCTAAAATGTGCTAAATAAGGTATTACACCCATTTTTAAAAATTATCTCATTTTGATCCTAGGGTCCTAGTAAACCACCAAAAAAAACAAAAAAAAAATATTCAATCGATAAGTGCCATAAAACTGCATTTCAATTTTACAATTTCTATTTTCGCGCGTAAAATCACAAAAACGCTTGACGCCATGTTACTCTGTGGTCATGACGTCAGTTGGTTAAAACAAATGCGCTGTTATTAGTCTTTCTGTTTAGTTGTATTTTTCACTATAGTTTATGGTATTATTATAATGGTGGTATTTATTTCTTCCATGGTATTATTACTACTATTTTAATAAAAAATAAAATGTAAAGTTTTATAATACAAAAATAGTAATAGTTGCTCAGTTGACAGTTGTCACTTTTTGTTTCCATGACCATATGACGTAATAATCATGGCGGACACTGTTTCGCTTTAAAACAACAGACTAAAAAAAGTGAAAACTTTGAAATCAATTTTAAAATTTATTCAGTAGTTTTATTAATTAAATTTAACATTTTCTGATTGCTTTTTGCCTAAGCTATCTGAATTGTATATTTTTAGAATTTCTTTCATGTAGAGTAAAATACCCTATTGAAGAATTAAATCGTAGCATAAACCAAGAGCATGCGTCGAAAAATTTGGAATTTTAAATTCTTATTATTTACTAGCTTTTGCCCGCGGCTTCCCTCGCGTTAAATTCGGGGTATCACAGTTCCCCTTGCGCCTTATTGATTTGTAATAGCAACGCTAAGTTTTCCCTTTTCTTCCCTCTTTCTCCCTCACATCCCACTTTTTTCAAAAAAATATTACCCTATGTCCGTCTCCTGGTTCCCAACTGGGTCCACCCTTTATAGCAGAACTTTTTATGTCATAATTTTATTTTGCATAACAACGGATAGCATAAACTTCATTTCGCAGAAAATTGTTTGGCAGATACTCATTTGTCATACATTCAAAACTCATAATTTTGTAAGTCAGAATCATCTCTTGACATAAATTTCATATCCATAATATTTAAAAAGTAGAAACATCATATCGCAGAAAGTTCACAGTCAGTTCAATCGTCTTTTGGCATATATTTCACAACGATAATCATCAAAACGGCAGAATTGTCATATCGCAGAAAGTTTAAAGTTAGAATGATCTTTGTCATTATTTGTTGTCATTTATTTTAATCTTTAAAATAATTTGATTTTAGTTATTATTTAATTGAGTTTGAAATAATGTCATTTATTTTAGTTATTATTCAATTGAGTTTGAAATAATGTCATTTATTACAATAAGTAATTATCCTAATCAAAATAGTTCAGTTCCGGGTATGCTACTAAAAACAATCTCATTTTTCTATTAATGCATGTCGTTTCTGGCACTCGCCGGCCGCTGCCGCGGCACCGCTCGCTACGCTCGCGTAGGTCACAGTTTTAACCTAACCTAACCTAGCTAATTCTCCCATCTGCAAAGTATACCAAGTAAAGTTATACCAAATAATCATCGCTCTAAATGAGCATTATGCTAAACGATATTATGAGAAATTTGAACTCTGCCAATCGAAATTATACTAAATGTAATTCTGCCATCTTAAAGGTATGCCATAGTAGATTCGAAGTTTTAAACATTATGCGAAACGATAGTTATATCAAATATTTTTTATGCATTTCAAATGTTCGTTTAAAGAAAATTATGCTAAGTGTGTTATGCCAAATAAATTTCGGAACATCAAGATTCTGCCAGATAGAGGGAACCCTTCCGAACTATCTCTGTACCAAAATTCATCAAAATCGGTGAAGCCATTAAAGCGTGAAGAGGTAACAAACAAACAAACTCACTTTCGCTTTTATAATATTAGTAAGGATTTAATAACAATCACAGAAAATCATTTAACACTATTAAACCTAAACGTTAATAATGAGATTTACCTTCAAGGTCAACCTAATAGCCTCAAGGAATACTATTCTCTATCCATATGAACGTACAATTTTGAAAGAATTTTCTCTGAACTCCTAACCTTTGAGGAGTTGTACCTTCCATCATCAGCTCATCCATAGGAAATCATCATCAAAAGCAAATAGTTGAACAAACTGTATGATATTGTCTGAAACGTAACAGTTTTATGCTTATAAATTGAGTGTTCTTCTCGATTTCCTTGGGATCCCATCATCATAAATTAGGCAAATCGGATAAGAAATGTTAAAGTTATCGACATACTAATACTAATAATACAAAGTGTCGTTAAAAGAACATCGTCCAAATAACAATAATGCTTATAAAATAAAAACTACTTGACCAAACTAAAAGAATTTTTTATGGGACCACCTGGCAGCTATTTCGCGTCGAACAAAAGAAGAATCACGCGAATCGGTCCATTAACCGCGGCGTAATCGATGTACATACATAGAAAAAAAACATACCGGCCGAATTGAGAACCTCCTCCTTTTTGGGAAGTCGGTTAAAAATCCGTTTAGTTTAAAATTTTAACTGTCCTAGTTCCCTCTGCCTTATAAAGGGTTAAACTCATAAGTGGGAACACTTATTGTGACGGACGGGAAACTACGAAACCCTACACTGAGCGTGGCCCGACACGCTCTTGGCCGGTTTTTTATATGGATTAAGACCAAAATAAAATTCTGATGTAGGTATTCAAGATTTTTATTTAGACATCCCAAGTAGCACTGGAGGTTCAATAGCGGTTGCCTATTGGTACACAATTATTATTTAAGCTGTCAACGTAGGCAGCTTATGGGCTGTATAGTGTGCTATACATCCCTTTTACCACCGATTTGGGCACAAATTATTCAGCCTTAAGTTCAGTAGTGGTACACAGTAGCAGAATAGTAGCATTTTAATGGCAGTTTAAGAGGGAACATGTAGTCTTAAAGCTGATCAATAGCACTATATAACATTCCATGTGGTTCTTTATACAGCCAAGAGAGTGTAAGTAATAAACGAGTTAACAATTATACAACCTCTGTAGTGATTAAAGCTCACAAGTGTACCCCAGAAACTATTAGTGGTATCCTTTTCTCCAAATTATCACTTGAGTACCACTCTTTGTAATAAATATTTGTTTTTTAAAAGATACTCTGCTCGCGTGAGTGTCAATTATTTTCGATAAATATTAGTGGTAAGTATATTCTGTGTTTATTATATTCTAGTGTGTAAATATTATGGGTAATGTAAATTTATTGTGAAGTATATACATATTTAGAGTTAAAATTTTCACGCGCTTCAGGAACAATGTATTTTTAACAATAAAATCTTTGTAAATAAGCAGAGATGAACAATGCAATTTTTCTTAATTGTATTTTTATGGCATCAAAATCAGTATTATGGTTTTGTATTTGAACATTAACCACAACATTAATCATTAAAACTCTGTAGTATGTGATACAATCAAAAATAATTTAGAATTATAATAGGTTACGAGTGAACAAAATGGTGGTAACTCTAAATTTATGTTGCGGCCTCTTTAAAGTGTCACATGTACCATTATAACGTCGTGAGCTCTAGAAAGTTTCACTCTGTGTCCCATTTTAATGTCAATTTCTGTACAACATATGGTCGCCAGGCTCATATTCAACCCTGGGCTGATATGCAATTCTTTAACAGTTCACGTGAATACCCTTTTAATATTTTTTAGCATACTACATTTTAGAGATCCGCATTGTAAATTTAAAGTTTTTTTAAATACCCAAAGTAAGTCTTCAACAATAAACGCAGTAGGTGGTTTGATTGAATGAATAGAGATTTGTGAATGAATAGAGAATGAATTCAGATTTTTCCATAGTTATGAGACGTAACTATGGAAAAATCTGAAGAAGAATTATTTGGGCCTCCCATAAGAGTTAGATATAAAATGATCGATCAACTTGTTGTCTTTTTCTTTCAGATTAAACCATACGCCTCACTAGGAAAGTTGTTCAGCATGAACAATACTATCAACTGGCTCATGATTAAATTCTAAAATTCTTACTATTAAGAATTGTGATTTTTGAACCTCCTAAAATGACGCACACACAAGAAGAGTTGTGAATTTAAATAAAAACAAACTGTAAGAAAGTCAATCTTTAGGTTTTATTATGTTATTTAAAAATAAAAATGATTAAGTTTTCGTAAAGTTGTTTTATTCTTTTAATGTATGTAACAAAGGTATGAAATATTGAAATTCTTTGTATTTAATGCACACTAATTGACACCTAATATCTTTAGGTTCTAAATCAATTAAAGAATGGTCACAAGTATGCTGACTTTTTGACTTGTATATGCCAAGATGAGACGATTTTATTGGATATGTAAAAACATCTTCTGTGTTATTTATTTTAATACCTCTCATTGAAATCTTATTGTGCTCATTTGATATGTAGTTATGTACGGAACCGTCAATAATAAAGTTTGAATTCGCACTTGAAATCGTTTTGTTGGTGTCAGTTTCATATGTACTAATAGGTTGCTGTTCAATGTATTGATTAGAATGATTATTTTGTCTTATTATCTGCATATATTCTTTTAAGATTTTTCTTCTGAATCCACCGGTTCTCTCTCTCTTTTTTCAATTGTTTTTATTAATTTTTTGTTATTTTTGTCATTTTTTGTTGAAGTGTTAAAGAATACCACATTCATTTAATTATTCAGCTCTTAGGATAACATCGTAGTAGTCGTGAACAAATAATCATCTGTTAGTGTTATGAAATATCAATAGTGGGGCGTGTAATATACCTTACACGTTTATGTGAACTTGTTAAACGCTCCTTAACAGAATAATATAAAGTCTGATTAATATATCACAAACTAGACTCGCTTACAGCAACAAGATGAATAACGCTCCATAAAATAATCTACTTTATAGCTTTTGGCTGCATCAATGTTCACATGTGATGTATTAAAATGCCAGCCGTATAATACTGTACATGTGGACCTTTAACAAGCCCGTGCCTTATTTCTCGCCTCTTAAAATGCTCTTGTTTATCTTTTAAAATGAAAGCTGACTAGAAGAGTAATGTTATCCTATAATAACACCAATAGTTGCTTAATATGTAAATTTTTTGCACCTATACACGCCTCATACAGGTATAAGTGACTTTGTTCACTTTAATACAGCTGATGAACCACGTGTGGCTAATTTTAATGTTTAGAGTTCACCAGTGAACTAAATGTGAACTATTAAAGACAACAAAATGCTACTTGGGATGTAAGTAATACATTTATTAGAAGGGTACAGGCTACCTAAGATAATACATACATAGCTTAAGTACCTAACTATATAATAGCAGTTTAAATAACAGAATATTCGATAGCACCGCTTTGTTTCAAACAATTAACGGTGAGTTGTATTACAATTACTTATAAACGAAAACATGGTAATTTGTAAAAATTCCACTTAAATAAAATACAGTAGGTACTTATAAGTGCTGATTAATTGCAAAAGAACAATACACCATGATTTTGTATTGGCCACTAAGCTTGTTTTAGTGCTTGTGATGCGAGTTTTTATCAAATGATTTTTGATAATAAGTATCTCATATGTACCGAGTTCAAGTTTTTATTCTGCATAGATACGAATTCATAATAATAAGTGTTTATTTTTACATATATAATTTTGAGAAATGCAAGTTTTAGTTTTGAATTGTATGGCAAACATATATTGTGTGCCAGTCGACGGTGAAACATGAAGATCATACCTAATCGTTTTTACAAAACCCTAATTGTACCATTTTTAATATAAAATAAATAATTCTATTCAAGCATAAATCAACATCTATCAAACTCGACAGGTCCTAGTTCATGGGCTTCTCAAAAGTCAAATAGAAGGTCACCAGCAGCGTGCTACGTCAAAACGCATATAATAGAACGCCAATGGGGCCGTTCAAGTATTACGTAAGCAGATTTATTACAATTATTTACCCCCCCATCCCCCTTGTCAGCAAAAGTAAGCAAAGCTCTTACCCCCTCCCCCCAAGCTTACGTAAACATTTTCAATTACTGTATTGTTTTTTTTTTTCGTAAACATCCGCATTATTTGCGGGAATCCCCGAAAATGCGTTTTGTTTTCAAGCTAAGACAATGTGGGAGTTGCCATTCGGTAAAAAAGTAAATAACTACCGATGACGTAATCATCATCTAGACTCCCCTACCCCCCATGTCATCCAAAATAAGCAAAGCAAAGACCCCCCGCCCCCCCATAGTGCTTACGTAATACTCGAACGGCCCCAATCCAATATAAACAGAAACTGAGTAAATAAATAGTATTTGTTTGTCTTACGATTGAAGCATGTACACAAAAATATTATACCTCTGTAACAAAAATGTAACAAATAAACCAAATAACCACCAATAGCTTGGGTCCTCAAATATCAATATTGACAGCTAGTAAAATCTCAATAAAAAGAGTTAATAAAATGCATAATTTTCTTTATAACTTACTAGCTTTCACCCGCGACTTTGTCCGCGTAAATAGTTACTTTGAGCTAACAATAACTTCAACCCGCGACTTAGGTTATATGTAGATAGGTGAGTAAGTACTGGATCTTTAAGCAATTGTGCTAAAGCTCGTATAAAGACGAAGTTTTAAGATTAGTCCATTTATCGTAAGCTCAATAATTTTATTGTGGTTCATCCATACATTATGGGTATTTTCGTAATGGGCAAAGGAATTACATCAGTATAACTTTTACCCTTTACCGATAAGTATTGAATATGTTTGTTTTTTTGCATCTTGCAGGTCAGTTAATAATTTGTACAAATTGGTAAATGTTTCAATAGCACATAATAACCGGTAATGTTAATTTCATAAAAAGTTTAAACAGTGATTTGCTGCTGAATAAGTTTTTTTAAACAAATAAAATTCATAAAATTTAACATATTTTTATGAACAGATCAGTTACACAAAAGAAAAATATTGCTGTTTTAATTATTCCCACAACCTTAATTGGTATAAAAATCACATTTGGAATGCTATTGCTATGTATTTGACCAAATAACTACCATTTTGATTAATAAGCTTAAAAAATATACCTACTCTTATCTATAATATAAATGCTTTGCAATATGAACTATTTCCAAATATTTTATACTTATGGTTAAGTATCGGAAAATCGTAACAAAATAATACATATAATATGGATATGTTCATAAGGGGTGTAAAAGAACCCTTAAAGAAGCCGAAAGGCACGTTTTCTTCCAATCATTATTTTTTTTTACTTTTTTGTTCTAGTCTAGTAATATTGGGGGTCAATGTCTCAACTTTTTAACACGATTTTTTAAATCCAAGTTTTTGATGTTATTTCTTTATTATACCTCTCCGACCCCCGTACAATGCATCCATCAGCACAATACCACTAAGTTCTACCGTAAAAAATTTCACCCTATAAAAAGTCGTTTCCCAGGACCATTTTTTCATTGAGTTACTTAGTTTATAATGTACCGAATGCATGGTTGCTGGTGTTTCGTGTAGGGTTGGTTTACGCCCTATACATTAATAGAGAGCAAAAGATCTCAAAAATCTAAGTATTACTAAAGGAATACAAATTACACTTTAACCTGACCTACGCTATCCTTACAGAATTCAGTACGGGATTCCCCAAGGGATTCAGTGTTGGGCACAAAAGCCATGTAGCAATCTATGACATGACATCCTACAAGACAGCATTGTTACAAAACCAGTGTTCAAGAGAGCTTAAATGAGGCTTCGAAATCTCTCATATCAATATTAATATGATAGACAGTATGACAATATTGTCATACTGTTTTAGCTGGTGGCTTGGTGCGAGTGACATTTGGTAGAAGAACCGCTCCTCTTCAATTTGGAAGATCCGTGATTTACAATCGACTGAATATAAGCTTTTCCCTGAATATCATAGTAGAAAGTAAAGGACTTCCGATCAATGAGCAATGCATCCCATCACTTAACATGTCTTTTAATGTCACCGTCACCATGCTATAGCGAAAACAGTGTAGTTGAGACAGAATTATCTAATCTATAAAATTCTCGTGTCACAATGTTTATTCCCATACTCCTCCGATACGGCTTGACCGATTCTTATATTTTTTTTTTTGCTAATCCAGTAAGTCTGAGAATTGGCTACTATTTTTCAAACCCCTATGTGAAGTGAGCAGCGGATGAAACCGCTGGAGACAGGTAGTAATAATATAACTTTAGGTACACTAAACACCTATTTTATTGAAAACATGATTTGTTCTTCTTTGAGATTTAGTGCATTTAGTAGGTTTTTTTAAACAACTTCACTAGGATCCCATGCATACTTCACTTTGTCATCGGAAAGGTTGTTAAGTACCTCCATATCTTCAGGAGAAATTTCGAAATTCAGAGCAATATTGTGTTTCATATGCAAGGGGTTCGTTGATTTAGGTATGACTGCAACATCTTGTTGCACTGCCCATTTTAACAATACTTGAGCATTGGTGACTTTAAGACTTGAGGCTATTTTTGTAACTAACGGATGACGTAGTAATTCATCATCGTTGACAGATTTTCCTCCAAATGAACAGTATGCTTGTAGTAGAATATTATTTGCTTTACAATAATTTAGCAACTCCTTTTGATTGTAGAACGGATGAAACTCCACCTTTAAAAAAGAAAAACAAATTACTATTGTATTAACGGGTTAGTGTCCGTAACTTCACGTCCAAGCCGCGATTTTGCTTACAGAAAAACAAAAACAATTACAAAGGACATGATCAAATTCCGCGGTTGTTCGAAAGGGATACCACACACCCAGAATATTAACGACAAAAGAAGGGTTTTTACGGTCGGATTTATTCAGTAAAAGTCTGACACTGACACTAAGAGCAGTGGAGTAATGTGATGATTTCCTATCTGCAAAAAAGGGGATGGCCAAAATTGTGGTAAAATTATATTTTAGTATGGATTTACATGAAATATACCTGATTTACAGCTGGAACTACACCATGATTCCTTTTCATAAGGAGGTTTAGGTGGTAAACGTTGAAGTTAGATACACCAATTGCTCTGACATGGCCATTTTCATAAAGATTCACCATGCCTTCCCAGGTTGCGTGACGAAGCTCTGTATTTTTTTTATCAGTAACTGCTATTCTCTGCGTTCCAGGGAAATGAATCAAATACAAGTCTGCATAATCCAAGCCTAACTTGGTCATTGATGCTGAGTAGGCTTTTTCGACCAGTTTCGGCCCTCCATGATCAGCAGGTGCTATAAATAAACAACTATTTTAGAACAGGGACAAGTAAAATAACCAAAGAGTTTTTAGTCTAACTTAGAATATTTAACTTATTAATTCAGACAGATTGTATTCCCACTCAAATATGTAAGAATGTTTCATGCAAATTAAAAAATGGCCTCTCCTTATGAAACTAAAACTTTGTAACTCTCTCTCAAAAACATGTAGTCATAAGCTAGTTTCATTTTTTTATATATAAATTACACATTATACAATACCACTAGTAGTTAAACTTACAGAGTTTAGTTGTAATGAAAATATCATCCCGTTCCAAGTCATGTCGGGGGAGCAGTCTTTGGAAGGCTTCCTTTAAATATGGTTCATTGCGGTAGACAGCAGCTGTGTCTGCAATTATTTAAATAAAATGTTAGATAAAAACAAATGTTACAGCTAATCAGTATACAACAGACACTCATCAAAGATATAGAACATTAGAAACAATGGTCAAATTTTGTTACCTATCCCTTTTGAATGTATCTGCAGACAACTTAGTGGGGGTTCCACAAATTTCATTGCTAACAGGTTGATGAGGTCCTAAAGATGCAATGCGTATTTTATAACTCATGTGCAACATTGTTAGTTTGTTCTGTTATGTCAAATATTTAGAAATAAATCTCCGTAGGAAACAACCAACTCAAACCATGTGCTGTAGGTGAAATAAAATATTTTGATTTTTGAATTCATTAATTGAATAAATGGATTGAGCCATAAGCAGCAAGACTTACCAAACATGCGGTATCCTGCTGACAGAGCCTTATCAACTACTTCCATGACCTCATCAGGATCACGAATGCGGAAAGTTCCCACTAAAAAAAATTATAAAGTGTCATATCAGGTAAGCATACAATAATAATAAATATTCTACTGCTTTCGTCACTTTCTACACTGCTCTGACTACTCCTACTCCTACTACTTTACTTATTTTCTCTGCCAAAGAAAAACAACTGTTCAGTTTTTGAATGGTTACTTGAAAAAAATGGGCCATAGACTAAAAAAAAAATGGAAATTGTATCATACACCTCTGCAATAAGTTCCCCAATTCATACTATAACAACAAATACAAGTCACCACAGACTAGAAACTAAGGCAATTTGAAAAAATTGCAGTTGTTTTGAATTCAACTGTCAATCAATGATTTTTAAAGAAACAAAACATAAAAAAAATGTGCAAAATTTAAGTAAACAGTAATTTATTAACCTGAGCTAGGACTTAGAATCAATGGAGGTGGTGGCTGTGCTATGGTAACTTAGGTATCTATTTAAATTTTGTTGGTTTTATGCCCAGAGTTCAAGAAATATACCCATGGTCCTTTATTTGCTTCACAGCTTATATACATATTTGTGAATGTTTTTGGTTTTAAATAAGTGTAAGATTTACATTGCAAGTTCAATATTATAGAAACAGTTGTGTAATAGGATATGTAAGTCATGGCAAGCGTATAGGACCATTTTTTTTTATTTAGTAGCAGAATATTCTTGTATGAAGCCTGCCTAGAATAATTTTCGCCATTACATTTTCTATATTATAGCGGACATATTTAATTGACTAGCATCTTTTTATTTGGGATAAAGTCTTCTAAATCGTCACATCAGCTTATATCTTGGAAGTGGTGCTTTAGATTTGAAAAAATAATGTGTAGACGGCAGATTAATAACTCTGTGCCTATTGGGGTCCTCATACTCACAGCATTTAAAGTTTTAAGTATATTGATATTCCAAAATGTTTAGTTGACTCTTCCTGTGATCCAAAAGCTGGCTTTTACTTTGGCCAGAGGCTAAGCATTGCCTTACAACATAGCATTGGTGACATAACCAACTGACAGCGTTGAGGACAAATTTTTTGACACCACTTTTAAAGTTATTAATAAGTTAGTTTCCTATTGCTTAAAAATTAAAAAATAATACAGAAATTATGTGTGGCGAATAAAATCAACGTGTAACTTGGATAGCTTTAGGTATCTCGGAAATTTGACACAATTTGATTTGTCCTCAAAATAATTTGTGTTGACATCAGCTACCAATTTATTGAAATTAAGACAAAAGTGACGATTATATTGGAAATAAGTAGCGAGCATGCCAAATTATTCTAAACCCTGAGGGAATATTTATTTATGGTAAGAAATAAAATGTACTTACAACCCACGGAAGGCATTACATTTCCATTGTTCAAGTTAAACTTCTTAACCACCGGGACTGAATCAATTGCTGCAGCCATTTTATCCTATACCTTATAATCAGGCTGATAAGTTAGTTATTTCAGTAAAAAATGAAATGTATTTTTTTTTCTATTATGTTTATAATTTTCCACAAAAAAAATCAACAGTGTAGTGTAGCGACACAGTGCAAAGTAGCTCGATTCGTGCGTACTACAACATCATTAGCACTTCACATAATGGCGTTTGTGGAAGGAGACACCACAATTTAGCCAATATCACGTAGGTACTATAGTAGACAATCAAAGGCTGGACACTATAATATCAGTAATTACTATTGTTGAATAGAACACAACAAAGAGTTTAAATGATTTAAAATATTTTAACAAACAAATAATGAATTACCATTTTCTGCACAGACATTTCAGACACAGTGTTATAAGAGAAAAAAAAAATATAGTTGTTATAAATTACAACTTTATTTTATTAACTTCAACAAACTGTGTAAGTTTGTTGAAGTTAATAAAATAAAGTTTATATACAAAAAGAGAGAACACAAGGGAGAGGAGACATTTAAAGGATGTGGGACGAGGGATATGAGGGGAATAAATTCGTGCAAAGAGAATCTCAATTTTGGGCAGCAGAAAAGTAAATAGTCCACGTTTCCGTCATCCAAACCGCATTCACAAATAGAGCTATCCCTAATCCTAAGTTTGGCCAGAAAAGAGGGGGAGCAACAATGATTCAAACGTAGACGGCAGATAGTCGATGTAGTTAATTTATTTGCCAACTTGTATTTGAAAAACCAAGGTTTATGGGGAATGACAGGTTGAATATCGCCATAATATTAACCTTTCACAGACTTAGAGATTTGCCATTCTAAAGACCATGTTTTAAACAAATTTTACGGTAAAGTGGTAGAAATGTCATGAGAGTAAATTTCAGGATGGGCTAAGGAGCCTGTGAGAATAGCATTTTTAGCACATGAATCAACCGATTCATTCTCATGAATACCAACATGACCTGGGATCCACGCCAAAACAGTTTTAATAGGTACGATAGGTACCTAGTTTTTGGCATTCAAACAGCAAATCTCTAATTTTCAAAATAATAGGGAATCTTGTTTTACATTTAAAAGGGTTAGATATAAAGTCTTAGCACATTAATTTCTGATACGTATTCGTATCTCTCTGTTAAAGAAACAGTATTTAGTAGGTGTTTTTCTAGACATTACATCAGCTTATGATAACGTTCAACTTTCAGTGCTCAAACACAAACTTATCCATCAGTTAAATATCCCTGTAAAGTTGGTTCGTTTTATGTGCAACTTATTGATGGAGAGATCCATCTCTTTTAAGTCCCACGATTCTCTTCTTTCCCCTAGGACTATCTGGAAAGGCTTACCACAAGGCTCAGTCCTGAGTCCTCTTCTTTTCACTTTTGACTTACATCTTTCTGTAGACTCATTTTGTCAAATTTTGCAGTATGCGGATGATTTGGCTATATACTCTCCTGCATCATCTCTGGAAGCTTCTGAGCGCCTAAATTCTGCTCTGGGGTACTTACATGATTGGCTCATTCAACAAGGTTTGTCCTTGTCAGCCGCTAAAGCACTACCATTTTTTACAAAAAAAAGACTAGTTTCTCCTGTTATTATTAAAATAAATGGTGAACTTATTCCGCAGGAAAACAAAGTTAAATTCCAAGGTATTTAAGGCTTGATTCTAAATTATCGGGTATTGCTAACAATATATATATGCCATAAATGTGAAAGAAACATCAACGTTCTCCGATCTCTGTCTATGGTTTGGTGGGGGGCTCATCCATACACTCAAAAACTTATTTATAATGCTATAGTTCGAAGTCATTTTGATTACGGATTGTTCTTATTAGAGCCCTGTAAAAATCTGTGCTTCAAAAACTTGTCAAAATTCAATCAAAATGCTTACGCATCATTATTGGGGCGATTAAGTCGTCTCCTATTAATGCTATGCAAGTCGAATGTGTTGATCCTCCTCTGTCTATTCGTAGACAATTTCTTGCTAATAGGTTTTTCTTCAAACTTGTTCAAAATTCTGACCATCCCCTTCTCGGTAAGCTGGACCAATTATCTTCCATTTTTGACTCTGGCAGTCTTCGCTATAATTTAAAAGTTCCTTGTCTTCTCCGTGCCTACCTTCAATTCTCCCGTCTTCCTAGCCCACTCTTTCAATGCCGTATTTTGCCTCTTTATTCTACCCCCTATAATGCTCTAGTTTTCCGCCCTGATGTCCTCTTAGACTTTGGTATTAATAAAAGCACAGTGGAAGCAAATTCGGTGTTTGATAATAGAGTTTCCGTTGATTTCCACAACTGGGTAACTGTTTTTACCGATGCTTCAAAGGCCTCTGATGAGGGTCCAGTTGGTGTAGCTGTTTGGATTCCATCTACAAAGATTATTAAAATTACAAGTGCCCCTCGATTACATCTGTTTTTACAGGTGAATCAATAGCAATTTTTGAAGCCATTTCATTTGTTAAATCTCACAACATGAATAATTCCATAATATTTTCTGACTCAAAGAGTTGTCTTCAATCTATTATATTAAGACTATCTATAGTGCTCATAACTTTTCGGAATCCTTCACTTCCTAATTCAGGCAAAAAGCAAATTGACGCTGAAGTGCATATATGGCGTTTATACACCGCGGTCATCCGTCCCATCATGATCGCCATCGCCCACGCCAACCCGCTTTTCCTTCATAAGATGCAAAACCGATTCCTTTGTAATATCACGGGAGCCTCTTTTTACGTCCGTAACCATAGTCTTTTTTTTTTTTGGTTGGGTAATCATCATATGACTTCCCCCGCTCTGGGTGGAGCGGGGGGGCGTGTCAGACTTGTACTGACTAAAACCCACCCATGTTCCTTCTGTTGCTTTTACGTTCCGGAGCCGCGGTATCTCTTTCGAACAACCCGCAACCCCGGCAGGCGGAGGCTCTGGTAAGCCCCTCTGCTTTGCTGACATCTCTTTGAGGCTCACGTAAAACACCAACGCGCGAACGGTGAGCTACCCATTGCTCACCGTCCACAGGCCCGCATCTACGGTGGCCGGGAGACGTCTTGCGGCGCCCGGCACTCGGGGTGTCTCCCGCGGCGGCTGGGTTGGTTTGAGGTTCTGTCCCTCAAACGCCCAGCCTCCTCCTTCACTAGCATTACTGCCTCGCAGAAGGAGGTGACCGCTTCCCATTCCCTCTCGCTCCGGACCATGACCTGAACCAGGGCCGGACGCGAGAGGTCGCCGCCGCCGATCGCCTCCACGAGGACACGGCGGTGCTCCACCCAAGCTGGGCAGACCGCCACTCTGTGCTCCACCGTGTCCTCCGGGCGATCGTCACAATGGTGACACCCGGGCGTTTCCTCCCGCCCGATTATGTGCAGGAACCTCCTGAAACTTCCGTGTCCGGTGAGGAACTGCGTCAGGCGGAATGTGAGGACGCCATGACGCCTCTCCAGCCACTCCTCAAAGAGGGGACTTATGGCCATTATTGTGGCGTGCCCTGTAACGATAGTCTTCACTTAGACTAAAAAATCCCCACCGTCATTCAATTAATGAAGCGCCTTTCCAAGCGCTTCTTTGACTCCGCGTTAAAACATCGCAACCCCCTTATCGCATCGGCGGTTCGATACGATCCCTCGCGAAGAAGCAAAATTCGTCGTCCTCGACATATTCTCGTCACTCCCGATGATGCTATAACCCTGCTTCAGGAGAGCACCGGGGAGACTATTAGTACCCTTCGTAAATTCAGACGCAAAGCGCGGTCATTCCGTCCTCGCCGACGCGGCCGTAGCGACGTCCGGTAACTACCCCAGCCGTCCCTTGCCTTGAGCCAACCCGCGCTGCTGAGCCAGTAAGTGTAAATCAGTCCACAAATAATATCACTCAGATCCAGCCTGTCTCTTGCTGCCCTCCCTCAGCGACGCCCTAAGCCGAGGCTCGTACCCCACAAGGGGTGCCTTTAGCGTGTAGTCGCTTAGTTTGTAAGTTTATACAAAAACTTAGAAACTAAGACCTCCAGAAGTTGGAGGTCTTAATTTTTAAGGCATTTACAGGATTTGCCCGGTTTAGCAGACCACATCTTCCTTGGTTGAACAGCGAGATGCCATTCATAAAAAAAAACAACTGTCGGGCAGTGGCCCACCAGACACGACACCCGTCTGGTCGGAGGGTTCTTTATTTTCCTTATAGGATGGAGAACTATACACCCTGTTCTTCATGCATTAGAATGTATATTTAAGAAAGCATATTTTAGTTGTTTTTTCTATTATTGAGCACTGTTGCTGTCTCTATGCAAAATGTTAACACAATTTAGGTTTCTTCTGTGTCATTTTGCTTAGTTATACTTGTTTAAAATGTCTATTATGTTTTCTAGCATCTGCTCTGCGGTGTATCACTCCTTTTCGAAAACCAGGCATTTCGTTAAGATGTGTGCGATCGACTCCATTGCGTTCGGATCACAGATGCACGATGGGCTCTCCTTACACTTGAAACGATGCAAGTATTCAGTCGGAGAACCTACCGTGCCCCGTCAAGATCTGTGATTATTCCGACTGGTTGAAGTCTTAACACTATTTTGTGGACGTCGATCGCATCTGGGAAAAAGATTTGAGTAACAGAGGCTGTGTCGCCATTCTTGTACCTCCGGTTCCACTCGTTAAGCGACTGCCGCTTGACGAATGATTATAACAAAAAGTCTCTCGTAAAATGAACGCAGCCATAAAACTAAACGCGTTCCAGCCAAACGATAGCTAAAACAGTATCTTGCACATTCAAATCCACGGATCCTACTATAAAGTAATGGCGGTTACTCACATGTGGAATAGGGTATTACACCCATTTTTAAAAAGTATCTCATTTTGATCCTAGGGTCCTAGTAAACCACCAAAAAACACAAAAAAAAAATATTCAAACGATAAGTGCCATAAAACTGCATTTCAATTTTACAATTTCTATTTTCGCGCGTAAAATCACAAAAACGCTTGACGCCATGTGATCAAGACGTCAGTTGGTCATGTAAACAAATGCGCTGTTAATAGTCTTTCTGTTTAGTTGTATTTTTCACTATAGTTTATGGCAGCCATACTCAAAGTGTGTTCCGCCGCCGCGGAACCCTAGGGTTCCGTGATACTTCTGTAGGGGTTCCGCAAGAATCCATAAACACTACCGGAGAGGAAATTCTTAATATATTTTTTGAAATTTTTCTAGGAAGTTAATCTTATCGATTGCATTGACATTTGTACAGATGGAGCCAAGACAATGACGGGTAGGTACAGTAGGACAAGTGTGACTAAAAAAATTTAAGCACCTAATTATAATTCCAGCCATTGTATCCTGCATAGACAAGCACTTGCATTAAGAAAATGCCGTCAAATCTTATGGAAGAAGCTAAAAGCGTAAAAATATTTATTAATTTTATCAAATCACGACCACTACAATCCCGATTGTTTTCATTGTTATGTGAAGATTATGGCAGGAAACATACAAAATAAAAAAACAGTTTCACACCTCCCATTAGTTGGATTTTTTCTTTTTTGATATATAATTTCATTTATTCATTTTTTATATTTTTAGATACTTCTTATATAAAAAAAAACAAAAAATATTTCAAAATACAAAAAAAATAGTAGCCCACCGGTATCGGGAACAGGGTCGAAGTTACCGGCAGTCAGGGCTCCAGTGAGAGGAACCTCCTAGCAATACGAGCCGAGTCCAAGAGTACCGCTCTCTGAATCTAGCCATTGATTCAGCCGTCTAAAAAGAGCCTCCTCAGGTGTTGGTCAACGCTCTTGGCAATTAAGCCATTGGCAGACACGGCACGATAATCGCTGAGTCCACATCCCACAACCTCGCAAGCCAAGTCAATATACTTGATTTGTTTATCTTTCTCGACTTTCACGAGGTTCTCGTCATGCGGAACCGTTATGTCAACAATCTTCGTGCGCCGCCCTGATTGATCCAGCACCACTATATCAGGTTTATTAGCCACAATAGTCCTGTCAGTGATGATGGATCGATCCCAGTACAATGTGAGCATTGTAGCCAGGCTACGGACGCTAATTGGTCTACTTCAAGCCCAAGTAGGCTCTGCCATAAAAAGCCTCGACCACCACAATTCGGAATATACAGTATCATAACCGAAGAACTTGGGTGATGCATACTAAATGCCGTTAACAATGTACGGACCTTCCTATCCAGGCCATCTAGTTCCATTTGAGTCAGTAGCTCCATCAGTTGAAAATCGTTGGGGGCAAAGAGTTTCAGGTCATCCATGTGAAGGAGGTGAGATATATCCTGACCACCTCTCTTCAATCAATAGCCCAGACCTGAATCCTCCAGGAACGTGCTTAGGGATTCAAGGCTAAGCAGAGTTAAAGTGGACTCAAACTATCGCCCTGAATTTTTTTATATAATTTTATTATACTTGTTATGTAAAAAAGTGGTAAGTAACTGTTACATTGTGCTTTTATTATGCTTATAATTAAAGAATACACTTTTAAAAACTTTTTATATGTTAGGGTTCCGTCAAGTATTTTGCTTTCTAAAAGGGTTCCGTCCCCAAACAAGATTGAGAACCACTGGTTTATGGTATTATTATATGGTAGTATTTATTTCTTCCATGGTATGATTACTATTATTTCAATAAAAATTAAAATGTAAAGTTTTAAAATACAAAAATACCTAGTAATAGTTGCTCAGTTGACAGTTGTCACTTATTGTTTTCATGACTATATGACGTAATAATCATGGCGGACACTGTTTCGCTTGTATTGTGTGTAATGTAAAAAAAAACAATCTTACAGTGGTTTCAATAAACCAAACAATCCTTTTTTTTGCTGAGCCATGAAGAAATTATTGTACATCGGACTAAAAATATAATTATCTGCACATGGTATTCTATGTGAGTGTTTTCTTTAGCAGAATGAACGCAATATTATGGTGTATGTATAGTATCATCTTACATCTAGAGTTATTTACTATACAAGCCTTGTAGTATACAGTACCAATACTAGTACAAATTTCTGTGCATTCAAGCGTTTTTGCAACCTTACAGAAGAATACATTGTATTGTACTATTTTGACTGTATAACAGCTTACATTTTTTCTGTTACATTGTACATACTTCGTGTTTCGTTTTTCTCTAAAAAATGATAATTTGTTATTATACTCGTAGGTACGTGGCTCGTACGTACACGTCTGTTATCAGTCGTGAAAATTAAGTTGCTGCTGTACTGCAGAGCTTTCAGAGATTAATTAACTTTAATAAGTAGAACCATTTCGTTGAGCTGGCGTAACAAAACCTGTTTTCGAATTGGTGTCCAAGTGTGTATCCGACTTTATGAATACAATGCTTCAAATTAGGACAAAAGCTGGAACCGATCTGGAACGCTTCAACAATTATAACTAAATTTTTAAAGGTAACGGTTTCCAACCGCCATGTTAGTAAATAGTTGAAGTTGGTAAAGAAACGCATCTTGTTAATTTAAAATAAAACAGCTTCAAAATTGTTGTTGCAAAAATACTACTTCTAGTCTATCATTAGTATATTTAGCTGAAAATATGAATTCCGTCACTGAGCGCTTGGAGCAACTGAGGGCAGAAAGGATGGCGAGGGAAAGGGCTCGAATTGAAAAGGTAAACTGCCTCAAAATCCTTTTAATTTTTTTTCTTGTTGTTTTACACAACTATTCGGAACGTTGTTATGCTCAGATGTTAATACATTCTTTTTGATAATCAATGCATCAATGTTACTAAAAAGACACTTCAGTCTAAGAATAATTAGAGTGGGTCAGATTTCGTGCCTTCCGAGAGTTCACTAGTCAGTTTATTGTGTTAACAGATTATTTTGAGCCTGTTGTGTGCCCAGTGCAAGGCTAAACGGCTAACATATAAAGGAAGTCTCCGTCCTCCCTTCTTGTTTTCCCTGATTTATCCAATATTTTTATAAATAAGAATCTTACTCGTGTCGCCACCTTCTGGGCTGTAGCCCTTGCAGCTTTGATAGTTATTGTTGGAGATATATGAATAAATATTTCCCTGCTCTGGGTAAGTGTCAGACTTGTACTCTCTAAAACCCACCCATGTTCCTTCTATTGCCCCTTATGTTCCAGGGGCATGGTATCTCTTTTGAATAACCCTCAAGCCTGGAATATTCTACCCTTCAAAGCATGCTCTTATTAGAATACTTCGTCATTTAATCCCATTTATTTGTAGTCAGTGCAGTTAACTAATAATAATAGCAGCCTATACTAACTTACCCACTGCTGAGCAAATGTCTCTGCTCATACAGAGAAGGCATGAGCATAGATTACCATGCTTGCAACTCTTTCGCTGCCCAGAACTCAGCGTATGAGTCTAAATTGTATGGTATAATTTGGATTGGGCATTGAAAAGGTTAAATCTGGGTGGCAATTACAGACTTATATTAATTATAAATCCAATTTTCCTTACAATGTTTTCTTTCACTGATTTCTGTGATATCTGAGATAAACTGTAGAAGGTACATATGAATTGATAAAAATAAATTCTTACTTGCCCACATTTGAACCTCATGCAGAGTCATGCGTGATAGGCGAGTGGCTTAACTTCTGGGCCATCAAAATGGCACCGCCAGACTGTTTTTCCTAACCAACTTTTGTAATATTTCAGCTTCGAGAAATGAATCTCAAAAAGTATAGCAAGGAGGGGCCAACCAAAAACTCGACATCAAATCTATCCACTTTCAACAAACCTGTTAAATCAGAAATTAACTTGAAAACAAACATTACTGGACATGTTAAAATTAATTCCCGCATAAATGGTACTACGAAGAGACCGATTACACTACCAATACTTAAGCCATTAAATAAAGACATGTCAAAGCCTAAAATGGGCACAAATATAACTAATAGAATAGCTGTTAAATCTAACATTCCTAAATCTGCTGCTTCCAATGTTACTAAGAAACTTGCTACTCACCCAGCAAATGCTGCCAACACAAAAAGAAATATCTGTAAGACAACATCAATGGACAAGAAAGTCCAAACAAATGACAAAAAGTTTACCCATGTCAGTCATTTACCTAAATCTATGAATAAATCTAGTAACACAGCATTAAATGGTGAGAAGAAACAAAACTTTCCTATAAGAAAGACTGGTAGTTTAACAACAAATGTGAAATTGCGTCAAAGTCTCGCGGTTACTAACAATAAACCTAAATCAAACATGGGTAGTAAGTCCTTGATCCCACAAAGTGCTACTACATCGCAATGCTCCGTCTTCGAACGTTTATACAAAACAAAAAGTGTCCCGAATACCCATAGTAATGATGTAGAAAAACTTCACAAAGATCAAAATTATTTGAAGAAGGTCATTCGCAATTCAGGTATCATTTTGGACAAGCGCCATACAGTGTTTGAACATCCAAAACCAAAGATAGCGGTTCCAGCCCGTCGTTCCATATCTGCTGTACATTTTAAACGTATTGGAAAGCAGGAACTTGGGAATTGTATTCATAAATGGTCATCTATTGGTGACAAGCTTAATAACGCACATCTTAAACACATTAATGAAGATGAAAATATCCAAGTAGATAAGATTGTTTCTGCAGTCAAAAGTGAGAGAAAGAAAGTTACATTCATGACTCCGATGGGCAACTTTAATACTCCAAGGCCAGAAGAACTACAAGCGAGATTGAAATCTTGGCTTCAAAAACGTGGCAAGTCTTTGGATTCCTATCATCACTTGCAATGTTTCGGTATACACCATTTACCACACAGCATTAAGTTTAATGAGAAAGATTTTGATGAAGAAAACAAAGAAAACATTGCCCTAGAATCAGACAGCGATGATGATTCTTACACAGAGAACATGAATGATGAGGTTAAAGGTACTACGGAGGAGTGGAGAAGCGCTAGCTGTGTTAGTGACAGTGTTGGTTTTAATGAATCACTTCAATTCACACACGACAACAGTACTACATTGACTCCTAGCGATGTTGTTAATGTCGATGATGTGGTCGTGGGGGCTTTGAGGGATCTTACAGAGTTGCTGAGGGAGGTAAGAACTTTGTTACCAATTTTAGATTTTTCTAGCATTTAATGATGTCAGGAATTTCAACTTCTGGCCCCAAAGCAAATCAGTCTTGGGACGCGACTGCGTGAGTTAATTGTTTGAAAGATTCTTTTCACTTGTTTTACTATTTAGCCGCAAGATAAATGACCCCCTATCTAGTTAGTGCTTATAAAATAACACCTGTGATACCCAAGGGTTAGGCAGTTATGTTTAAGTACCATGTGATAGAGGGCGAACCTGTTGCCATCAACCAGGTTCAAATCCAGACTCTGTGACTGCTACTGAGAAATTTACGAAAAACCCAATAACACTGCCCGACCCGGAAATTGAACTCAATATCACGTGCTTAACAGCCGCCCTTGCGATCAATTAGGCAGTTTAGGACTCATTAACAACAATTGTACTGGTAGGGTATAGGTAATATTTTAAGCCATTTGTAACATTTTATGTGTATAATGCTACCTGCTTATGTATAACCTGGATAATGTAACATTTTCTATTTCTATTGTATTACTGATAATAACTATGTACCTAGCACACTCGTGTATTTAACAAAAAGACCTATTTTAGCAAAAAATGCCGTCAATATTTTCTGTTTTGCTAACTGTCATTTATTTAAACTAGGTTGATGGACAGTACTTTTTGAACGTCGTTACACACCACAGAAGAAGTGGCACAAAAAACTTTCCAGCAACACAACTGTCTGGAAGGTTTGAAGAACCGGATTTATATAAAACATAATATTCAATATTCTTCTAGGGCTTTGACTGGGAACAATGCGCTCGATGGCTGCGCGCCATTCGGGAGAGATACCCCTCCGTACCGAACTTGGCCGCGTACTGGGAGTGCCGCGCGGCGCTGGAGGACCGGAGGGGAGACTTGCCGGCCTCTGTGCAGTGCTGGGAAGAAGCTATCGCTAAGGGGACTGAGGTTAGTACCAACAAAGATTGATTATAAAACATGCCTATTTTCCCCAAGAGAGATTTTTAGGGTTCCTTGCCTCAAATGGAAAAAACGGAACCCTTATTGGATCACTTTGTAGTCCGCCTGTCTGTCTATTAAGACTTAACAGGAATGCGTGGAGTTGAAATTAGAAACATACTGTGGTCCCCTAATGCTGTGAAAAAATAAACCTTTTAAGTCAAAAGATATGACCGTTTATGTCGAAAGTTTGTACGGAACCTTCGGTTTGCGAGTACAACTCTCACTTGGGCCCGGTTTTTATTTGATTCTTACGTAGCAAATATCTCGTTTCAAATGTTGTTAATAATGTTAGTCAAAGAGTTAGTTTAAAAGCTTACTACCTTAATCTGCCCAGCTTTTTCCGAATTTTGTTGAAAACTGATACATATTGCTGTGACTGTCTATCTGACAAGTCGGTGATTTAGATCTGTCGTACTGTATTGGTCAGACTGCTGAGCTGTAAAAAGGTGGATGAAAAACAATTGCATGTAGCAACACGAGACGAGAATGTTGAGATATGTGGAAAAACAAGAATGGATAAAGTGAGGTATCAGTTTATTAGAAGAAGTTTGGAAGTTGCGCTTGTTCAGAAAAAAAATAGAGGATGTCGTTTGTCTTTGTATGGACATTTAATGAAGAGGAACGAGGCGCATGTGATAAGATTGATAGATATGAATGTTGACGGATGGAGAGGAAGAGGAAGGCCAAAAAAAGATAATCTCGAACTCAAAGCATTTATTTCAATTAGACCATTACAGGCATATTTGAATGTCAAGAAACAAAAGAATGAAGCTACAGTTTCAGACATAATGCATAATATCTTGTGAAGGTACTGTAGTTGTCCATGACAAAGCGTTGATCACTATGGAGAGAAGAATGAGCAAGAAACTCCATGGACACCCCTTTAAATCATCATAATTTTACAAGATCATGGTCTTACTTATTATTTTATTTATTTTTTAAACATTGCCCTACACTAGGAATCTCTCCTGTATCGTGTGTGCGATTACAAACATTTTAATTGACATATACAAACAGCCAGACACAAAACAAGTACCTGCAGGTCATACAAATTTTAGTTCAGTGCGGGGATCGAACCCGCGACACGGAGCGCAGCAGTGAATCGCTCAGCCACTGCGCCAACCGTGTCGGGTCGTCATGGTTACATCACTCATGTTGAGATTTCACAAATTAATATGTGAGAACGATGTCGTTAAACATGTACAAAGAGAGTCCAGAGTATAAGAGAGAACAGGGGAGAATGGAATAAGAAAAATTCTTGCGCCGACCCCAAATAAAATTTGACAAGGGAGGAAGGGTTAGTATCTGACCACTATAATCAAAATTAAGTCTAATATCTATCTTTCCAGCATTCAATAGTAGAAGCCAACTTAGACCAGCTTCTGGATAAGTTTATGCAGCTAAAAATCAGTCCTAGCGGCAAGCCACGCCAGGCTGACCCCAAGATGGTTGATGTTAAGAATGTATTTAAAAGCACCATCATCAGATTTGCAGTGCAGCAGGCCAAGTTGTAAGTATACTGATAGTTGTATCCATGTTGTTAATAATAATGCCGTGTCCCAACAGAAAGCGTCGCTATTTGGGGCCGCAATGTTAAGATAAAAAGACGCTGGTATAAACATTCCAAAAAAGTGTTATTTTGAATAAGAAAACAAACCTAACGTGTATTAAATTTTTGCTTTAATTTCTATTAAACAAGGGTTGAGGGGCTTGGCCTAGTCTTTATTTTTAGATAATGGGTATAATATTTATAATAAGTAGGGGGAGGGGTAAAATACCGGCCAAGTGGGAGTCGGACTCGCTCGCCGTGGGTTCCCTAAAAACAAATCATACGTGTATTGATCTCTACGTTAACTTCTTTCGTAATAAATATTGAACATGGGCGGAGGGGTAAGCCTAGTTATGATTTTTCTTTTATCCCTATGATATAGGAGGGAGAAAAAATAGCAGAAACACTTTTTTTGTAAAAAATAAAACTAACATCCAAAAAAGGTGGAAAACTAACTTTACTTCCGGAAGTTGCTGACGTTTTTTTAAATGTTTGTAAACGCACCCACGATACAGGACAAATTCCTAGCGTGGGGCAACGTTATTTTAAAAACAAAATTAAAAATTGACGTTTTCCCATACAAAAAAGCGGCTTTGATTTTTTAACCATAAGCTCCTCAATAAAAATACATAATTCTCCTTTACAGACGCCAGTCAAACCAGTTCGACACTGCCTCATTGCCGAAGTACACCATCACACCGGTCCGACGCAGCGGTAGGCTGAGTATGCACCCCAGCGCCACCAAACGCACCCCCTTACAAGTTTGTACATCCGTCCGTCAGGCCGACGAGCTGGTACTTGGAGAAAAGCCGGTGTTTGTACCTAATGGCAGTTTGTATGGTACGCCTTAAGGGTTATGAACAATTTGAAGGTTTAGAAGGTGGAATAGACCTCTACGCTAAAAGGGTAACCACGTATGACACCACATAGATATATATATCTATTTTTTCTTGTTTTTATATATAATTGGTGTTTGCTAGCTGACAAGTGACAATGAATGAATAATTTCTTATTTTTTTTGTGATAACATAAATTGTATAAAATCTGGTTCTTCTAACCTGACAGACAGATGTGTTGCTGGGGAGTTTGTTCCGCCACTTCTTCTTCCCAGCTAAAACACTAGGAAGTGGCGAAGGGCAGGGCGTTTTTGTGGGACTGTCTCTTGTCATGTGACGTTCAAAAAGTGCTGATTATCAGCCTAATTTGAATGAATGACTTTTGATTTTGATTTTATATTATTTGTGATAAAACAACCACTCAGGAGCGAGTCGGACTCGCGCACCGAGAGTTCCGTACAAACTTGCGACATAAATAACCATATTTTTTGACTGCAAAGACTTACAAAATTCAAAGGGATCACAACTTAGTAAGCTTTAATTTTCAATTCGATAACTTCACGCGTTCCTGAGATAAACGGTCTTGCCAGACGGACAAAAATGTGATCCAATAAGGGTTCCGTCTTTTCCTTCCCTCAAAACAACTGTTTCTTTAATTTTTTACCGTGTAGGTATTGCTATTGATATTGAAGGAAACAGTTGCTTATTTTTTTAGTGTCGTTTAGAGGAATGAATAATGGTACAATTCCGGTGACAGTCACAGTTGCTGAAATTAAGTACGAATCGAGCAGAAATACGTTAATATATAGTAAGCCGAACACAGAATAGTTAGCAAATGGAGTACTAATGTGCAACTGCAAATCCCAGCTACTTATCATCTGTCCAGTCTTTTCCCAACTATGTTCATGTTGGCTTCCAGTCTAACGAGATATATACCAGGATTTTACATGGAGCGACTGCCTATCTGAGCACCACAACCTGGAAACAACTCCAATTCACAAAAAAAAAAACGGTTGCCGACAACTGTCGATGCTGCAAACAAGCTATTCCTTAAATTGCTTTGATTTGAATCTGTTCTAGACCAGGGGTCGGCAACCTCTTGGTAAGCAAGGGCCACAAGGTGACAAAATCATGTAAAGGCGGGCCGCAATTATTATATTCATAGTAATTGGTCATATTCCATAAAAAAATATATTATGTCATTAATTTTTTTTTAAACATACGGAATTTAATTCGTACAAGTAATACTTCCATTATGTTTGTTTGGGCTATATAGCTAAAAAACAAGAGAAAAATAAAGAAATGAAAACTACAACCTACCTACCTAAACAGGAAACCGATTTTACACAAATTTTAGTGGGATGTCTGAGGTTGCATTTGAGAGGCGGTAGGGCGGAGGAGGTATTTCGTGTATGTTATATCCGATTATGTGCAGGAACCTCCCAAAACATCCGTGTCCGGTAAGGACCTGCATCAGGCGGTAGGTGAGGACGCCATGGCACCTCTCCAGCCACTCCTCAAAGAGGAGACGTACCGCCACTATGGTGACGTGCCTTGCACGGGGTTGCGACAGTCGCTCTGTCCACGCCACCATGAGATCGCACCGGAGGTCTGTCCGCTGGGCGGCAATTTGCCGCGGTAGCAGAGATTCCCCCTGTGTAGTGCCTCCGCGCGCCATTCGTACAGGCGCGCGTGGACTATCACCTCCAGATCTCACGGTGAAGAAGGCTCGCCGCCTCCTTGGAGATCGTGCGATAGCCCCAGATTAGCCTAATGGCTACCACCTTTTGGGACGCGTTCAGGTAGTGGGCGGCGCGCTGCCCTACAGAACGTGCCATGGACCGCACGACTCCGGCATAGAGCCTACGGCAGGAGGCGTTTGGCCCCCTCAGATTGGGCAGGAGCCGCTTGATAGCAGCCCTAGCCCGCTTGAGTTTGGGAGCCAAACGTTAGAAATGCTCCACGAAAATCCTCTGGCTGTTGAGAACGATTCTCAGGAACTTCATAGTTGACCCGACACCGATGCGAACGGACCGATGCGGACACTGCAGCCCCTGTCGTGAGGGCTCTTACACACATGATGGCGTCCACCGTCGAGCGCCCCCCGCGGAAACCATACTGGTGCTCCGCAAGATCCCGTCCCGCCCCGTCCCCACAAAAAGCCCGACGAGGCGGTTTGCAATTATTCTTTCAAAGAGCTTGCCCACCTCGTCGAGCAGCACGATGGGGCGAAATGCGGACAGAGAGTCCGCAGGGCGCCTCGGATTCTGTATGAGGACCAGCTTCCCCGTCTTCCAACGATGTAGAAACTGGCCCCTCTCCAAGCATGCAAGCATATTAGGAGCCCTAGTAGTCGGGGCCCGAGAGCCTCCAAGGCCAGGACCCAAGCTTTCCCGTGCAAGCCATTGGGTCCTGGGGTGGTATTTTTGGCCAAAAAATAGTGCTTAAATGCTCATCTGTAAGACGAGAAGCATATTTATTTTTTCTATAAATGACAATTGAAAAATTGTAATGAACTGCTTAGCAAACTTTTACATTTCGTCAAAATTAGATGGCATTTAACAAGATCATTGGATTCATAGGAGCTTTGAGTATATCAGTTAGTATGACACATTTCAAAGTGTTGCCGAGCAGAGGGGTTAAAAGGCGCACTTACTTAATGCGTTGATTTTGAAAATAATTATTACTCATTTACAAAACATTCACGGGCCGCAAGGAAGACGTCCGCGGGCCGCATGCGGCCCGCGGGCCGCGGGTTGCCGACCCCTGTTCTAGACAAATCATGCTTTTCAGTAGGTATTCCATTTGGTGTTTATTTTGTGGTTTTCGCCATGGCTCTGAGTTGAGAACTATACAGTTTGTGAATGACACGACAATATTATGATACTAATCATGTTCTTATATGTTTTAATGATAATGTGTTTCCAGCTAAACCTAATTTCAGACCAAAGTAGTTAGTTCAAGGTAAAATTTGCCAGACTCGGGGTCATAACAGCCATGTCGACGGCGCGTTCGTGTTACACGCGCACCTCATAGAGATGTCAGCAAAACAGAGGGACATGCCAGGGCCACCGCCTGCCAGGGTGAAGGGTTGTTCGAAAGAGATACCGCTGCCCCAGAACATAACCATGTTATACTGATAATGTATGGCTTGTTAAGTTGCCGTGTAAGGTCCTGACGGGCCCCTCTGCTTTGCTGCCATCTCTTTGAGGCCCGCGTAGTACACTAACGCGCCGCAAAGTGGACTGAAAATAACGTTTCATAGACATACAAATTGTACTTAGAACATATCAATAAGAAGCATGTCTTAACATATTCCAATAAAGAAACAGGTCAAATTAGAAAAACAATTTGTATGTCTATGAAACGTTATTTTCAGCCCACTGTGCGCCGTCACCGTCCGTAGGCCCGTGTCGACGGCGGCGGGGAATCATCACGTGCTGAGAATCGAATTGAACCAAGAAATAGTTTAGCGTGAAATTGGGTTTCACCAGAAACAAATATAATAATGGTTTATTTTTATTAATGTTAAGTGTGTAAAATATAAGTGTTCGCTTCTGGATAAGCAAGAGTAAACAATTTTATTTTCTTATCACCAAAAATGTACGCTTAAAATTAAAATATTATGTTAATATTTCTTTTCTTTTGTTGTGTTATTTTGTAGTGAATAAAAGACTTATATTTTGATAACTTGACCTTTTTAATTTGTATTTATAGTCACCAATTTATCTAATACTAACTGTTTTGCGCGGATTCACTTGCGTCTTTAGTTGATGTCCCGCTCCCGTGGGTAGTGATGTTGTATAACCTATGTTACTTCCTGACAACGTGGCTTCATATAAGTGAAAAAATAGTTAAAATCGGTTGAGTAATTTTGGAGCCTATTCAATTCAATATTTTTTTTCTTTTTCTAATACGAAGTTGATACGACAGAGGGGCTTTCTTTAAACTGCCTATACTAGGTACCATTTTTTTCAAGCTGTGTACCAAGTGTGGGGCAAAGTTAAAAAAAGTAGTGGACATGGGAATGTTGAGGTGTGAGGTGGTAGTGTGATGTGACAAGTATTGGTAAAGTAAGAAATGAGTAGATTAGATGAAGTTTTAATTTGGCACCAGTTCTAAAAAAAAATAAAGGAAATCGACTGTCTTGGTATCGGTATATGATAAGGAGCTATAAAACATAATCGGATGTCTGTCTTTTTGTAAAAAGTTTTTTTTATTTCAGCCCTTTTTAGTTGTAGTGTGATAGTACCTCACACAAATTCTTATCGAGTATTCATTTCATTGCTACAATGAGATATTAGCATACCGTCCATATAATCCATAACAACAAAAATATGAATTATAGAAAATAACTCATAAATTACCCAAGCAATATATATAAAATCCATATGGACCCCCTTCGGGAGTATATCCTTTCGATTATAAAAAAAATCGCGTAACCAACATACAAAAAAAAAAAATAACACGTCGAATTGAGAACCTTCTCTGTTTTTCAAGTCGGGTTACAAAGACCGCAGAAAAGATGGATTGATTGTGTGAGGACTATCTACGAAACGCATGTAAGAGCGGAAGTGTTTCGCCCAAGTAACACGGGGTATGATGTCCGTTTTCACTTACATGCGCCACCCAACTAACAGCCTAAATTTTTATTTAATTAAAGCGGATTAACACCAATTACAATAATTAAGATTTACAACAATAAAAGAAACAATAGAAGAAACACTGTCGACATGTTGGATAGACTATAAGAAGGCCTATGATTCCTTGCCACATACATTCATGAGGGTGCTAGAATTGTATAAAGTTGATGCAACTCTGCGCACCTTCCTGATCTGGTGTATGAGGCAATGGAGTACAGTCCTTCGCTATCCACGATTTTGGCAGATTCGGAGAAATAGTGAACCGATAAGGATAGAGCGAGGTATATTCCAGGGCGATAGTTTGAGTCCACTTTGGTTCTGCTTAGCCTTGAATCCTCTAAGCACGTTGCTGGAGAATTCAGGTCTGGTCTATCGATTGAGGAGAGGTGGTCAGGTTATATGTCACCTCCTTTACATGGATGACCTGAAACTCTTTGCCCCCAACGATTTGCAGCTGATGGAGCTACTGAAGGTAACTGAAACTTTCAGTAGCGCCATCAGGATGGAATTTGGTGTGGACAAATGTGCGGTCATGCGTGTAAAGCCAGCGGAATCTTTGGGAACCCAGCTCTCAGATTCCATAAACCTTTAGATCCCTCTCAGCAACCGAAACCTACAAGTATTTGGGGATGTCGGAAGCGCTGGGCATCAATGTTACTGACATGAAGCAATCGTTGAAGGAACACTTCTTTGGCCGCCTGAGAAAAGTATTTAATAGTCTTTTATCAGGCGGAAACAAGGTGCGTGCTTTCAACGGTTGGGTCATGCCGGTTTTGATGTACTCTTTCGGCATACTCAAATGGACTCAAACAGAACTGGACGCCCTGGATAGGAAGGTCCGTACATTGTTAACGGCATTTCATATGCATCACCCACGTTCCTCGGTTATCAGACTGTATATCCCGTGGAGTTGTGGAGGTCGAGGCTTTTTAAACGTCAAAACTCTCCACAAAACCGACGTGGGAATACATCGGGATGTGGTTGTAGTGGACAAAGGCCTCACCCCGCTCTCCTTGCCTAAAGAGAACTGGCGCAAACCTGTAGTGCTTGACACTAACGACCGCAGGGAGGTATGGCTGAATAAGGAGCTTCTCGGACGCTTTTTCCGGGCTCTACATGGACCCGATGTAGATCAATCAGCGTCCGTAGCCTGGCTACGTTCCGGGGACCTTTTTGGAGAAACCGAAGGTTTTGTCTGTGCAATTATGGATGGAGTTATGATGACGAATAACTACCGGAGATTTGTTGTGAAGGACGGCACGGTTGACATATGTCGGGCATGCCACCGTCCGGGAGAATCAATACGAAACATTATCTCCGGTTGTTCGCGTCTAGCTAACGGAGAGTACTTGCATAGACACAACCTTGTAGCCAGGATTATTTATCAGCAACTTGCTCTAAAATACAACCTTGTGGAATCGGAAGTACCGTACTACAGGTATGAGCCCGACCCAGTTCTTGAACATGGCCATATCACATTGTACTGGGATCGCTCCATCATCACTGACAGGACTATTGTTGCCAACAAGCCTGATATAGTGGTGGTGGATCGATCAGAGCGGCGCGCAATGGTTGTTGACATAACAGTCCCGCATGATGAGAACCTCGTGAAAGCCGAGAAACATAAGCAAATCAAGTATATTGACTTGGCTCGCGAGGTTGTCGACATGTGGGATGTCGACTCAGCGATCATTGTGCCGAAAGTCGTATCTGCTAATGGCTTAATTGCCAAAAGCCTTGACCAATACCTGAGGAGGCTTTTGTTAGGCAGCTGGATCAAGGGCTTGATACAGAAAGCGGTACTCCTGGACACGGCTCATATTGTTAGCAGGTTTCTTTCTCTGGAGCCCTGACCGCCGGTAGCTTGGACCCTGTTCCCGATACCGGATAAAGTAAAAAACTTACAATAAGTTCAATTAAAACTA
Organism: Ochropleura leucogaster; assembly: GCA_958449745.1. NCBI lineage: Eukaryota > Metazoa > Arthropoda > Insecta > Lepidoptera > Noctuidae > Ochropleura > Ochropleura leucogaster. The sequence continues at coordinate 15,881,546 of OY288200.1, forward strand.
ACATGGAACCGTGGACACTCTTGCATACTTTGTTTTAACAAAATACCAGACAGGTACTAGCATGACTTTATTCCCTTCATCCGCAAACACATCACATTCAGGGTGGGCAGTCAAGAGAACGTTGAGCATCTTTAAAATACGACACACGGGACGATTCAGGTCTGGCGACAGTTTTGGAGGGCAGTTGAGCAAAAGGATTGTGTCGGCGGTTCTGACGGTGTCCGATGTATTTGTCGGGCACGAATAGCCGGCACAGAAGGGTATGAAGTCCGGGGCAGTCGATACATCCCCGGAAAGTTTTACAGGCTACCGTGAGATGATCAAAGCCCAGATAGTTGGTAGGATATATATACGGAAAGCCTTTGAAAAAGCTCCTCAGGAAAGTTTTCTGCACCTTTTTCTGCATTAAAGACGGGGCTGTAGTGTAGGTGTGCCAGACGCAGACTCTAGTTTGCTTTGGACCAGAGTGGTGTACCATTGGGATAACATTGGGATTGCGGGAATAATATAAAATATTGCCTTGGCGCAATTCGCTTAGCCGTGCCAGCTATCCTTAGTACAAAATTAAATGGGCTTTAGGTCACGGTAACCACCACGGCTAAGTAAAATATATGTATCTTATTGTTTATGCGTATCGTGTATTAATTTGCCTATAAACCATTTATTTTTACAAATTTACGCCAAGACTGGACTGGACTTGACAGAGTGCCTACTTTGAACGACTTATCCTAATTTAAACCTAGTCCTTTACTGTGATAAACCGTCTTAATCAAGAACTATAAAAGACTATCCTGTGTTATCCAGACTAAAAGGCCAGGTAAATGGTAGGTACACGTTTCCTTCATAGAAGCCGCATTCACAAAGAGAGCTATCCATTACGTACCATTTGAAAGTTATCATAAGTTTATTAATTCTCAAAATTAAATTCACGCGATAGATTCGCGCTCTTCAGTCGCTTCGTTTTACCTACGCAGTCGCTGACGCTCCCCCCGGACCATCTTGCACGGCTGATACTGTTTTATTTCGGGTGTTGTTGAAAAGGTATAATTTGCATTTTTCTTTTGTTTGTTTTCTTAATTAATGACCAATTCGTTTAGTTTTGTTTCGTGTCGTCATTTATCCTTACTAATATTAAAAAAGCAAAAGTAAGTTTGTTTGTTACGCCTTCACCTAAATGGCTAAACCGATTTTGATGAATTTTGGTTCAGAGATAGTTGGGCCCTGAAGACGGACATAGCTATTTTTAAAAAAAATGATTGAGTTATGAGGGAGAAAGAGGGAAGAAAAGGGAAAACTAAGCATTGCTATTACAATTAATAAGGCGCAAGGGTAAAAACCACAGGTAGCAGGTACCTGTAAATCAGGAAAGGGGAACTGTGTAACCCCGAATTTAACGCGAGCGAAGCCGCGGAGAAAAACTAGTATTTTTTATGTTTCAGTTGATTTGGTTGCTTCGGGGTGTAGTTTTTTTGGATACATAGAATGTTATGTCCTTTAAATTAGGATTACGATTAAACAGTACAGATTTGTTGTTTGAATCACAACCAATGGGCAGCAGGGTGATGGATATTCCATAGGCAGGGTTGTTGGTGATCAGAAGAAATGATACAACCAAGACACGTTCTGATTGTACTCACTTTATTAAAAAACATCAATACAACTTTCAAATACATAAATACTCACTAAATGCTTCAGTCAATTTTTCTATAGTTATATGGGGGCAATACAATGGAAAGTTTTTTTTTATAAGTTACTATTTAATCCACACTGTCTTGTGAATGATTGATGGATTATACAACCAACTTAGCTTTTATTCAAAATGCTTATTCTAAAAATACAAAATGTGAGATGAGTCCTAGCGCTTAGCCTAAATTATGACTAGAAATATTTGATTAATTACTAAGATGCATAATATAGGTTCAAAGTAATGACTGCGCAAGATCGTAATGTTTATATTGAAATATATTAATTAAATAAAAGCAATTCAAGTTTGCGTAAATAAAGTAACTACACTTATACGGTATTTTTAAAATAAAAATCTAGGTTCACAGTACATAGGTACCTATAGCCTTGTTCGCTGCAGTACTCAACAGTAACCCTCGTCGTCCGGCGCGCTGGGTTGCGCTGGATATTCGGCAGTTGCGGCGGGCAGAAGCAGCTTCGGGGGCCTCTCCCCACCGCGTATGCGCAGTGCGTACACTGCCATCTCCACCTTGTTCAAGTTAGCGCGTGTTACTGGGAGTTTGCGGATGAGAGGACGGCAACCTGATATACCTGCAATGACAGATGTGCCTGAGTTAATACTAGCTTGGTTTACTTAGATCAAGTTCTGAAGGAAAATATATCGCATTTCTTATCATATGTTAAAATATTTTCATGCTGAAAACATCGATGCACTAACGGTTACCACAATATTCAGAACATTTCGTAATCAGAGTGCTTCAACGAGTACTAAAAAAATAGCTGTTCTATACATTTGGATCATGTAAGTATTGCATTTTTGTGGAAAACATTTAGATTGTGTGTACTAAACACGTGGTACCCATTCCTGCGTCGATATCCCTTCCATCCGATATTTTGTGACATAGGTAGAAACTTTGGTGGTTTTTAACAGCAGATATGTATGTAAAAATATTTGTTAGTTTTTTTGAAGAGAAAGATAAAAAAATTACCAGTATGAACAAACAAGTAAATGCTGAGACTTAAATCTTTCGCTGCCCAGAACTTAGTGAATAAGTCCAAAATCTACTATAAAAGTCGGGTTTTCCTTCCTGACGCTATAACTCCAGAACGCATGAACCGATTTCCACGGTTTTGCATTCGTTGGAAAGGTCTCGGGTTCCGTGAGGTTTATAGCAAAGAAAAGGTAGGGTAGGTAGGGTAAGTATAAAATTGCATAGCAACGCATCCGAAGCACAGCTAGTAATGTATAATTTGGACTGGACAGCGAAAGGGGAAGCTTTTTTCTTAATTTCATTGTTATCCTCTTTCTGTAAAATACAGCTTTGTTTAAACAAATGTTATGATGATAAACTATAATAAGTAATAACTTACTTAAATAACCTGTATACAAGTGCCTCATAACATTACAAGCCCGAAAGCACTCTTCAGTATCCCCACTAGATATACTATTGATGGCCTTCCTCATCACTTCACCAGTCAGATCAGCAACTCCCAACATGTAATCAGTGTGTGAAATCATTGTAACCAATGGCCTTTGATTGTCACCTTCTGATATACAATACTCAAACTCTTTCTGAACTTCTTGGTAAGGAATAATCCTTTTCTCTGTCACTAAAGATAGAAGGGTCCTGGCTTCAGCATATTCCTGGAAACCTGCTGTGACTGCCTTGGAGTGCAAGTGTGCTGGGCTGTGCTCAAGCTCCAAGCCTATGCTTTTGATTGGATCATTGATTAGCTTTTGAATTCGTTCCTTAGCTTCTGTGATAGTACTTTCAGATGATTCTTTTCTGAAAATGTATGATGTTTAATTAAAAAGTCCTACTGTTATGTCTTACAATAATAGAATAAGTTTGGTGACCCTTACAACCTTTCATTACATGGCTGGTTAACACCAGTCGTGTCATGTAGTCAAGCCAGTCTCTAGTGCTGTTACAAACACAAAAAATAATTTAGATCTACACTCACGTTATAGAAGAATGCAACAAGAATATTATCCTTTTGCTTTCAATAGTAACATCACGTGACAATTTAATAAGCCGCTCGTGCCTGTCTTGGCGTTCATTCAGTTTCCGGCCTGCATCTCTGAATATCATCAGCACGGGGCTGTCTGCAGCAAAGGACATTGCAACCTCTCTTCCGACAGAAGCTAGTGTGTGTTCAGCGTTATTACCTCCACCACCTCTACGATTGCCACGGTTGGACTTGCCTAAAACATTGGATTTTAGTTGTCTAAATAAATAATATGCATAAAACCCAAAAGAATTAGTACATTCATTAAAATTGTTGCTTTATGGACTTATCTAATCAGAAAACAAAGCAAGTAACAATTTAATAAAATCAATAAACACACACCTGGACCAGGCATTGTTGCTATTGTTGTAAAACAATCTCAATTGTATATGTAAAAATAAGTTCTCTTATTCTTCTTTGGTAATGTAGTACACACTTGATAGCTGAAAGGGCAAGAAAATAAATTGTTAGTTTACATACAATATTTAATAAATATTTTTGCATGTAACAAAAAAGTCACAAATATTTACATATGCAAGGATGGATGAATGTATGTTACTCTTTCACATCAAAACAGCTGAACGGATCATGATGAAAGGCACCGAGGTAGATTATAGTCTGGAATTATAAGCTAAGGTAAAACAGTAATTGACTATTCTGAGATAGTAGCAATGAACTTTATCTGCAGCTTTTGTTTGCCAACCCTAATATATGAATGTGAGTGAGATTAGATAATAATTCATCCTAAGTAAATAATCTATGGGTCATCTGTTTTGGCTTTGGGTTGCAGAGGAAGATGAAAGTGTTTTTCATCTTAAACTGGGCCCAGTTCTTTAAACAGTACTCTCCAACTCAGATAATGCAACAATGAAGTTGCAAGACATGTTGTGAAGCAAAAATTGTATCCAAGTGCATGTTAGAGTTAATATTCTTATCAGCCTTATTACTGGCTCTCATAACTGCAGAGCAATCCATAACCTACCATTGGGGAGATGGAATTTGGGAAGTTCTTCTATTTAAAGGGAAGCAATAATTTTCTATGGAACTCCGCCCCTAAGATGACCCACTGACCAGTTCTTCAATCATGCACGACAGCGACTCAATGCCGAAAAACTAGGGAAAGTATTAATTTCGTGGGCTACCCTGGCTGATTTTAAATTAACCATATACTGAAATTTATGGGCCATGTGGTCAAAATAATGATTGTGCAGGATATTAATTAAAATAAACTTATTGGTTATGATATTAACCTGTAAAGTCTGCATGCGCGGGTATTTGTAAGGCGTAGGGGGAAAAGTACCTAATCTTTTTAAGCTAGCAGATTTGGAGTTCAAATTGTTTGCATTTCGTCACCAAAAAGGAAAACAGTTACTAACACCGGCGTGTATTCTGTGGGATTAGAGGGCATACGGTAAATTTTACGGCGTCCATGATGGATGCCTGTAAACACTAATAACAAAACAAGTTTGAACAAACCTTGGGCACTGCAAACACAAGGAATAATATCGATGGACAAATATTCGATACAATAACAAATTTTTAGCACAAAAGCGCGATTTTTCACCTTCGTCCTTTACCTTCTGTTGTGTTGTCAGACTTGTCACAATAAATCACAATTTCTGCATCATCTGCTTATTTTTCAAGAAAAATAGGTATTTCAGCCTTACGTTACGTCTATGGTTCACCTATCTCATACGACAGTTACTTCCCCTCCCGCTGTCCGCGACTCCGCACTTCTGTCTGTAATACGTCATGTTAAATTATAGGAATGCTTACCAGTGGTTTTGTAGGTATGGATTTTTCACAGAGTTTCGATAACTTACACGGAATGATTAGTTTTCTAATAAGGACAGAAGTTAATAAAGGAGATGTTCTCTTGTATGGACGTTGATTTGTTATTCCGAAAAAAAATCGAAACAGCGTCAAAGTCTATAAAAAAAATACGACAAAGATATGGAACTTATAGGTACCAAAATAATATTTTAAACCCTCTCTATAGGCGAAAAAAGCTCCGCCAATCTGTGGTAATGTCATATTTGACGGATTGTTCATCTGTCAGTCTGTCACTGCCGTTAGAGATGTGCCAATTTAAAATAAGTCAAGCTTCACGTAAACTCGGATTGAATTTCATGTGATTCTGGAGTTTGATAATAACAATTATTTTAAAGTCATATAAAAATATCGGGTCTAGTTCACAATATCGACAGTCACCACATCGATGGTCGCTGTATCGAAAACGTTCCATCAACGGGCTAATGTATCGACAGTACCCCAAATCGATGGTACGCTACATCGATAGTACCCCAAATCGTTGGTGCGCTACATCGTTAGTACACTAAAGCGACGGTATGCTACATCGATAGTAAACCAAATCGATAGTACGCTGCATCGACTACCCGATCCGAGCCAGATTTGAATAAAAAACAGCATTTTTAAAAGTTTTTAATCACAATTTGTTAAATCTGTAAATTGCTTAATTTTGATGGAACCCACATTAAACGGTTGAAAATAAAAACATAAATTCGTATTCAGTAACATTGATTTCATAAAGTACTAATTAAAAAAAAAGGAAACTACTTTTTTTTTCCGGGTGGGAAATCATCCAATGACTTCCCCCGCTCTGGGCGGAGCGAGGGGGCATGACAGACTTGTACTGACTAAAACCCGCCCATGTTCTTTCTATTGCCCTTTACGTTCCGAGGCCGCGGCATCTCTTTCGAACAACCCGCAACCCCGGCAGGCGGAGGCTCTGGCAAGCCCCTCTGCATTGCTGACTCTCTTTGAGGCGCGCGTGAAACACGAACGCGCCGTCGACACGGCCTGTCGTCAATAGACGGACGGACGGTGAGCTACCCATTGCTCAGCCGTCCACAGGCCCGCATCTACGGTGGCCAGGAGTCGTCTCGCGGCGCCCGGCGCCCTGGGCGTCTCCCACGGCGGCTGGGTTGGCCTGATGTTCTCTCCCTCAAACGCCCGACCTCCTCCTTTGCTAGCATTACAGCTTCGCAGAAGGAGGTGACCGCTTCCCATTCCCTCTCGCTCCGGACCATAGCCTGAACCAGGGCCGGACGAGAGAGATCGGATCGGATTGCTAGTAACACCTATCTTTAATTACACAAAGAGTTTATCAGGGTTCCTGTATGGATATAGATTTTTCTATAAGTGGTTTTATTCTATTTGATTTGGATAGTTTTTGTTATTATTAATTTTAGTAGTTTCCTTTTTTTTAAATTAGTACTATAAGAAACAATGTTACTGAATACGAATTTATGTTTTTATTTTCAACCGTTTAATGTGGGCTCCATCAAAATTAAGCAATTTACAGATTTCACAAATTGTGATTAAAAACTTTTATAAATGCTGTTTTTTATTCAAATCTGGCTCGGATCGGGTAGTCGATGCAGCGTACTATCGATTTGGTTTACTATCGATGTAGCATACCGTCGCTTTAGTGTACTAACGATGTAGCGCACCAACGATTTGGGGTACTATCGATGTAGCGTACCATCGATTTGGGGTACTGTCGATACATTAGCCCGTCGATGGAACGTTTTCGATACAGCGACCATCGATGTGGTGACTGTCGATATTGTAAACTAGACCCAAAAATATCAGGTATAAAAATGACATATATTTTATAAATGTAATGTAATGTCTTTTAAAAAATATAAAAATATAGCATAAAGTTCTAACAGAACAATCAAATGTTGATTTTCTAAGATAAATCGATTTTTTTAGCCCAAAATATCCTTTTTGTTGACTAATTGATTTCAGATCGCACCCCTATAGGTTAAATCAAACGTTGATTGACACTGACAGTAATGACACTTTTTCTATGTACTTAATTTTTGACGAGTACATATACCTTTTTTTAGGTGTGGTCACTTTATTAACCTAGATAATTTAAACTCAAACTCAAAGCATTTATTTCAATAAGACCATTACAGGCACTTTTGAATGTCATAAAAACAAAAAAAAAACATGCTGCTACAGTCCCAGTCACAAGACATAATAACTTGTGAAAGTACTGTAGTTGCCTATTCCAAAGCGTAGATGTCTTTGGAGCAGAATGGGCAAGAAACTCCACGGAGAAACTCTTTTAAATTATAATCTAACTAGCTGTTCCACGCGATTTCACCCACGCTGCTCAGCACCTGTTGGTCGGAGCGTGATGTTATATAGCCTATAGCCTTTCTCAAAAAATGGATTATCCAACACTAAAAGAATTTTTCAATTCCAACCAGTAGTCCCTGAGATTAGCGCGTTCAAACAAACAAACAAACAAACTCTTCAGCTTTATAATATTAGTATAGATATATAAAATTCTCGTATCACAGTTTTCGTTCCCATACTCCTCCGAAACGACTGGACCGATTTAAACGAAATTTTGTGTACATTTCGGGTAGGTCTGAGAATCGGCCAACATCTATTTTTCATACTCCTAAGTGAGCAGCGGGTGAAACCGCTGGGCACAGCTAGTCTAATATATTAAATTCTCGTGTCACAGTTTTCGTTCCCATACTCCTCCGAAACGGCTGGACCGATTTAAACGAAATTTTGTGTACATATCGGGTAGGTCTGAGAATCGGCCAACATCTATTTTTCATACCCCTAAGTGAGCAGCGGGTGAAACCGCTGGGCACAGCTAGTATTTTATAAAATCATGGATATCATTCATCATTCATGTTGAGATTATACACATATGTGAGAAAGATGTAGAAAAACGAGCTCATTTAGAGCGTCCAGAGTAAAAGCAAAAATTAGCAAGAGTGAAAATTAGATGAATTAAAACAAACCGTGGTAGTTAAGAGATGACCAGTCACAACTGACAGCGCCCGTTCACGAACATAACGAATGGATCAGCCCCATTCAGCTCTACCGTTTTGAAGGGAACTAAATTACCCGACACATCCGCCACCATCAGCGAGACGTTTAAGTGAGCATGACAATCTCTCAACCAGGGCAACCGTCCAGTCAGAAATTGAGTCTATACAATGCAAAGATAGTCTTACAATCTTCTTCAGCTGCCGCAATAATTTCAAATGCTGATTAATTAATTTGCCCCTATTTTTGAACTCAATTGCAAGAGATGTTAAATCAGGACCCCATTGTAGCCACGAGTCGAGTGTGATGCCTAAGAAAAGTTTTATTGACTACTTTTAGTTTCTCTTGATTTAAGACTTCACTACTTTTCATGTTTGGTAGAGCGAATCTTATGCATTTCGATTTTATTCCATTCAATACTTAGTTATTAGCAGTACCTAAACCAATTATGGACCTGCAATAGGGCGTTATTCAGGTCGTCAAGATTCGTGGTACGCATATTTATGGTTGGTTTGCAAATAAACGGGGTAGAGGAAAGGGCCTAATATAGAACCTTGTGGTACACACGGCAACAGATCAACCTATACAAAACCAGTTTATGCGGATCTCTCATTGCACTTGAAATTTATGGTGTACGATCCGTTGTTGAGAGAGCAGCATAAACTGGTTTTGTATAGGTTGATCTGTTGCCGTGTGTACACCTATTTTTACTTTTAAACCCATTGAATCGACGCCACTAATTTGAACTTGTTGCTGCCTGCAACAAGTTCAAATTAGTAGCGTCGATATTATGATATATATACATAATTATATTAATTACTAGCTGTGCCCAGGGGTTTCACCTGCTGCTCAGTTAGTAGGATAAAAAATAGATGTTAGCCGATTCTCAGACCTACCCGATATGTACACAAAATTTCGTTCAATTCGGTCCAGCCGTTTTGGAAGAGTATGGCAACGAAAACTGTGACACGAGAATTTTATATATTAGACTAGCTGTGCCCAGCGGTTTCACCCGCTGCTCACTTAGGAGTATGAAAAATAGATGTTGGCCGATTCTCAGACCTACACGATATGTACACACGACGACAGATCAACCTATACAAAACCAGTTTATGCGGCTCTTTCATTGTACTTGAAATCTATGGTGTACGATCCGTTGTTGAGAGAGCAGCATAAACTGGTTTTGTATAGGTTGATGTGTCGTCGTGTGTACACAAAATTTCATTTAAATAAATATCATTTTCGTACCACTTGCTCAAAAAAGTGACATTCTATGCCGCAAAAAGCGAACATAACAATAGTAATTTTTGACCAGTCAAAAACAGGGAAAGAAATTTGTACTGAATGTCATTCATCCCCTAGGGAGAGAATGTGATTTAAAATTGGAATACTTAATACTGAACTTCATCTGTGTTTACACCATTGAGTTTGTTGGTATATAAAGCATTAAGCATCTTTTTAGGGTTCCGTAGTCAACTAGGAACCCTTATAGTTTCGCCATGTCTGTCTGTCCGTCCGTCCGTCCGTCCGTCCGTCCTCGCTTAATCTCTGTGACCGTTAGCACTAGAAAGCTGAAATTTGGTACCAATATGTATATCAATCACGCCGACAAAGTGGTAAAATAAAAATTGGAAAAAAATGTTTTATTAGGGTAGCCACCCTATATGTAAAGTGGGGAGTGATTTTTTTTTTAATTTCAACCCTAACGTGTGATATATTGTTGGAAAGGTATTTAAAAATGAATAGGGGTTTACTAAAATCATTTTTTGATATTGTCAATAATTTCGGAAATAATCGCTCTAAAAGTAAAAAACAATGTGTCCCCCCCCCTCTAACTTTAGAACCATAAGTTTAGAAAATATGAAAAAAATCTGAAAAGTAGAACTTTATAAGGACTTTCTATGAAAATTATTTTGAACTTGATTGACACAACAGTTTTTGTACAAAAAAGACAAAAATTTTACAAAATAATTTCTGGACTATGTTTGTAGTATAATCGTATATAAAAAGCATTTTTTTTAACTTCGTTTACATATTTTATTATCCTGAACGTATCTTTTTTCAAACAAAAAAAAGAATTATTGGAATCGGTTCTCGCAATCCAAAATTATTAAAAAAAGTATTAATTAGGAAATACAATTCTCTAGTGTTCAACGTCAAACAAATAATAAACTCATAAGTGGGAACACTTATTGTGACGGACGGGAAACTACGGAACCCTACACTGAGCGTGGCCCGACACGCTCTTGGCCGGTTTTTTAAAAAGGAACACGCAATTAATATGCAGTTATGATTATTAAATAAAATTACCGAAACCGACGAGGTCGTATGAGCTTGATGGCTTTGCTTTTCCGACAAAACATATTAGTATAGGAATTTGCCGCGATTTTGTTTTCTTCAAATACTTAAACGTTAAGTTTATTTTTATAAATAAGTTAATGTTTTAAAAATACATTGTTAAATCAAAGCGACAGTGACAATGTATTGTCGGATTCCATCAGTGCAAATGCTGCCGAAATCATACTCATCAACTATAAATGTACCAAACAAAAGTGTAGCTCTCTTTATAAATAACTGGACCAATGTTCGAATGTTAACTTTTACTTTTAATGTCATTATCTTTAATAAATGCTTATCTGATATTATTACTGTGTTAATTTTTTCGCAAATGGTACGAAAAGTAGAGTATTTTCCTCGGTGATAAAGCTGTCTTAGTCTTGGGTAAACTTAAATCTCTCGCTACACTCAGGACTCGTCTTAAATCCCTCGCTTCGCTCGTGATTTAAGTTTTTAACACCCTCGCTACGCTCGGGAGTAAACCTCGAGTCCTTCGTTACTCTCGCGATTTAAATCGTCACCCACGACAGAAGACACTGCTTTATCCCCTTGGTTAATAATCTACTATTAAATACGATTTTACTAAACTGAGCGCAACTTTATCTAAACCGTAATGCTCAAGTTTAAAAGCAGGGTTTCATGATTAACGCAATCAAACTCCTTCGTAAGGCCACAGAAGATTCCTATGACATCCTGTGCTTCTTCCCACGCAGTAAATATGTGTTTTATTAATTAGAGAGGTTTGTTCGTTTTGGAAGTAAATTCTCACTAAAATGAACATGATTTTTGCCATCATGGGAGGGCTTTAAAATGTATGATATTATTATAGTTAGAAGCACTAGGTTTTGAGATGGCTAATCCAAATATATTTAACTTACCTTGGTTAGAATTCAGTAGTAATATAAAAAACCATTTTCGGAATTGTCCGTTACACAAAATACCCATTTAGTTATAACTAGTAACAGACAAATCATGTGCTGTGTTGTGACCAGCTACCCAACCATGACGTTTTAGAGGTATGAAGAACAGGGTGTAAAGTTCTCCATCCTCTATGGGAATAGGGAGGATCCTCTGACCAGACGAGTGTCGTGTCTGGTGGACCACAGCCCCACAGCTGTTTGTCGGGTGCTCTATACATATATTAACTCCGCGTACAACTTTGCTTGCGCGATGTAGGAATTCTTGCCGTTAGTACTTCAGTGGTTGCATAGATGCGCTGTAGTACTTTTTGCCTCATCATATTTCTGTCACTACAACGTCTTAAAACTGAACCATGGGGTCTCATTGCGAAGAAAGAAAAAGTAGTTCAAAAAAACATCAATAGATGGCGTTATGTGTATCGATTTGTTTTTGAAGTTTGTGTAACTGTTTAAATTTGACCATGGAAGAAGTATGTTCTTGTTTTTAAAAATCCCCATAACACAAAAATCAGGAATAATGGGCTCCTAGTTCCAAATTCCATGATTTTTCTAAATAATATTATGGTGTTGGCTCTGGTGAGAACAATTTGTACTACGTTGTGGTTAGGTAACTCATTTACTGTTATTTCTATGAATAGATGGCGTTGTTTTCATTTTCTGAGTTTTACTACACAGCTCAATATTACCATTTACCATACCTATTTTGATAGAATGAAATATTATGAAATACAAACTATCTATACCTACTTATAATAAATCTGTAGAGAGGTCAATTTTGTACATGAAATATATTTCCAAAATAACTATCAGAGGGTGATTAGTGATCGATACTGATGCCAAAAATGCAATCAGTAATATTTTTGTCTGTTTGTCTGTATGTTCGTTATAGAAACAAAAACAGATTTTAACAAAACTTGGTCAAATTATTCTTTATACTCCTGGGCAGGTTATAATATACTTTTCATCACGCTACGATCAATAGGAGCAGAGCAGTGAAGGGAAATGTTGGGAAAACGGGAGAAGTTACTCCATTTTTTAAGCTTCTGTCGCGTGTGTAGCCTTAATGGTTAAAGCTACACAGAAATCATGTATGACGGAAATATTCTCCTTAAAATTACATAAAAAATAATCATACGACAGCATATGTCTATCTTTAATGGTTAACTCACAATAACACGTGTAACTCCCGATAGCTAAGCAGTTCGGAGCTTTCTGATTATATTTGTCTGCTCTTACGTTTAATAACACTCTCACTCATCTCTTATTAAAAATAGTTAACATTATTACCTATACAATAAAAAAATAATCATATATATCGGTAATTATAAAGCTGAAGAGTTTGTTTGTTTGTTTGTTTGAACGCGCTAATCTCAGGAACTACTGGTTGGAATTGGAAAATTCTTTTAGTGTTGGATAGTTCATTTCTTGAGGAAGGCTATATAACATCACGCTATGACCAACAGGTGCTGAGCAGCGCGGGTGAAACCGTGGGGAACAGCTAGTCATATATATCGGTAAAGAAACACCAAAGTTATACATGAAATACGCTAATAAGCCATCGCGCATGAATACTGGATCATGCCATAAGGATTATTTTTGTGTGCGCTCGACGCGGCTACCGTAATATTTGGCTGTTGATGCGAATAGACGTTCAGAGTGTTCGGCCTTATTGACAGACAATGCTTATCACCGCGACTTTTGGTCTTTAAATAATTTATTTTTAGATTTCTTTTGTTGTTATTTAATAAAATAGGTACTTATTAGTTATTTTGGTAGTGTTTAATGTGTAATCGTTCAAATTACGAATTATTAATAGTTTACATTTAATATCTTTTTAGGTAAAGTAGGTAGGTACGCATAGATTTTTAGATAGTTAGGTACCGAGTTTTGGTTAATTTAAGTTAAGTTTTTTTATATCAAGTAGGTAAAAGCGTAGGTAGGTACTTTTATTAATTATATTAAAGGTATTATTAATTAAGCATAGTAGTGATAGGTTTTTATCACAGTTTTAATTTTTAAGTGATTTAGGTATAGGTAGATAGTATTGGAGAGGCGTTTTAGCTTTATTTTCATTTCTTTTTTTGTACAACACGCAAGGTCATCCGCACTCTATCGTCTAGCGCCCAAGATTCGAGACGGTAAGTATACTTACCTACTTTTGTAGGTACCAACACAACATACAAATATTACTAGGTACCTACTTAGTTAAGTAACAACTTGTATTTAAAATAAAATAAAAATATTCTACACACTCCTGAGTCTGTTAAAAAATAACTCTCTGCTTAAAATCATCTAATTTGCAGCAAATATCATTTCAAGAGCTACCTACCTATTTCGATATTATAATCATCAGCCTAGCCTTTTCCCAACTATGTTGGGGTCAGCTTCCAGTCTAACCGGATGCAGCTGAATATCAGTAGGTACCTATTTTATATGGAGCGCCGTGCGACTGCCTATCTAACCTCCACAATTTGAGGAGGAGCACAACCCAGTTAGTACCTACCTACTGGGTACCTAATACCATACCCCTTGGTAAGACTGGTTGTCAGACTTTTGGGACACTGACTACCTGTAACGGCTTAACGTGCTTTCCGAGGCACGGAGAAAACTCGGTATGTAACGGGTGGTCACCCATCCACAGACCAAACTAGGCAAGCGCAGCTTAACCTAAAGAACAACCCGAGCGGTTGCTATTTTTTAGCCACGAGCTCCTCTATTCGCTATTTCGATATTATAAATAACTTTGATTGACTTAGATACTTGATACCTAATTATCAAAATTTGCGTTGACTTTTACGCTGAACCTAACAAATACCTCAGTCTACCGAAAAACATGTAGCTATACACCACGCCTCAGATAATATAATACTAGGCATGAAAGAACGTGAATTTATTAATGGCGATTGCCGAGTGACTGACGACGTAAGCTTCAAGGTCAAAGGGCTATATACCTACCTTAGTTTACAGTACAAAAGTATAGTTTGGTTTTATCGCCATCTATTGGTTCTCTGTAAAATAAACTGAACTTGAGCTATCGCTGCAAGCACCATCTAGCGCCGTTGTGAGTAAAAAAAAATAGCCCGGATAGCCCGGCGAAATGAGCAAGTTATGGCGGTCGCGTTTCTTTGTATGAGATGGAGTATCTGTACGTTAGTATTATATTATCTGTGACTGAACTTACTCCAGTGAGGGAAAGAGACAGAGCTACCTACAGGGTGTCTATCACCATCCCTTTCTCACACAGGAATAAGTACTGCTATAAGATGTCATGGTAGGGTTACCATCACTGTGCTAGTAGAGGAAACGACGATAGTTTTTAAAAGTGAGATGTGATTCAAATAATAGGGCTAGAATTCAAATAGTCTCTGTGTTGAAATAATTTCGACAACAAAAGGTTTTCTTCAACAACGCACGATATTATAAATTGTTAATAACATAACGATACTTTTTCTTGCATTAACTCGTAAGATAGGCAAAAAATATTAATAATTTAAATAACAAATTCTTAGATCACATTGCAATAATTGCACTATGCAATAATTGTAATCCTTACTAATATTATAACAGCAAAAGTGAGTTTGTTTGTTTTTTACCTCTTCACGCTTTAATCGCTAAACCGATTTAGATGAATTTTGATAAAGAGATAGCTGGGAACCAAGAGACGGACATAGGCAAATTTTTATTTTAAAAAAGTGGGATGTAAGGGGGAAAGAGGGAAGAAAAGGGAAAACTTAGCGTTGCTATTACAAATCGATAAGGCGCTAGGGTAACTGTATAACTCCAAATTTAACGCGGGCGAAGTCGCGGGCGAAAGTTAGTAATATCATAAAAGCGAAAATGAGCTTGTTTGTTATGTCTTCACGCCTAAATGGCCAAACCGATTTTAATGAATTTTAGTTCAGAGGTAGTTGGGATCCTGGAGACAGATATAGGCCAAAAAAAGTGGGATAAGGGGTAAGAAAACCGGGCGTTTGAGGGAGAGAACATCTGCCCAAGCCCAGCCGCCGCGGGAGACGCCCATGGCGCCGGGCGCCGCGAGACGACTCCCGGCCACCGTAGATGCGGGCCTGTGGGCGGTGAGCAATGGGTAGTTCACCGTCCGTCCGTCGATGGACGACAGGCCGTGTCAACGGCGCGTTCGTGTTTCACGCGCGCCTCAAAGAGAGTCAGCAAAGCAGAGGGGCTTGCCAGAGCCTCCGGCTGCCGGGGTTGCGGGTTGTTCGAAAGAGATACCGCGGCCTCGGAACGTAAAGGGCAATAGAAGGAACATGGGTGGGTTTTATTCAGTACAAGTCTGACATGCCCCCCCCGCTCCGCCCAGAGCGGGGGCAGTCATTGGATGATTTCCCACCCGAAAAAAAAGGGGTAAAAAAGGGGAGAGAAAAATAATGATTTTCATCCCACCATCTCGGAAAGAGTATTTTTAATCTTCAATATCTGAGTGGAAAAGCCGTTTTTATTCTCTAGAGGATAAAGTAAATTGAATTTAGAACATCGTGTGCACTAAGTTTGTGAATTAAAAAAAACTGGCCAAGAGCGTGTCGGGCCACGCTCAGTGTAGGGTTCCGTAGTTTCCCGTCCGTCACAATAAGTGTTCCCACTTATGAATTTATTATTTGTTTGACGTTGAACACTAGAGAATTGTATTTCCTAATTAATACTTTTTTTTAATAATTTTGGATTGCGAGAACCGATTTCAATAATTCTTTTTTTTTGTTTGAAAAAAGATACGTTCAGGATAATAAAATATGTAAACGAAGTTAAAAAAAATGCTTGCATATACGATTATACTACAAACTTAGTCCAAAAATTATTTTTTAAAACTTGTCTTTTTTGTACAAAAACTGTTGTGTCAAACAAGTTTAAAATAATTTTCATAGAAAGTCCTTATAAAGTTCTACTTTTCAGATTTTTTTGATATTTTCTAAACTTATGGTTCAAAAGTTAGAGGGGGGGGGGACACATTGTTTTTTACTTTTGGAGCGATTATTTCCGAAATTATTGACAATATCAAAAAATGATTTTAGTAAACCCCTATTCATTTTTAAATACCTTTCCAACAATATATCACACGTTAGGGTTGAAATTAAAAAAATAATCACTCCCCACTTTACATATAGGGTGGCTACCCTAATAAAACATTTTTTTCCAATTTTTATTTTACCACTTTGTCGGCGTGATTGATATACATATTGGTACCAAATTTCAGCTTTCTAGTGCTAACGGTCACAGAGATTAAGCGAGGACGGACGGACGGACGGACGGACGGACGGACGGACGGACGGACGGACGGACGGACAGACAGACATGGCGAAACTATAAGGGTTCCTAGTTGACTACGGAACCCTAAAAAACATTAAACCGATTTACTGCTACCTCTATGGTGCCGAATATATCATACAACTTTTTTTTAATTTGTTAAAAACTCAGACTCGGAACCTTCTTGGTGTTTTTTCAATTTGCTTTGTACGCGGTTTTTTACGCGGCATTTTTTCACGTCATTGTCATTTTTTCACCTTATATTAAAAACAAGAAATGGCAAAAATCTAGGGTAATTAAAGGCAAATATTATGGCAATATTCAACCCAACATCCCAGTTAAACCTTGGTTTGTCAAAAATAAGAAACCGAATAAATTAACCACATCCATCATTATACGTCTCAGATTAGGACATGTTTGCTCTCCAGTGTTTTTGGCTAAATTACGCATTCGGAATCATTCCCTCTGCGAGTGTGGTGTAGAAGAGGGAACTCTTGAGCACATATTTTTCTCTTGTCGTAATCTTTTAGTCCCGCTATATGATATACTCCCTCCTAATTTCCCCAGACCTATTAATATCTCATTCCTTTTAACACTCGTTGATTCCCCATTAATTAAAGTACTTAAAAAATTTATATTATTAAATAACATTAAGCTGTAACAGCAATTCTTAACCTTGGTTTATTGTGTTAGTCCCATAATAAGATTAATTTGTGTTGCCTGATTATTAACAATTTATTCCAACAAATAGAATGTGTGGTCCTTACAGGTTACTCAAACAGATACAGTTTTAATTAACAGTACTAAAGGCTGTATAACCGGTCAACCTTAGAAAATACACTTAGTTTCCTTCAACCTTGACATTGGCAGAATCATCGATAAAACGATGGAGCCATTACTATAAAAATTGGAATTGGAATTGGAAAACAAGAAACTTGAAAACAAGTGAAAAAACTAAAATGAGTGATTCTAGCGACGAGGAAGTTTGTTTGACGCCAACAGAATTGACTGAAACTGTTAATAATGCGCAAATGAGCTTTCTCCCTCATCAATCACGCGAGAAGTATTTAAAACAGTACGATATGTTCAACACGTGGCGACTAGCAAAAGGAGCCAAAACTTTCTCAGAAAACGTTTTGCTGGCATATTTTATAGAATTATCCGAGAACAAGAAAGCAAGCACTCTATGGAGTACGTATTCGATGCTAAAAGCAACAATAAAGATGAAAAAAGACATACATATCGATACCTATCCTAAATTAGTGGCATTTTTAAAAAGAATCCAAATCGAAGGTTTTCACAGTATCTGATATTGAAAAGTTTCTTAACGAAGCACCCGATTCCGTATATTTGGCGGCAAAAGTAAGTCAGTTGCACATTCAGTATCTACTTAAGTATATTAATCTCAATTAAATAGTATACTTAGTAGATGTTGATAGGCATAATTATGCGTTCATATCAATTTTATTCATTTATCTACTACAATACTCTTAACGTTACAGGTTGTTCTTATTATTGAAATAAACGGAGCATGTCGAACTAATGAACTAACACAACTTAATGTCAAAAACATTGAGAAACATTCAGATGACTTACTATTAATTAATTTACGTAATACAAAGACGAAAAGAGGCCCTTCTACATCAAAAATAAGCCGTTATGAAACACCTAAACATCTCCCTCTCTCTCCAACATTCACGCCAAGGGAATCCGATGAATCGGTACAACTATTAAGTATGACAGATAGTTTACCGAAAAACAGTACACAAGTGACTAACACCAATATTACAGTACCAAACAAAAATATTACACTCAATTTAAATAACTGTAGCAACGTTACTTTAAAATTTTCTTAATTATACCTTACTATTATTTTGTTATAATTTAAAGAATATTCTGTAATACTTACCTGTCATAATGTAGTAATTAATACCTAAACTGAAATAAAAGTGTACCTATCTTGTGATTGTAAACGTTTTTTTTTGCATTTAGTCATTTCCTGGCTGAGGTGGAATGAAAAGTTACGTGTTGCACTCGAGTGCAAAGATTTTTCACCTCGTGCTCTTTTGATTCCCTCGCTAACGCTAAGGATTCTAATTAAATTTTAGAATCCTTCGCTTGCTCGGTCATCAAAATTGAACACGCGGTTAAAAAGCAACTTTGCACTCTTGTATAACAAATAACTATTTTCGATCAACACGCGGGTTAAAGTTAACGTTAGCCCAAAGTAACTATGCCATGCGGACGATGTAGTATGTTTATAAATTAAACTAAAATTACCAATTTATAGCGAGAAAAACATTTTAGTCTGGATACGACCACAGCATTACTTAAATATCCGCGCAGGTCAAATTGAAAATTAAAAAAAGCTGTCTTAAATGATATGTGAACCTAAGCCGCGTCGATTTTTTTCTATGGGAGTACCCTGTCTGAAGCTATCTTGTCTATGCACCATTTGTGATTGTAATTTTTAGTCTGTTTCATAGACAATTTTCCAGATTTTTGAACTATTTTCCACTGTGGTAACTTTTCCCATAAAAAATGAGTAGCAATTAGCGCTACCCCACCAGAAAATCTCTCATATATACATACAATAAATTGGGTTTCAATTGAATAATTAAAGCGAAATAATTATGAGTACTGTCGTTTTGGGAACAAAACAGTAAGAGTAATAAACCTCACGTTGTCCAACAGAAGTTGTTCTGAAGAGAGAATAAAAGTATCTAGTACATGGACAGATAGCTTACATCAGCGGTCGGCAACCTTTTGGCAAGCAAGGGCCACAAGGTGACAAATTAAACTAAAGGCGGGCCGCAGTCATTTTACTTGCATTAACTCAAGAAGCACAATATACCTGCTCATTATAATTGGTCATATTCCATAAAAAAATAAAAATGCCATTGAAAATTGTTAAAACATAGGGAATTTAATTCGTACACGTAATACTATTTTTTTGTTTTTGGGGTGGGAAATCATCAAATAACTTCCGCCGCTCTGGGCGGAGCGAGGGGGTTTGTCAGACTTGTACTGACTAAAACCGACCGATGTTCCTTCTATTGCCCTTTGTGTTCCGAGGCCGCGGTATCTCTTTCGAACAACCCGCAAACCCGGCAGGCGAAGGCCCTAGCAGGCCCCTCTGCTTTGCTGACATCTTTTTGAGGCGCGCGTGAAACAATCGACACGGCCGGTCGTTAATAGACGGACGAACGGTGAGCATTGCGTCCGCAGGTCTGCATCTACGGTGGCCGGGAGTCGACTCGCGGCGCCCGGCGCCCGGGGCGACTCCCGCGGCGGCTGGGTTGGTTTAAGGTTCTCTCCCTCAAACGCCCGGCCAACTCCTTTGCTAGCATTACTGCTTCGTAGAAGGAGGTGACCGCTTTCCATTCCCTCTCACTCCGGACTATGGAATAAACCAGGGCAGGACGCGAGAGATCACCGCCGCTGGAAGTGCTCCACGAAATTCCACCGGCTGTCGAGGACGATTCCCAGAAACTTTATCGTCGACCCGACACCGATGCGAACCCCTCATACCATCAGCTGGAATCCCGACGGTTGCGTATTCCCGCGGCCATAAAAGACCATGTCCTCGGATTTGTGCAATGTCACCTTAGGACCCAGTAGCCGGATCCTCTCCGCGACTATCGCAACCCCGCGTGTCATTGTTTCGAGGAGTGAGGCGGAGAGGAGGAACGGCCCCGAGGCCGGTTTCTGATGATGCATGATGGCATCGAGCGCCTCCTGCAGAAACCATACTGGTGCTCCGCAAGATCCGGCACCGTCCCCACAAGGTACCCGACGAGGCGGCCGACCCCGGCTTCTGTATGAGGACCAGCTTCCCCGTCTTCCAACGAAGTGGGAACTGGCTTCTCTCCAAGCATGCAAGCACCTTAGGAGTCCTAGTAGTCGGGGCCGAAAGCCTCCAAGGCCAGGACCCAGGCTTTGCCGTGCAAGCCATTGGGACCCGGGGTGGTATTTTTGGCTGTAGAATAGTGTTCAAATGCTCATCTGTAAGACGAGAGGCATATTTATTTTTTCTATTATTGACAATTAAAAAATTGTATTAACTGCTTAGCAAACTTTTTCAACTCGTCAAAATCAGATGGCATTTAACAAGATCATTGGATTCATAGAAGGAGCTGTGTTATTATCAGCTAGCATGACACATTGCAAAGTGTTGCCGAGCAGAGGGGTTAAAAGGCGCGCTTACTTAATGCGTTGATTTTGGTAATAATTAAACTTATTTGCATAACATTCACGGGCCGCAAGGAAGACGTTCACGGGCCGCATGCGGCCCGCGGGCCGCGGGTTGCCGACCCCTGGCTTACATTATCGTTCGCCTGCCCTTATTCCAATTTATTTGGGGTCGGTCCAGCATGACTTCCTTTCCCTTTCTCCTCTTTTACTCGTCATTTCATCAAAAACCTCCTTTCTTACCATTTCCTGCCTTCACACAGTCCATCACTTATTTGGTCTTCCACTGCCCTTGCCTATTCACATATAGGTAGTTACTCAAAACTTTCTTTAAATGTGCCCCTGACCAAGCCAACCGATTAATTACCGCAGTACTTTACAGTCACCGGCGCGCGGCGTCGTTTCAGACTTCCTTTTTGTAATATCGTATATTGCTTATGTTTATGTCAAGCAGGTTTTAGTTAATAGGTAATCCTAACTGACCGAAAAGAAAAATCAAAATCAAAGTTTCTTAGACCAGCTTAGGGAACACGGCTCCATGGATCCTGCTGATTACTAGTGATTTTGTATCCGGTTTGAATTTCTGTAAAATAATATATTATATATATTATGGACTCGAATGGTTGCTTCATGTACATACTGTTATTTAAATAATATGTTCTAGTAAACATCTCAGTTATCATATCATACACACACTTCTTCACTAATCCAAGAAGGGTTAGGCAGAGTGTCCCTCATAGTACACCCACATTCTAGTTATGTTCCAGCCAGTTTTGTTTTAAAGTTCCATGTAATATTGGGTGAGCGGTAAGCCTATTGTCATCATCTGGGCCAAAATCAAGTCTGCGTGGCTGTTATTCAGAACTTCCTGATGAAAAACCGAATAATTTATTTACCCGATTGGAGTAACAAACCCAGGAGCTCATAGTCTCGATAGCGACCACAAGACTAACGAGTCAGTCTATATTTTACTCTCTGTTAAAATCACAGTGGCCAGTCTTAACTCAGTTGTCATTTGGTTCGCGATCGCTCTCTACTAGATAATTAATTATTGGAATAGTGCTTCCATTGTCGTTGATTAATTTGAAAAATAGAAAAAGAAAGGTAAACAAATAATAAACAACTGTAAATGTGACTAAATTTAATTTGTTCTGAAATATGAAGCTTGCTGTAACATTCGTTACTCTCGTGATCATACAAAGTGGTTAATAGCATGAGTATGACTACAAATATCTTGTACCATTGACTTCAGTGCACGTTAGTCAGTTTTTGTTCTTCTATTGCAAGTTGTTGCAGTTAATAAACCCGTCCAAGTTGGAGGTTGAGAAATAGTATTATTTTTCATTACTATTTGACCCAACATTCAATTGTTCTTGTTTAAGTCATTTTAAACTTTAGGTCTTGAATCTGCGCTCTAAGGGCATGACGTCAGGTTACGCACCAACATGGCTTTTTTATTTTATTTTTTTACGTTTTAGAAACAGGAGTTGTATAAACTCGAAATACATAGGTAATGACTTTTATTTTCTTATATTTATTATTTTTAGCAGTAAAGTCAACACAAGTCGTTCGCGAATCCATGTTTATGCATTGTTTTTAATTTAAGTACAGCAAGCGTCTATGGTCGTAACCATCAGTGCAAGTACATAGCGTTTCGGCGGCGCCCACACTGCGCCAACGCCGCGCGCCGCGCTAATATAAGAGGCTCCCAGGACGGACGCCGCCGCCGTTTCTAAATCGCGATACGCCAAGCCTACGTCATGCTACGGAGCGCGTCAGCTATGCTGCGCTATTATAATTTTAAAGAAAAATCTGTATTTTGTCCGAAAAAAACGACCTTAACGAAATATAGCACATCAATGGTACAATTTTTCATCAGAATATTACATAAATTGTTACATTTCATGGCAGAAAGGCACGTTCAATCAGCTGTAGAATAAAAATCATGGTTACGGTTTTTATCACCTTATGGTACATTACGAGGTAAACTGTTTGTAACTTTGATGTAAAAAGTGAAAAATTTACGGCAGCGAAATTATTGACAAACAATTTTGGGGGAATAGTATCGGTTTATTTTGGAACCTATGTGGGTAGTCTACAGCAAAATTAAGAAAATAGAAGTGGTCTTCATAGTCTATACGATACTTTGGAACTAGGACTTTTGCAAAATTTTACACTATTTTATTTATTTTGAATTATTGGGATTGGGGTCAGAAATATCGCAATATTTATTGTAACGGCGAACAAATTAATTACGACAATATAAGTGGCAAATAACAAACTGTTAGTAAATCACACTTCTGGCAAAATCTACAAACTATATATGTATTTAAACACATTAAATCCATATTTATTTCCTCAATATAATATATCTCAACTTTTTACACTCAACTATAAAAAATAGGTATATAAAAAAGAATTTAAAAACACGTCATTGGTAATAAATTATCTTGTGACTTAGTCAACATACTTAACTATGCACTTAAAAATAAACATTACACGTGAAAAGATACAAACATGATCGCGTAATAGCTGAAACAATAATAAGTCCTATAAGAAATAAGCAAGAACAGAAAATAGTGAGGTACGATTTTTATACAGAAAACGAGCTTACGACTACAGATTTTTCATAAAAACTAAAATTAAGCTTTAATTAAAAATATGGCATCTACCGACATGTATATGGCAATTATTCGGTTCAAGAAAGTCAGCACATTAGACGAACTTAAGTCTCTACAACACTTCAATTTTAGAGTGCCCAAACAGAACTACAATAAGTTCTTGTTTTTTCTTGCTAATATTAAATTTATCATCTACTCCCGTAAAGTAAGTCATTAAATTTAAGGCCTCATTTAATTTTGTGACGTTTCAAAAGGCATTATGACTGTTGAAGTCATTCTCTAGTCTATTTAAATAGTTTCTCGTGAAACAACTACACTTCAGACTAGAGGTTCTCCTTATACGACAATCAGGCTGCTTCAGGTTCAACAAGCACACGTATATGCACGGCACGGCGTCAGCAACTCGCCTTACACACTTATAAGCAACATCACGGAATCAGCTTGATTCAGGATCAGTTAACAAAAATAAGTCACCGACTTAACAGCGGTAAGCTTGTCGCCTGGATGACGAAACGTACATGCGCTGCTTACACGTGAGCGTTGACCTTTAATGCGTTCACAACAGCATATTTATGTTGTAGAATTATATTATAGCACAAAATATACCTTTTGGTTCCATTTTCATAAAGTTAGAGAGTTTACGCAAGTTATATAAAATTAAATGCAGGAAACAGTGGCAAGATACGGTGCGTCTACGTTAGATGTGGGTATGACAGTCAGCTTTGATATAAATGAATGAGACACTATACAGTACATGAGGTATGCAAAGTGCTTGCTAAGATAAAATCTTTTGAATATCTTGGTTACACTGGGAAAGTACTGGCAAGTGCCGAAAAATAAGTCTTTAATTTAGTATATTTGTCTGTTTTTCAACCACTTTTTGCAGTCACCTGTAATTGCAAGAGTATGATAACAAAGCACGGAGGTAATACATATTGTCGATGGGTGCTTGCCGTTTTGCCGATAGATTTTGACAAAATGTCATTACCCAATAAATTTTTATACCATTGCAATATTTCGAATGATTTTACTACGCATATTTTTATTTGGTCAAATTACTTGAAAGAATATGGATGGTATTTAAACGTACTTCAATTTATTCCCATTTCGTTTACCTAATTTTGCCTGTGTTGCACCAAATTTACTGAATGAGCACCAAAATATGTTAATTAAAATATGTCATAACGAGCATCAGGAAAAAGACAGCACTACAATAAAAAAGTGTTAAATCTTTATCCATTTTCTATTAATGCAAGTCGTTACTGGGGGTCGTTACTGTAGGGGGTCGCAGTTTTAACCTAACCTAACCTACGCATTTTTTTTGCATTCAGGAAAGAATATTTGGTGCACGATCAGTATTTTTGGTGAACACAATTTTTTTTCCCAAAGAATATTACCGTATCGTATAAGTATAATGTCATTATGGCATTTGGTCTTTAGTGAAATGATTGATTACAGCAAAAAAAAAATCAGGGAATAAACATTTGGTGTTTTTTTTAATTTTTAATCTTTGTAATTAAAAAAGTAGACTACATCATATAGAAAAAGAAAACGCTACTTATTTGATTTTGCGTAGAAACTATTGTAACCAACAAAAATATTTGACTAAATAAAAAATGTTAAAAGTACTAGTTGGTAAACATGTTATAGTTTAAAGTTCATTTTAAACAGTAACATGCTTACCAACTAGTACTTTTTTATTTGTGTTTTTTGATATGTTATTATTTGGCAAATGAAATTATTCGAAAAGGTTTTTGGGAAGTGAATATTTGTCAAATTCCTTTCGGTCAACCAAGGGAGACCCATTGTCGATACATATTAAAGTACAGTAATATATAATTATAATAATATTCAAAGTGAACCAGAAATACAGAGGCAAGAAGCGATATCAGATTAAAACGAAATTTCTGCAAATGTAAGGCATTAATATTAATTAAATTCTACATTTTGAAAATACGTAATTAGGTAAGTATAACTTACAGTAGCACAAAATACTAGTGACTATTTAAGATGGCAATTGCGTTATAGTAAATATTAAAAGATTTAGTTTAAAAAGTGTGAATATGGTCGGTTGTGCACTCGCGCAGGCACGCGGGCGCAGGTGAGCGACAAGATGGACGGAGGCAATAAGGCTGATTCAAGACATTCCTCACTAAACTGCCTAAACCATTTCGTAAGTTATACGCTAACATTATATTAGGCGCTACGTAATTATTTAAATGTTATTACAATAGAAAGTACAATATAATATAATATAAGTATATATTATCAAATATAAAATATACTTAATATGCACGATGAAACATATTGGTTCACTATGCCGGACAATTGTTAAGGCATTCTGTTGGTGATATGACAATGTGAAAAAACAAACTTTAATAAATCGAGACTAGAAAGTGTAAAATTTGTACGTTCCATTAATACGACCTTAGGATTTGGTACACTAATTATTTAGGTTCTATTGATTTGGTATGTAATTGCAGAAAAAAAATAGACACGTTTTCTAAATAAATAATTTTAGTGAATTATAAGATTAAAGATAAAAGACAGCGACGATCACAAAGTAGATTTTGATGCAAGTGTGTAAAGTGTATATCTGCATGCGAATCGCGATATAACGGAGCCAAAAGTAAAAAGTCTTTCGTCCTGCAGCTATTAACAGGCTGACATTTAAAATATTTATAGAAAAATAATCATCATACCAAATTGAAACTAAGATCGTACCATTGGAACAGCGTCCGTACATTAAAGACTAACATACATCTACTTACTAATATTTACGCAATAATATTATTAAAAGATAATATCTTGGATATTCCTTGCTCTCTTATTAATTAACTTATGATAAATTAACTAATCATATCTAATGAATACTTAGAGCTTTTAATTCACGAAGTTTTCTTACCGACACCATTGCTGTGGTAGTGAGCAATTTTTTTAGGAATCTACGTTTTTCGAATTTCTGGATACAACGTTTATGGAATGTGTGGAAATTTTCATTTGAATTATTTGATTAAAACATGAATGTCAGTTGAATCACTGGTGGAAACGTTAAACAGCATTTGAGGTCATGTAGTGCTGATTGCTGAAGTTGAAGTGCATAAGTCTGAACCAGTAAACAAATCTGTTCAAGAACGTTGATGTAAAGCTGTTGATCGTGTACTCCTTAAATTACAGAAGATTATTGAATCAGGAACTAAAGTAAAGTAGCATCAGCAACGGTGTCGCAAACCCCGTATTAAAACATTTGTCATTTTAATTTACATCATACAGTTATCTATAAAATACGGGTGTTTTGGGTTCTGTATCATGTTCATGACTAATCGAGTCATTTACAATTAATAAGATATATATTATGTAAAGCGATTTCCTTGGTAATGCTGTTGTGTTGTACGTATTGTGACTTTATTAGCGAGAATCATATAGTAATGGTTAACTGATGGTTTGTGAGCCGGTACTGAATTAGTACTTTATCACGTTGAGTTTCTACCACTGTGTAAGAATGGGAGATTTGAGTGACTATTTTTGTAAATATATTCACTGGGAACTTCACAGTCGTGACACTTGAAGAGGCAGAAACTGTTTGTGTTGTGTAATCAGCTTCGCTTTTACAAAATATACAATAAGCTTGGTTCACATGTCGTGAGCCGGAGGCCTGTGGCCGGCGGAGCGCCGCGCGGTCACAGTACGCCGTAGAACGTTTCCATCAGGGTAGTGTCCAGGTCACACTCTAGGAATATGCTCTCACTGCATTCCTCCTGAAATAAGTAAAAAGTAACTTCAATTAAACAATTTCCTAATTTACAAAATTCCGCGACTTTATGTTGCTACACAACGAAGATGAAATGTACGATTCTGAAATAACTTAGATTGATACAACGGACTTACAAGAAAAGCAATATTAAAAGTGGGTGTGATGTTAAGAAATTCTAACCAAGTTATCATTGGAGTCGGAATCTAGATATTGGAAACGCTTTTAGACCAAGAGTAAACTATGTGATTGATACCTGAGTGCTGTGTGGAGCGGGCGGTTGGTCCCCGCCCCTCCTCGCGTGTCATTTGGACGTCTTGGGCAGGTGCCTTTTCATGTGCAGTGCCAGGTGATCAGAGCGCGCGAAGGAGCGCTCACAGACGGCGCACTTGAACGGCTTCGCTCCCGTGTGCTTGCGGTAGTGGCGCGTGAGCTCGTCGGAGCGCGCGAACCGCCACTCGCACTCCGGCCACTGACACGTGTACGGCTTCTCACCTGAGGACACGGGCACTTGCCTGTACTTCTGTTGACACAAGCTAACCATATGACCACAGGTGATGCGACTAGTGTCGCGCGCCTGCTTCACTTGTATCCTTCGCGTGAGTACCGTCGCGTCGTGGTGACAGCTAATATGCTCTAATATTATGGGTTTGGGACCTAACGCGATATTTTTGTGATCAATTTTATAACGAATGAAACTACTACTCCATGAACCAGGTATCGATCCGGAGACCCTGCGCTGTGCTATGGTTAAACATTTTTTAATACAAATTTCAGCCTCCCGTAATACAAACATCAAAAGTGCCTAGATATCAAGTACATTTTGAACTACCCATAAAAACATCCAAATAATATTTAACAAACAAGAAGTTAATTTCTTATGTGTAAGTTAACCGCTTATCCTTATATTTTGTAATTTTTTCAGAGGACCTCCAAACTTGAGCACGATTTGTATCCGGTGTCATATCGAAACGCGATTCATCGGAAAAGTAAACTATACCGGGGTGCTATACTTGGAACTCTCAGCGCCCTTTTGGGAACGTAGAACCACCTCATGTTAAACTGTTTACAGTTTCAGAGAGTTTAGTCGCTTATCAGCAATCCTGAAGACCTGTGAAAGGCTTCACAGGTCTTCAGGATTGATAAGCGACTCTTTCGAACACGACGAGGCCGTCATAGTATATTTCCGTCGAACAGAATTTTGGATGTACCGGTCCTGTCTGCGAATGGCGATGCGAGATCGTTCTGCCACTCTAATCGTGATACGATAGCGTGTCCAGAGGCAGCTTATGACACTATGTGAAGTGCTAAGAGCAGCACCCACACTATGTTGGCTAGAACCACCTTGCAACATTCAGCCAGCGCTCATCATCTGTTTTCGTGTCAAATGATATCTTCGCTCTATATTGATGCAACTTTTTCAGTTGTAATGCCGAAATTGTAACTAAAATCGCTATTACACCCCTTTTATAATAATCATGTTTCATTAGTGAAATAAACTAAAGAGAATCGATAACGATCCAAAAAAGTTACAATAATAATCCTCAATAGCGGCGATACTTTCAAACGTATTTGATCCCTAGATACTTTTGACGTGTGTACAAGCAGTTTCTATCATGTGTTAGTCCGTAGTCGCTGTAGCTCATTGGCAAGCGGTCATGTATGACGGTTATAGAAAAACAATGTCATGATTCAGATTGGATCGACTATTTGCAAAAACTTTCAAAGCATTTGGTGTTTCTACAATCACTTTCAACAACAGTAGCTTATGTTATTTTATATTTTCTCTATTGCTATTTGTTTTTGAATAAGTTTCCATACCAGAAAAACGCCGAGACAATGAAGCTCGACGAAGTCATTTGACTGTCTTGGATTCTGCAACGATCAGAAATTGATCAGAAAATTATGTTGGATCCTGCAACGATCCGAAAATGACAAATTTTTGTTCTTCTAACTCCTCCCGAGTTAGAAGAACAAAAATTTGTACATCTGCTGACTTTTGCTATTACCATTACTGCTGATTCAATAGATGACATTACAGTTTTCAGTCACACATCAGTGTTAGCGTGTAATCGGTGATTTTCATGTTAAACGTGGTTTGCAAGGTCGACGTTAATTGCCAAGGGTCTGTTATAATGTATTTATTACCAATTAATTTAGAACCATAAATCCAAGATTTAAACGGTTTAAGAATTTACAAATTCTGTTATGTTATGTAAAGTTATATTTTTTCACATATTAAAGTCAAGTTTGCCTAACATTTGGGACACTGTATTTAATCCGTTATGTATCATGTGTTAAAATATAATTCTAATATCTAACTAAGCATGGGACAGCATCATATTGTCGATTGATGCAACACCATAATCGCAACACTGCTAAAACGGTCATGTTTCCAGGCATTTCCAGAAATTGGGGAAAAGTAATATTTTACTTAATCAGCAAACTTTGTGAACTATCATTTTGATATCATGGACTCTACCTCTGAGTTTAATTTTAAATTTTGTCCGAAATCTAAGAATGAAGTAAAAAATAAGGTTTTAGAAAGCTGGGTAAGTAACTAGTTATTAGCTAAGTAAGAAGTCTGTGTTAAATAAATTGGACAAGTGACAATATACGTACTGCGGTGAAATTAAAACGATACTCGTAACGTGGTACTTAGGTACAGTGTTGCCATTATATCTGTTACTTTCGCTAGGCCGTTGAGTAGTCCACGTACGTATTAAGGAGATTCTCGAGTTAAATTAGAATGCATGACTTCTTTAAACACGTGTAAAATATGTATTTGGTACAAACAGTGGATATTCGCAATGCCACGTGGGTCACAGCTATTTCGCAGTAGATTGGGTAAATAAAAGTGCAGTTAATACCTGTGTGTATTCGCTGGTGCGCCTTTAGATGCGAACTCTTCGTGTAGACCTTGGTACATCCTGCAATAAATAGTTTTGGATATAGATTTCTGGCGAGTTGCTAACTTTTTTCGTCGATTGCAAAATTATAATTATCTGTTGCAAGACTTGGATGTGTAACAAAAATATTGTGCCTTGTGCGACAATACAACGATTTATTGGGTTATTATTCTGCTTATGGAATGAACACGGATTTAGGTCATCTATATATCGTTTTTTTTAAATCGGTCTACTTTTAACTGCCAGTCCATCGACTTATGAAATAGAGTGAGCAGACTCACAAGATTAATTCCCTAAGTTCAGTCAAGGTCAGTGGCACAAATAGACAATCAGGTTGTAAAACTAAGCTAATATAAAGTAATCTGTTTCTGGAGTAGTTTCTGCTCTATCTTTATTGTTCTGTTGACTCATCCTACATAGTGCTTCAGGTGGAAGTAAAGTTAGTTGTTCGTTGACAACAAAACTCTCCTGACTACAAACTGCATCAGGAATAGATTCCTGACTTATTATTACTAGTGTGTCATCTTGTCTTACAACAGGTTTGACTAAACAGATTGTGCAATGTTTTTCATGTCGCTCTATTTACTTATTTAACCTTTTATGTACAATGATGATAAAACCGGAAATGATAAATTCGGAGCGGGCCATGTTCAGAAGTACCCTGGCTCAAGTTTTATGCCAAATGTTGGCCATCATAATCACCTGTTCAACAATAGGTGAATGTGATGGCCAACATTTATTTAACAGAACTTGTCTTTGTAAGACAAGTGCGCCGTAATTCACCACGCTGGCCAAGTGAGGGTTGGTGACCACTGTCCGATCGAATTTTTTCTCTATCAACTGTCGAAGAATTTCAATTCTAATTGGTCTTAATAGATAGCCTTTACGAGAGAATACTGAAGGCGGACACACCCTCCGATGTGTTGAGGTGCAGCTTGGGAGAACATGAAGAAGAAGCACATATTTGGCATTGGACTGCGACCGCCTGAGTTGATTGAGAAATAGCGTTAGGACAGCGTTGCCATTTAAAAATAAAAAATAAAAATACATATCTTGGGACAACTCACACACGGCTATCTGATCCCAAGGTAAGCAGAGCTTGTGTTATGGTAACCAGACAACTGATATACATACTTATATAATTTATAAATACATACATATTACATATAAATCACACCCAGACACAGAACAAACGAGCATGCTCATCACACAAAGTTTGTCCCGGGTGGGAATCGAACCCACGACCTCCGGCTCAGCAGTCAGGGCCACTAAACATTAGACCAACAGGCCCGCGTGAATTTGAATGAAAGAAGGACGTGCTGTTAATTAGCAACGGCTTTTGCTTTAATTATAAAAAAGATCAGAAAACGTTACCTATAAAGTCACAGTGGTGCACCCGCCTCTTCTCAAGCTCAGGGTTATTCCGCCGGTTGTACTTGACGTGATGCGGGTGCGCCAGCCGCGAGTGCTGCATGGGCGCGTGGTGCGGCGGCGGCGGCGGCTGCGGGGCCGGCTGCGGCATCTGCACCGCCTGCGGCATTGGCTGCATCGGAACGAACTACTTTATTCATTTATGATTACCGAGCTGTTCACAGTTAAGGGTTTTAGTAGGTAGTGTTGCGGGTTTTTAGAAAGAGATACTGTGGCCCCGGAACACAAAGGGCAATAGATGAGACAGGGAGAGGTTTTAGTCACTAAAAGTCTGATACTCCGCTCTGGGCGAAGTGGGAGAGGGAAGTTATTTGATGATTTCCATCCCTATAAAAAGGGTTTTGGTAGGTAAGGTGTTTAAATTCATTTTTATTAGAATGTGACAAATATGGGACAACTATTGGACGAACTTGGAAATTTTTGAAAAAAAATACACTTCATTCTTTAGATATTGAGATAACTTAGATCACAGTTTATTAGTACGAAAAGTTATAAGCATAACGGTTACGAGTTCCAATTATAAGGCTTTTAGGATGGCTAATCAAAGCTAATTGTATAGATATTTGTGTAATGTGCAGTGGAAGTCACCTGCTGGTGATGGTGCGGATGCGGGCCTGGATGTGGCGGTGCGTGAGGCGCCCGCAGCAGCGGCGGTGGGTGATATGGTGGCGGTGGAGTCCTCCGGCCTGCGCCCTGCGAATAACACGCACATGTTTCTGCACTCATACATACTAGCCAATGTTTCTCATCGGCACGTATCAAACCAACATCATTTACTACACATACACAAGTCAGGACCTTACCGCCGCCCTTTCATTACGATCTGCTCTTTGACTGACTGTTCTTTACCTTTACGTGTCTACTGCAATAAAATAAATGACAGGACATAAATAGATCGCTGAGCAAAAGATGGTACCATCTGTCGCGTACGCAAGCGCGCAAGCTCACTCGAGAGAAGGTTTACCTGCATGGTGTTCCCGGGGCTACCCTGCTCGGAGCTGGGCGGCGTCAGCGGGGACATGTAGACGAGGCGCGAGGGGGGGTACTTGGCGAACGACGTGTTGGGCTGGTGCGGCGGCGGATGCTGCGGCGGCTGCGGGTGCGCGTACGTGGGCGGCGCGCACAGCCTCTCCGTCTTGATCTCGAGGGGGCTGAGTAGCGGGGTGGCGCACTCCTCCAGCAGCGCCTCGTCGGCCTCCAGCTTGACGTGCGTGGAGCCGAGTGGCGCAAGCATGTTCGCGTTCTCGGGGTCGATGTTCCTGATGGAGGACGCGATGTCCTCCCACAGTGCGGGCCGGAGGAATGCATCGTCGCGTGAGGAGGTTCCACCGTCGAATAGGTCCATGTGGGCGGGCGCGAGTGAGGCGCCCTCCTGCTTACACAGCAGCGACTCTAGCTCAGATGTCTGCAACAAAACAAATAAAAGCCGTTTGGTGATTTGCAGATCCTTATCGTGCCGGTATTATGAAAATCCTATTCAAATGCAAATAACACATTAGAAAGTTCTCTTGATTTAATGTGTAAAGCTTTTGACTACAAAGAAGTCCCTGTAGCTTTAGGGGCAATAAACATATGAATTTATTAACGCCTTTATAAGCGTGCTGTACATTATCACGTTGTGTGACAACACTGGCCGGTTGCCATTAGTTGCCAAGTGGCTTACCCACTACTGACAGCCTTATTTAACTATGAAAATACCAGTTCAAGAAATCAATTAGGATGCCCTTCAATAAGTTCCGAGGGGGCTTTGCTGCTGTTGGAACAATATATAAAATATGTTCAAAATTTTACTAAATTGTTTAACTAGCGATCAATGTAACGAATGTTGTGCTAATTCATGTAGTGATGTTTGTTGGTCATGTAGACTCAGGACCTAATAACTTCACTTAGTATACCAATGTTATAGCTTTGAAAGAAGTATTCTATCTAAGTATTTAATAAATAGTCAGAATAAATTGTCGTAAATAAGACACGGACAACACGCATATTCTTAGAAACTGATTGGCTTCATCAATCATACTTAAGAGGATTAAAGCTACGATTAACATTATGAATTTACACAATTTTGAACAATTTCTCCGCGCTAGGTGGGCAAGCGTTGTTGCGCCGGCGCGCCGTGCGATATTAACATACAATGGTTGCTGCCCACGCGCGCGCGCAGGTGACGAGCAAGAGCTTTCATATCGTATCAATTCATACATAGACATTTCGGGATGAGATAAAGCTAGCATCGAAATGAATTTAAACTGTGTCGACACGTCACATAATGTCAAGATCCTTTGGTGAGACGTAACAAAGGAGAAAAGCAATCAATATCTTTATAGAAAACAATAAACTTGCGTACACATTTAGAAAGTGTTTAATCTCTAACATCTTTTGCTATAGGTATAGTAAGTATATCTTAAATTACTCTACGCCCGCCGTTTACGAGTGACAATAAAATGAATGTAGTTGCACTAAAACTTGTACAGTGATAGTGTTGAGTGTGGCGCGGACTTAACTGCAAGTGCTAGCTATATGCGCTTGTACACCTGCGCTGTTGCTGCGCCCGCGTTGTACGTCAATGGTGAGCAATGACGGACCAATTCCTTGATAACTCTTTGAAAGGTTCTTAAGCTGTAGATACTTATATAAACTTTGCATAGTTATGAGCGGAATATATTTTTATTATGCCGATATATATAACAGCAGTAAAGTCTCAAAAACTTGCAAAAAGCAGTGATCCTTACACCCGACTGAGAGGTAATTCACGTTCAATGCATCTGTGCAACAGTATAACATGAAACTACTGAGCAAATTTCAATGGAATGCTAGTTGAAAGACAGTTTAAGGCCTCATAAAGTCCAAGGTATATCTTTGACCTACGGTTAGTTAAGGGCCACTATTCCTATGTATCGATTTTATGGGAAAAGCTTGCCACCTAATTATAATAACTTGTAAGTAATAAATGGCTGTCAAAGTCATGTGACAACTATTCGCTTAGTATTCAATCATTTTCTGCATCGGTACCTGACAATTTATTTAGTTAAGATTTAGCGTTACTATCTCTAACTTACTACCTCTACCTCTAACTTAATTAGAAAAGAACCTCAAGATAGAAATAAGAACATTTTATTCATCAGAATGTGTCATTATAACTTGTAAATGTACCTATTAATAAATATATTTGATCCGTACGTACGAACTGCCTAGTGGTGAAGTTCACGTTATGATAGAATATGTAAATATTGATAAGTTGTATGTGGTGCTTTATCTGTCTGTTTTCCTATTGTTTAATGTCGATGGTTTCAACTTGTCATATCTATGATTAGGTGTGCATACCTTATCTACTTATATGTGTTTTTACCAGTTACTTGAAAATAGAACGCAATTCGCGCATGTTCAGTAATTCGATTCGTTTTTATTGGTGAACTGGTGTAATAGAGTTAAAGTAATCGGTGAGTTGGGTCGGCAGCGGTCGGAACACTCGGAACCTCTTTGGAGCAGCGTGGGGTGTCGCAAGAGCGCCGGACCGCGCGAATTCCTTCCATGACCTTTGCGGATCGAACGATTGCGCAGTGGCTCCTCCACCGCGACTAGACGAGCTTGAGCAACAACCACATAGACTATACTAACAGAACAACACTGGATAACTGTGAGCTTTGATAAGAATAAACATTACACTTTTATATCCTTGCGGACCAAATGTCAACTGAAAACTTAGGTTTGATATATAATTTGAAGTGAGCCAATTAAAGGTACGTGCTAACTGTTCTAAATGTATGTCATTTGTAAAAGACATTAGAAGCTTATTTATGGAAGTACCTGCCCTTTCCTCTGCATCACCAAAATCAAAGTCCAACAAATTTCTACAGGATTACAACATCTACAGATAAGTTGAAGTTTCTGCGTAATTTTTGACTTTACCATCATCGTAATCGGTGGTAGAAAGTTAATGTGGCAAAGCTCTCTAGATTAATCTACAGGCTACAAAGATACATTTATGTAATCTTTATAACTCAATCCGTTTTCCAAACCTAAAATCATATTAGGTTTTATTTGAGTCGTGAAAGCTGAGACATATCTGTGTGCAAAGTTAATTTTATTCTTTGCGTTGGGCGGTACGCTCTGCACAGTATTCGCTTCGGTTTAGCTCATTTACGAAGCCAGCTAAATCAGTCGGCTTATAGCGAACAGACAGCTATTGTGAAATGAAAGAACCTCCCGCGGATTTGCACCGGCCAGTGATGAAACACGCACTTGCACCAGATTATATCTCAAATCTAATAGATTGTTGTTGTTATTTATTTCGACCGTTGAATGAAGCAAGTGCTCCAGCGCCCAGCGCCAATCTACTTACAGCTCTCAAAGTTTATATTAGTGGGGTCGCTTGCACCATTAATATGGAATTGTATTTATTCGAGTATTTCTTTCAGTTTATGTATCTACTGATACTATGTATTTTTGAAACGCACTTCTTGAGTTTATGATAAGATATTATTTCCAATCTCTTAAAATTTGTCTGCCTACGTAAATAAACATCCGATCATCTCTATCAATTAATCATATCAGCGGGAATACCAGCGCTATCTACTGCTCATGTGAGTGGCTGAAAATGTAGGCAGGTATTTAATAAATCCGAAAAGTACACACTCTCGTTAGGATTATCAACAACACATTTATTGATAGCGATTACAAAGGAAATGTGGAGGTGGTACAACCACAAACATTTGTATTTCCTATCAATTAAACATGTACATAAATAACGTTATCTGTTTTATATCTCTGACGAATAGTGAGAAAGTGCATTAATATTCGTGTAATAGGTATAATGAAATGTAATGGCGGTATATAGGAAACTGTGCGGAAAAATATCACGTGTTGTGATTGGTCCTCTTTGAGATAATGATGTTGATGGCCGGCGCGCACGTGCTACGCGCCTGCCGGCCAATGACGGACACGCTGACGTCGCTTAGGAAATTACTCGCCATTATGTTTTGTGCCACATAACATAATGACACTGAAACGATTAAAGCGTAGTTAATTTTTTTTTTATATTCGTAACAGACTTATGCATCTATGAGGCTACAACAAAGCGTAACGAATGTCGCGGTGGCAGAAGTTCCGTTACGAAGCAGAAAGTAGGGACCTAAATGTAACATTTCAGTTGAATAAAAAAGGAAATGTTGTAACTAAGTACTTCAGTAAGCAGTACCTAATTATTAAGACACAAACAAGACTAGACGTTAGACTATAAGTTAGACCATGACACAATCTGGTAGGCGCTAATAGAACCAGGTGTTATAATGAATTCCATAGGGACATTACAAAAAAATACTATGTTATACTACCTAAACAGCCTTTTACTAACCTAATTTTGGGTTAAACTCGCCGTTTAACATAAGCTAAAAATGGCAATTTGTGTGTATTTATATAATAAAATACTATTTATACCACAGCACCCGATCTGGGGAATGTTTGTATTTCGGTTTACAGTGCCATGTATTTTGGATTATTTAACCAAAAACTGCCAAAAAAGAGAACATTTTTGGTTCATACTCCGACAGTTACTCCATTATTGTAATCAAAATAGAAGTGCTTCAAGGTGATAAACTTTCCCCAAAGCTGTTTTCGGCAGTTTTGTAAAAAGAGTTTCCCAGACTTAGCTGGAACAACTCTGAGATATAAATCGATGCAGCGAGACTGAACCCCTTAGGAGGGATAATGGCGTTATTACAGAGTCGTCACCAACTGCCCTGCAATGATAGAAGTACAAACGCAAGAAATTAAATTATAATATAAAATCATCGAGTCCCTTAAAAAGCCTTGTTTACAGGTTGTTTTTTTTTGCGGATGGGAAATCATCAAATAACTTCCCCCGCTCTGGGCGTAACGGGGAGCAGTGTCAGACTTGTACCGACTAAAACCCTAAGGGAAACTATTTGATTCATGCTTGCTACCGATTCTAATATATGTGCCAGATTAGGGCTAAACGAAGTAACCAGGTAACGAATTAACTCTTAGGACAGCGTCCCATACAAAGAAGTATGATGGGAGTAAAAATAAAAGACCGACTCCTAAACGACAACTTAAGACTAGCAACGGCGATGATTGACGTCATATGGGAAACCTGAAGGCTCACCTAATGGAACTGGAAGTGGACGGGACACACGATCCAGACAAATGGAGCAAAAAAACAGTCTTGTATTCAAAATATGGCAATCGATATATAAGAAGGCACAAAAAGCAGAACAAGAATTATGCCATGGACTCGAATAGCAATCAAAATCAATGGAGAGACATGGATAGGCACGCAAACTGTAAAACAGCCAAGGTCAGTAATAATACAATTTTTGTAAAATAACTTTATACACGATATGCAGCAATGGCGTTTGAAAAAAAAATCTTAATTCGTAAATGATTGTATTCACTACAAAACAAGCGGGGTTTACTATTCGTACAATTTGAAAATTGTAATAGTGTAATGACAAGGGACAAAACTAAAACATAAATGTACATATACCGTACAAGCATGTGCGGCCCTGCGTGTTGAACAGCTATTCGCGAAAGCAATTCTATTTTCTCTTGCATGGACGCCTACCTACTTCATAAAAGATTACTTAATAGTCTATAAACCAGAGATAACAACTTAAATTCAATGAAGAATACCAGCAACATCTATAGCTAGAGATAGTCGTGTGCAGTAATTGTTTCCTCTATGCCAAATCTACATATAAAGCATTCAATGCTTCGTAAGTGTGTCACAATTTGATTGTAAAACAAAGTGTTAACTCGACGACAGACGACAGTCGAACCTATCGATGATAGACGTACCTGGATGTCTTGGAGAGTTAAAAATAAAAGTAGCATATATCTAGCAAGAATACCTACTTATGTTATTCAGCTTGCTATCTTCAAAAGTGATAGTAAAACTAGTTTTGTAAACAAATTGAATTTGGGATCACTAAAAATTATTAAAATCATAAAACGCTACGCAACATCAGAAAGCTTTTTAGTGAAGAAAATTGTATAATGCATTTCTATGAAATAGCGCTAAATACTAATCTGCATGTACACTATATTTGTAAATGTCCGTGCGTTTGTAATGCGCATTTTACTTATTGCAGAATTAATTAAGAAAGTTTCAACATCAATGCGTCTTGAAAACTATTCTGAATGAAAAACTGTCGACCGGCGACAGCAGGAAATGTAAAAAGGTCAGAGCAGGTCATGCCACGCTGTGTACGTTAGGCACAAGGCAGTACACATAAACGCTCCCGCCGCGACCCCCGGGACTGTGTGCTAATTAGCTTTAAGGGGACGCCTATGACAATCGACTATTTGATCTGTCGATCAAATTGTTATTACCGTTGGCCGGTTTTATGACCTGAGTTTCATAACTGAAAGGACTACTATCGAAAGAGGGTTAAACGCAATCTTTAAATTAAAAGCTTTTCGTTGATACTTTTTAATTTACTATAGTACTAAGCCCTGCGGCAAACATAGTTGACTGAAATATATTTCGTGGAACGACGTTCAAAATTTCGGCGAAGCGCCGTCGCTTTAACTACCCCCCAATAGACATCATGACCTTTTCAATAACGTATCCTCATATGAAAAATAAAAAAAAATTGCCGTCTCATACCGTTACGGCATTGTTTGAACAGCGCGTCTCGTCGCCTGTCGTCGGTCTATTTCCATAATTCAACTGACGCCCACGGCGGTTCATTCTTCCATACGCACACAATACTATGTAAAACAATTAAAAGACACACGTAGTCGTCTTAATGCAAAGTCGTAAAGTTCATATTGCAAACAAATGTTCTTGGCTAACAGTAAACTGGGCGCTAATCGGCATAATTCACACAAGTGACGATTATCATGATTGTAGCCTCATGGCAAGCTGGGTGACGGTGACGATCGCACAATATGCTCTGCTGGTACTTCCGAGTCTTATTGTGTTTTACAACAGTGTGTACGATTAAGCGGCACACAGACAACTGAAAAATAATGCCATATTGCAAGCAAGTTATTGCGAATGGTGACATGGGTTGTGACTTGTGAACTTCATTCATAATGTAATCATCGGTATGATAATACTGACCGTGGAAAATAACATTTTCGAAACATAAAACATGTTCAGAATAAAATACACACCTAAACTCTTTCGGAAAAACCATCTACACAAAGTAAACTCAGACATGTTCGCTTTTAGTTGTTACATAAAAAGTAAGGCTTTTTATCATTCAATAGGTACCCCTAAAACTTATGACGACAATAACTAATAGTAATAACATTTTATAGGCAGTGAGCTCACATTGCCGCGGAGTCGGGAGTCGTATTTATCGGTTGGGCGGACTAGGGCGGGCGGCGTTAGGCGGATCGATAAGAACCGCCCACCGTAGTGGGGGTCGCAGTTGCTTAGAATATATTTTAATATAAAACACCATGCTGTGTCCTGTCGCAGTTTTTACTGACAAATAATAATAGTTGTAGAGTGATTTAAATAATTTTGTGTACCTTCAACTAGTCTTAAAGCGGAAACTCGGTTAAACTAATAGGTTAGCAAATAATATATGTTTAAGGCATGTATTAAGCACACTATTTACTACATATAAGGCATAAAGCAAACGGTAATATTTATTAGCACATAGGAAAATTACAACTACTGGGGGATTTTTTTTTTCACGTTCGTTTTGTTTTTTAGTTTGTTGCTTCGAGCTGTCATTACATTGTGAAGAAAATCTAATAAGTTCGAATGCCAAGATTATTATTATTTATTGTAGATTATTATAAAACCCCAGTGTAGTGAAGGGAGGAGTACGTACGTATTTTTATGAAACAGTACGCGTCTCACGGTGGCGCTTAATAGAATAATAAAAAAAATGTAATTTGAGTAATGTTTGCATTTCCCATAATTTTAGCTAAATGTCGGGCCGGGGGTGGCTGGTAGGGGTTCTCGGCGTCAAACACAACGCCGACGTACTCACGAACTATGTACCTATAGTTAAAGGGCGATGTTTTTTGTATTGCTGATGAAACTTTAGAACTCCTTATTTAACATGAAAGTACTCGAATAAACCGCGTGGCGTTGCGTTCTCTAGCTTCTGCTTACCCAGTACAGATCTTAATTTAGGTTTACAAATTAGTACTATTAAACGACATGTTTAAGTACGTTCCAATCATTGAAGTTTTGTATTACCGAAGAATTGCGTAGGCGAACTCGATCAGAGTCTATTACAATATAAACACAGTATTTTAATAGGACTTAAATATATTTGGAATGTCTCCAAATATATTTAAGTCCTATTAAGGCAGTCCCGTGTAAGTAAAATGTATAATAAATACTGTGTTTATACTCTGATCGAAGTAATAAAATAGGGTTCAGTGATAAGAAACGCGAAGAAAATTGTAATAATATAAACGAATAGAGAGAACTAAGGAGTACTCAGAATTTATTTTTATTTATTTATTAAGGTTCTAATCTCCACCAAAAGATGTACTATCACGTGGGTGCACTCCTTCACTTACAGGAGACCACAGCATGCAAAATATAATTAACTATAACCTAACAAATTAAACGTTTATAATAATATAGAAGAAAAATTAAAAAGTTTACAATCATTAAATGTTGAAGATGTATTTGGAATTAAATCCTACTAATATTATGAATGCGAAAGTTTGTGAGGATGGATGGCTGGATGGATATATGGATGTTATATGAAATTTGGCACAGAGGTAGATTATGGTCTAGAATAACACATAGGATACTTTTTTTTCGATATCACGCAGGTGAAGCCGCGGGCGCCAGCTATCTTAATAATATTATGTTACTCTTTCACGTCAAAATGGCTGAACGGATCTTGATGAATCTTCATCAAGATCCGTCGTCGATCGTTATGGTCTGGAATAACACATAGGATAAATAGGACGCGGGCAAAGCCGCGTTCGTGTAATTAATTCAAAATTAGCAAATTTAATATCTAGAGCTCAAAAGTTCATTACAATCAGTGGTTCCACTAAATATTTTATGAAGGAAAATAAAGTCCAGTTTCTTCCTACGATTAGCTAGTGTAGTGTATCCAAGTGATCGTTTTTCAACCATTTAGTGTATCTACTATCTAGTATTTTTTTTTATCAAATGGTCTCCGTAGCACAGATGATATAGGAACCGCTTTTGGACACTCCAATCGCTTTGTGTAAACATCGTAATGAGGATTCTATATCATTGAACTATACTCTCACAGTGGACGAACTAGAGAGTTGAAAAATGCCAAAATTGTTTTAAAATCGAAATAAATAATGTAAATATATACAGCTACTGCGTTCCTAAGTGTGTTCGTATGTAACTGATCATAAAAGGAATGTACTAACTGCTAAGAAATGCGTAAAAACGGCGAGTGCTCATAGAGCGTGCGGCGCGACCGAGCAGCCGGGCCCGCGTGCCAGCAGCGCGTGCCACTTCATATAAAAACTACCTACATTACTATTATAAACTAGAATAAAATAATAACCAGCAGTACATACGACGCATATCTACCTCGTTTGAACATAAAAATATCCATTTAAATAATGTTAGACTTAAAGTATTTCCTGCATACTTTCATTTCCTTCCGAGCACATTTCTTGATGTTGCGAAAGCAGTGAAGCACGTATGAACGTTCGCAGTCAAGAGCAGTTAAAGTCATATTACATTCGGCTGCAAAGTTAATGAAAATTTGTTTCCCACGACGGCGTTGTACCGAGCAGAACGTTATGTGCCTGTATTGCACAAGTGGCGTACTCGCCTGACGCACGCTGGATCCTATCTTTCATACAATCAGTAATCAGATTCTGCGGCGAGCAGCGCGCGGGAGCTGCGCTCAGCCGCTAGCCGGCACAGATAACGCACAGCTCCACACATTAGGATGCCACTACAGTTGACATTACTTGGTACACGTTTTCCTGCATTACTCACGCCTGTTAGCTTTCATGTTATTACTAAGTGAATTCGTTGAGAAAGCGCTTGAATCATATCCTATAGTGTCGACATGTAGCACGCTGTGGAAGATTGATGTGTACTATAAAAACATTTCTTGGAATAAACGTGTCTGCCTCTATAATCAACAATCATCTTACTCGAAGAATAATCCATGATTGGATATATACTTAAGTATCCAAAACTCTATTAGACCCGCTTTACTTCGCGTGCTAAGATGTAACTTTTATTCTCGATATCCGTGGCAAGAGGTTTTGCTTGTCTGTATGCTCATAGGCTGTGACTGCAATGTCGTTTAAGTCACCCATGAAAAGTACTGCGGCGGCGCTATTAACAAATCACCGTATAAATATTCATGGGTGATCCCCTCGCCAGCCAGAGGGATGAGCAATACGTATAGTTTTAATAATAAAAACATATTAGCCGCATCGCATGTCTGTCTTTCCGTGACCGGGCAGTTTTACACCTGGCCGAGTGGGGAGATGGGGAGATGGAAGGAGGAACGTGGGAGGGTAGACAGGGGTTCAAGGGGATAATGGGGTAAAGTGGAGGAGGGGGCAGAGGCACCGTTTGTCAGCGGCCAGCGGTCAGCTATTAATGAATGTGCCCATAATGTTTATTGTGCCCGCTGAGCAGTTTTGGGCAATACTTGTAACTCATCGTTTTATAAATTAACTGTCATGACTATCGGCTCTATCGTGGCAGTACGCAACGAGTACCGATGTAGTTTTTAAATTGAATGTTGGCGTGTTGCGTACGTTACCTTATATAGATGTGCCAATAAATATTTGCACGGTGTTTCATAAAATTTCATCTAGATACAGATTGACTCTGGTATCCAGATAAAAAAACAAAAGTAGCCATTAGATATTCCCCTTAGAGAAGAATCAACAATAGTATTTAACAGGGGTATAAGTTTTCGTGAACCGATGATTCAAAGTTGAAAGGGCAAACCGACCGAATAATCAGTAGTTAGAGGGTCACAGTAATCACGTGCCCTCGTTTACACGTTTGACTTCGTTTTATTATAATAATGAAATTATTAGAGAGCGGGGGTCACTCGCGTGCCGACCACACGACCCCTGTCGGATCGCCATTACCTCATTAAAAGATAGTCTGATGCTACGACTGCGGGGGTAGTTTAACTTTTTAATTTAATGAATTGTGCTTGCGGTTAAATACTTTAGTATTG
This sequence comes from Ochropleura leucogaster, assembly GCA_958449745.1. Lineage (NCBI taxonomy): Eukaryota > Metazoa > Arthropoda > Insecta > Lepidoptera > Noctuidae > Ochropleura > Ochropleura leucogaster. The sequence goes on from OY288200.1 coordinate 15,925,631, forward strand.
TGAAAAGGTGTGATTTTACGAGGGGACCGCTGCTATCGATTATTCATTTACGGTGCTACGTCAGCGACGCGTCGGACATCGTCGTCTACATGGACATCAGTCGCAGTCAGGGACACTGACTATATTATCTGAAAACTAATATTAAGTACGTAGCATACTTCCGCGTAATTGCATGTGTGCATCTAAAACAAGATGCCAAGTAATCTCGTTATTAGATAACTTTTTGCTTTACGACTTCTTACTGATTCATCAACGCACATGAACTATTAAACTTAAATTGGTCAAACATATTTTTACAACTGGAGTATAATTATGACAAATCCCCAAGAATTAATTCTCAAAAAAAAACGTTCTGGATTCGCTAATAACAACGAAACTAATTTGGGATCGACAAGTCAGACAATCTTTATACAAAGCTCTTTGGTAAAGCCAATATGTGTTTAGACGCGAAAACTGATATTTAAATTGAATGTTAAAAGTCGGGTGTTTGGTTCGTTATGGAAGTCAATTTGCGAGCGAAGAAGGTAACAATCTGGCAAGAAGGGGGTCGCTGGTGGCCTGGCGGGCACCGACAGCGAGCTACTAATTAGCTAATGGCCGGGTCGCCCCTGCCCCGTGCCTACTGGCTCCACAACGTAATGGATTGTGGCACGCTCGCGCTCGCCACCTCGCTGTGGTCACATCTCAAATTTCGTCCGCGGTACCTTCCCGTTATGGAAAAATATGGATTTTTAATAATGACTTGTAAATGTGTGGGCACACGCGCACATTACCTATGATTACTCAGTGAATGAAGGGTATTCTGCTAGACTCGGGGATAAAGGACAGTTTAATGCTAATCTGAAAATGTACAGGGATATTTTCAGATCACTAGAAGGAATCACTAATTTGTCGATTATACGTTTAATGTGATTTTTACACTTTGTTTTATGTGCCTACGTAATATCATAATTTTCCTGCACGTCCTTTTTGAAAAATCTATATTAAATTACAGTTACTTTCACGCTTACCATGGGGTAAAGAGCAAAAACTAATAATTCCAAGTAAACGAGCAGACAGGCAGTTAGTGACTTTCCAATTGTATCATGAAGTCGTTAAATTATCACAGCAATGAGCAAAATAATAATAATTACGATGTTGTCAATTAAGTTTTATCCTCAACAAACACATAATATTTATTTGAAAGGAATGATTGAGTGTCGCAATATGCGAGTCAGATAATATTGTTACCCTTGTTATTTAAAGTTCAGATAATCTACAAAAAGTAATAATACTAAAGAGTAATGTTTATTAGTTTCCTTTTACGGTAATTAGCAAGGGTAAACGACAAATAACGTCTGATTACTTTTCTGTTAATGACCGATGCGCAGTTGCAATAAGTTTTGCCACGGGCGGATACTTCAGATCTTTTTATTGGGAACTTCGTCTGTCGTCAGTTTGTAGTAGGAGATTCGTTTATACTCAACGTATTACCTATATTAAATATTAGATTGGTTAAACTGGCTATTTCAGAGAGGTATTGCAGAATATATAATATTAAATCCTAATTGTATCTAATTAAAAGGGCATACTTGCCTGCAATGAACAAATCTCAATTAATTTTTCGCTTATAACCACACTGCGTTTTACAGGACATGGTGATTCCTCCTGTAACTGTACTTCTTTCTTTTACAAATACCCTCGAAGCCTGATTTAAAATTTCACAGCTTAAGGCCTACCTATGCAATTCATAGTATTTACTTTCAGGCGGAAAGCTTGGAGGTTCCCAAGATGTTTCTCCTGTATTGAATATTTATTATAAACAACTGAATATTTTATAACTCTTTTATATGAAGTGTCGATAACGAAGTTAATATTGATATTGCGGCCACTAGGATGCCAATCAACCTTAGGCGTTGCATTGTGGGATTGTGGCAACTATTACAGACCTGACGTTATTACTACTTGTCCATAAACAAGTGCAGAATAATAATGGTGGAGCCTATTCATTGCTCTATCTGTCTGCTTCACTTTCCTACTTTCTACCGGCGCGCGTGACAACTTTAAGTTATTAAATCTAGCATTCAGTAAAATATTTCCTTCACCTTTTAATTATGCTTTCAGGTACACAAGCACCACAGTAGCAGGACAGTAGTAATCGATTTTTCATTTTATCTTAAAATAAGTCTTCGTAATAATCGAAACGACATTTTTATAGTTAGCTGCAATAAAAAACGCATAACTCGTGTTCTGACGCAAATTGAATGGACTCAAGGAGGTGAGAGGTGGTGGGTCCCTGCTGACATATTATACACCTATGATCTGAGACTGTTTAGTTCATTTTCCTTTGGCTATGATGTGGCCACAAAGCAGTATGGGGTAGTGGGAATTATTATAGAGTAGGTATATCGATGGAGGCGAATAGTAGTAATGCGGCGATATCAGATATCGACGTGACAGTACACGGTGAAGTCGAAGTACAGTACTAGTGTTGCTAGTTTACGGCCTCATCTTAAATAAGTTAACTGTTTTATATTAATCCGAATGACTCGGACATCGATAAATATGCCAGTTGGTTTTCTTCCTCAGTAAATATGTAAATGTTACGGTCAATGTTCTAAATGCATGCAGTATTGCCACTGTTCAGGCGACTTGTTCCTGTAGAGAGTATTATAGACAGGTAGGTCGGAGAATTGTGAGAAATATATATTTATATGAACAGCAGAGGGTTAGATGCATTTCATTTTTACAGTATGACTGGTGAGGTCATACACTTACGTGGTACGCGAGTAGGAAGTACTCGTGTGCTGCTGTCATTAAGATCTTGATCTATACGACAATATATATAGCTTTATTATTAGAACTAAAATATACGCTTTATTATACAAATACTTGAGCTGTGAGCTTATTAATTAAAATTAGCAGTATCGATACCACATTAAGATCGTGTCAATAATTTACTTATAAAATATATATAATTAATTATTCGGTGACGTCAGGTATGAGTCATTCGTAGTAGACACTGTGTCTAAGTCGTTGGAATAATTATAAATTTGAAATAAGCAGATATTATATGGCCGTCTCTTGGTTTAGCTAAGGTGCTATAATATAAGGTGGCATGTGAATCATCGGTATGTTTCTATTTCAATAACATCACGTAACGTAATATATAACTAGTTGTTTTACATAAAGAACTATGGGTGATATCCTTGTGAGTTTGTTTAAGAGACTGTAGGATGATTCATCTTTGAGACAATTAGATATATAGAATAAAAACTTGAAATATATTCTATCCCGAATGTACCCCTAAAATGTGCGGATGTGTGAGATAGGAATCTATGTATGCCCTGTATGGTTCACATTTCCTAAAACTTAGCCATATGAGCCATTCTTCATAGCAAGATCCTTTGTTTATACCGTAAGCAAAGGATCTTGCTATGAGGAACAAAAACATTATAGTTTTCAGTACCTTTTCAGGTTGCCTTCGTCTACACTATAACTCGTAGAATGCAGTCAAAGTCGCTAATAGTTTTAAGTGCCCTCCAAAGGGCCTATTCACGGCATATTACGATTTAACATATTCATGCGAAGCCCTGAAACGTCAGTGCCGTCAAGAATGTCATTTGCATGTAAATGACATTCTCTGTGGTATATGCGCGCGCAGTTATCGACGTGTCATTGCATACACCCCCGCCCTAGCCGCCCGCCCTGAGCCGTGATTGGGCCGCGAGGCGGAAATCGTCAAGCGAACACTTGGAAGTGAATAATTATGAATACATAATGTAAGCACATAATGTACCGCTAGACGTTATAATGTTGGATTTAAGGTATGTTTGTGACCTTTGCGTAAATTGTTAAATGTTGGCAAGGGAATGCATGGTTATGACTTTACTGTGGCCGTGAATTTACTACTATTAGCCAGAATTATATTTATTAATATAAACTTATGAATAAGTTTGTGTCAAAGAATCTTTCAAATGAATAATTATTGATGGAAATCCAACCTTTCCTACTCCTTTTAAGCAAAGCATAACAATACATATTTTGAGTATTTTACCATGGTAGGACCCCTCCTCGTTATAAAATTAGAAAGGAAAAAACAAAAACGGCTTTTTTGTTCGGCTTGATTTCTAATTAAAGAAATTACATAAATAATAAGATTGATGTTTATGAGATTTGAAAGCCATTTGTAATCTGACTGTATTAATAATTATGTTAGCCATACACACGTAGACATCTAAATAACAAGGTTTAGATTAGAATAATGTGCAGTTTCCTTTCGTTCTGATAGTGGAGGGAGCGATTTTGTATTCAACACCAGTGAAAGTACTTAGTTGTAGGGCACTGGGGAAATAGCTCGAACAATGAAATGCATGTACATGTGATATTAACACCGGACCTAACGACTTCATTATGTTTCCATACTGCCTCTTTATATTCCTATTACACCGAAGTGTCACGCCTCTAATTCTCTAATAATGTACGTAGACGTACTCATAATTCGTGTTAATTGAAAGTTAACGTGTAATTTTCTATTCGTATGCGGATAAAAACACAACAAACTAAGACAAAAAGATATAGGTAGACAAATAAACGGCTCGAAGTCTTTGAGTATGTATGAATGAGTACGCGAAGGAATGCGGCGCACGCGACTCACACACACAAACCCGCTCACATTTACATACACAAACTAAGCATAAAACAAGATTTACCACACACAAACGCACGCCGTCGGAAAGTCTACATATACTCACACTCTCACAATGTATACTCACCAACGAAATACTTTTTAAGTAGGTGTATTGTTATTTTATTCAAATTGTTGTAATTTATTACGATTTATTTTGCCCGTGTCTCTAGGCTTTTATTTAATTAATAAATTATATCTAATTTTGTTTTTTTTGTTGCTTATTTAAATATATATATATATATTGCTATATATATTTAGTCTGCATTAATATGCACAATAGATGAACAGTTGTGTAGTATGTGCACATAGTTATTATATGGTTATAAATCAATATCGTTACGTAGGTTACTGGTAGGTACCCTACCAGTAACTAAGGTTTACAAAAGCTTTTTCAAGTTTCACGTTGGTTGTAATATAAGTAGTATATAACAAAATCTTTACTAATATTATAAAAGCGAAACTGAGTTTTTTTGTTTATTTGTTACGTCTTCACGCCTAAATGGCTAAGCAGATTTACATGAATTTGGTACAGAGATAGTTGGGACCCCTGAAGACGGTTATAGGCTAAAAAATAAGTCAGAAAAGGGGGAGAAAGAAGGAAGAAAAATATTTTTTTTTTCGATCATAGCGTTATTTTAGCATTAGCGTTAGCCCAAAGTAACTATGCTGCGCGGACGAAGTCGCGAGCGGAAGCTAGTAGGTAGATAATTATTTAACTTAACTTATTTCAATGTAAAGATTTTCACGTCGACGGTACGCGCTCTCGTGAATGGCGTTGCCAAGACTCGAGATTACTATTAGCCCGTTACTTGTCTCAATGAATGGTGTTTCTCTCAATAGCACCCAAAAAGTCTTAAATATTCTTCACATTTCATACGAAATTGTGCCTAATCTCGTGAATTATAAAGTTTAAAATGGAAAAATAACTTTGACTAAAAGCGACTAAAAGCCTCATTCTATGTAGGTTTTAAGATTATGATCCCACGTTGAGAGGAAGTGAAGTGAGGTGCGTAAGAGTGTGCGAAGTTATGTTTTTCGACAAATTTTGTCTCGGGAACGAACCTGTGACGCCCACGCATCGCCGGAAATATCGTACAGATCCTATCGAGGTCCTAACTCAGTATGCTGCGCACGATTCCGTCATTAGTAGGAATTGTGCATTTTTGCCTTTCAAGAAAGGAAGTCGAGATTTGATAAGGTCAAAAAGTTTTGAGTATGTCGTTGACCTCTGGATTAGTGTAATTCGAGTTAAATTCTCGTCTTCAGTGATCTGTGAATATTTTAACGTAGCCTGCGCCCATTCACATCACGTTATACGTCATTACAAAGCGTATCGTGTTACGAATCTGATATTAATTATGAAAAATCTTTCCATATTGCCAATTCACTTGGTGCAATCATTATTACGATAGAGTTGTCACGGTTTCCATCAATTGCTTGGTAAGCACCTAAAGATCTAATGATTGGTAAACAATTCCATCTTAGGAATAATATACATAAATCTAAGATAGGAGTTTCTCGCAAAATATGTAAATGATCAGGTACCATTACAGTCAAAGGTTTTAATGTGAACATAGTCGAGACAAAGTATTCAATGTTATTATATTAGACGTACGAGATAAGGAATTGAAGTGTCTCTAACAATATTGTTAGCAGGTAGACAATGGTTCCACAACGTGACAGGCGCAGGGCCGAGCTGTCCCGCTAACTGTCTGTCTGTCCGTCACGATACACAACTGATCGCTTAATCACGAGAATGAATTTCATTTAGATAATGTTTAATTATTTGATAGGGAGCTAGTTATGCCTTCCACGATAGAAAATCAGTATTTGGTTCATTAAAACTTATCTATAGCTCGTTTAAGTTCGAATTGAGTTTCATACATTGTGCAGATAGGTGCAAAAAATAATACGACAAATATAACTTATTACAAAATATATTTTCGAACGGAGCTACATTAAAATTCATAAGTTTTGATATAGGTAACACATAATGGGTCGTAAGTTATATTCTTAGTGAAACCCACGTTGGGTATTGCCATTTGTGAGTTTATCAATCAGATTCCAAAGAGCGCCTGTAATAATTTAAAGTGCGTATTTAAGGTCCTTATTTTTATCCGTAGGTCACATTAGCAATTTTACTATCAAAATATATCCGATTGGTGTCATGATGAAATTGGACAAGTTTACGGAGCCGTCAGCTATAACTGGTTGTAAAGCAAAGTGTCTCATTTGAGCTGATGACACACGGGAGGAGAAACCGCCGAGCACATCTGTGACATTCCTGGCCAACACAATAACTACTCATGCACATTACTACTTGGAACAGATACAGTCAAGAACAGGGAGAGATCAAGAAATCAACAGATATTCTATAAAAATGAATTCAAAAACTTAATCATCTAAGTCAAAAGAATCAAAATTAAGATAAAAGCTTACATTTTAGTTGGCCAGACAGCTGGAGAGATTGCGCGCCCGCGAAATTTTTATGAATGGACATAACGGCACCGTGGCTATTGATACCTCATTAGCATGGGGTCATAAATTACAAGAACTTTAAATTCGGAGGCTTGTTGGTACTTCAACGGATTAGAAGACTCGACGGGATTGGTTGGACGAACGTGTCTAACGTACACAATAAACTGTTGTATATTTTTGGCGATTATGCCATTGTACCGGGAAATATTTCTCTAAAAGTTTCCAAGACGATTTAGAAAGATAATTTAGATTTGATATGTTGATAAAATAATTTATGTATCGATCGTACAGTAATGCAAACAGATACCAACTCAAACCACAAACTAACAGATTTAGAAATCACATAACAGCAGCCGTACGAAAAGCACAATAGTGCTAAGTGCACATTCCGACGCGAACGGAAACGGCAATAGTTACCCCACTTGCAAGCCTAGGGTTTATAGCTGTAGCGGGATGCGCCAATATCTTTAACAGCTTATTTTCTATACAATTCGTAGTTTTAATGACAATAACGCACCGTGTATGTAGGTATTGTGGAGTATTAACGTGGCTGTGCGGTGATGTCACCGTCTCACCGACTACGCGGCTTCGGTAACGGACAGCCGACGCTGTCAGAAGCAGCTATGTCCGATATTTCGGTTCTCGGGTAATTTTTCGGCGATCGGTAGTTGTCCACGTAATTTGTAGCCCTGTAATGGGATTCCTTGAATTTTTATGGACTATTGATATCGTGGAGATATTTAAAAAAAATAAACAGCTGTGTATTTAATTATTTATGCTTATTTGTACGAGAAATAAAAAAGTTTTCGTTAATTGTTATTGTTCGTTGATGGGATACTTAACTAAATTCATTGACTTTAAAATGAACACCAGAATTCAATATAAACTGGATTTTAATTGAACTTCCTAACTCACAAGTCGCACATACATGACAGATTTGAATTCCCGCAATGCAAGATTAAATGTATTAACAAAATATTATCATCTAAGTTTTGTTAATTTAACAGGCGCACGAATACATTTCTTAGTGACTAGCACAAACTTATGGTTATGGGCTGGTGGCTACTTACTTATATGTATTGTCTTAATAGCAAGAAAGCTTTTTGTACTAGCATTTGCATCATTCAAAGCTTTCCCTGTAGATAGTAGTTTTATCAAGGAAAATACAGGGTAAAAAGCAACCCTTCACAAAACCATCAACCAAGCATTCTGTACATTAAACTCTACTCAAAAATATTACTGGGAAAAGACTTTTTTTTGGGGTGAAAAATCACATCATACTATAAAACTTAATGTTACGCGCTCACTACACTGCGCTGATATATGCATTGAATAGTTCGGGGGTTGAGGATGTATGTAAAGCAACAACATTAAAACTTGACTTTAAAAAGGCGTGTGAAAAGGTTGGAACTTTTGCCTTCAATTTTTCCGTAACTAGAAGGTTCCCAGGTTTGGTCTAGTACAAAAATCGGCTAAGTGCGAGTCGGACTCACACACACAGGGTTCCGTCCGAAGCATCAAACAATACAGTTACTATATTTTAAACGCTCTTTCAAATTAAGTGGAAATTTATCATTACAGTGTATCAAAAACTAAACATCAAGTTGTGTTCAAACCAATTTTCGTTGCAGGTTTTTTTATATTTACTACTAAGCTAGTTTTTACTTTAGAAATTAGATGGAGGGGGACCACATTTTTACGTCTTTAGAAGCATATAATATATCATGTACCACTTCCTTATGAAAGAAAATTATAACTGAACTGGATACTAACATGAAATATCAGTGCGAGTAACTGATATAATCAGTGTTAGTTTTCAACAAAACAATCAACCTGTTTAGTTATTTTAATAATGTTGTCATTTTGTCACTGTACGTATGATTATTTTTATTAATAAAATAATTTACATCCACTATTTACATCCACCATTACTACTTTTGCTTTGACACTACAGGGCAAAGGTGGCATGATAGCGCTACAAGAGCTTTTTTCAAATCTCGTGCTTCTAACCACCTCCGTAGAACCACCAATAGAACTGGCATTTGTGGATTTATTCTAGAGCTATAAGTTGTACAGTATGGATCTATTTGACGCTACAAGAGATCTGTAGCGACTTGTAAAACCACTGTATTTCTTACTAATGGTGCTTGGGGCGCTATGAAAACCTTTTGTCCGATTTCTGAGCTGCTTGTTATAGCGCTTGTGTCCTAGTCGGGCGGGTATTCAGTCACATACTGCGTTTCTAACAGGCCTGCTGTTTATAGAGATGAGAAAAAACATAAAACGCACTAAGTGAACGTACTGTATAAGTTGTTAAAATATTTTTCCGTCTAAGTGTCATTATATTACAATTAATTTAGTAAATATTGATTGTCGGTAAATTATTTTGTTTAAGTCAGATAATTTAATTCAGAATGTTTATTCATTTTGTCACGATTACGTTTCTGTTTTGGTTTTTGGATAAATAATAAAATTAGACACGGTTATAAACAGGAGTCCTGTTAGGGTAGTTTGAGAATGCCGCCGCAGAAGATGCTCTGGGCATAGTCGGTAGCCACGGGATTACACCTGGCCACCGCAGACGCGGGCTTGTGGATGGTGAGCAATGGGTAGCTTATCGTTAGTCTAGTGTTGAAAAGATGTCAGCAAATCGAAAGGACCCGTCATGCTTCTGCCAGGGCAGTGGGTTGTTTCGTAAGAGATACTGTGGCCCAGGAACACAAAGGGCAAAAGTAGAAACACGGATGGGTTTTAGTGAGCACAATTCTAATACTCCCGTCCGCTCCGCCTATTCAAACGAACGTTCAAAATTTTCAGTTATCGTTCAAGAGTATGGTTTACTAAAACATGAGTCAGTGTCTCACTCAGTACACTGCCCCTTTGTTCATGCTGCAAGAACACCAAAGTGAATTAACCGAAGAAAATCAAATTACTAGGTGCTTGTAAGTAGAGGCTAATAACTTGTAATTACTTATGGACTATGGCGCTCGTTAACCTGACTCATTATTGCTTTACATGGAGTCTAGGGCCAACTGTCTAAGGTGAGACCCGCAGTACTGCTCACACCAGACGTGTGGCGTCTGTATATGTTCATACGATAACTACAAACTCCTGCACGCTATCCTATCTTGCTGACAATGTACTGAAATCAGGCCAGCGCGCGCTAGTGCTGTGCATGAGATCCTTTTTTGAGGATGGGATATCTGCATCAAGTAACTTACCCCACCCTAGGTGGAGCGGAGGGAGTGTCACACTTGTACTGACTAAAACCCACCCATGTTCCTTCTGCCCTTTACGTTCCGGGGCCGCAATATCCCTTTCGAACAACCACCAAACCCGGCAGGCGGTGGCCCTGGTAGGCCCCTCTGCTTTGCTGACATCTCCTTGAGGCGCGCGTGGAACACTAACGAGCCGTCGACACGGCCTGTCGTCAATAGACGGACGGACGGTGAGCTATGCATGAGATCCCGGTGGCGATTTTCGGCTCAGCAAAAATGTAATAGAATTTATCATCAAGTTTGTCCCAGTAGCAATAACAGAGTCTTGATTTGTGATTGGCATAGGGTCGCAAATTTGCAAGTGGGTACATCTCTACATTACAGCCGTGTTTTTGTGTTATGTAATGAAAGTAGGTACGTTGACAGCTCTTAAGTCGTAGTTAAGTGCTGTCAGTATCATACGAGCTTATACGCAAGTCCCATGTACTTGTTATTAATAGTCTTAGCACTGGGAACTCTTAAACGCCGTCGCTTAGATTTGCTGATCGCGATCAGTTTCTCTGGATACACGTACATGCGCTTCTATCGCTATCTTTCATTGGATTTGGACATTGAATGTTATTAAATTGTCAAAAGCCATTATGATAATCAGATCATTGAATGTATCCAAGGGATTTTGCTTATATTTATATGCTAAGGCCGTCTCGTAAATATCGCTTTCAGCGATAAGACCGTTCACTGTGTCACCCTATTAATAAGTACTAGATGGTTTTGTGTAGGTACATACTAGTCTTTTGTATCTGTCGATGTAAAAATCTACGTTTTTTTTGTAGTTCATAAAACACTTGTATGATAAATAAATTAAGGGTTCCAAAGAACACACCAACACTGAAAGACTAGTACTCTTTTCTTGTTTGATAGTTACCGTGGGCTGCATCAATTGGGTGGTTGGTGCAGTCCACCATAAATTTCGAGAGTGCAATGTGACTTTGATATGATTGTCCTGATCATACAACGTTTTGTGCTGTCAACGGTAGGTGTAAACGCACGGTCAGAACTATTATGTTATAGAATAAACCCTATTTTACAATAACTAAACAATTTGTATCCGTATGCATTAAACGCAGAACAGTGACTTTTAGCCTATAGAAGTTAATAGATGCAATAATTTCATTTAAATTATCCCGTGGCCTGCAATCGACCCACTCAGAGCTAAAGGATTTCTCACGAATTGAACAATATTGCGTAGGACAAGTGGCCGGCACTACGAACTCCGAACTATTGCCTAATAAAACATTAGTGTTCTGTCCTTCAAAACATTATGAAGTCTATTGATTTTATTACCCGTGGTTTATAACTGCTGTCCACTAAACGCATATTACTATTTACAATAATAGACCTAGTTTACTATTTAAATGCGCTTTTTTTGATAAAGTCCGTAAGCATTCCAATTAAACTAATAACCAATGAACAAACTGCCTCATTCGTATTTATTGCCTTTTATCAGAATACGCATTAACAGTGTAAAATGCGATTAGCTGAAAGACGTGCGCAAAAACTTGCTAAATGAATACCGAAGCGCGTTTAATAGCTATTGATGTTATTGTAAGTCTTTCTCGATAAATATTTGAGCTACAATTGAAGAGCACTCGAGGTTCTTGGCTGTCAAGTGGACATCTGAACTGATTCACATGGCAAGCCATGTCACAGGGGTGCCACACTGCCACTCTATCATTTTAGAAAGTATAAACGTTTTATAGAATTACTTGGTACATTAACTTCTGTTGAAGGTTCTAAAAGACTTTTTAATATTAAAAATAGGAATAAGATTAATGATAAATTTGGAGAACATTAATAATGTAAAGCAATCAATTAAATTGTATGCTAAATAAAAATATGTGTAGACAATAATACTAATATTGAACTGTGTGTCTTTAAATCGATTTCTCAATCTTTGGTTTGGTTGGATGGTTTTTAACCGATTCCAAAAAGGAGGAGATTCTCAATTCGGATGTTAATATATATATATATTTGTTTGTTCGCGCATAACTTTGTCATTCGCCAACCTATTTCTAAATACTTATATTTTTTGTTGAAATAGTCCCATTAACACCAAGTTGGGATCTGATGATGGAACCTTGGCGAAATCGAAGGAACTCTTAAAATTTTATAGGAAAACGTACAGCGATTTTGGTACTTTCTACAACAAGTAAAGCATTTGCGTCCAATAAGAACCATTCTAGCACCGAATTTGAATGTGAAGCCAAGAAACAGGCACCGGAACTCCATAATAAGACAATTTATCCTAGCCGTGTTTGGGCTTGTTGGAATTGTAACGGTATGCATTTTTTAGGCCCACTGATAAAAAAATAATATGACACTAAAAATTAACAAAGAAAAAACCTAAACCGCCAAATTTTTTTAGTTTTTTGAAAAATTGTTTGAATATTTCTTACTTCACAGCGCCTAAAAAAATCGCAGTTTTTAACGAAAGTCAAAAAGACTTTATTCATCAAAAGGTCAAAACTACTAGTCACAATGTTGTACGGATTAATTAAGTTAAAAAAAAAAACACTAAAGAAAACTCACGCAATGCTCTGAACTAATCCATGTCCACAGCTCTAACAACCCTAGAGATAACGACATTCCTAATTTAGTATTAATTAATTAAATAGTTTTTGTGACATTCTGCAAAAGCGGAGAATAAGGGAAGATACCGGGATTTGAATTGCTAATGTAAAACTGGGTTTAAATCGCTACGATTTATGTACGTATGGGCAGTGGAAGTAGATTGGCTATATCTATACCACTTTTCTATTGCGATACTACGAGATCTGGTATCGAGAAGGACGGTGTCGTTAGGTAAAGTACAGTATGAGCGAAATTGCACAGTGGTTTAAAAAATACGAAAGTTCAAAGTGATGGTACTGTAAGATCTACGGGAATGTAGAATCTACGGGTTTACTATTTAATTAAAATAAAGCGCAAATAATCGTTTAAGAATTATAATGTTTTTTTAAATCATATTAATTTACATGTTACACATCAGAGAGAAAAACCTAATCTTACTTTAAAAACGACATGAGTATTCGAACGTTATGCTCTATCAGCCAGCATTGCTTAGGTTATATAAAACCTCTTACATGATCTACGCCCACCCTTATGAATAAAAGGATCAACGCAGATCTTAAGTGAAACTTAACTTTTATTCATTAAATTCGAATACTCAAGGACCTACCTATCCCTAGGCCAGGATTCCTACCTATGGGGGAATATAAAATAGGCACGCCTCTGGAGAGGTAATTTCAATACAATGACCGGTATAAAATAATGTGTCACTCCATTTAAAGTTATAATAGTTTAACATTAACTTGTGCTAACGTGCACTTAATAAATCTTTAATCAAAGTATTGAAATTTTGTCGCAGCAAAACCCCGAAAGGCAACGATACGTACCCCTAAACAAATATATGATAAGCTCATATATATAACCAGATGGGGTTGAAAAAATAAAATTAAATTGTACATCATAATCTTTAACCCCATCGGACGCGATTGAGTCTCAAGGAAGAAAAAGAGGATAAGGTCCAATTTACCTACATCTCACTCCATTTCAGGTTATTCATTGCATTCAATAAAAAAATAAATATTAGCAGTCCATATTGACTGAACTGTCGGGCTTCAATCATCAGCTTTACCAATTGTGTCAACTCAACACACTTTACCAAGGCTATGCCTCTTAATTGTAAAGTTGGTTTCACTGAAGATTGAGTGTTGTTCCTCCCTTCCAGAAAGGACGACAGTTTATAAAAACTTGTACTATACTTAATTATGCAATCATAACATCTGAAATGAATTGATGCTATTTAATGCCTACTCTAGACGTTTGAGACTCGAAGCCATATGGGACGCCCATCATGCATCTCCGGTCGCATCCGACAGCGTTTACATAGGTACATGAAAAATAAACGTTATGTTTTAATATTTACACCTTAATTACCCAAACTAAAATAATGTTTCTATATGACATGAATATTTCTACATAACGGATACATAACCATGTATCTGTTCATCAATAAATAAATAAATGTCTAATGAATAATCAAATAAATAAAATTAACAATAAGAAATGTAAACAATGCAATGACAATCAAAAAATGACAATGACATTTATAAAATTTTCAGACGAAAATATTTCCAAAGACTTTTTTTGGAAATGCAAAAATGATATGAAACCTCCTTGAAACTTTTCCAATTGGTCAAAAAAATCTTCTTAGAAAAATAATGAAATTTTTTATTAAAAGTTATTTGAATTAATCTCAAAGGGATATGAGAAATGTTAGTATAGCATCTCGGTTTAGACTGTTTATAACTTAGGAATATTCCCTTCGTTGGCAGCTTTTTAAAATTATATACAGAATGCCTGTTTCTTGGGATACGACGGAACTTAAAATATCGTCTTTTTTTTAACCTAGTCGAAATGGGAACTTTGTCTTTAACATCTTTGGGTGTTGTTACAGTCTTTATATAATGTTTAATATTTTTAACCATTAAATTGGGTGAATCATTGATTAAAATTCCGACTATCAGAACCTCTTTAACACCATCCTCCTTTCCTAAAACAGCTGATGCAACATTGTCATTTGGCCCCATAACTTGACTATTCTCCATTGTGTTGGAGTCTTTTATAAGAAATATTGCATCATCATCTTGAGTGTCACGCGTGTTTGTTAAAGACACATCAAGATGTTCCATAGTGTCATTTGGAATAACAATAGGAAAGGTCTGACCCGATTTGTTCTCTTCCTCAAAAACTTCAGTCAGCTTCTCCGCATCATCGCTGGTGTTGCTCTCTAGGCAGCAAGGCTCACCAACATCGTCATTGACGTCAGCATCGTCATTAATAGCGCTGCAATCTAAGCAGCTGGGCTCATCATAAATTTGGTCATCTAGGCTTGAGCTAGAATTTATAAAAGTGTTATCTTCGGCAATAATGGTCTTTTCTTGCTCACATTCCGTTTGTGGTTCATGTGAAACTTCTTGTATATTTACAAGACTTAAAATCTTTCTTTTAGGGTGGCATTTACACCCAAACTCGGCTCTCAGCTCGTCGCAAATCGACGTAAAATTCATACCTTCGTGGTATGTAAAATTATAAAAGTAGCGGGCTGCACCCTGTAAAAAACCTCCTAATATGATCGCATAATCGCTCTCTCGCCATTCATTTTCTGAGGCAATCAGTCTAAAATTGATAATAAACTTCTCTAGACACTCTCTATTGGATGTGCCTGAGAAAAAGCACATATCTAGAGCCATTTCGCTCTGCTTATAAAAAAATAATCAATCAAAACCACTTAACTTCTTTGTCAGGCGATGTCGCTGCGCCTATATACTTGCCATATGCTTCTTGGCTCTCTCTACTAATATAAAACTCTGCTTGGCTTACGAGAGGTACATTTTATTCCTCTATTTGGGGGCTAAAAGAAAAATTCTTCGCACAATATTTTTAGCTTTGTGCACGCGTAAAATATTTTTAAAATCTTTGGCGGTTTGCGCCTCCACCAAATGTAAGATCTACGGGACTGTAGAATCTACGGGTTTACTATTTAATTAAAATAAAGCGCAAATAATCGTTTAAGAATTATAATGTTTTTTTAAATCATATTAATTTACATGTTACACATCAGAGAGAAAAACCTAATCTTACTTTAAAAACGACATGAGTATTCGAACGTTATGCTCTATCAGCCAGCATTGCTTAGGTTATATAAAACCTCTTACAGTACTGACAGCACACATACTCGTAGACATTGTCTACACAGGTAATGCAGTAGTAGAATATCACACACGGTCGTCGACAAAACATATTTATATTTATTTTAGTGATATCTGCGAGTAGCATGTAAGTAGCGTTCGATATGTAAGCCATCGGTCTGTATTATTGATATAACTGTTTGAGTCGCGGGACATGGGAAAACGATGCTGCCGCCCACGCGCGACCAACCGGTGCCGCGGACAGTCGCGCACGGCGGTGCTCGCAGGTTGCGACACTCCGCAAGTGTTCCAAGCTAGACACCTTACTGATGGTAGTGATGCTTGCCTTTGTTGGATACATAGGACTGTTAATTTATTTAGACATGTTAAGACTTAATTAGACTAACGAATTAAGTATCTTAATTAATGAATCGTTTTGGTATTTTTATAGTATCGTGGATATAGCGAATAATTTGGCATAAGTACTCATCAACCATATATAGGCATCTAACAGCAAACACAACACAACTACCTATACGAGAACTTATATGCTAAACGCGTAGCCGTACTTGCTACGTGCTACGGAACCCTACAATGTGTGTGGTCCAAAGGCACCTGGCTTTTTTCACATAAACTCGTGGGCCATTCCGACTTGTCAAGATCCTAATGAGAGGAGAAAACGCAAAAGGAAGTGTTTAAGTGGAAAGTGTCTAAATCATTCCACTTTTGCGTGCGACGATACATGACATCATCTGGGGTATAAGCGCAAATTAAAATGCTAGTTTCTTGTTTATATCTTTTCATTTTGTATTTATTTTATGATTAGTCAAAAGGTAAAATTGGTTGAATCAAATTACTTAAACAGTTTGTGTTCGTGGTTAAAGAAATAATTCGGAACTGTTAATCTATGATAACTCTATAAGGTAATATAGGCTTCGTTTAAAAAAAGTCAAATATAGATTTTAGTAGGCGGTCTAATTAAAGGTTATTAATAAATAACTGTTAAAGTAGAGGTAACTAAACATCCTAAATTGAGAGAAAGTGGTCGACAAGGATATATTTAGGTGTGTTAACGTCGATGAGAGAGTTAGGTCCAATATAAATTATCTGCCAGACAAACTATTATAAAAATTTCAAAGCACTACTTATGTTTACATTAATAATAATAAAAGCTGAATTAAATGCGACAGTTTTGCTAATAAATATGGATTAGCCAGATTCTCTTCTAAACACATCTTTAAAATATTTTCTTCGCCGTCCATTTGGGAGATATTTGTAAATGTTTTCTGATTGGGTAGTGTTCAAAAATATATTTATCGTAAGTTTTATGACAAATTATCTTCAAATAACTGGTCTTATAAGTATTAATACTTTAATTAGTGAGCTGAGAGTTTTCGTGAAGTAAATCTCAGTGTTGCCTCGGGGCAGTGTTATAATTATTATAATGTAGGTAGTTACTTATTGGAACATATTGATTTGTTACTATTATCAAAACTATCGAAGTGTAGAGTGAAGAATGACGTCAACGTAACCGGTTGCCGTAACATGTCTCGACACCATTTCTTTTGGATTCATCAAAAGATTTTTCGGAAATTTCTAATTTGGTAATACTGTTTTGGAAGCAATAGGTACTTAGAAGATGGTGTCAAGTATTCTAGAAATGTATTTTAAGTGATTGTGTAGGAAGATATTTCAAAGAGCAAAGGAAAAATCTCTTTTTTCCCTTAAATATTTCATCGTGTATATCGCATTCAGTTATATTCAATTATATAGAAGATACCCACCCGCAAGGAATCCACTTACAATTCGATTGGAATGTAATAACCCCACATAAAGCTTGAACAGACATTCCAAATGATAGGCAATGCTAATAGTGAATTACGATATTGCCAGACAGTTAAATTTGATTCGTTTAATTAAAAACCTATTACATAAAGTGTATTTATTATTGACAAAACACAAGTAAGGGCAATTGGGTACCTAATGTATAGATTTACAGTTTTCTAGTCTCAGTGATTAGTTCTGTAGATATCGGGTGTACAAAACATAGAGTTGCTATCTATCAAACTGGTTGGCTGCGGAGACTGACTGGTGCGTCATTAAATGTGACCAAAAAGGCTTTAGCCGAGTCTTAATAAGGAAGGCTTTAGTCGAGTCGGTAAAAGTGGCCGACAGTAAGTATTCGTACTGTTATGTACTGTTTCAGTTATTGTTATCTGCGTCGTCATAATGTGCCTCAAAGGGTTGCCTTACCTTACAACTTATAATATAATTGATAGGAAATGAACAACAACCTCCGCCGCATGATGAGTACTTCTCTTCTTCGTTTGATTAGTTTACACACATAACCAAAAGACACGCTTCAAAGTTCAGTGCCCAATAGACACAAATAATTTCAAGCTTTAATTTTTAAATTCTAAGTCTACACGGCAATATTTTATAATAAAAATCATCAACAAAAATAACAGCCGTACGGCGGGGCCTAAGAAACATCGATACATCATAATTACATCGGTTTGTAATCGTTTCTACAAGAAGATCGATTTCAAGCTCGCAGCTATAGGTAGTATGGGTACCTACTAGACGGCTTGTAACAGTAAATTGGTAAAAAAAAACATACAATAATGAAGATTTACTGCTGAACGGGCAGGTGGCGAGATTGATCGACAGATAACGCAGTTATTCCGATCAGCGGGTTGGTCCACTTTTTCATTAGATGTTGTGCCTAAATAAATCAGATGGCGAACCTGGAAGTTATTGTATCGTCGCCATAATGCCAGATCATTCCTCTAAAATTAATATTGGACACTGTTGAATTTCCAATCAAGTAAGCAGTCACTAGATACCTAATAGGAACGCCCTATTGAGTATGTTTTAAAATCTCTTGACTGCTTGGTGTAATTTTAATATCTAGCATATTAGGACTAACTGTATGAAGTAGTTACGTAAGTAATATAGATTCAGTATACAGACCACACACGAGTGCGCGGTTTAAACGAAGCGTGAATTCTTTCTTATTTTTGAGAATTTATTAATTTCTAGGGATAATACTGATGTTGTATTTTTTGCAAACAATTTAACTAAAATGCTACAAGATGATATATTTCAAGGCAATTTGCTTCTTGGTAGTGCTTATGCAAGTACTCGCCGTTAGCCAGACGAGAACAAGCCAAAAAATTATGTCTTATAGACACTCCGACGGTGGCATGTCCGACACCTGTCAACCATCTCGTCCTTCATATATATTTCGGGTAGTTGTTCGTCAACATAACTTAGTCCATAATCAAAACACAGACAAAACCTTCAGTCTGCTCAACAAGGTATCCGAAACGTAGCCAGGATGTGGACGCAGGAAATCTACACCGGTCCCATGAAGAGCACGGCACAGGTGCCCGAGAAGTTCCTTGAGGTGCCATACTTCGTTGCGGTCATAGGTAGTAAGTACTGCGATTTCCAATAATTCTCTTTAGCCATGGACAGCGGGGTGAGCCCACCTCTTGGTTGTAGTGGGTAGTCGCGTTTAAAAAGACTTCGCAGATCCATCGTTGACGATCGTGGATGATGCACCCAGTTTGCGGTCAACAATGTAAGGACTCTCTTTTCTATGGGTACCTATTGAATTCAGTCTGAGTACATTAAAGCCGGCAGGACCCAACCGTTGAAGGCGGGCACCTTGTACCCGCTTGACAGAAGGCTATTTAACAGTTAAGGTGTCCAAAGAAACGCTCCAACGATAGCTTCATTCGCTTCCGACATACCCAAATACCTATAGCTTTCGGATGAGGAGCAGTTGAGATCTGAGGTGTATGGATCCGAGAGCTAAATACCATCGGATTCCATTATCTCTCCTCGGTTTTTAAATTAACATCAAGAACACAATTATTAGTACCCAACAATAAAAAGTAAACAATTACGTCTGCAATCCGTGCCGTTTCATTCGACGTACACTAAGTCAGTTTCAACTTGCACCAAACTGACCGCATGCGCATATTATCACGCGCATACTACTATGGTATATTTGACTCAGTGAACTTGTGTGCAAAATAAATAAATTGTAAACTTGATCTAATATAAGTTATTTTTATTTTGTTATTTATAGGGATATGATGTTTTTAACACTGGAAATAATATAATTGTTAAAAAAAAATATAAACATAATTTTATTATAGTAATTTGTTAGTTGACTCAGTATACTTAGGGGCTATTGAAATGTTGATGAAATATATCAGCAAACAAAACCAAATAATTTAGTTAGCTTCAACGTAAGGGACTGTGCACTGGACCGAGTGTTAAGGGTCAAACAGACGACTGGTTAAAATTACATTACATAAATTATAACAGAGATTACATAAATATTGAAGCGTGACAGGATAATTGGAGGCACGACTTCTAACTTGTAAGCTCTCGCTCTGAAACAACTCAACACTCGCACCAGTTGTCGGTAACTCTAATTAGTGTTATTGGTATTTATTGCAGTAACTAATAAATATTTACTACTTTATGTCGATTTATTATTATTATAGATATTCGAGAGTTATTATACGGTAATTAATTAAGGAATCTTTAAGCTAAGTTAGTAAAATCTTGGAGTAATGTCGAGATAGCGTGAAACACCTTTTTTTATTTATCAGTGCTTTTCAGAAGACTTTAATCTAATTAAATGTAATTAATTGACACCCCTCACTGTTCACGAATAACTTCTAGTAATTAATTATGAATGTAATATTAGGTTTGTGTTGATAAAAAGCAAACAAACCGACGCGACGCTTTAATTTAAACTAAATTGTTCTTGTTAACGGCTTGTTTTTAGACTTATCTTCAGTCCTTAAACTCAGCAGTCAAATTAATATTCAAATAGCCTGTGCGAGTCTGCGTAGATGAGCAGAGAGCAGAACGCATTACTTAGAAGAAGCTCAAAGCTCAAGCGCGTTTGACAGGGATAGCTCGCGGGCATGAGAGCGGGCGGGGCCGCGATGCGACTGCGACTCGTTGCGACTGTACGACTGAGTCGTTGTGCACTTTCTATGCCAGCCGCGATCGATACACACACATCATTTCTTTTCCTTCAAAAAGCACTCACTGTGGACTCGCCAATATGACGACCACCCTTAAGTTCTGCCTGTAAATTATGTGGATTAATGAAACCGCTCTATTCTACAATACTTGTTGCATGTGCATATACATTCTAAGCATTTAAGAAATAACTTAAAAAAAAAAACATTTTAAATTTGTGATATGCCGGTGTCATGAGCAGGGTCTAAGCTACCGGTTAGGGCTCCAGAGACAGGAATCTCCTCACAATGCGGGCCGTATGGCGGAGCGCTCTGAATCAGATCCTTGATCCAACCGCCTGAAGAGAGCTTCGACAGATAGTCGTCGAAGCTTTTAGCTATCAGGCCATTGATCCTTACGACAATCGGCACAATGATAACTGAGTTCACATTCTACATGTCAACAACCTCGTGTGCTAAGTCGAGATATTTTATTTGTTTATCTGTCTCTGCTTTCACGAAGTTCTCGTCATGCGGGATGATCATGAATCGATGTTCCCAACATCGATTATCAGTACGCGGTGCGCTAATCGATCACCGCTATGTCAGGCTTTACAAGCTTTATTATTAAAACGACATATATAATCGTTTCAATCTATTATTAGTATTACACACAATAAGTTTGTATTCACAATATCAGCAAACGTGAAAGAACTTTAGTGCGGCTCTCTTGTGCGTTCTGTAAGCACCACCCAAGTCCGGACGACTTTACAAACGTGACTCGAATGTACGTACGAGTCACCAATCTGCCAAGCATGATGGCAATACCAATGGTGCCTTGTGATCGCTGTTCTACACTTCTACAGTCGTTAATCGCTGGCTGCAGATCGCACGCTCGCATAAAATACGTGTGTGGCCTATCACCTCCCGTAAGCCTGGCATGCCAGTAAACGCTCAGCCCACGCGTAATTACGGTGAAAACTCCGATGATTTCGAACCCCAATAACCTCTTAAGTAATTGTATTTATGCTGCAATTACTGTTGTTTAAACCACTGCTGGCTGAACGCGAGAAACACATTTATAGTATCACTCATTATATCATTATGAATCTCTTTTCCAGATTCGGTCACGACGCGCGGCGCGTGGTATTCTTTTGGATATTCTCTAAAGGTGTTAAATTACTTCTAGTTAATCGATTCTATCTAACAGTTAACACAATTTATACGATTTTAGGACACTGACAGCCTTACTAAATAAAATACTATTTGATTTAAATAATTGCCTATTTATGTTCACGCAGATCGTAAGACGCCAACGCGCGCACGTAAATATATTACACTTAATTTTGTTTGTTTTTAAAGAAAATATTCATCGACTGCTCATGAATGGGATAAAACGAAATATAAGTTGCTTGAAGAGCCAAATGAAGTTTTTATAACACAATTTAACGCCGTTTAATGATATTAAAATGCCATTGAAATAATTTAGATTACTTAATGAAGTTCAACACGACCGAAATATTTTATTGAGCAGTCGTGAGGGATAAAATTAAATGTTTATAATCAATGCGCGCTTGGTAACAAAATGATTGACCGATACTACAAATAATCTTAGTACCAGCGATTATAAGAAAATATTAGATAGGCCGAATGTAAAGAATGCACAATACTTGAACTTTTTGGTGTCAAATATTCGTCTTGTATCAATATGACAAGGTATCTGTCAACTTAAGTTTCGTTCTTTTGGAATTCATATTGTATGCGCACAAGCACACATTTAAATTTTGAATTAGCATCACGCATGTTATACTATCTGTCCGATCTAAATCGGCTTTACCCTTCACTTTGACAATCGACGCAGCGATTCAAATCTAGCTATTTACATCGTCGTGTTTTCCTTGTGACTTCTTACAAGTTTGTTCAGTGACACGGCAATGTATAATGCGCTTATCTTAAGTTTCGTTCGTGCACTGCTTTGAGACTGACGTACTATGATACGCAGAGTTTTGAGCTCATTTGTCATCGAAAAGATAATAGTCAGTGTTCGTTGAATCGACAATGGCTCATATATTCTTCTTGTTGTGTGTGTGTGTTATGTGCATAAATGTTTAGAGTTTTGTGGCAGAGCGAGACAGGTAAAATGGAGCTTTAAGTCCAAGCAGTGTTCTAGTACTTAGATCTCATTATGAGGGTCTGGTCTACAAATTATGATGTGACTAAAACGTGTTTTTGTAAGGCCCAAGCAGTTGTCGCTCGACAATTGTTTAAACGTGAATACAAAACTTCAGCCGACTTTAAATCGTCGAATTGACGATGTGCAATAATCGTATGTCATTGTTATGGGATATAAAAGCATCGTGACTACCAGTGTTTAGCGAGCGCTATAAAACGTCCACTTTTGTGGCCCATCTTGGACATCCAACGTTTATCAGAAACAAGTTGTAAAATTTAAAATTACTCACTCTCAATAATACATATAGAGTTGTATGCAACAGCACTGTGTCGTGTTTTGGATATAAATAAAATTATATCGATTGTTCAAATGGATGGAGATACGTCTAGTAACTTTCTAGATTAAATAATGTTATTTATAGCTATAAATATTCACAGGGTGCAGCAACGAAACTGACTGTAAAATCTGGCGCTCTTGTGATTACTTAATCATGAGTCTACTGAAACTAGGACCCTTATCAAAAAAACAGTTTTTGTGGCCAGTCAATGTATGTAGTGACGCTGTTATTAATTTAATACAAGTAGGATGTCGGAAAAAGACTTAAAATCTTACTGACAGAGACAAATTAAATGAAATGATGAACGTGGAACGTGTTACACTGTTCAAATAATTGAATCATTAACTAAGTTAGTTATAATCACATCAAAACGTTATCACACAGCAGTAAATTTAAAGATATAAGACTGATGCAGATACATGAACCATTTGCAATTTCGAGCGAACAGCTAGCAGTACCTACCGCTAGGTTATGTATGTTTCGAAACGCGTTT
Organism: Ochropleura leucogaster; assembly: GCA_958449745.1. NCBI lineage: Eukaryota > Metazoa > Arthropoda > Insecta > Lepidoptera > Noctuidae > Ochropleura > Ochropleura leucogaster. Next base: position 15,949,743 of record OY288200.1, read on the forward strand.
CACCCGATAGAGTGAAAAGCTTTGAATTATCTAGGGCTGTCAACCTGTTACGATGTAAGATTATTATCAGTGCTAAAGGTATTTGCTTTGCAAAAGCATTGACTTTTGGGTATCAACACTTCGAAGACTATTTGATAACTTGATAAGTGTTACTTTTAAATAGTTGTTTTGGTTTTCTTCAGTATTCTGATGAAACAGAGTGTAATTGCCGAAGTGCGAGCCACTTCACTTACAATATTTTACCATCTTACCTGCTCTTTGTGCGAACGACGAAAATAGTACATTTTCATTCAAGTAAGGAAACTTTGTCGTTGCGACCTAGGCGGATTTAACGCCCAAGCCGCCAGGCGAGGGTTTTAAAGAGCCGAATTCAGCAATGATGAATTCTCACGTAAATTAAACGACGTTTTTCAAAACACAATTAAATAACAGAACAAAAAGTACTTTTGTCATTCATCGCGCTTTGTTTCTTCAGACTGATGGAGGAACAAAGGTATGATACCGCTAAATAGCCTAATATTAACTAAGTATAAGAAATTATTTTTTTCTAATAGAACCCAAACTAATGTCAATTTGTTGTTATAGGCAATTATTTTATAAATTATAGTGTTTATTTGTGTGTAAAAACATGCGTTTCCTTGTACTAAAAAAAATCACCTCGGCTATAGAGATTTGAACACTTATTTCCCTTGACCTCCATGTGTCTCAATTTTCATATAAGGCTTATTATATTTATAACTAAAATTCAAAAACATGTTGCACAAAATCATAACTGCAGAACGTTTTTTTTCTTGTATTTAAACAAAAAAAACTCCATTCTCTTTAGCAACAAGCATCATATTGTTTTTTTTTTGTATCTTCAAATAGCAGATAATTATTAGATACGTATGCCACCCATTTCAGGCTTTTGGTAATAAAAAGGTTTATTTTTATGACGGCTTCAAAATCGCTTATTGCTAGTATCTAGTATTGAGATATTATAAGTAGTAAAAGGTCGTAAAAGCCATTCTATTCTTATGGGCCACCCGTATTTCAGTTATAGTATTTAACGGACCCTTCACTTCTATAAATATTTTAATGTCATTTTCCCTTTCTTTACCTTTATTTAAGTTCCATTTCATTAATATTCATATATATTTGATTCATTTTATTTGCATTCTATAATGTTAAAAGATCTTACAGTATCTTCACATATTGTGTTATTAGTAGGTCTTCAACTTTTTAAAAAAAAAATTTTGACGCTTTCCGCTGCCTAACTACAGGCTACCTTTTTATTATTTATATTATAGTCCTAGCTTTTGCCCGCGGCTTCGCTTGCGTTAAATTCGGGGTGACACAGTTCCCCTTGCGCCTTATTGATTTGTAATAGCAACGCTAAGTTTTCCCTTTTCTTCCCTCTTTCTCCCTCACATCCCACTTTAAAAAAAACATTAGCCTATGTCCGTCTCCTGGTTCCCAACTATATCTGTACCAAAATTCATCAAAATCGGTTTTTTAATCGGTTCAAACTCACTTTCGCTTTTATGGGATTTCACCGCCCCGGTTTAAGTTCCATATTGATATAGGTATTGAACCTATTGCCATCATCTGTGTACCAATCTAAGACGATTTTTTAACTGCTGATAAAGTATGTAGGTTTTGATGTTTGAGAGCAAAAGTTGTTATTGCAGCTGAGGCGAGTGATCCGAACCGCAGTATAAAGGCTGTTATGGAGTCCAGAACTACAGTACAGTCGTAACAAACAATTATACGTTTTTTAAACAAGTTTTTAAACTTCCACGCCCACTAATATTATCACTAATATTAGGAACTCATAACAAATAATAGGTGAAAATGGTAAAATAAAAAAGAAAAAATGTTTTAAGAAACTTTCTAACCCTAAAAACAGGTTTTAGTGTTAGTTTTTTAATAGTTTTTTTTTGTCATGATATATAAAAAACCTTTCGGTTTAATTTGGTATTTTCGCAGGTTGAAGAAGAAGCAAAGCCGCAAAATAGCCTTCATCATCATACCAATTTAATACCAATAACATTATACTGTTAACAATATAATATAAGTATTTGGGTTGGCGCAGCCTGCGTTTTGCCTCTATTACTCTCTCGCCCCTTTCTAGCCATATCATCCGCACGGTTAGCGCAGTGACAGCGATTGACTGCTGCGTTGCGTGTCGTTGGTTCGATTCCCGCATGAAACAAATATTTATATGACTATGTTTGTGTATGTGAGATTAAATGTTTGTAAACGCACCTACAATACAGGAGAAATTCCTAGGGTAGGGCAAAGTTTCTTTGGTGGTCCCCTTAGATTAGCCTTATTTATGAAATACTAGCTGTGCCCAGCGGTTTCACCCGCTGCTCGGTTAGGGGCATGAAATTAGATGTTAGCCGATTCTCAGACCTACCCGATATGCACACAAAATTTCGTTCAAATCAGTCCAGCCGTTAGAGGAGTATAGGAACGAAAATTGTGACACGAGAATTTTATATATTAGATAATAAAATTTCTCAATATTTTTGAATTTGGAAGTTAGAAGATAATTAAATGCTGTTTGTTTCATAAAAACCATTCAATTTAAATTATCATGTTTTTATAAAATCTATTTAAATACACAATTTTTAAAAAGCGCAACGTGAAGTAACGTTGCGGTCGCTTTGTCACTACTATGTTTTTGTCTCTGCATCACCCTAAGGGTGACTGGTAGAAAACGCCTAATGCGTTATGTCCGCCTTTGTACAATGTTGTTTTTACTTGTGCATGAAGTTTTAATAATCTGCACTGCACTTTTGAACCTAATAGTAGTGCGATAAGCGCTAGTTGTCCAGGAAGTGTATTTTTGAAATATTAATAATAAATCGAGCATACTCACGTAATAGGTATACTGGCGTCAAAAAGGTTTATGAATGAACTTCACATTTACATTTAAATTTATTTTCAGTTTCATGTGTCCAAATAAAATAGGTACTACTACCTACTACTAGTCATCCAAAATTTTCTTATTAAAAAAGATACAGCACCAAGGTACTGTTAGACGTTATTTGTACTTGCGAAAAGCAAACAGGCTGACAGACAGCTTCTTAATAGACGATTAGTTAGTTAATACATGAGCACAACTATGTTTAATTACCGACCTTGCTTTCACAGTACATTTTATGTGTTAATCCTGGGCTGCTAGGCTGTCCGGCAGGCGTTTTCACACCGAACAGTGATAGCGAATATCTAACACAGCGTGGTTCCGTACTTTATAAATCTTACTTTCGAATAAATAACGAGCTAAGAGCTACCCCAGAGAGCCTATTTACTACTGCTATTCAAATATTCAAAGTGTTTCCACTTTGAATGGAGATATCTTGATAACCGCATTAAAGTTCACTGTTGGTACATACGTATCTATATCTGAGACTTTACATTATACATGCACACTGCACAGCCTCCTTTAATTGGGTATCTCGCTTGTAATATGTACAATATCTGCAAAGCAAAATAGGGGTTATCAATTTTCAGAGGAGCTTAGTTTCTTTTTTCGTTTAGTTTATTTTTAGTATTTTTAACACGCTTATTATGCTTACCTGTAACTAAATATGAAAAAAAATATATAGGTTAAATTAAATCCATTTCCCGGTTTCCGATTGACCTGCAATATAAGTCATAGTATCTAACTAACTTAAATAACTCATTAAAGTCACAATTTGGTGACAAATGACAAATTTTCAAAGATTTTCTTATTATACCTACTTCCGCAAAATTTTACATAAAGTGCAAAGTCTTTGTTTATACGAGTTATTGACCGCTTTGTTCAAAATCAAAACTCCGTCTAAGAAAAAGAAACACAAACATGTAAATTATGTAAATTCAATAACCTGCAGAAAAATAAACGATATCATTCTGTACCGAACTCGGCGGTACTGAGATAGCTAATCGGTCCAGCTACTTCGGATAATTAATCGATTTACCGCGGTGGCCACATTCACCAGTCGATACATTAGGTCATAGGTCGCCGCTACGCTAAACAAGGACAGCTATCGGTCCCTCTGTTGCACCGCGTTATTCGGCTTGAAATAGCAAATCACGCCTCCCACGTCAGAGTAGGACAGCATTATCGATAGTGAAATGTTAAAATGATAAACGTGCAATGCAAATGTATCTTTATTAACGTCACTTACGGCTCTTTATAGTGCAGCCACCGCCACAGTCACGATTCCAATATTCTCTTCAGAGGCATTTGGTATTTCACTACATTGTGTTTGTTATTATCATGTATACCTCTAAAACGAATTATATGATAATGAAATAGTTTCATAGACTATTTACACAGCTGGATCTCCGACTATTGTGTTAGTGCTGAATCGTGATGACAAATTAAAATTGGAGTTTGAGGGAATTTTCAAAACTTTTCAAAATATTTTTAATCGATCTTTTTCTTATTTTTTTACTAAAATTACCTCTTTCAATTTCTTCAGTGACTTCATTAGGTACCTCTTATACGAACTAAGCTTCATAATCGGATCTTTAAACATTTTATTATTCAGCATACTAATCTAATCTAATATTACGAGTTGGTTAAAACACCTGACGGTACAATACCTAAATTGTACCGATGCAACTTTTGACATGAAAATAATACGAACATAACGCTTCTTAACATATCATTTTTGTTTCAAAGAAAGCCAGTTTTTTACTCTTACCTTCCTCCATTTATGTAGGAAACTGTTAATTAGTACAAGTTCTGAAAAAGAAAATTTCCTTTAAAGAGTGTGTGGAAGGACAACAAACTGATTCCTGAAAATAAGGTCTCAATAACTTTTCAGAGCAGTTCTTAAATGCCATAATTTGCTAGCTGGTAAAACTAAATGGAAGACGTTCTTCGTATACTATGAAAGGTTTGTTTGCCAGCACTGTGAGCTGCTTCGCGATTCTATCAGTCAAAATCAATAGCGGGCCGCGTCACCGACTTAACGTAGACTGTTTGTATAAGATACATAGTCCGATAACAACATACGACTCTACTTATAAGGAGGATTTTGTAAGCGGTCGTGAAATGTGTTCCCCATCATGTAGGTATAATGTTCTATAAACCGAGGAAAATATTTTGTGAGTGTGGTAAACTGATCCGAAACTTTTAATGAATTTACTTAGAGATAAGCATTCTCCAGCCACTCTACGAGACATTTGGTATACCTTGCTAACTTGGTCAAATAATATTTGTCATCACCAATAACTTAAGTAAATTTTTTGAAATACCTATACTATCATTTAATTATTAAAGTACTTCCAAATCTAATAAGGAGCGCAAAGTGAACGATTTCATTTGGTATCGTATCGTAAACCGAATAACAGTGATTAGAGATTTATCTTTCCCGCGTTTTATCCTTACGAGGTAAACGATCTCCAATAAAGATAGCTTAGCGGGCGACGGATTGATTTAAAAATTGCAAACCTGAGCGAGCAACCATGTTGACCTGGATTGGTCATGGTGTAGTCACCATGACCCATTTTGTAGCTATCACTAATTCTTATAGCCAAGTTGTCAAGAAGATAAGCAGTTAACGTTACACCGTTATTTTGATGCCATCGTATTAGTTGGCGTGGGTGTTGAGGTCAAATGGGCGACAGAATTCACCTGTGCATCCATACTATTAAGATAAAAGCGATAAAGGAATAGTCAGTCAGTTCAAGTCGTAGTCGCTTCAGTCTTCTGTTGGGTGAGCTCGTTGCATTGACGACCCCATCACTGTCCCGGGGCAAGTGTAGGCTCATTTAACATAAATAAAAACGAGTGGAAATAATGTAAAGAAAAATGTTAAGAATAAAGTCTGTCAAATATTCAAAACTCTTCTTACAATACAGCCGTAAAAGATTGCGTGAAAACAAAAAGTCGTCTGATTCTGAATTTCTGATAAAAATCTGTTAGATAGATAAAAGTACCTATAATCGCGAATCAGATATAGAATCATATGTAGTCATTGCCACTTTTACACAAATTGTTGAAAAATTGCGCCTCGCTGAAATCATAATCATTGATGATTATGTGTAGTATATTGTATACGCTTACCCACTACGTTATCTGTGAGTGTTTATCTTACGATATAGGTAGCTGTAGTCGGTGAATATGAATTGCATTAATAAAAATACATTATAAGGAATAGTATCGGATGGTAATCTAACGTTGTGTGGTTGGCGTCGTCACTCAACGTGCAAGATAAACGTTTTGTCGATAATACTGCACTTACGAGTAAACATAATATGGAGATTAAATAACAAATATTACACGATATAGGTAGGTACTACTACTATTTTTTTATCATGCTTGTTTTAAATACTTCATGGGATTACTTTTTGTAGTTAAATTTTTTCACGTTAGTAGCGCTACGCAGCGCTTTTTCTAAATGTCACACAAATACAGTGAAAAACAGTTTTAGGTTTTCTTTTGCCAGTTTCGTGGTATAACAATCTTTATCTTTTATCACGTCAGATATTCTGATTATGATTTATTTTCTAAATATAAATTTGTCTGTAGCTACATGTGGATTTACTTCTTGCTCTATCATTGCATTGCCATTCAACGTTGTAATGCCGCCAGCCTTCTCCTTCCTTTTCTGGGCACTTTTCCTATTAACAACGATGCGGGTGAATCTAGATAACTACTTACCTAAATATTTTAATTATTTTTTATCTGTTTTCAGTTTACTAATAATGTACATATTAATAAATAAATTAAATTACATCATTCTCTACCATATGTAGTTAGTATTGAAATAACCAAGAAAGAAGCCAACTTGAGAAGTCCTTTTTATTTTTAACTGTAGACAAATTTCCTGTTTTCAAACATGGGTATTTTGGAAGGCATAACAAAGTGTCAAATTTTCTTATCAGCGCCACGAGTTTAAAAAGTAGTCACGTGTTTGAAAGTAAAGTTAAAAATAATTAACCAAACTGAATGTGGGTCATCAAACAAAGGTGGGGTTCGCAAAATAGTTGATTTTAACCAGTTTATCTACCTTCGGTACATTGCAGAAATATTGATAAGATACGTTAGCAGATAAAAATGTTTGTGTAAATAAAAGATGCATATTTTTCACTGATATCGTCTTTAAACCACTTGTCGAACGGCTTTTGCATTTCCTAGCACTTGCCAGGAGACTTACTTATATTAAGTACTTTATGCGTTGCAAGCAACATAAATATTTTAGTAGCCAGATCTGTGTGACATTGCTAAACTATGAGAGCGATAGTTCACGGGCAGTTGCTAGTGCAGTGTTATACAATACATATTCATTTATTGACATGTTACGATGAGACTTCATTATCCTTACTAATATTATAAAAGCTAAAGTGAGTTTGTTTGTTTGTTTGTAACGTGTTCACGCCTAAATGGCTAAACCGATATTGATTAATTTTAGTACAGATACCTATAGTTGGAATCTTGGAGACCGACATAGGTTAAAAAAGTGAGAAAAGGGGTAGAAAGATACTTTTTTTCGAACATCGCGCAGGTTAAAGTTAGCATTAGCTCAAAGTAACTATGCCTCGCGGACGAAGTCGCGAGCGAAAGCTAGTTTATTATAAAAAAATACGAAAAACAAAACATATTGTGGAAAAGTATACTATTATTGAACGGAAACTGTTCAAATGGGTATTTCCAAATACCAATATTTAGTGTATTTAACGTATTGTACAAACATAAGCTGAAGACAATTTATTAAACGATTTATATATATCAGCCTTGTTTTGACAGGAATAGTTTTTGAATTGGTAACCTATAAAACGTTTTTAATATTTCCTATTGCCTCATTAACCCGAACAATGAAATAGAATCGTACGTGCACTCTCACAAGCTGATAGTCTATATCTATTGTCTGAAGTTCCTTTCACGACTCAGAAACATGCAAATTTACAATAAGTACAAAGATACTTTCAAGAAATCGAACCTGCACCGCGTACTTATAGAACGCAATCAAACCGTATTTCTTATTTACATATTATATCGTAGTAAATAGAGTCATCAAAACGTAAAATGTGTCTTTAAAGTATAAAATAGGATAGTCTGTGGTTATGATCGCACCAGTCTAGCGTGAAACAAGAAAGCCTTGTGGAAACATTAGCTACAAGTGGAACGAGTTCGAGCCTCGTATCGCAGCATAAGTGAAACTACAGCAAGTTTATCAAATGCAATTTCATTATCTCGTAGACACCTGCCCGGGGAACTATTCTCCACACAAGGAACAACATTACTCTATGATAGAATAATATCACTTGTAATTCTCAATGAAATGTTACGTCACGTGGGTCTAGGGGCTGTTCCAAATAAGAATTGATCTTTTCGCTGTTGCCATAATATTTAGTACCTATCCGGGCCGAAAAAGCAGTTTTATTTACTACTTCTGTACCTCAAAAGGAAATAAAACGGAGCCCTTATAAAATATGATCATTTTGTTGTCGGTCTGTCTGTCTGTCAAGACCCTTTATTTCTTTGAAATTAAAACCGTATATAAAAAAAAAACAACCTTCTAAGCTTAAGCAATCAAAATATGGCCGTTTATGTCGCATTTCCCATACATTCTTTAAGGCAATAATTAAAACCCGTAGAGTATACCCGTTGACCAATTATAATTGCCAAGAAGCAATATCATAGAGCACCAGTTAAGGGAAAAATCCGAAAACCGTTAATTTGTAGATGTATTTTAAAAATAAAGTGATAAGAAACTTAATTGCAACCGCTTTTTCTACGGCAAAGTTATTCCAAAGTCCACAGTACTTTCAACACCTCAAGGGGATTTAATGAAGACAACATTTGATTAAAAAATATTTATATTGACTAGAAATTTTCTACTACTATTGAGATTCAATCTATGGTAGGTATTCTATTTGTAAGTATTTCCAGTAAATCTGTATTTGCTTTGAGATAAAAGCAATTTTCGTATCACTAACTATTGGTTTTTGGTAAGGCGAACAGTGCTAGATTTGAATGGGCAAACTAATCAAACATTTATACACAACTATTGACGTGCTTGGTAGCATTTTCTCTTTCATCTAGTAGATTTTCAGCATTGTTTGCAAAATGATGCGTTCCATACAGGCTACATACGTTTATGTAGGACATTAACGTATGTACCTTAGCGAATGAATTCTAGACAAAGGGTTAGGCTTCTCACCCATGAATAGTTTATATCTAAACGTTAGTAGATGTGCACTTAATTCCCGTAGACAGTCACGTTGGCTACGGGAATTAAGTCACGACTATGTCATTAATATTTTGTGACATAACTCAAACACTTCTTAGTGCAATAGTTCATTATTCACAATCATGGCGTATAGTGAAAATACAGATGAAAATAGTTGGGGGTCGAGGAAATCTCATATTTTAGGGATGCTCGCTCAAACTTTAGGGGCAGGCACGCTAATGTATTTACCGCACCTGGCGGTGATGGGGGGAGCATTGGGAAACATGTTCGTGTACGCGTTGGTGTACGTGGTGATTGGGATCCCGCTGCTGTACATGGAGACTGTAGTGGCGCAGTTCACGGGACGCGACAGCCTCGAAGTGTGGCGCGTGCGGGCCTGCCTCTCACACGTTGGATACTTTCAAATTCTCTGGCGGCTCGTCTTTATTGTCTACCTCCATTCCATAAATTCGTTTGTAGTGCATTATTTTTTAATAAGCTTCGAACATCCTATCCCTTACTACGTTTGTGGACCCTGGAGTAAGCCTGACTGTGACATTTTAAACCACAACTTCTCTGTGAACCAGCAATGCATGAAAATAAATGAACCACTGCCGTATTGTATAGATCTATGCCATACTTTTCCAGAGTATCAATATTGGAGATTTTATTTATTGGGGTTGGATAAAGACAGCTACTACTTGCCCTGGCGGGTCGGTCTTGCTTCTGGGTTGATCGTAACCACTGTGTTTCTCAGTTGTTTTAAAAGATCACGATCACTTCATTATTATTTGTTATTTGGTATATTGTATCCTGTTTCCGCTCGTTTTGTATTCTTGATTGGTTCCATGTTGCAAAAGGGAGTAGTGGTGAAATATGAAGATGCCCTAGACGCCGACTTTAGTATTTTCACAAAGAAGTTTAATTTGGCACACACAATAACCGAGGTGCTATACACTCTCAACGTCGGCACCGGCCTCACGTTCGGCACCGCCTCCAGGACTTCCTTCCGGGCTCCGTGCTACTCCAACACCGTCATCGTTGTGGTCATCACCTGCTGCGCGGCAATCCTTGGGACCTGCTCAACCGTCATGATGACCTGCCCCTACGCCTTCAAGAATGATATCAGACCAGGTCTCATAATGAGATACCCGATTTCAAATAGTTTTGAAAAGATACCTCGATTGCTACATGCGTACGAGCAAACATCTTTTTGGCTGATAATTTGTTACAGTTTTATCGCAATATCAGCTATGACTCTATACGTTTGTGTCATTTCAGACTTAATAGAGATGATGTCAAAAAGATACCCCGCTTTAGAAAGAAGTCCGGGCGTAATCAGTTTTGTATTTGGAATATTTCTTTTTATTGGGACTGCACCATTATTGGGAAATTTGACTTTATATTATTTGATAGACTTAAAGAATGTTATAAATCTGCTCAGTATATTCTTAGTTCTGATGGAGAACATTGTGTTTGTGCTATGGTATGGTGTGCAAAGGTTCTCTGAGGATGTACACTTTATGCAAGGAATCCCGCCGAATACTGCCGTGAAAGTTGGTTGGTTATTATCTGGTGTCGTTCTTATCTATGTGTTTTGTACTGAATTACATAGACAATTTCAAATTAGGGAAAGATCAACGGGTTCATTAGTGGGGTGGTATATGTTACTTTTGAGTATAATCACAATGACACTCGTGGTTGTTTTTAGAGTATTAATAGCTGTGTATAAAAAGAAATTATATGAAGAAGTCGGTTTAGATGCTTCATGGGGGCCAAAGAGTGACGTTCTGAAGCGGAGTAGGGCCATGTTCACTGCGCAGGCAATGACCAAGGAGTACCTGTATCGACAGTACCACCTACAAGCAGGCATTATGAAGAGACAGCAGCAATCTAATGTAAGATGCTGCTACAAAGCAGGATTTGTTCCAAAACCAGAAAGCGTAAGGTTTGAAATTGAGGAAACATGAGTTCTCATAAATAAAACTGCAAGGAACTGCAAGTTTTATATTTTTCGTTTTTTTGTAAATTTGTTATTATTTTTATATTGTTGCTAAATAAACATTTACCATTTGTTTCTATATTTAAAGTCTATTCTTCAATGAGTGGTTTTTTATTGTAGTTGAGTCACTGTATGTTATAATCTATGGCTATTATTGAAGAACAAGTATTGGGTATTGCGTAATACGCTAAGTTCGGTATGAGTCATCACCAAAAATATTTAAAATACATGTACCAAATTGTATAAAATAAATTATTACTTTTATAGGTATACATAATTAATTTATTCCGGAGAGCATATTTAGTGACTCACTGATTTTTTGTCTATAGATAACTTAAGAACATGAGATAACAACAATCAGGTAAATGAGCCTACCTAATGTTCGTAGAAAGTAAATAAGTAAGTAGTATTATTTATATTCTAAATTCAATTTTTTTTTTTATAATGGGTGGTAGTTATTCCTTCCAGACAGGTTACATTTAGGCTACTTTTAATCCCTTTACCACGTTTCTCTTTCCTGTATAATATCTATCCTCGCTCTGGGCGGAACGATGGGGAGTGTCAGACTTTTACCGACAAAAACCCACCCATGTTTCTTCCTTGCCATTTATGTTCCGGGTCCGCGGTACCTCTTTTGAGCTGCCCCCAACCCCGGACTTCTCTTTCCCTTCGGATAAATTCCGACGTCGAGGCGGGCGAAGTCGCGATCAACAGCTGTGCTGTAGCTAACAAATACTGGCGCATTCATTACCTACCGTAGATATAAATGTATGATTTATAAATAAAGGTACTGGAAAAATAACCTGTATATTCTGAAAACAAATTAAAACACTTGACTTGCCACTGGCTGTCTCTTGGGTACATTACCAATTGACAGCGTTGAGAACAAATTTTTAAACGCAATTTTTTATCTATAATTTAGGGTCTGTACTGGTATAGGATTTTGATAAGATGTAAAAGTAACGTTACTTACATTTTCTAGCAATCTGACTTCGAAAAGTACGCAAACAATTTTCAAACCTATATTTTCTTCCCGAAATACCTAAAACAAGGGGATGCACAAAAAATAAATTAAAAAGGTTCCGATTTTACTTAGAGTAAGGAGGAACTTTAAATATCCAAAGGCCGTTGCCGTTTTTGTATACACCTTGTATACATGTCCAAATAATGTAACAAGTAATTTTAAATCTTTTTTACGTCTAATAGTCACCCAATTTATTACATTCTCAGAGGCTATAAAAAAGAAAGCCAACGGAGTCCTCTTTAGCCCCCACCTGACCGCCTCTGATGTCCGACTTTTGTCAAGAAAAAAGATATTATTTAAAAAAAGTGGCGCGCCAAGCTGTCTGCTACCAACGTAGTGTTGCAATAGTGAACGCGGCTACGACTACTTCACAATGATACATGTCCAGCGACTCTGTGGCACGACTACATCGCGACTGATTAGTGTTGAGCTAGCAATCGACGTCAAACTACAACAACAATTCCGCAACAATTAAGTTATCCGCGACTTGAGGCAATAATCAGTGCTTTTTGTTCAAAGTTTTGAACAAAAGCATTAATTCCCATGTTATACGAGGAAAGTGAGGAAAATAAATAGGTTCCACTTTGAAAATTACAGAAAAGGTTTTTTTTTTATAGAGTTAAGTGGTGATGTAATTCATGTAAGATGTTCTAATTTGTTTAAGTTATATCAATAAGAGAGTTATTCAATCAAATAAGGATAAATAAATAAAATTCGAGTGCACAGTTTGTAAGGGCTTTAACAAATTACGTCTATCTAAGTAGAAGGGGAAATCGGGTAAAGCACGTCCTTATTTATATAGCGGTTGGTATATAATATACGAGTGTTGGTAAGACGAGTGCAAATCCAGTCCGAGGCACATTGCGTCATACAAATGGAACATTTAGAATGTTTGACCCGACGTCAAGACCGACCGGTGGCGGCGCACTGGCGACGAGTCTCGCGAATTCCGACCATTGTCACGACATTACACCTATCTACTCAGTACTCAGCTACCAAATACATTAAGCACAAAAGCTGCACAGCCACTTGCTTGTCATTTAGTTTCAGAATTGCGAAACTCCGATTCGGTTTCATTTGCGACCCAAAATTTTAGTTATCAATTTGTTTTGTGTTCGTTTTTTTCTAACTCTACAATTTACGTCACAGTGCTGCGTAATAAGGTTTTATTTCTGATTAACATTTCCAGATTCGCTCGAGAGACCTCTGACATTTTCGAACGTAAGCGCGTAGATTACAAAAATGATTCATACACAACTCGTAAGATAGGTATAACTTAACAAAGAGCTTTCGATTCTTACTTACTTAAGTAAGATTTTCTGAACCAGTAATGAAAACTGATTGCTGAGGAGCTTTTCGCTAGCAAAGCTAAACTATCGACTTCTAATAAATACCTTAGATACGTAGACGTACGACGCAGTCTCAACTCGTTCGCTTTCAAGTAAATGGAGTTTAAATTCTTCAGCAGTTTAAGTTCAATAAATAATGCGATGATAAGTTTCGTAATCGCTAAATACGTTAGGACTGGAATTCCGTGACACCATCAGCTTACGTCTGCCGCTATCTGGCGGCGACACCTACACTTTGCTTCACTTGCTTACACTTAAGAACACCGTTCGGAATTGCACAACATTGTTTAGGTGCTTTTCGAAAAAGACACCGTATCTGGCGTTTAAGTTATTGGTTGCACGCTGTCTAAAAAGGCTGTTAAGTCTTGAATGGCATTACCGCGGTGTTTCTGTTTATCAGGCACGTTAACCTGTCGTGTGCGGTCCGCCTGACCAACATTCGCCGCGGCTTCGGGGGCGGTGCGGGCGCATCCAACTACAGACACGTCACTCCGGCTATATTTGTTGGGCTTAAACAGCGACCCTAATATGTATTTTTTGTAAATTTCCTTGGCGCATTAGGTAAAAAAAAGTTAGTGCTATTTAAACCGCAGGTGTGAAACTGCGACAAATGACAAATAGCGCCCAGGGTTGGTTTTTATATTTTTACCTATCAAATATGCTCTTGGCGCAAAGAAATCGGTCTAGTGGTTAAAGTCATTTACGATCAACACTGCCGTTATAATTTGTTATTAGCAACAATGTCATTAATTAACACTAAATACCTGAACTTTTCCTGTAATCTCTCGTTTGTTTTTTGGGAACAGAACCCTCAAAACGCAAATACGGAACCCTTATAGGTTCACTTTGTTGTCCGTCTGTCTATTGAAATTAACATGTAGTTGAGGTATTTAAGAACTCAAGTCTGTGAGTTAATTTTGGTTAGGTCCCTTGGAACTGTGATAAAATCAACTCTCAAAGTCCACGCAGTCCGTTTATGTCACTAGTTTGTACGGAATCCTCGCAGCGTGAGCCAGACTCGCACTTGGGCGGTTTATATTAATAAGAGCTCAAAAGATTGTAAAATAGATACCCTTATTATATTCTGCTTAGACTTGCACGAGTGTGGCAAACGTAAATGGCAGTTCTAACCGTCTTGATGTCATATAAATTATAATTTGACAGTTGGCTTGGTAATTCAAAAACAAGCATGATGGTAATGAGTTTTTGTTCGTCAAATTCAACTGTTTTACAACCGCAACATAACATGAACATTAGCTTTGTCATATCTGACAGGTGACTAGTCTATAATAGTGGCCGCCTGATCACTTTCGTGGAGGCGCGCGCGCAGGTTGCGGGACGGCCCGCGCCCGCGCACCGCACGCGACATGGCAAGCCACGACACTACGGCAGCCGCGACACGGCTCGCGTAACGGTGTGTTTTGTTAAAGAAAAGTCAACAACACACCCGTACGCTGGCGCTAACGCACCCAATAACCGTTTAAACAACGGAAGTTTAATTGCCAATGTCTTACCCCTTTTATTTATAATATAATTTACCGAATACTTAATTAATAATAATACAAAATACGCGCCTCAGAGGTGGAGTTGCGGACACCAGCCCGTTATACAATACAATATAGGGTTATTGATTACCGAATATTAAGGTTGCGCGTTCAGTGCACTAAAAGACTTCATGAAATAGGTGAGGAATTAAAATAGAGCTTTAAATAAGATGAACAAAAAACTAATTTTAATATGTAGTGCAAAAATGTAGATGACTTAAGCATTAGCAACGAAATAAATAAGATAAGAAGTAATACTACATGAGGATCTTGTTCGTAAAATATTAAAAGCTGAGCTTATGGCCAATATTTTTCTGTAAAAACAAGACGAAAATAAAATCAATGACGGTGTGCAAAAGGAGACATGTTGTGGCTTGTGAAACGGCATTTTGGAGACTTGACTCGACCGATAAGTCGTTTGAATGTGTAAATAAGAGATAACCAAAGCAAATAATAGAGTAAAGGCACAAAGTCGATGACACTGTTATAACTGTGACGAGGAAGGAAACTTGTCCACTATCGCCACCAATGAGACAATGTTAACAGTTACAAATAGAAAATTTGAAATAGGTACGTTCAAAGGATTTTAAGTGATCAACTTCTATGTCCTACAAGAGCTCACTCTGAATGTCTATTTGTGTCAGCATGTGTTTTACCTACGAAATGAAAATAACAACTTTTGCGGAGGCTTTTGATTGCATCTATGTGAAAACATATTTGAAACCCATGTTATTATTAACAAAGACATGCATACAAAATCTCAAAATCTTTGTGGAAGTAAGTCAGTCAGAGTCGGTAGTAGTCACAGTAGTAGAATTGTCAACCAGTATGTACGCAGATTATAAAGGACCAAGTCTAAGAAAAAACGATGCCTCGTTAGTCAGAATGTGGAATTAGTATAAGAAGTGTTTTAAAATGTACTCCATTTACAATTGAATTTAGAATCAGAATCAAAAATCTGTCTTGCCTTAGAATCACATAAAACTCATTTACTGAAATGATATTCCAAAAGTTACTTAGAAAATGTAAACCTCGTCAAACATAAAGACCACCACTTTCTCATTATCACGATTTCAATTCAAGGCTCACTTCGTTAGCGATCGATCATTAAATCAAAGCTGTTTGATTCGATTATTACGATTCAATTTCCCAATAAATATTTGAGACATTAATTGTGTATCAATAAAAAGTTGTTAGCTGTGTCCGGTGGACGGTGGAGTAGTATCACAAGCAAGACCGCAGGTCCCATTCTGCTTCATTCCACAAGTTGCGATCGACAAAAAAACGACACGTGCCCCACATTACGATAACTTAAGTCCAGCCTCCATTAATATACTACAGAATTGATCATAATTCACTGCGTACATTATGTCTAAGTGTGGTGACTTGTGTGTTTTATTTTATTGCCAACTTTTTAAAATCAATAATTTATTAAGAGCTGCGCTTGACGCGTGTCTTGCGGCTAGTTTTAACATTAAAATACGATGACAGTCAACAACACAACATGTTTGGTCTAAACTTTTTAAGTTATTAACTCTGCATTACTAATAATTAAACAAAATGAGCAAATGGTATTGTTCATCGTCTTCTAGTGTTCCTATGGTTGTTGGTCGGTAGTGGTTGGCGGTAGTCGGATTGGCGCGGCGTGTGTGAGGTTGCCGCAGGCGCGGAATGTGGCAAGTAGTGCCGCCGCCAGCGCCGCGGGGTAGAAAGCGGCCGCGCAGTCCCCGGCCCTTCAACGACTCTAAATTGTTATGTTACACGCTTATTTAGGACGAGATGCCAAGCCTACCCATCCTAGACATTTTTTTTTACTTTGGAAGTTAGAGCAATTAGATTTCGCACCTTTTCATCCTGTCCTGTTTCACTAATGTTAAGATTCTTCATTGGCCATATAATATAATATTTACAAGTAAGACTTTGGAAGAGCAAGGAAACTTCAATGAAAATGAAATTTCTCGATAGTTCCAATGAACTGTGTAATGGCTATCATTAATAGCCGCCTGTGTGGCTACCAGACTACGACTGGTTATTTGTTAAGGAGGAAGAAGTACATAAAATTAATATTGACGAAATCACTACGAGTATTACACCTAAGTAGGTAATTGTATACTCATATAATTGCTCTTAATCATTATATGTAGCTAGGTGTGTTGTTGGTAGCATTAACATTACGTATAATTTAAATAGCTAATTAGGAAGCGGCGATCTTAACAGGTAGTATCTTATTACTAGATAGACAGTTTCCGCTGATCCGAATGCTTGTTCAACTACAAACTTCTCTAATTTATATTGAACCTAGAAATACTCAATACTGTAATATCCTGCATATATATTTTAGGTACCTATATGTATATTTACTAGAAATATCAGTATTTATTTTTACATGGATATTTTTGTATGTATGTTTATTTTACATTTGAACTAGCTGGTTTCTTCCGCTGCTCAGGTCCCCTTACCAATTAGGGGTTTGAAAAATAGATAGTAGCCTATGATCCTAGACTTACTGATTATGCAAAAAA
Source organism: Ochropleura leucogaster (assembly GCA_958449745.1). Lineage (NCBI taxonomy): Eukaryota > Metazoa > Arthropoda > Insecta > Lepidoptera > Noctuidae > Ochropleura > Ochropleura leucogaster. Next base: position 15,967,342 of record OY288200.1, read on the forward strand.
AATCATAAGAAGCGGTCGAGCTGTTACGGAGGAGATGGGAACGAACATTGTGATACGAGAATTTTATATATTAGATATTTCTGTATTAAGTAATAATTTTAAGTTTCCCTTTTTGGTCCTTTCTATACACTGTGTCTACATCTAACTTACTTCTCGCAGGTCTGCTGGAAGAAATTTATAATAAAAAAAGCAATACCTTTGTGCTCTTCTGCCTTAATGTCCTGATAAGTATTTTGCGTGTATATAAAATCTTTTGTATTTAGTTACAAGCTTTTAAAATATTGTACTGTTTTTAAAGGTTTCGCACCTCAAAAGGAAAGAAACACTTTGTGGTCTGCCTGTCTGTTTGTCTGTCAAGAACCTTTTACTCGAATAGAGATATCGTTTTGAAATTAAAACCATATTTATAAGTCTGTCGTCCCTTGGAGCAGTGTTGAAAATCAACTTTTAATGCTTATCTGTCTTCGTGCTAATGCTTGCTTGCAGAATTATGCACATGACTTTGCAAATATTAAAAGATAACTGGATAATCCGTTTATATATAAACGACAAAAAGTTACCGAATGCCTGTCAGTCACATGAGAAAATTTTAAAATCCCTAAAAAATCAACCGTTGGCGAAGTATACGTAGAGCTTTCCATTGAATGGAAAAATGCACCGTGAAGCCGGTTTCTTCATACCTTCCGGATTCCCAACCTGCTACTCTAGGTCAGCACGCGCCATCTCGCTCGCACTCGGGCGCCTCGCCTCAGATTGCAAGATCGATTTGGGGTCGCGGCGCGTCGCCCTAACCTAGATTGTCTGCGCTCGGTAGACTTTGTAATAAAGCCTGCCTCGACTACGCGGCTGGTCCTTATTAAGTATGCGAATTCCTATTTTCATGGTTAATAATAATCAGAAGTAAAACCTTTTGTACCTATTACCTAAAAGCACAGAGTGTAGGAGGATTAACGTTCTTTTACATTTAAATTTGAATGCGGTGCGACGTGAGTGAGCGGTCTAAGCTCCGAAGCTAGTGCACGTATAAGAACGGGGCAGATTAATCTGTACGTACGTATTTTACAGTCGAGCAGTCCGACTCCCAGATAACAAAAGTGTCAATCTTCCGCATGTCACGGCGCACGTGCGAATGCGCTTATTTGGCGTGTCTGTCGAAATCATCTCATTTTTGCGTATTACTTAAGGATAATACATAATATTGAGAAATAAAGGATACAGAATATAGAGTTATACTCACATTATTTATTGCGCATCATTTCGAAACATCTCAATATTTTAATTTAGACATTCGTTTTAACTTTATCACACCATCAATCTTGCTATATAAGTCACATTAAAATGCAAGTTAATAAAGTTCATAGGAATTCATAAACTGTAATTTAGAGATGGGGGTCCTAATAAGGCAGTGCACCTGTGCGACGCGCGATGGGCCCTGTGTGGGTCCGAGTGGGTCCGAACGGGGACAAGCGGCGAGCGCACGCTTTGTAATCATTCAACTGTTCCGACAAAACCGACACCATCCCGTACCTTCGCTCATAAATACTTACAAAACGGTATTTACAAAAAATACTACAAGACATAATTCGCCTTCTGTGGATAATTGAATCCAGAAATGAGAATATTCCACATAAGAATTCAATTAAAGTTAATCGATGTTGATAGTTTAAACGTGATTACAATTTAATACTTATATACCAAGGATCGAACTCTATGGGTAAAGGAATATTGATTGGAATTAACTATGATATGTAGAGAAATGTGAGGCGCTACATCAAATTCAGACATAATAATTATTGAAATTTAATTCGTGGTCTAAAATGCATTAAGTCAGTCATTGATTAGAAGTTTTATAGATCGTAAATAGAGTGACATAGTTCTTTACATCTAGACATCTACCTCCCGCCCGCGTACCCTTAATTATAGAACAATAAAATTGTATGACAATATGTAAAAACTAAGACTACTTTAAACTGAGTGAGTGAAACACGGTTTATGGAAGTTTATGAAGTACATTCGTATGACATTTGAAGCTGCTGTCTCGTTAGTGAACAGTTACACAAAGATATGCTTTTTCTAATGAGCCACTGAACATATTTAGCAATTAAGTAATATATCGGTTCTAGTTAGTGAAAGCTGTCTGTACAACTTTTACTAAACAAATTCTATTTTTCTAAATATTATGCATTGTTTATTATCCCATTCGTCTTGTTTTATAGTTTCCGCGATAAATAATTAGACGTATCCGAGTATAGTTTATGTTTTGTTTAAGCAAAACTAAATAGCTCTTTCAAAGTATTGTTGATACCTGCCATAAATTGTGTTTACGGTACTCGGGACTCTAGTGATTTAACACCTATCGACATTCGAAACAGAGTTTTTCTAAACGATAGACAGACGGTAAAACATTACTAAGTGTGGCGGGCGTTTATGAACCTGTCGCGCGGACTACATACGAAGTACATATGACACCTACACACATTACGAAGTGAAAAGAGCTACTCAAAAATAGTTTTAAACATATTTCTTTCTTTTGAGGTTGGCCAATAGCATTCTTTGAGGCATGAATCAATCGGTAAACAGGCCACACTTAAACTTGTAACAACTACGTGTATTTACTGCGATAAATATTCTAAGTAACCGAGGCTAACTTGAGTTTACTTTTTGATATAACGATATCTACCATACCTTCGTATCGCTTAATATGGTGTACGCTATGGTATGTTTTGCGGATTTTATCTGTTATCAATGGATTTATACTTGTACGTAATCAGGTAGATACTTGCGAGCACAACAACTTGAGTTTGTAAATAAGTTTAGGAAAATGCACATAAGTATGAATCTCCATCCGCTTGTCCTGAAAGCCGTTTTGCAAATATGATGTGTGCATGAAATGCATGCCACTAGGTACCGTTAGGAAAATTTTAGAATTGTATATCAGTTACTGAGTATGAAAGTACGAGGACGAACCTATTCCTGTTACATTCATTCGACGTTTGTTTATTTAGATCAGTTCTGCAATTCCGCAAAGCTTACCAGATAAGGAGAGGAATAGAATCACATTATTGAAAACAAAGTGATTGTGAATTCTTGTCGTCAAATGTACGTAATCAATATACATCATCCGACTAGTAAGCATGAGAGTACGAATATTAACGAACATGAACGGAAATTTTGAGAAGTTCTTCAAAAAGTTTTGGATGAACATGTCGGAGCAGGTGATTTAAGCAGTGTTTTAGACGGAATTATACTGGATCGGGACGATGTAGTTATACATGTAGGTTGGAGAATAATACACGGTCATCGATGTATATATGTAGCTACACATAATGGCATAATCGATCACGTATTGAGCGCGATCATTGTGCTCGTCAGTTGGACCGTGAATCCTGTCACTACATCCCCGCCCCCCGCCCGTCCACGTCCCGCTGGACCCCTCGACCCCATCATTTGAATCTCATTTACGTTGCGCTTACGCAACTGAGTAAAATCACTGAAGTGTGAAATGTTATTAATATGTAAGAGATAGTTTCATTGCATCGGAGAAATGCTTAACTTTAAAAAATCGTTTGTTTAGAAAGAATGAGTTTAGACAACTAATTATTTTAAATATAAATAGATACTAGCTGTGCCCAGCGTTTCACCTGCTGCTCTGCTCCTTAGTGTCGTAGCGTGATGTTATATAGTCTATTAAGTTCGTGAAAGAAAGCCTATGCAAAATTTGAAGACAATCCTACCGATCGCGTTCTCCCATACAAACATACAAACTTTGTCACCCTGTTTCGCCCCATTAGGAACCCCTAATGGGGCGAAACAGGGTTTTAATTATGGGATTTTCTAAAATTCAACCGAATTTTAGAAAATCCCGTAATGGTGAACACCTCGTCCTAAAAGGATCCCGCGTGCAAAATTTGAAACTCCGAACGCTTATCGTTTCCTAGAGTTCGTGATGTAATTAGTCAGTGGTTTTCTCTTTTATATATATGTACATAGGTAGATATAAATTATACAGAAATAGATAACGGGTGAAATAATTGTTTCAATCCTAAATGTCTTTGTTTTAAAATAGTTATATAGACTCTGACATCGCCATAGCACTGAGCGGTTTAATTAATTCAATGTACGGGCAGTTTCCGTATCGCAATTTTTCTGAAGCAATTTAAACAAATTTTCTGCAACCCACTTTCCCAACGACTCGATACTAAGTAAATATTCAATTACCTATTTAAATATTTGGATTATGTTTGTTTTTTTTTATCAGCAGATGGTTTTGGTAAGTTATTAAAGCAACAAGGGGAGAAAGTAGCAAAACTACAATGAAAATAACTAATTTCTACTGATAATTGGTATCTAAATATCAGTAGTTTGTCTGAAATAAGCTACGATTGCGATGACAACAAGTTTGAAGTGCGTGTGATGATTAATTTTAAGTTTATTTACATACAGAATAATAATGTTTGATCCATCGTTTATAATTAAGCTTAATTTATTTCTTAGCGGCCACATATCAAGATAAACTGAATTTATTATTATTATATTCGAACAGCATAAAATCAGTTGTAACTTAGTAAGTCGAGGTATAAAATGTATTGATTACTTAATTATAAGATCAACTCATTAAAAAATTACAGACTGAGATCGATATTTTGATCATCTTACTGTAATTTTCAGGACGGGCAATAAAATTTAACTAACGTAATTAAAGGTGAAAAAATGGAAAATAACTTTAGGTACTTCCGGAAGTCAACGAAATAAAAGTCACTTATGAATAGACAAAAAAAGCCATGATACGTCTGGCGGGCACAATTACGTATCGGAATAGAAAAATCATAGAGTCGAGCCAACAGAACAATAGGCGATGTCACAGTGCGTGCGGCTCTAATGGTGCGTTTAATATTATTTTACACACGGTACCGACAGCAAAAAACGTAAAAAATATATACGATTTTATGGATAAGGTTCTGTTATGGACGGTATTTTCTGTTAAAGTATAGGGAGGTAAATAGTTACGGTTTTAAATACTTTATTTCTTAAAGATTGCTTCCGATAGTTCGGGTTTTTTTATTGGTATAAATATAAACAGATTTTTTTATTCATTAAACTGCTACTCAATCCTTTAAATTATGTATCATATAATTAAAGATCTGCAAGATAACGTTTCTGGGAATAAATACAAGGAATATAGTAGCTGATCGAAAACAAAGCCTGAATTTTTTTTCATAAAAATAACCAATTTAAAGAAAATTCGTAAATGTACACACGGCGACAGATCAACCTATACAAAACCAGTTTATGCTGCTCTCTCAACAACGGATCGTACACCATAAATTTCAAGTACAATGAGAGATCCGCATAAACTGGTTTTGTATAGGTTGATCTGTCGCCGTGTGTACACATACATATTTTTTGTGTAATCTACTTGGCGCTGCGCATGAGTGGTCTCGTACTAATAACGACAAACTTGCGACTTCCTCTGCACACTCCAGTGGACTTAATATCCCATAGTACGGATTTTATAAAACAATCTTATTCACCCACCACCGGTTCATAAAATGATTGTCTTTTTTTATTTTATTGCCTTTAATGTTGTCGCGACGTCGTCGTCGTAAAAATTTAATTGGTTTGGTATTGTTTTTTTTTTATAAATGGTGTTAAAAATTCTTATAACATGTATTTCGTATAAAAATCTGTAAATAATTTATTTAAAATTAAACCACTTGTCTCGCTACGCTGTGCAAATAAGATGACCGGAGAAAATGTATTATTATGTTGATATTGTGTGCTCTTACAGTCGTTCCGTAGAATGGACTTCTAACGTAATATAATATCACGCCTGCTGGAGTCCCCAGAGGGGATGGCAGATGTGTGATCTGTGTGATACCACATTTCGCAAGTAGTACCTTGCTTATAATTTATTTAACACCAATTATACCAATTTAAAAAGATTACACGTATATTCAGTGAGCTATAACCACTATCATAGTTGTTATCATGTTTAAATTATAACTCAAGCGTTACGTTTGGCGAAGGAAAAACGAACTTTCCATTTTACTTATAAACAAGCGTTAAAAAACGGAGTTACTGGCCGAATGGTCTGTAATCAATAGTATTGATAACAACGCAGCCGCGTTCTGATATTACTTGGTGTTTCCTTCCTCAATTTGATTGATTTAATTAATGAAGTCTTTTTTAAGGTCTGCATCAGGGTCCAACGGGAACAAAAAATAACAACAATGAAACAAAAGGATAGCAAGATCATGAACAATGTTTTTTTTTTTTATAGAAAATTGACACACAATTCACTAGAAACAAAATAGCATATTTTGATTGAAATGAGGAAACTTTGTCATTGCAGACGAGGTGTTATAGAGCCGAGAATAGCAGTGAAAAATTCTCACGTCAATTAAACGACGTTTTTTGATACATCTCGGAGTAATTTAATAACAGAAAAAAAGTACTTATGTCACTAATCGATATGAAACTATGATTTAATTTGATTTTCCCCCGCGCTTTGTCATCTAATTCTGTAGATGAAACAAAGGAATCGCTAAACAGCCAAATATTAAAAATAAGAAACTCAAATAATTATAAATTTGTTGTTGTAAGCGATTTATTTTATAAATTATCATGTTTATTTGTGATATTCTTTTGATAAACATAATTTAAAAAAATTAAGGCCTTAAAAACACTGGCAGCTACAGGGATTTCAGCAGCTACCTAATCGTAATGCAATAACAACCAGTTTTCGAGAAGTGAATATAAAATAAAAGTTTTCTGAAGAACAACTCAATCTATCATCAAAATATCACTGCCTGGATACCACACACCTAGACCGGTAAAGCAGACAAACACCACATAGCATATCCCGTGAAATACTATTTCCAAAAAAAAAAACATCATAATTAATTAATATCTCTAATTAAATAAAAAAAAATGTTAGCTCGTAAAATAAACTGAGCTGATAGATTTGACCTTAAAGCATAAGGGGATGTGTCAGTGATGAGTTAAAACACGTGTCCTTACAATAGGGACGTTCGCCCCAGGGCCACACGTTTCATTTTTAAAGGTCGTCTTTGTGTGACCGACCATAATTGGGGTTTACACCCTGTGTATGCGCCCACTGGGAATACGACTATTTTGTATAGTTTGCTTACGGAGTTAAACAACGGTTGTTATAGAAGGCTGGATTGTTTTATTTCAGTTAATCTATTGCAAAATAAATACTTCGGACACTTCGGACTGTTAAGCGTCTTTTCGGCAATTATATCTAAATAGGGCAGAAGATCCCGGGCCGGGAGTCTCAAAATTTCTTACGCAAACTCTTTTTGTGCAGTTATTGTAATCTATTATTAGGTCCTAGTAATTACACTGCCACCACACAAATTTTTATTAAAGAGTCATTGTGAACACCAGCGTATGTAATTTTATTTTAATTACTAATCGTATTTTCTCGTTTAACTTGTGAAGTGCATTAAAATTAATATCTCAATTTCTGCATTTAAAGTCCAAAAAAAAAATCTTTATCTCCCCTTTTCTTCCCTCAATCTCCCCCTTTTCTTACTTAAAAAAAAATAGCCTATGTCTGTCTCCAAGGGCCCAACAATCTCTATACCAAAATTCATCAAAATCGGTTTAACCATAAAAGCGTGAAGACGTAACAAACAAACTCACTTTCGCTTTTATAATATTAAGTAAGGATTTTCCGTTTTTTTTTTAAATAGAAGTTAGTAGAAGGTAGAAGTATATAACATTAATTAGGCGAAGCAATGCAAGAAGTGTTAAAAGCGGGGCACTCGCGGCTACAACACTTACACATACTAATAAACGCTGCATAATATTTTTATTTATTTAATGTGCTATTAGACTAATTACAGCATATGATATGTCTGTAAAACATTAATTTGAATTACCGATTTGTAACATTAAAAGAGTCAAATAATTACTAAACCTAGGGCGCCCGTCCCTAACTTCCTGCCACTATGACAGGAAAATTATTATACAAGGGGAAGTTTTCTAACTAAAGCAAACAACTGCATCAAACATAATAATTGTAAAATATAAAAAAATCAAAACAATTTTTAGAGTTCCGTAACCCAAAAGAATAATAAAGATGAAACGTTTAAGTTTTCTGTATAGGGTTAGTGTTTAACTAAGTAAAGCTCACTTACTAGCCACTCATTTGTTAGTATATCTACTATTTAGCAACACTTATTATATAATCCATCCAATCCTCCATCCAGCATGTACTACAAAAATATAACATCTAATTGCCCTGACGAGATATGTTTACTGTTTTCCACATTCTTTAATTCTGTGTACGAGCCCTCAACATTCGACCCTAACTGCTGGATACCTCCCGATATTTTTAATGAGAAATCAGCCTGTATTCCTAATATTGCTCTCAAAAAGTGTGACGTGCTTAAGTCATTGTTATCCTTGGATCTAAATAAAGGGCCTGGTCCAGACAATCTCCCACCGACATTCTTGAAGCAAACAGCACAACACATCTGTACTCCGCTACATCTACTGTTTAACAAATGTTTAAATGAAGGGACATTTCCAAGCTTATGGAAAAGAGCCTTTATCACTCCCATTCACAAAAATGGAGACAAAGCCAACATTGAAAATTATCGACCTATCTCTATCCTATCAGCCTTGTCTAAGCTTTTCGAAAATTTGGTGCACAATCATTTGTTTCCACACTTGAAACATCTTATTATTCCCGAACAGCATGGCTTTGTTCAATCGCGATCTACCTGTACAAACTTAATTATTTTTACACAATATTTATTTGAAAATATGGACAAAGGCACGCAGGTTGATGCTATCTACACAGATTTTCAGAAGGCCTTCGACAAGGTGGACCACAAACTGCTGTTGGAGAAAATAGCTTTCAACGGCATTAGAGGAAATTTACTCAGATGGTTTGCGTCGTACATATTCCATAGAACTCAGAAAGTTGTCATCAATGGATACGAGTCTGATTACACCATTGTTGAATCAGGAGTGCCCCAAGGTTCAGTCTTGGGCCCACTGTTATTTATTCTGTTTATTAATGACATAAAGTCCTGTATCGTCAACTCTAAAGTTCTTATGTATGCTGATGACATCAAAATTTTCAAATCTTGTAAAAATTTGCAGGATTGTCTGTTATTACAGGATGACTTATACAGACTTTCGCAGTACTGTCTCGATAATAAACTGCATCTCAGTCTACCGAAATGTCATTATATTTCATTCACCAAGAATAAAACAAGTATAAATTTTCCCTACACTCTAAATGATACAAATTTGAATAAAACTGACTGCACTCGTGATCTTGGCGTACTGCTTGATAGTAAACTACACCTTGACATCCATATTGACAACATTATCAGTAAAGCCTATCAGATGTATGGTTTTATAATGCGTTCTTGCAAGGAGTTTAAAAGGGCTTCCACTTTCCTCTTTTTGTACAAAATCTTAGTCCGTTCCCAGTTGGAATACGCGGTGCCTATTTGGAGCCCTTTTTATGAAAAATATAAGCACAGACTAGAAATGGTACAAAAAAAGTTTCTTCGCACTACCCACTATAAGTGTCTTAATACCAAAGTTTCTTATGCAGATCTGATGACACAATACAACATATTAAGCTTGGAGCACAGGCGTAAACTGCTGATGGTTATGATGCTGTATGGCATTTGCAATAGTCGGTTTAATTGTGCAGAACTTACTAATAGATTATGTTATGTAGTACCCAGGACTGTTTATCGACGGGAGGTGCGAGTGGAGTGCGAGCTCCTCTCCGTAGATTATCCGAAACGTACAACTCACCGAGCTCCTCTCCGTAGATTATCCGAAACGTACAACTCACATTTTATAAACCTAGATATATTCGCGCACAGTCAAATGAAATTTAAAAAAATGGCTATAGAATTACTTGCTGCTCATCCTTCATGATTGTTTCCTTTATTTATTTTTTTTTCCATGTATTCCTTTTTTTCTCTTTTTTTTTATTTGGTGATTTATGTTCCACGCCTTAACGGGGAGCACTTTCTTGAATTGGTTAGTGTGACTTTTTAGAATGTTGTCTTTTAATTCTCACTTCTATATTTAAACGTCCGTTTCCTTATCTAATATTGTCGTTATTCCGTGGACAATGGTGTGGGTTATGCGTTTGAAAATATTTTTATTGTACTCAAACTAAATTTCAATATTGTAACGTGTAACTGTTTTTTGTCCCAAATAAATAAAATAAAATAAAAAAAAAATAATTCTTTGTGAAACCAACAAGAACAATCATTATTTTGCTAGAATGGTGCAAATAGGTATCGTGAGTAATTTTATTACCTAGTTATTACCTAAGTACTTAGTTGTATCAGGTTGGTTTTTTTTTAAACGTTGCCCCATACCTGGGTGCATTTACAAACCGGACCGAAAAACCTGGAACAACTATATGTAGGCCATAAAAATATTTTTTCCATGCGGGGATCCAACCTGCGACACGTAGCGCAGCAGTCGATCGCTCAGCCACTGCGCCAACCGTGTTGTCAAGGTTAGAAGCCGATCCCAAAAGTTAGAAAAAACCGTTTAACTATTTTTTAAATTTATTTATAATAAAACAGAATATACATTTTGTGCTATAGTATCTACAGATTCACCGGAGCTAGACAAAAAAGTGAAATGATACAAATTTTTGAAATAATTTAATACTAATATTTTGAATCAAGATGATTTCCTGATGTAAACCAGATTATTGTTAAAGTAATGAATCATCAGCCCTTACTGGACATGGGCGGTGTGGGGATCCCCAAAGATAAAACGAAGCGTGTTTTAACAACCGATGCTCTACGGCAAAAACTATAAATAATTTGAAGCGTACAAACCGAAATTGCCATGCTCTATTAGCCCCCACATTACACAATACAGATTCCCATACGTTGCACGGTGCCTGCGCCCTGACAATGGTGTCTCTACACGTTATGTTCCGTGTAAATTGCTGTAATCTGTCAGTTAGCTGCTTTCAAACATTTTGACTCCAATCAACTGTGTATTCCAACTACAAACAACCGTGTCTATTTACTGAATAGCCTAATAACTCTGTATAAAAACCGATTTAACAAACTAATAGACGAAATTAAGTCGTGACAACGTAATTGATTATTCGTTTGATGTTGAATTTTAATTCCTACAGAAACTAAATGAATGCTCAAAATTAAAATGGCATTGTAATAAAGCTTACTCGATCATCCACAGTTATTAATTAACGCCCAAAGTTTTACGAGTCCCTTGACAGTGTGTGACGTGCATGAACATTTTGCAGGCAACATTTGTCTTTGTTGCAACCTACTTTTTACAACAGCAGAAGATTTAATGCTTGTGATGCATGTTTCTAACTAAATCATACGGCTTATTCGATTAGACGATTCGCTCGAATTTAACTCGCACAAAACGTGCGAATCGACTCCTTTAAAACATATTATTTTTTCTGTAGTCGATTCGCACGAATTTCATTTATTGGCGTGCGAATCGACACCCTCACAAATATGTAGTAGGCTATTCGCTATATTAAATCTATCATTTGTTTGTATAATTAGATTGAAGCAGCAACATTCAATTAAATTCCTTTTATTTAAGAAGATGAACAGACCAAACAGTAAAGCCAACATAGATCAGATATGACAGCTGTTTCGTAAAGATGCCCACAAAACATGTAAGGATATAACTTCTTCCGTTGTCTTGTTAAGACGGTGCGGAAAATTCAAGGAAAATATCAACATCAGCCGATCGCAACAATCGGCTGTAGTACGAAGGGAAGGCACTGCAAAGCTCAAACACTGACGACGCTAGATAGATGATAAGCCACAGTGACGCATTCTTGTGATACAAACACATTTATTATTATTAGATCTACGTAAATAGATATACACACATGTCGCTTATACGTGACAATGTCATTGCCGTGTGCGGCATAAAAATTAGTCTTTGCTATGACCAATACCGAAGCGGCAATTCAAAATTAACCTTAAATTTGCAGTATAGGGTAGAAATTCCAGTATTAACACACTATGATATGGGTTAACCGTAAAGGTAAAGTATACTGTTTCATTACGTTTCCATTCTATTGGCGTATTCCCGTCGGTTCGTCTGTGCTCGCTTGTTGTTTTTTTTAAGGATAATACTTTATTTATTCTATAAATTTTATAGTAATTGGAAGATAACCAAGAAACAAATACTTGACTTTAAATAGCCTTAGGCAAATTGCAAGTATTTGTTTGTATGTGTTCCTAAATAAACGTTGAATTAATCTTGAATTTAATTTACGCGAGCTAGTCATGGCAATACTTATCAAATTTTAAATTGAAACTTTTATTACATCGTCCCAAACTTTTTCGTCTGTGTGTTGCAAGTCGCATGACGGTCGGCCGCGGAGTAGGGACGTCTAAATGTCTATAATGTGAAAAAAAGTTTCACTTTTACTACACAATCAATTACATAAAACCTCACAATAGATTTTTTCAATAGTGGCACTAGACCGAATTATTCAGATTTAATTCCAACGATAGTATCTATAAACAGTGCCTTTATGATTAGCTAGCTTCCTTATCATTAGTATAGCTACAAACCCAGTCAAGTTATGTATCGGGAAACAAGCCACTGTTAAGGAAACATAAAACAAAATGTAGTAGATATATTTCACGGATACTAGATATTCAAAACTCAATTGTCCGCCTCAAACCGTTTTGTAGTTTAAGTAAACTGCACAATTATTTGTCGTTTTTCATGAACGTGTTTTTTTGAATGAGTTACCCCCGAATACTGAAACGTCACTCAAAATTTAAGTACCACTTAAATTTAACAGATACTCAAAAGTGACGTTTGACAACACAAAATTGAAAGTTTAAGAGCTGCTCAAATGTTAAGCAGCCCTCAAATTTTGAGTGACGTATCAGTATTCGGGGGTTATTCAGTTATTACGATTCCAAATGGAAAATTATAAACATCAGGCCGCGTATTCTAGAACTGCCAATTCCATCATAGTTGTGGAATATCACGGTGACAGCTGTTGAACGAGTTTCAGATGTGCTGATCGCATTTCATTTCATTAGTGTTTAACTTATCATCTATTATTTAAATGAAGTAACAGGAACAAAATGACGGAGTGTATTACAGGAGTGTTGGCTGACAGTTCTTATAGACACAAAATGTAGTTGATTCTTTTTAAATTTACGAACATAGGAACTTTTCTTTGTCCTGAATTAAACAATTTAAGTTTTTAAAGTGTAAGTATTTAGTTCTTAATATCCTCTTAATGTTGTAATATAGTAACACTTAGTAAAACGATTTTTTGAAAGAATATAAGGTGTCTCCTACTAACCTGCATCTGAAACCAGGAGTCGAGAAGGCCGGCGGCGTGTGGAGCACCCCAACGACCGCCGCCCGGGACAATCTGAAACACACACACCGCCTTTATTCAACCGACTACAGCAGCAGAAAACAAACATCTACAAGTAGAATGAGTCGCATCAGAAGGCAAGACAAATAACTTGACGACTAGATCACCAGTTAAGATTTAAACGTTTAAACCATACCATAATTTAATATAATAAAACCATAGTTATTAGGCATTAGAAAAGCGTCAGATAAATGAACCTGTCTCCGGTGAAGGAAATTGCTATAACGTTAATGTGCAAATTGACGCAAATTTAATTTGGTGTTCACATTTTTTCTTACAAAAACATTTAAAGAATAGTAGTATAACATCACACCTGTATCCTCTAAAAGATTTCGCAAAGATGCACCAATGGAACACTAACATATTACCAGTTACGTTACAATCGCAATTAGTTGCCGTCAACTATGCACAAATCCTTAATACGAGCAGCTACCGAGAAACTCCTAATGGAAGAACCAGGAAGCTATTATATTACATAAAGCGATTCCATAAGGTGTGCTCGAAAATAACTAATGTTAATATTTTGCACATAATTGTTACATGATTAAATTATCACACAGATGTAGGTGCCTTACAAATTAAGGTGTAAAAGCTGTCAACACTGATCAGTATGCTGTCATTTATCCCCTTTACATTACAGGATGGTGTTACCTATATTCTTGTCAACTATGAAACAGGTGCGATCCATAACGTGGGACATTGGACGCGCCTCACTGCTCTAGAGGTTACATGTACTTCTATTGAACGAATTCAGGACCTCATTGTCCTGAAATCGTTTTCCCTGACTGGGAAAGTTTTGGTCGAGTCGTGTCGCGGAATTTGCACTGAAAAAAACAGTGCACTTCAGAGCAGTTCTTTTCTCAAAATGAGAATTTCGCAATAATCCAATTGCAAAATTCACATTCAGTGAAGGAGCTGTAAGAGCTCGGTGTCAAGATTTGAGGCCGTTTCATGTCAATTGGCTCAATCCTTACACAATAGGGTAGTTTCAAAGTAATTACATTATATTTAGTCCGTCTTTTAGATTATTCAAAAATAAGGGACACGTATTTTTTATTGACAAAGATATAGCCCATTAAAGTTACATGTGACGTCTCACGTTGCGAAAAAATGCAGCAACGCGTTTGAATAATCTAAAAGATGGACATATAATACTTTTTTGGAAACTAACCTATTGTACATGAGATTTGAACATAGCAAGCGAAATGTGAATGTATATGATTAACACGTGTGTCGCCCTCTGCAGGGAATACAAGCGTGATGTCTATTATTTATATGGTAACATTTAATATTCGTATTGTAATAAACAAGTATTGCAAGAACCCAACGCCAGTGTAGTGTAAATATGAAATGTGCTCTGTTGACGATACGAACAACTTATCGTCTTCCTGTCCTTGTTTCATTCTATTTGGGGTCGCTGCAACACATTGTATTTTCCATTCTGCCGTGTCAGACGTCACGGTATCATTTACGCCTTTCTTCTTCATATCATTCCTAACACAATCTATCCATATTTTCTCTGGCCTTCCTCTGCATAAGGGCAACATGCGTTTTGTTACAAACAACTCCATACTGTTTAATTACATCAGATTCTACAGTTTTTTTCAATTGGTTTTTTTTGGAACAGTTGACTTGAGAATCCTTATCCTTACTAATATTATAAAAGCGAAAGTGAGTTTGTTTATTTGTTTGTTACCTCTTCATGCTTTAATGGCTAAATCGATTTTGATGAATTTTGGTACAGAGATACTTGGGAACCAGGAGACGGACATAGGCTATTTTATATTATTTTAAAGAACTATATCGCTATCATAACTAGAGATAACTTAACTTTAACTTGAGATAGCCAGCTACCTACTACTAACTAATTTCCTTGTGTTTATATTTCCATTATTAAAGTTTGTCGTGACTCCGTTGTAAAAAAAATAGTACATACATTTCGTCAGTGATGTTTGAGTCCCATGTAATAGGGGACATGCTTATTGAAATCAACAGAGAAATTTACCGACCGGGGAACCTAACCCAACAGTTTTGCTTGACTACTATATAGACTAAAGAAGCAGTTACATGTATAATAATATTGAAATCCTTAGTAATATTTTAAGAGCGAAAGTGAGTTTAATTGCTTGTTACGTCTTCACGCCTAAATGTCTCAACCAATTTTAATGTATTTGGGTACAGAGATAGTTGGGACCCTGGAAACGGACATAGCCTATTTTTTTAAAGTGAGAAATGGTACGTAATTTTAAAGGGAAAACTTAGCTTTGCTATTGCAATATATAAGGCGCAAGGGTAAAAATTACAGGTAGCAGGTACCTGTAAATCAGGAAAGGGGAACTGTGTTATCCCGAATGTAACGCGAACGAAGCCGCGGGTAAAAGCTAGTAAAATATAAAATTAAACATGTCAAGGCATCGAACCAGTGCGACGGGCTGCAGGGACGGGTCGCTAGGAAAGAACAATTTGAATATATTATATCAAACGTGTGTACTTTTAAACTGATTACGTACTATTAGTACTAATAATAGAAGTTAAACAGTTCTACGCCGGTGGTCATTCTTAACATTCAATTCTTCATTGCTAATTACTATTTCCGAGTGTAGTCGTAAAATGGCAGCAAAACGGGTGGTTAGTATAGTAGTGGTTGTAACAGTAACGTTACTACATAGTAATTATAATTACTGCCGATGGCGGTACGGTCATGTGCGCATGGTGACCATTATTTATATTATTACATTATTTATCTAGCTGTGTCCTGCATGCGTTGCAATGCACTTTTTCCCATCTATAGTAGTCGATGGGAGGTACTATCTACCTATTTTCACTACCCACCTTACCTACCTACCTACAAACCCAACCCTACCCATATATTTTCTTACCGTTTAAACCTTCCACAAATATTTTAAGATCAAAATGATCCAAATACGGTCCCGCCATTCTCGAGTTTTAGCAAGTCCAACGGACAGTAATTAATTTGTAAATATTTGATTAAGTATATGATTTCTTTATTCTTTCCTATGTCCGATTTGCGAGCTATCCGAAATTGGTGACAGATATTCTAAAGGAAAATTTTTGGTCCTTCTTTAGACACGACAAGATAAGATAGCTCTTACTGTTTAGTCGAAGTTCACTGGTAAATCGAAATGTTAGAAGCATAGGAAAACTAAAACTGTTTTCGAGGAAGAATCAGGCGGAGGCGTACCTGCACAACGACATTTCCCCAATTGCCACGAGTCTTTTGCCCTCAACTAGTATCACGTGTGCTACTGAGAAATTCAATTATATAGAATTTTATAGAGTGAGAAAGGTTATAACAAACAACTCATTCAATAGTTTATAATTATTATAGTACACAACCCATGAAACCAAGAGAAATAGTCAACATGAGCTAAATTATCGTGAAGTGTAATAAACGTTTAAATATAAAGCTAATTACATATCATACACATAAACTTGGAATAGATAGTTATGGACTGTTATATTTAATTACTGGGAGGTTTATATGCAACTTAGAAAGCGCTAACAAGATATTATTCTATGTAAACGTTTAATGGCGTGTGTAAAACGGTCTATACAATAAATAAGAATGGTCACAGCTTAACATAATATTATTGCGATAAGCTTCTAAGTTAGAAGTTAGCTAAGAAACATGTTATTCGGTACGTGGATTAAATGAACGTGGAGCGACCAACGTGACCCGATGGACGGGGATAAAAAGCTTTCCTAAGCGATTGCGGGGTGTCCCAGAGTTGCGGGATGTTCGAAAGAGAATTCGCGGCCGCAGCACATAAGAGGGCAGACGACGGAACATGGGTGCGTTTTACTCAGTAAAAGTATGATATACTGAGAAGTTATTTGATATTTTCCCATCCGCAAAAAAAAGGTGTCACACAAAAATACTAGATACTTCAATGGACTATGAGAAATAAGTGATATGTCTCAACATCTGTTACAGAAAAGCTTTTGACATCATATTGCCAATGTCAAAAACATTTGGTTGCTTCTGATTTCAGCAATGCTACAGAAATAAGTATAATTACACAGCTCCTCCCTGACAATTTACTAAATCTTTTATCGATATAACCAAAAGACGGACATCGATTAAGCAGTCAGTAAACGCCAATCAGCTGGTATGATTCTGATGATCACATACAACATTCGGTCAGGCTCTGCGGTATGTTAATAAGAAGTTTCGGAGACCATTGACAGTCGCACACGACAGGCAGACGACGCTAACTGTATTTTAATCTATTGAAAAATCGGATGTTCCGTTTGTTACGAGTAAGTTCGGTTTGAAAAGTTGCGGGGCCGGTGTACCGCGGCCAGCGGCCTATCAATAAACTCTTTGTTCGGACACAAACATGAATATTTTGTATATTGCTTTTTGTAAAGAATTTAAACGGACATTTTATTTTGACGGATGACATGATCTTTGTGAAACACATACGCGGAGTGTCCTCTTTTGTTACTTTGCGTAATAAGACGCCGATTCTCTGATTGATTCAAAATGTAACTTGAACGTCTAATATTCTATGGCTTATTTTGATCGCTGACTCATAAATCGTTCTATTGTCCAACTTTAAGCTGTGTTTTGACAAATTTAACTCAATTTTAAGTACTGCTAATAATTGTAGTAGTTTACTGCATACCCGCAATATTATGGCATTCAATATAAATAGACATGATTCTAAGAGCGGCACGCGAAAACTGTTAGCTTAAATACCAACTATAATTAGATAAATTGTTAAATCATCATGTACAAAAGTGTATTCGTGATTTGCTTTTCAATAACAAAATATTATATATCCTTTGAAAACATGAAAATTTATTAGAAGTTTAAAAAGAATGAATGGATTTAAGTTGAAAGGAAAAGCGATGTTGCACTGCAACATTTTGCCGTCGGTCGGCGTTGATGTCTTTTGTAAGCAGCCGTTGACACTATTGTGTTCTAAGCTAAATACAAACAAACAGAATACCGCGCATATAATTAACGGACACGTGTTAATTATTATTTACATTTGTATAAATAAATAATAAGACCTTTTTTAAACATTTAAATACTTCATTTATTATTTTATACGCTTAGTTCCATAAATAAAAGTGATTCTGAATTTATTTTGTTTTGTTTGAAAAATAGGTTATAGAGGACTTCTTAAAATATTGTCGTTATTTATTTTCGAGTTAAGTGAAGCAATTCATGCATATAAGAATCTAATATAAATTATAATAGATAATCCTGACGTATAAACAGTTTATTAAACATACATAGCGCCACAATACAACATCATGTTTATTAAATATTTTGTCAATCTTGTTAAGTTATTAATGTCTAAACCCGACTTTTTAAAATGAAATTCCATTATATTAAATGGGCCGCAGTATATTAGTATATTTTTTTTTTTATAAAAGACAAATATCAAGTATATTTCTTCATAAACAACAATTTGTTTAGTACGCGCCTATAAAAGACACACAGCTCACAATACTCAAAAATAATGCTTAACGTTTTAAACCTTATTTAATTCAAATTTTAATTGGCTTTAGTAAAGATTTCAAAGGAAAATCGGCGCGGGCGCGCAGCAGCTCTGATTTAAACTTTAATTTCTGTCAATCAGCTGAAAATTGAGTTTTCAGAAGTGTTACTGCTTTTCGGAAACGTTACATTTTGAGATATAGTTACATTTATAATTAACTTTTGTTCCGGAAACCTTTCCAAATTGTAAAAAAAAAACAAACGAACGTAAACGAAAGAAGTTTCGGGAAATCGCAATAGAAATGGGTTTTCCGAAAACGAGAACCTTTTTCCGCTCTACGTTTATATAAAGAAACAACCACGAGTAAAAGTAATTGTTGTTTTAAGAGTGTTTCTACAAACCAAGTCGGATCGCATACGGAGCAGGACGGGGCGGCACAAGTTATCTCGTATCAAATGAGCACTAGGAACTACGGTAACACTCAGTCACTGGAGCACGGGCCTGTACCTGGTCGCCCACTACGTCCTCGGCAGCTCTGACCGCGCAGCAGGCCTCCATTCCCGGCTGCTGCCGGGGCTCGCGTGTGTCGCCTGGGCGCCTGGCTGTGTCGCCTCGGTCACGGCGCGGGGTCGTGTCTGTGCCGGCGCGGGACTGTCATGGCGCACGCCTGCGCGCACCCAATGCGCGCGACGGACTGCGTGTGTGATAGCGCGCGGCCTGCGACCTCCTTCGCGGGGTTGCAATGAAAGTGATTAGGTTCTTGCGCTACTGATAACGAGGGCTAGTTTACTAGTTTCCGTTTCCAAATCATTTATTCTACAGTTTAAATCAATTATCAGCGTTATCGATCGCGTGTGTGTACTAGTTTTTCTTTTGTTGCAGACTTGAGGTCAATGAACACATCTTTTCGTAAAATAGGTATTAGGTTTTTTTTCCGTTCTTTTGTATTTTAACTTAACGAACTTAACTAGGCGGTGTTGACAGCTAACTGCAACATTCGCTTAGATTTTATTGGTCTTCTGAAAACGAAAAAATTAGGTAAGCAAAATTATTACCAAAATCTATTTTATTTTCGAGGTAATCAGGTTTTAATAATACCAACGTAGTACTGAGACCACACACACACAATCACACAACAGAGTTATTTATATCTGAGAGACAATATCTAAATCACTTTCGAGTTGGAAGTACCTACGGCGGTTATCAGCCGATGGTCGAGCGGGTCGATGCGCGCGCGCAGGGCCCAGGTGCCACGGCGCGGGCCAGCGGTACGGCTTTCTCTGGCAACACGCGGTTTTTCTTCATATCACATATTAATAGGTCCACGTTGAATATATTATCTTCTACTGCAATTTTCTTGTACATTTAACTCTAGTTTTTGATTAGACGTGTAGTTTATGTTTTTATGGCAGCTGGATTTGTTCTTGTAGAGTAATAGAAAATTTAAAATCAAAACACAAGTGATATTAATTGTATTTCTTTGATGATAGCATTTTAGTAATTCGTAAATGATTGGCAATATGAGATACCAAGACCAACAATACCTACAGTTCTATCGGTACCTAAGTACAGTTACCTACACGTCCATATTAACAATTTATATTGATAGCTATTGCTTCATAGCAATAAGCGCGAATTTAGTAAAAACACTTTGAAATTACAAAAAAGCAAGTTAAGTTTTTGCACGATTTGAGATTTCTACAGTGTTTGTCGGTAAACCTAAGCTTCTATGAACTTGTGTTTTGGTTGCAGTTAATTTTCGCAATGTAACTTGCCGAATAAGATTAAAAATTATTACTTACCTTAAAAATTTACTTCAGAACTTCCATTTTCTGTCTACAATTTTCAGTTTCAGGTAATTTCCAGTAGGAATGAATGATGCCAAATTGCTTCGCCAGCGAAACTTTCGGGACAATTTTGGAATCAAACCTAATTAAAAAAAGGTTCACGATTAACTAACAGGTAAGTACTATAAAATTGATTGCAATTCCTACGGTTTATGAAGTTACTGGCACACAATACAAATTTATAAGCTAAGGTAAGCTATACAAGTAATACGATAAAAAACTATGGACCTGATGGCGACAGATCAATTTTTTTAATTAAACATCGAGACGTCTTTTATTCGTTTTTTTTTCTATGAGCCGTTAACCGTTTCGAAAAATCTAATAGTTGATCTAATGTTCATATGTTGAAGAGGAAATAAGTTATTTATTTGTACTTAATTTGAGAATTTAGATAGTTTTCCTGCTAGTTTTTCTAATAAAAGCAGACTGTAAATTAAGTGCGTCTTAAAGATACTTCACGTCGACTTTTACTAACTACGTCTTAAAATGATAAATGAAAACGGTAGTATTACGTTTAAAATCGGTATTAATCTGTTTTTAAGTTACGTGTATACGGTGCTTTCATGCTAGGGCCACTCTCGGCTCTACAGTTTTTCACAGTAATAATATTACGTCTGACAGCTACAATCCATCAGGAACCTTATTGCAACGAGAATTATGATAATTTTCATTTTGACAACTTGTCAACGAAAGCTACCGATCAGCAACCTTATTTCTAAAGTGATAAAGGCCACTGTGAAATCGATAGAGTTTCAAAGTACAGTAAAAAATGCACCAAGCTAAAAATGGATCTTTTTAGGAGTTTGTAGAGAGGCACCACGGTATCCTCACCTACCACCTGATGCAGGTCTGACACAAAAATATCGGGAGTTTCCTGCACATAATCGGGCGGGGAAACGCCCAGATGTCACCACTGTGACGATGGCCTGTGCCTCGCTTGGACGAAGCACCGCTGTGTCCTCGTAGAGGCAATCATCGGCGGCGAGTTCTCGCGCCTGGCCCTGGTTTATCAATGATCCGGAACGAGAGGGAAAGGGCAACGGTCATGCTAGGGAAGAAGGTGGCAGGACGTTTGAGGGAGAAAACCTCACACCAACCCAGCCACCGCAGGAGACGCTCCAGGCGTTGGTTGCCACGGGCGACACCTGGCCACCGCAGACGCGGGTCTGTCTGAACTACCCATTGTTCACCATCCGTCCGTCCGACTAGAGACGACAGGCTGTGTCAACAACGCGTTCGTGTTCCACGCGCACCTCAATGAGAATTCAGCAAAGCGGAGGGGTCTGCCAGGGTTGCGGGTTGTTCGTAAGTGATAGCGCGTCCCCGGAACACAAAGGTCAGCAGGAACATGGTTTTTAGTCAGTAAAATTAGGACCGCGATAAATGGTGGAAGTAAAAGGAAATCTGCTGAGAATGGCTAAGAAAAATAATTTAGTAAACTTTTTAGGGTTTCCTATCTCAAAAGGAAAAACGGAACACTTAATTCAAATCGGCGGTCCTTCTATGACTGCGCAGTCAAAAGATATAGCCGTTTAAGTCACCAGTTTGTAAGAAACTCTCGGTGCTCGAGTCCGTCTCGCACTTTGCCCTATTTCCCTATAGCTTTTAATTGTAAATATTTAAGAGCCCTGTGGCCCAGTGTTACTGAACTCCGTCATTTCAAACCAAGGCTCTTCTGCGGAGTCAGACTGCCGTACGGTCCAGTATCCTAACAGCACTCAGCACAGTATTCGCGTATGACGCGGATACTGTGTTCATTTCATACTCATTTTCATTCATCATTATTTAAGAAAACGGCCAAAAAGTTTTTACCGTGATATTATTAATTAAATTATATTATTAAATAAATTATATGATATATTTTGCATTTTCGATTTTTTTTATCAAATGAGTAGCTTGTGTTTTGTGTAAGTAGGTACTAATTTTTGGAAGGGTGTAGTAATAATGTTACACACATTTTGCAACAGACTGATACCATTTTACCGACCTTGTGAGCTTACTGTAGATATTAATCTTAACGTTATCGTATGAATCGGAATCGGATGCTGTGACTTATTTTTCATTACAAATTCGAATGTTGTTGACGAAAATTCTTGAATTTCATGACAATTCGCGCCACCGATTCAACTGATGTCGAATTTGTCAAAATCCTGTCGTGCCCATGGTTAACGTAAGACCCATAGCATACGGCGTATTTTAAACGCGCAGAAGACGCGCGTTTCAGGAAAGCGCGTCTTCGGCGCCGTAGACGCTGATCGTTGCGGTTGCATTGATGATACAAGCGCGCGCATGAAGCACGCGTTTGAAGCGATACAAAAGAGCGGAGTAAAGACAGGGGGGAGGGGGTGTGCGCTCACGCTACACCTTCACGCAATTATAGTTTATTGTGTGCTGCGACTACAGCGCGTCTGCATCTGCGCGTATACGCGCAGTAGAGGCTCGTTTCAGGATCGCCCCGTGTGCTTAAGTTTCAAGGTTGCGATCGAATCTCGTTTGAATCACGTATACGCACGTAATCTGCGCGTTTAAAATACGCCGTGTGCTATGGGCCTAAGAACGCTGTGAGAACAAAACTTGAATTTATGTTAAAACAATTGACAAGTGCAAATACCTATTGTTTTTAAAACTGTTCTTTTTCCTGTAATTCGAACTTATTTGTTTTTATAACTTGCCAGTTGTGCAGTTTACTTACGTGAAATCTTAATGGTGACCGTCGTCTACACGTAGGAAGCAGTGCGTATATGTTAGTCCGGTCAATTTAGACATTCGAAGTTACCTAAATTCCCACGTTGGGGCACCAACTTGCTCTAAAATATCATATTTGTTTTAATAAAAAAATGTGTTTATCAGTAGAATATCACAAACAAACATGATCATTTTAAAAATAATTTACTTATAACAACTACCTAATTGATATTTATTTGAGTTCTAAATTCACAAATTATTTAAATTTCTTATTTTTAATATTAAGTTGTTTAACGCCTTTGTTTCTCCTTTAGTATGAGAAGACAAAGCGCGGGGAAAAATTAAATCATAGTTTCTTATTTATTATTAACAAAAATACTTTTTTTCTGTTATTTTATTTCTCCGAGTTTGATTCACGTGAAAATATGTCACTGCTGTTCTCGTCTCTATAACACAGAGGGTGTTATAGAGACGAGAACAGCAGTGACATATTTTCCTAGCGGCTCGTGTGTTAAATCCGCCTTGGTTGCAATGACAATGTTTCCTCACTTGAATCAAAATGTGCTATTTCCATTAAGGTCTTTAAAGTAGATTTAAAAGACGAAAATTGTATAAAATGACGTAATATCATGGTCCCAACTCGCAACAGTCGCGTTGTAACTGAAGTAGAAAATTGTAGGAGTTTTTCTTTTGCTTCAAGTGCACTCTGCAATTCCGTTCGCAAGCGATCAAGTACGGTGTCATCCAACATACGATTACGTTGGATTACCCGCACCCTGATCCGACAGTCGTTGTGCCGACACGTTGACAGCTGGCTCAAGCACCTGAAACAGAGAGAGCATCCGAACCCGATACGCAGTCAGTAGTTGATTATAATGTAATTCATTATTTAAAAAGAAAAAGATACACGCATGAATTACATTGTTAAGACGGTACTGAGAAGTTGCTTTAAAAAAAAACAAGGTGATTATGATAAAGATTTTTTTCGACTATGTCCAGTGACCAAGCTAAGCACTAATAATATTATACAAAGTGTGAAAAAGTAACAAAATACTGTTGATTTTTATTTAACAATAAATAGGCTTACTCTTGTCTTCAATCTTGATTTTCTTCTTGTTATTTTTTTTGTAATGTTATATTATTTATTTGTATTCCCTTTTATTAAAATGATCTATATATTGGGAATGCAAAATATTAAATAACTAGTCGGCCATCTTTGGGACTCCGCCATATTAAATTTAAAATAGCGTTACTGAACTAACCATGTATTGTCATCCTAACAAAACATGTACCTATGTGTGTAACAATATACCTATGCCGAATTTCAGCTCTATAGAAAACCGGATAGTTTCGTTACTCACTTGCAACATAAATTAAACATAAATTAAATTAAAGAGGACTAACCCCCGAATACTGAAACGTCACTCAAAATGTGAGGGCTGCGTAACATTTGAGCAGCTCTTAAACTTTAGATTTTGTATGGTCAAACGTCACTTCTGAGTCTCTGTTAAACTTAAGTGGGACTTAATTTTGAGTGACGTTTCAGTATTCGGGGTTAAGACGGTTAATTTGTTCACAACTTAAAGAGTCCACAGTCTTGAGTGTATATGATTTTAATTTCATGTGATATGCTTATAATGCGTTCCCGAGATTAAGGGTCTTGACAGACAGACGGATAACAAAGTGATCCTATACAGGTTCCGATTTTTCCTTTTTAGGTAGATATAGATCCCTAAGCATGATTTAATCCACAGATGATACGTAATAGGTACCTAAATGCTTGTAACTTAACTTCTATAAGCTTAACTTATATTTCTAAGCGCGACATCCAAATGTTTGTTTTCGTGGTCGATGGGAAAGTATTGTCAATAATCAATAACCTTGTGAACCCTTACAAAATATACGTAACAAATAAATATTATAATAGTAGAGTCATTGATATAAATAACACGTTATTTATTGAAATTGGAAATATGTAATTGTATTATTATGCAGATATTATTAAAACGAGATTAGCATAACTCCTATTATTATCTTACGCCCAAAGATTGTGACTCATAGCATTTTTAACTATTTTAACATTGAGGCGGGGTTCGCTTCTAATGTGCTCTCCTCTTTATACCTTTTATCTTCAAAGGTCATGGAGTCACAAATTACTGTGAGTGAATATTTTGAAGGATAAAAGTTCGATAAACTAAACTCCATATCCATAAATCAATACACTTACGTATCTGCTATTGAACATTATTTAGTAATTACAAGTAACGAAATAACTATTCGCAAATATTTTATAAGTATGATTATCATTTAAAAAGCATCTACTTTAAGAGTACTACTTTTTTAAAATAAAGCGCCTGACAAAAAATACATAGCCATTGTAGTGTCTCTCGCGTCTTGCTATTATGCCATTGATGTTATTACTGTTTTATCAAAATACTCGTGATGAAAAGAGGTACATTAGAAAAACGATCTTGAGGTTATACAATTGTATGTTTGAGTCAACAAACATGTAGTAACTTATGTTCATAATCAGGGACAAACCTGTACTTTGTCGTAAATAAAGCGCCTGATGGAAAATATATCGCAATTGAAATCAGATTAACGTATTGTACATGAGTAGGGACAGGCAAAAGAAAACAACCTGAAAAGTTTTCCAGACTATTAAACATTTCCTTGCTGGTTAGTAATCAACTTATGTTTCACCCGCGTAAACCCGTAAGTATACAGGGTGGCCAGTTGATAGGCGTCGTAGTAGAGGTTGTTATCGCTAATAGATTTCACAAAAAAGAATATATAAAAAGATAGGAATAATGTAATAAAAAATAAAAACCAATGTTAGGTGAAAATTTTGAAAATAGTACTTAAAAAAATTGTAGCTCCTAAACTACAAATAATCGCGGAACATACATGGGGGTAATTCGGGTACCCCTTAGCATAAGGCATATATTTTTTTCTTTGGACGCCTATCAACTGGCCACCCTGTATAAGACAAAAAGGCAAACTTCCAAATCTGTTGAGCCGTTTGAGCGTATGTGTGTATATGTTTGTTAACAAACATATACACACATACATATTTTCGCCTTTATAATATTTTAGTATGATTTCCATTATAATAGGTTTATTGATAAGCATTAGGTAGGTACCTACCTACTAGATTTGTGAATTTAATTTTTTCATTAAACTAAATTCATACCATCGAATTATGTGCGTCCTGAAGTATGATAATGACAGCTAGCACTAGTCAATCAAAGACCATACAACAGGTCACTGGCCACGTTAGGAAAAATAGATGTCAGAGTAGATATAGCCGAGGGACGATGAATTGGACCATGTGGCAGCCACATGCATGGTCCAATTAGATGGCCTTCTATTGTAATATTTGTATTACTGAATAATTTAGTTGTTGTGGCAACTCCCTGTCTACATAAGTATTTAGTTAGCAGGAATTTACAGTGTCACGTGTCAGAAAATCAGACACGTGACACTGTAAATTGTGAATTCCCTTAGCTGTATAATCTTAAAATCTATTATATATCTAATTAAAGTGACTTTATATAATTACTAGGCAATATGTTTTTATTGAATGCATGTGAAAGTATATCGGCTACTTACCTATTACAATAAGAGCCACTAATACCTACTTATAAAGTTAATAGCAGTGTTTATACAAAAACTGCAAATAAACAAACTTATACTGCTAATAAACAAACTTATACTGCCAATGAAAGTTAGCTGGCAATTGAAAAATCGAAAATCATTTATTTTGTCTAACTGTCTCTTTGTTTCGGCTAATCTTCGAAACGGCTATATTGATTTTGACCGGCTTTTACTACCGGATAGCTGCTATAATAAGAAGTAATTTAAGTTACTATTAGTTTAGAAAAAGGATAAAAATTAACCAAAAATCTGAAAGAAATAGGAATGTCATATTTTTATGTATTTGTATGTAGTTTCACGTCGACGCTGACAAAAACTAGACCTTACTAATATTATAAAAGCGAAAGTTAGTTTGTTTGTTTTTTTTTTACCACTTCACGCCTATATGGCCTAACCGTTTTCATAAAGTTTGCTACACAGATAGTTGGGACCCTGGACACGGAAATAGCCTAGCCTTTTTTTTTTTTAAAAATAAGATAATGGGAGAAAGTGGGAAGGAAAGGGGAGAGAAAGATATTTTTTTTTCGATCATCACGCGGGTTAAAGTTAGCGTTAGACCAAAATATTTGTTCCACATGCACGAAGTCGCGGGCGGAGGCTATAGAAGTAATAAACGCAGACCTCTCGCAGGTTGTCTCACAACTGAGACCATGATATTGAACAAATTTCATTCTATGACTTTAGGAAATTCATGGGTTCCGTACTTCGTTGTCCGTCTGTCTGTTTGTCTGTCTGTCTGTCAAGGCCCTTTATCTCGTGAACGCGTGGAGGTACCGATTTGAAACTAAAACGATGTACTCAAAAGTGTGAAAAATCAACCCTCTAAGTATAGGCAGTCATAAGATATGGCCGTTTATGTCTCAAGTTTATTTGGAACCTTCGAACCTTCAAGAGATTCCGACTCGCACTTGGCCGGTTTTCTAATATTTTTTTATTAGCTGATCACATCGGCTGCTATAGAAAGTACAATATTTCGCAACATATATTTTAAGCATTTGGAACGCAATGTAATGTCATAGGGATCGATCCTTTTGAATCTTAACGGGCATCAAGCCAAACTCCTTGTTGGCTACTGCAAAATCCCTGGTGAAAGTTGCAATCGAATTCGAATCAGACTGAATTGATTGTGATGACTATCAGGTGGTAAAATTTCAATATGGTGACAACCATATCGAAACAATCCCTAAAGATGAACTAGATCAACTTATAAAATTCAAACACACCCTGTAAGATTGGTGAACTTGCAATTTCCCGATAGTAACAAAACAAACCTTCAATCTGTGAACATTATTACAATAATTTAGCAACATTGCCATCTCATCCCATGACTCTCTTAACTGGCACCAATGAGCGTGGTCAGTGCAACCTCTTGATTGAGCAAAGTAGAAGTAGACGTCACAGGCCGTCGTATCATTCGTATTTAAACGTGATTGAAACGGTCTGCTAATAAATATGTGTATATGTGAACAAACAGACTGCTACATAGAAATAGGACGGTCAGTATGTCTGTAGAATGTATTAGGCTAAAGTCATTATGTAGTGGGTGTTAGAAGACGGGCATCGTCGAAGAGGGAGACGTAGAGAACGTCGGTGTGACGATCGAAGGGCGTCCGTAGAGAAATACCTCAGAAAAGAAGAGGGTAGAGAAGAGGGTGGTAAGGTATTGCAATGGGACAAAACAGGTTCAGAAAATAAAATTGGCATTTTTTAATATAAGGGTTTAGTTTTCTTTAAGGACAGAGATGAGATCGACGATGAGACGAGCTAACCCAAAAGTTAACCCAGACGCAGGCAGGAAATTCCATTCAAGGATGTAGCTAAGCGACGTTTGTAATATCGACAAGCTATTGGTACGTCTGGATTCCCAGTGGAAGAAGGGAGATGGTGGAATGAGCTCGTGGAGGTCTGGGCACACTCACCGAAGAACAGTCTGGAAAATACCAACATACAACGCAACCTTGTGGTGAGATAAGCTTTAGAACTTGGCACCCACCACCAGCTTATCTCCAATGAGCCTCTACCCCATGCAATTATCGTACAAGCTTCCCCATACAAAAATGCAATACCTTCTCGACCCATATGTTTGGGTCATCAGATGATTTTAGGGTAACTAGGGTAAACAGATAGCAATGGGTTAGCTGCGTGAGCCAAGCAGATGATGATTGACAGCAGCGTTACAGTAACCCGTATCTATAGTTTTCTTTCCAGAAATTTGCTTGAAAATACTTTCTTCTAAATGACTTTTACCCCTGCATTCCGAGAGGAGCAGAATCTGTTACCATGACTTCCTCTAGGTCTAGAATGACCTTGGCTGTCACAGCTTGTTTGTGCACCTGGATACTTTCCTCGAATGTTTTTTCTCCAGTCACATTATATCACGTCATCTTCACCTTGGCCAACTTTAGTTCCAATCATTCAGGTTTATGTATTGTCTCAATTGCTTCGAAACTTCCGAGATAATAAAAATATTTGTTACAATGTTAATGCAAACATAACAATCACTGGGTCAATGCGTGCAATGTCAGTTGGTAGTTGACGTATTATATCAACGGACGGTTCGTTTAACGACTGTGTGAGGACCGCTATTGTGAGATTGGTTTGGTGACAATTAAACGGTAGCGTTTTAATACTGTAGGTTTTGTTTTCATGCTTTTTCAAAAAATCATTGCAATGTCTAGAACGTGTCTGCCAACTTCCAATCTCCTGTTTCAAGAAAAGACACCCTGCTATGAGCTATTTGTATTCTATAGCACTGGGCTATGGCAGGCACTTGATACTCAGAGTATCAAATATTTCTCCCTATAAAAACATTTATAAGAAATAATGGACGATCCCGACTACGTTCTGACGTCTTGCAATTGATCGGCACACATACTATCATGGGCAATTACTAACGGGTCGGTATTGAAAGCATTGGTAATTGAACAGGGCGTGAGGCTGGCACCGCACAATTGATTGTAAATTAACATGCATACACACATACACAGGTCGCAGCGATGTAACCGTGATTTGTTGGATCGAGAGCTTTTGTTTGTGATGGAACAGGTTGGATTCCGATACTGCTCTGGTGTAGGGCAGGGAAGTAAGGCTCTATTTTAATCTTATTATTTAGTGCCCACAAAAAAAACTGCACAATCAAAGGTTTTCTCACAGTAAATCTCATTGCTAACTAATAATAACAATAAATAATTTCATTTTTTGCCAATGGCTTAATTGCCAAGAGCCTCGACAAATACCTTAGGAGGCTCTCGTTAGGCTGCTGGATCAAGGGCTTGCTATAGAAAGCGGTACTTTTGGACACTCACAAGGTTCCTTTCTCTGGATAGTTTCTCTTTCGTTGCTAGCTTGGACTCTGTTCCCGATACCGATGAGCTACTATTTTTGAATGATTTTGATTTATGTATACTTTAATAAGAAATATTTAAAAAAAAATGTAAAAATTAATAAACGGAATAAATAATTATTACCTAATTTAATCATAATTTCAGTATTTTTCCAGCTATGTCGAAGCTGGCTTTCAGTCTAACCTAATTTACCTGGTTATAGTTTTTGAAAGGAGAATCTTCAGGCAGATATTCCATGCAGTGCTGGTAGAAGAGGTACAACCATGAGCTCTACGAGAATTACGATAACCCTAATGTTATTACGACCATTAAAAACTTGATCGTCTTCGATTCGAGGACATCGAGACCATTCCACCTAAACGTTTACTTTATTTATAGTATACCAGCTTGTTGGAGAAGCCGAGCGTTGGTGAATATGCAGAATGCACTTCGTAAGTCGTCATGATGGTAGGTAAATAAAAAAAAAACGAGTAGTATTCATATGGAAACCGCGAAACGGATAAATGCAATATTATAATTAAACGATACAGACACACTAGTCTGTAGTGGCGATTGCAAGTCACGATGACTTTCAATTATCATCCTCCTGAAGTTCTCTTATCTCCTCTGGCCAGATGTTTTATAAAATGTTTCTTTGAAATAAATATCGGGCAAAATAGACTGCCATATTGTTGTAGTGGTTGCAAGTGTGAGCTGCTGAGCATGAGGTCCTGGGTTTGAATAACAGGTCAGGCAAAGCAAAATGTTATTGATAATATTTGTTTTTTCAGTTGCGTTATGCAATTATCGTACCCAGTTGATGGCAATGGGTTCGCAAGTTTCGCAACATGTCACTTGAGACTTAAAACATAACTAGCGAAATGTGAGTACCATGAGGTACACCTCTGCTGAACCTGCTTAATGTTATAATTTTGTATGGAAGTTCGTTTCTTTACGCGACAAGAAATCCCAACAGACACAAAGCTTGTTGAAAAAATAAACCACTGATGACGCACAGTTTCGGATTAACCACGTAGCAAGAGTAGCAATTTTTATGAAGGAACATTTTAAACCGGCCAATGGATCGACTTTCCGTACCTCAAAAGGAAAAAATCAGAACCCTTATTCAAATTCAAATTCAAATAATTTATTTCAGATAAATCCATATATTGTTAGTAGTAAAGTAACTTAGCCTAATGTTAGTATTAGAATTAAATTTATAATCACACTCGTTATATGGATAGGTGTGTCTGTACACTTATCCACCTTCGTAAGAGGGGAGAGTCCCACCGCATTATTGGATCACTGTCTGTTAAGACCCTTCAGCTTGGGAACACGTGAAGGTATAGAGATGAAATTAAAAAAATAGCAGTCAAAACAGATATTCACACCTCAAAATATTATTTGGGATAGATGTCCCTCTCTGGTAGAACAAGGGCCCGTCGATAGAATTTGCTACGGGCCCCATACTTGCGTAATCCTGTACTGATGACGCACTATTTGAGCACACTGATACCGTTTTTGTTTGAAATTAATGGAAGTATATAATATAACTGTCATATAATATGCCCGATAAGAAAATCTGAACTTAAACGAGGTGATGCCCCACCACGTTGATTTATTAGAAATATAGATGAAATAGCTGCGCCCCGCGGCTTTTCCCGCGTGTTGATAAAAAAAGTATCCTATGTGTTATTCCAGACTATAATCTACCTGTGTGCCAAATTTCGTCAAGATCCGTTTGGTAGTTTTTTCGTAAATGAGGATCAAACATAAATCCATACTAACAAACTTTCGCATTTATAATATTAGTAGGATGCTTTTGTCCAATTAATCTTTGGCTAAACTCATTCACAGGCACAACTTAATTCTTAGCTTACTTTTTACACTTAATTTTATAAAGGCGAAAGTTTATATGTATGTTTGTTACTCCTTTACGTTTAAACAGTAGTATTTTTATTTATAAATCCACGTTTTGTATAAAATATCGTATTTACTTTACGTTGACACCGCTCGCTTGTACTAGGGCGGTGGAGAAATGCTAAATTCGTGAAAATAAACTCGTGTAAATACGTCACCTCTACGTTGGTTTCACTATTTCACCACCCACGGAAAAGCGCCACAGATTTCAGTGCTCTTATACAACAGACGTTAACACATCTGGAGATATCGTTATCCTCACTCAAATACTAATAAATGAGTCAGCAGAGAACGCGGTCGGGATATACCACAGTGACGTAGCATAGTGACTTCGAATTTTTTGTCATAAAATGACACTGAACAAAACTAACATTTTGCTGCATTATCTATGTAAGTGGACAGAGAGCGAGAGGAAGGCCAAAGAAAAGATGAATGAATTGTGTAAGGAATGATATGGAGTAAATGCTACTGTGACGTCTGATAGGGGACAATGGTAGAAGAAAACATGTTGCGCCGACCCCAAATTGTCCCGAACAGGCAAATGATGATGACGATATCAATACAAAAAAAAAAAATTACGAAGAGAGAGACAAATCAATATCCAATATCCTATATATCTTTAAGAACAGGTAACATCACTAAATATTGACCTAAATAGTGCTGATTCCGGAACTTTGAGAGTTTCCTTAAGTCTGTAATAGGTATTTATAGCTCGTTAATGGCGATTACTTAATCCTTTTCAAGCCTCCCCCAGAAATACAGGATGACACTAGGTATGTACGTATTTATACGTTTTAGAGTAGTCTCAAAGCGAAATTTACCTATGAAACTGGAAAAACCAGACCTTTTACAAAAAATGCCTATATTAATTGTTTCAACTATCATAAGGTCGGTTTTTAGTCTTACAGGATTCTTCAAGTTAATAACTGGGTATTACGATACTCCTTGTTAGCACTGGGTGTCATGCTTTCGACCCATAGACAACTTGTAACAACTGTCAAAAACAAAAGATAGCCGGGTTATACGGCTTAACGCTCATCAACTCATAGCTCTTACTAATTACAGAAGATTTACTGGCACGCTTCATCACTACATAGTATAAAACAAAGTCGCTTTCTCTGTCCCTATGTCCCTTTGTATGCTTAAATCTTTGAAACTACGCCACGGATTTTGATGCAGTTTTTTTTAATAGATAGAGTGATTCAAGAGGAAGGTTTTTATGTATAATACATACATATTATAGTAGAGAAAAGTGGGGATTTTCAAAGATTTGTAACACCCATGCGAAGCTGGGACGGGTCGCTAGTTTATTATAAGTTTAAGATATAAACGTTCTTTCGGAAACACATGTCACCTGTGTCACTTTTCAAAAGTAAAAAAGTAGTTTGTAGACTTTTGGCAACACTGTGCATTTAAGGGTTAAGAAGCAATGGAAATGTGGCTCAAATAATACCGAACATCCCTAACTAAATACGAAGTCAAAATAAAACTCACCAAATGGTTGCAGAAGTTAACGTATCACGAAACTAAAAATCTTTTTACAATTGTAACCTAGCTGCTTACAGGTACTGTATTTAAACTGCGCTATCGGTATACATTATGTATAAGCTGTTATGTAACTTGCAAGACAGCCAATATTTTTAGACTGCCAATTAATCTTAGAAGGAACGTTGTCTCCAAAAACATTGGTTTCTGGCTTAGCTTGGGAAGCAAAACTTCGCCTTTTTAATATGTCTTCACTGTACAATATTTATTCACAAAGAAAAAAAACTAGTTTTCAATACTATTCTATAGAACGATTACCAAATTTCCGTTTGGATTAAATTAAAAAAAAAAACACATTTAAGAAAAATATTTAACCGACTCGGAATTAATTAATTTATTTTTATAAATAGTTCTCTTCCCTAAATAACTATTCACGTTCCAGAAATAAAATAAATGACAATACGGTATTATACCCATTTTTAAAAAGTATCTCATTCTGATCCTAGGGTCCTAGTGAACCACCAAAAAAAACAAAAAAAAAATATTCAATCGATAAGTGCCATAAAACTGCATTTCAATTTTACAATTTCTATTTTCGCGCGTAAAATCACAAAAACGCTTGACGCCATGTTACTCTGTGGTCATGACGTCAGTTGGTTATGTAAACAAATGCGCTGTTATTAGTCTTTCTGTTTAGTTGTATTTTTCACTAAAGTTTATGGTATTATTATATGGTAGTATTTATTTCTTCCATGGTATTATTACTACTATTTTAATAAAAAATAAAATGTAAAGTTTTATAATACAAAAATAGTAATAGTTGCTCAGTTGACAGTTGTCAGTTTTTTGTTTACATGACCTTAAGACGTAATAATCATGGCGGACACTGTTTCGCTTTAAAACAACAGACTAAAAAACTGAAAACTTTGAAATCAATTTTAAAATTTATTCAGTTATTTTATTAATTAAATTTAACATTTTCCGATTGCTTGTTGCCTAAGCTATCTGAATTGAATATTTTTAGAATTTCTTTCTTATGGAGTAAAATACCCTATTAATAGTATAAACATACTTAGCAGTTTTAGCAGTTTAGTTTCTACAATAATTTATTATTTTATTGAAACTAATCCACCGAATAAATAAAACCAAAGTAGCAATCTGCGTTAAGCATTGAGGGTGATAAATGTTCTAAGGCGTAAGGGTAAAAAAATTACAATTATTATTATTAAACTGCTACCGAAAAGTTGAGGAACCTGAAAACTACCTCCAACAGAAATGTGATAGTTACAGTGCTGTACTGTCTATCAATGCACGCCTCTCGAGTAAAAATCATAGATTCTTAATTAAATATAGAAATTTTTCCTCGGAAGACGAATATCATCAGGGGATTTGCGGCCAAACGCATGCCTATTTAGGATTAAAAAAAAAGTATCACATCTGCTATTTTCTTTAAAATCTTCATCAAATAAATGTTTATAAACTCATTATCGCACAAGTTTATTATTAAACCAGCTTATAATATTACAACATAGTTGACAATGTTGTGTTTTAATCTCTTTACGACTTGAGACTGTGGTGCGTATTAACGCGAACTCATGAGCACGCCTAATAGAAGTAAATAAAGATGATTCCCGTCGCTGTCGACGTAAGTAATGAAATATTCAGGAGAGCGCTTCAATTGAAGTTGGGCTTTCGTGGGCAGTGGACGCGTCCCAGCTCCCTCACAACCCCACGTTTTACTAACAAATTTCGCAACAATGGGCTCCAAAAAGAAAAAGGAAACGTAAGTCTTACATTTTTTTGTTTATTGCACATGCGACCGTTTTCTTCATTCATTGATATATTTATTTACCAATGTTTATATTATGATTACAATTTATTAACCTTAGCGAATGTTTGCTTTGATTTGTATATAATGTAAGTCGTCCGATTGGTTTATTAGACAGATTCTTTAGGAAATATTATTGGATAATAAAAATAATTTTATTATCCTTACATTCTCTGTACATACACATATTGTGTTTGTTCATTCTACAAAAAACTAAATATTTTCAACCAATTTTTACTACGGTTATTCAAAAATGTTGTACTGTCAGTTCTGTGAATCAGTTCAAAGCAAGACTAAACTTACATCATTTGGTGATTTTTTAAAGTAATAAAATCAATTTAAAACCGTTTTATGTTTTAATAATTAAATTATGCATTTTGTCAAACACCTGCAGTATTAGAAATAAAAGTGTAGATAACATTCAAAAAACATGTGGAAAGTATGTACCGAGGTGTCATTAGAATAAGTATTATTAATTTATTTCTATTATAAACCCCTCCAAACAAGATTTTATTTTGTTTCATTTTTCCTTGCATAGGAAGTAGTTTCGCAGTTTCAATTACTTCATGTAGGTACGTAACAATATAATTTATAGCAATCGCTATAAATGTCGCTATGTTTGTCTTTACAGTATCTCTTTAATGCGTATCTATTAACCTGCTGAAGCATGCTAATAAATTTCAAAGCGATCCATTTAAATAAACCTATTAATTGCATTCATAACATTTTATTTGTTCCATACCTACTAAGACCAATTGGTTTCAAGGAAAAGTTGATATTAAAAGTCGATTCATGGATGCACTTGTAACATTTTAACCTTAAAATGCTTTCATGTTTAATGACATTTAGTAGCTAAGAAAGAAATAAGAATGCTATTCATACAGTTATATTATTATGAAAACACAACACTGCTGTGTTGTCCTTCTATGGTGTTTCTATACAGTGCGCGGGCGCATACACTCCGGATGCCGAATGTTTTATTTTTGCGCGATGCGGATTCCGCATCCACGATGCGCCATCACTCACGTAGCCAGTACCTGTAAAAAATACCGGATCCCGTAGATAATAAGGCCAACATTTCGAACAAAGGCATCTTAAAAAGTAATAGTACTGTTTGTTACAGAAAAAAGGAGCCGGAGAAAACTTTACGCTTCTATCAAATTGTAAGTACCAACATATTCATGTACATTAATATCGAAGATTTTCCGCCGATCCATGCTTTAAATTTAAAAACATTGCGAAGTATTAAAAACGTGTGTGATCATCAGCTATATTATACTCAATCACCGTCATGTTACTTTGCTAAGCTTTGTTTCTCACACTTGTGATTATACAGAATTTAATCAGTAACTAGATACTAAACTTCGATATAAGTTAATATGTCAAGCCAATATGGTCACCATCATCATCCTGCCAATTTATTTGTATCACCTCTCCCGCTGCCCAAAGGCATCGTTGTTCACAAGTGGCTATAACCGAGTTTCACATTTCCACATTAACTTTCAGCCTTAGTGATACCAGCTTTTAGGACGTACTTACAGACCATTATAATAACTGTTTGCCATTTCTATGAATAAAAAGAGAAGGAAATAAACTGAACAGAGATATATAGATTCAGTTTATTTTCTACTTGTTCTGACTCAACAAAATGGTATGTTCTTCCTCAGTTCCGCTATGCAACGTGTTCGGAACTCATGGCAACTATCATGGGCATCATCTTTGGCCTGGCTAGCGGAGGAGGTGTCTGCTACAACCTGGTGCAAATCGGAGAGCTCAGCACTGCCTTCGTCGAGAGGACCACTTACCGAGAGAGGCTTACCAGCTACCTACCGCTCACCGTTGCGTTTGGAGGAGGAAGGAGGCTGTAAGTTGCTCTAAATTCCATACTAATCATAAACATTTCTTATCATGCCGTATTTCACAAAGGAAGATGCAATACTGTCCATGTAATCGCTTTTCGTCCGTTTTTGAAGTCCTTTGGCATTATTAGCCTGGTACCATTAGCCAG